>JALAZF010000584.1:1760000-2960000 GCA_022829125.1 Lathyrus tuberosus | reverse complement strand
CCCCATTTAACTAACTGTTAATTCAAGGCCTTCTAACATTTCACAAATCCAAGCTAAGACATAACTTTAACTTAAAACGCAATTCAACATGTCCATGTGGATCAACAACATATAAGTGCATCACCTTAACTGCTGGGAAATTTGAGCTACAACTGTGAAATTCAAACTACATCATCATAATATAAAACTCATAATAATGCTACATCAGTGAAATTCAAGTCCACTTCATAATTGAAATTCAAGCTAACTAAAAAATTTGTAACAAACTTCACATTATCAGGACTACAGCAGTGAGAACTCAAACTAATAGCAAGGCGTGATTTCAATTTGGAGTTAATTCAGTTTGTTTAGCCATTTATTAACATCAGTGCAATACTTCTATAACATACATCTCACTAATTCAAACTACACAAATTCTTAGCAAACTCACAATAGCATCCTCAACTAACTGAGTAGCACTAATAACTAATTGATTTAAGAATAAACTCAGTGAGTTGAATCCAACTAACTTCGATCCTAGTCATTCTACCCTAGCCTAACTCCAATTCAAATTCCTAACCAGAATAATTATCTCTGAAGCTAATCCCTAAACTAGTTCTTTCCAAACCTCCTCTCTATATAATCTCCTCTTCCTTCTCAATTCAGTTTCAACCACATTTTTACACACTAAATCACATTCTTCATTTCCTCTGAAAAATTCTCAGAAAACCTTGCATCTCTCTCACTCTCACCCCAAAGCTCTTCCTTCATTGTTACTCTGAGCCTCACATTGAAGCACTAAAACAACAAGAGCTAAGCCTCCTTGCAACCCTCTGTATCTCCCTCGCTCTCAGATTCAAAAGCTCTTCACTCATAACACACAGTTCCTCATTGCTCAAGTTCAGAATCTCACATCACACACACACACACTCTCTCTCTCTCTCTCACTGCAATTCGTCTCTCGTCTCTTACAGACTATACGCAGAGAATGAGAAGAAGTTGCAAGAATTCAAAGTAAAGATTTGGAGTTTACCTTGAAGTGCCTCTGGTATTTTCTTGCCATTAGCTTCCTGATTCGTTCATTCTTCCTTTGCAGAACTCTATTATACGATAGGCTTCGATCTAGAGGGGGTGAATAGATCACAAATTTAAAACCAAAACTTTTGAAAAAAAATTATTTTAAAAAATTAATGGCACAACGGAAACCAACCGAATTGAATCGTCTAACCGAACCTACTATCAAAAAGTTCGGATATGCGTAATGAAAATCGATTGAATAATAATGAACACAAATGTTAAAAACAATTAATTCACTGATTAATCAAATGTAAAGCTATTCGTAAAGCTTATTTCCAATGAACACAAAACCATAAAAATACTCAAAGACAATTTATCGAACACTTTGTGTACGATCAATCACGTTTGAAAATTCAAATTGTTTTATTGATGTTAAAAACTAATCACAATCAAAGTGATTATGATTATATCAACAAAAACACTTTAAAAGATAGTTGAAAACAATTTCTAATCGAATTAATCAAAACAACAACAATATTGATAATTTGTAAGAACATAATTAAAGAAATAGAGAGATAGATAGAGAGAGAGAGAGAGAGATAAAGATTTGCTTAGGAAGTTCCCCAATCGGCCTCGCTATGGGTTCGTCTTCCCTCAATCCGAAATTGAATTGAGATACTTGCAATTAACCTTATCTTTGCAAAAATGTTTATA
Source organism: Lathyrus tuberosus (assembly GCA_022829125.1). Classification (NCBI taxonomy): domain Eukaryota; kingdom Viridiplantae; phylum Streptophyta; class Magnoliopsida; order Fabales; family Fabaceae; genus Lathyrus; species Lathyrus tuberosus. The sequence goes on along the minus strand of JALAZF010000584.1, from coordinate 2,958,290 downwards.
CAAGACGTGAAGACTCTAACCCCACAAACCCTATGGTTTGTTGTTAATTCAAACACCTCCAAACCCTTGATCAAAGCTTGATCAAGTCATCAACAATGCGGCTACAATCCACCGATTATCCCGAGCACGCACTTGTTGAACCCAAGATTCCCAAACATGATTCACCGTCTTGCGCTACTCCCTTGCAAGGAAACCACTTTGTCCCAAGGCCTTCACTCGGTCGATTCCGTGTTGACATGATCTTGTCCAAAACCTTTAAATCCCAATTATCTTGAAGGAAAACCCACCTTGTTTTTCTTATATGAAACACACAAAGATCCCAACCCAATATTCTGTGTTACACTAACCTAATTAGACGTTATTAACCTTAATCTATATGGTCACTGAATCGAAAAATAATTATGTGTAGTTCAATTGTGTGTATGCATAGAAAAAAGTTTGAAAATGATGAGGATACTTTGTAATTTGGTTTCCTTTAGGTGATTCCCTAGTACCTTGCGAGAAAAAGGTGCATGTGTGAGTATATATAGGTATGGGAAATAATGAGCAAAAGGAATGCAAATTGTTGGAGCAAATATAAAAATTTTAAGGTTGAAAGTCGTATGTGTCAGCCTATCAAAGCAATAGGTCGGCCAATCAAGGTAATCAGACCGGCCTATGAAGGTCACAGGTCGACCTGTGAAGATTATGTGCCAACCTTAGTGAGGTGACCTATGGACAGAGGCTATAGCATTTAATATTGATCCATGGGAGCCGACTTGAAATGCTATGTGCTCACCTATACTGATTTGGAAACTTGTATAGGTCGGCCTGTTTACACATGTGCCGACCTGAAATGACTTAGCAACTCAAATACATACATTTCAATGCAATTTTTATGTAAGCTCCTTTTTCAACTAACTTGAATGCTTCCTAATACTAAGATGCTCATCTAGAATTAGAGGATACTATCCAATATACATAATGTATACTTTCCTAGTTTTGAAATCACTCAAAATACAAAAGCACTCACATACTCCCCCTTTTTAATGATGGCAAAACATGAGACGGAGCGTTTCACGACGTTGTTGTCTTGGAGAAGACTCCCCCTGAATATGTGCATCCAACTTCATCTTGTGTATACTTCTACCCCTTTGACAACATCAAAAAGAGAACTAGCAAACTATGAGAAGTATCATTAACCACATACAAATTGAAAATAGTGCACAAAGGCAATTAACAAAGAGAAGACTATCAACATGATAACACTCACATAGAATGATATACATATTGACTAAGAATGCCTAAACATAAATACAAGCATATAAAGTAACAATAGAACACAATTGCTACACATAATGCCAAATAACATAACAAGAACACGAACAATGAAGGATACAACGCAATCACAAATTTTTGAGTTGCTATAAAAGCGACACAATTACGTGACATATGCTTTTGGTGCTCCCGAAGTGTTGCACACGCATGTGCTCTAGCACAACAATATATAAAGTTATCACCACTCAAACCAAAAACAGAGATGTTATCATAATAATGACACACAACAAGAATTTATTTAACATCATAACATGTTCAACCAATGTTTGTGTAAGAATACATAACAAGCCAAATGCACCAAGAGTATATTTCAAGCATATTGAAGGACTAGCACAATATCACTATAAGCATATAATTGACACATATCAAAATAAATTTTGGAAGTGAATATTGATGGACTACTTTATACATCAAGAATATTAGTCATTATGGAACACTAGCAACAAGTAAATTTTAGAGACTTATAAAGCAAGGTAAAGGAAAAAGAAAAAAGAAACAATATTACCTCTCATTTAGATTGATGGACAATGCATTCTCATATGATGAGACTTCCATTGAAAGTTAGAACAAAAGTATATAAAGTGCATGCAATGAATCATATGCTAGACAAGATTAGAGATATCGAGTATCCCCAATTCTCTTTGTATGTTGAAAAATGGTTTGGTCGCAGGTGGTTTTGCGAAAATATCGGTGTTACGGTGAGAATCGGATATCAAGCTATTAATTAACTTAAATCACACATCTTTAAAATTCACCACCGAGCTTTGATTTATCCAAAGGAATGGGTAAAGATAGAAGAAAACCCTAATTGCACTATGTAAAGATACAGCTAAGAGATCTAAGGTTCGGGGGTTGGTTATATCTAGGGAAGGTGTTAGCATCCTAGACATCTGTAGTACTCTACATGAACCTCTTATTTGTATTTGTGTTATGTTTATTGTTTGCTTGCTAAGGGAAAGGTGCTAAAGGTAAAGACCTAAGGGTATGTACACTAAGTATGCTCGCCAAGATGTCACATCTCGTGCTGTAGCGAGCGATTTTTGTCGGTGACGCGACCACCTTATCGCTGGGTTTTCCTCACCGCAATGGTAGGAAGGGGTGCTACTTTCTGATTTCTTATTTATCCCGTGAAGCTGGAAGGGAAAGGGAAGCTATCTAAAACTAACCTTGCATGCGAATGTTTAATGGAACAAACGCTTAAAAGAGATTCGGGGAGTTCGGGGTCACATTATACAATGGGGAGTTGTCAATTACCCATCCTATATGTGGTTATCCACAGGATATTAGCTTTAGGTTTCGCTTTGTAATTGATGGTGTTTATCTGTTAATGGGCTGGGAAAGTTTCTTGGGAAGTATGAGTGAGTGAGTGAGTTTTTGTTGATATTTGGGTATTTTTGGTAAGGTACTAGACCTAAGTTTTGATTGATGTAAAGGTACTGGACCTAGAGTTTTTGATTAGTATGCTCACTAAGATTTCGCAATCTTATGCCTACGTATTCCCGTTTAAATGAAACAGGGAAATCAGAGCAATCGTAGTTCCTCCTATTCTAAGGGAGGAAAAAGATATTATGTTTTGGTGTCTTGTTCAAAGCCCAAGATTGAAGCTAAAAGGGTTTATTTGTATCTTGTTCAAAGCCCAAGATTGAAGCTAAAAGGTTTGACTGAGAGAGAACTTGTCATCTCTAAAGAGGTATTGTTGATTTTTGTGTGCCTTGATCAAAGCCCAAGGTTGAAGCTAAGAGGTTGATTGACTCCACTGGGGGGAGTTTTTATACAAAACCTAAGAGGAGGCTGGGAAGGATGACTCAATGAGAGAGGGTTTATATACGTCTTGTACAAAGCCCAAGATTGAGGCGAAATAAGAGACTGACTCTTTGGGGATATCATTATACAAAGCCTAAGAGGAGGCTAAAAGCTTGACTTTTTTGGGGAAAATGTTCTATCTGTCTTGTACAAAGCCCAAGATTAAGGCTAAAACGAGTTTGACTCTTGCTGGAGAGTATTATCTGTCTTGTACAAAGCCCAAGATTGAGGCTAAAATGAGTTTGACTCTGCCTGGGAAAAATGTTGGTCCCAAGCTTAAGAGAAGGCTATGAAGATTTATGTCTTGTACAAAGCCCAAGATTGAGGCTAAAAGGGTTTGACTCAACAAGAGAGTCTGAAATGTGATTGACTCAACAAGAGAGTCTGAAAAAGTGATTGACTCAACAAGAGAGTCTGAAAGGTAATTGACTCAACAAGAGAGTCTGAAAAGGTTAGCTCGTCTAGGGAGAATCATTGTACAAAGCCCAAGAGGAGGCTAGTTATGCTGAGGAAAGATCATTGTACAAAGCCTAAGAGGAGGCTAGCTTTTGCCGGGGATAATTGAGATCCCGAGGCAGGTCAAAATGGGTAATCAACTCTTGCAGGGGCTTGCAGAAGAGTTGAGGTTTCAGATACCTTGAGGTTCTGATTTGGGATAGTGTTATACTGATGATAAACTGATCCTGGCTTGGGGATTTTTAGGAGAGAGACGGGGTTTTAGAGCCCACGGGTTTTAACTCAGCTGGAGATTTATCCCGAGTAACTGGGGTTTCTCCTATGTTTGTAGGAAACTTGAGAATGTCTTTGAGACTCAAGGGGATTAGACTGTCTAAGTCTACTGGCGTGGAAGAGTTTTATCTTTTGTATGATGCCTCTAGAGGAGGCGGGTGTTTTAAGGGATGAGGATTAACCCTTAAATTGGTCTGAGGTTTGACACTGGAAAGACTCCTCTAACAAAGGATGACTAAGTTCTATCTTATACCTTTAAGAGGTCGCCAGGGTCCTTGTATTAAGCCCAAGAGAATGCATGAGAACTTCTAAGAAGCTTGTGGGTCCTTGTACAAAGCCCAAGAGGAGGCGGGGATGCTTTTCGGAAGCCCGTGGGTTTCAAACCAAGAAAAGTTCAAGAAATGCTATTCACCGAGAATAGATCATTTAGTGAAAGTTTGAAAGTTTGAAGAAACTCAAGAGATGCTATTCACCGAGAATAGATCAACTTCGGGGAGTAGAATTCCTTTGACAATTTCTAAAGTGACAGCCTGAGAAAAGGTTCACGTAGAATACTGCTTTTCTCTTTGTTCCATATTGTTTAAGCCCAAGAGAATGCAAGACTGTATCTGGAAATCCTATGGGGATCTAGTTTTGTTTGTATTTAAGAGTGACCAATATGGCTTTACTTAGTTCTAGACCTAGTTGCCGGGGAAAACTCTAAATAACTGTACTAGTATATATACAATTGATATATGACAAGTATTTAAAAGGGTATGAAAGAAGACTAACTGTGCGCAGCTTCCCATAATACAGTTATATATATATATATATATATATATATATATATATATGAATGCGAGTAAATGAAAGCAGATAAAAACTTACAGACGAGCAAGCTTCCATGTTGTATGGTTAGTTGTTCAAAGAAATTAAAATTTTTTTTGATAACAACTGTATATTGAATCTAAATCAACAGGGGTTTGTTTGAAAAGATTATTGGGGCTTATACTCAAAGAGAGGCCCAAGGTTTAACAGTGATCGCACCGTTGTTTTTGAATATCGTATTAGGACTTATACAACGACTGAAGCCCAAAGAGGTTTATTTACAAGAGGGTTGGGTCTTACACTCTGATAGAGGACCAAAGAGTATTTTAAAAAAATAAATGGGACTTATAACACGAGGGTAGGCCCAAAATTTTTTTGTTCTAAAAGGCGACGACCGCGCCGTGGTTTTGAAAATACAGTGGGACTTATACAATGTCTTAGGCCCAAAAATTATTTATTTACAAAGGGGTTGGGTCTTACACTCGCTCAAGAGGCCCAAAGAGGTTTTGAAAAAGAAAAGTGGGACTTACAACACGAGGGTAGGCCCAAAATTATTTTTGCTCTAAAATGGCAATCGCACCGAGATTCTTTTAACGCCGAGGGACTTATACAATGTCTGAGGCCCAAAATGGTTTTGGTTAAAAGGGGCTTGGGTCTTACACTCTATTAGAGGCCCATGAGTGTTTGAAAAAGATTGATGAGGGTGAAATCAATCAAAACCCTAATTTTGTTAAAAATGGAATTAATTTTGTTTAAAAATTAATAAAAATTATTGAAAACATGTGAAAAATGAGTGTTGATCTTGGATCAATGTTTCAAAAATCATGTTTTTATCCACAAAATGATTTAAAACCATTTAAGTTTGGAAAATCAAGAGAAAGAAAATTTTCAAAAGGGTGAAAAACAAATAAAAATTAATTATTTTCAAAAATATCAAATATGTGAAATAAATAATATTTTTGGGGAATTTTTGTAAAATAAAATATTTTAACATTTTTGTGAATTATTAAAAAAAGAATCAACTCAAAATCATTAAAATTCAGAGAGAAATTAATTTTTGAATCAATTAAATAAAATCACAAAAATTCAGATATTCAAATATTTGAAAAAGGGCGCCAAGAACATCTTGTTCTTGCCCGTGTGCCCTGTTTTGTCCAGATTTGCGTTTTCTCATCAATCTCACTGAATACTTGATGGAATCATACAATCCACATATGAATCTGCTCGTTTTCAACTCACGATCATGTCTATGGTCTTTAATTTCATTTATTTTAAGCATGGAATGAGAAATCAAAACAAAACCTCAAGAACCCTAATTTCTGCATGAAGGCTGAGAAATTTGATACACGATTCATACAAAATAATCAAGAGAGGGGAAACATTCTTTGCATGATTATGAACATTTGGCAAAAGTTTTGTGCGAGGAAATATACATAAATTATGAGATGACCAAGTTTAGGCTTACTTGAAGGTCGTGGCAGCAAGAGCAATTTGATTTTTGAGTTAGAGGTGTTACAGATGAGTTGTGACGATCTGAACGGCTTCCCTACACCATATGGAGTGTGTTTGGAAGCTTGGATTGATTTGAAATGAACTGGAATAGATTATGGCACCTCAACTGTAACTTTGTTGAAAACTTGAGCAAATGGATGATGATTTCATGAATTTGGTATTCCAGTTGTTGGTTTAGTGTTTGATCAGCTCACATATGATGTTTATGAGGTGTGTGTGTGTGATTGGTTTGGTTGGAAACACATTCTAATTCAAAACCCGATAGTAGCTTGCATTAGAAGGTATTTTTGGAAGTGAGAGTGTGATTTTAAGAAAGGAAAGTGTTATAGGCCTTTGGTGTACTCAAACTGATCAGAAATGAGGTTTATTTATAGTGTGTCAAGTTTGTTTTGGCATCAATAGGGAATGGCAACTACAGCAGGCCTTTGGCCAATGTGGATCAAATGGAATCTCAAGTCTCCTCTAAGCATTGACTTGAGATTAGAGCACAGGCCTATAATTCTTTAATGCAGAGCTTATCCTTGACTTATTCAGTTGGAATAGGCTCAGTTCATGCCACCTTGGGGTATCCATTGAATGCTTGGAAACAAAATTGGAGTCTTGGCCTCTTTTAGGCTTTTTAGGTTTGGCATGCTACTTGTAGATTTTAGGAATTTGGAGGCTGATAGATCAGTGTGTGTCCCTTGTTTGTTCCCCCTTGAGGTGTGCAGATGGATAACCATGCTTATTGTTGCACAATTTGATCAAATCGAGCCCTTATGCACAAATCTGCCTTGCCAAGACAGTTTGCAGCAAGGCATGTTGCAGCTGTCATAACTCCTAGCTCAGATGGAGTTTGAGGGAGTTCTTGGTCACTTTGGAAAGCTGACATATCCTATTTCAACATGATATCCAACTTTGGTTTTGAACCAACTTGAATTACAATGAAAAATGTCTCTACATTTGGGAAAAAATAGGGCAGATTCTGACTTAGGGAAAATTTCACTAAGTGTTGGAAAAATATCACTTTCATGTTTTTTGCCATTTTGATCACTCCATAACTAAAAATCCATGGAGAATTGGAATGAGATGTAGTTGACACTTTTGAAGAGTGTAATGAGAGCTACAAATCCAGCTTTGGACCATCCAAAATGGTTGCTTCGATCTCAAGTTATGGTCCTTGGAAGTTGGTACCCTAGCCACTTTGTTCCATAACTTAAAAAAATTCTAAGTTTTTTATGGTTACCCCTTTTACAAGTTAACTCACTTTCTTTGATTTTTATTGATGAATGATGATTCAAATCACATATTAACATTGTTTTAGGGTTAAAGAACCATAATTGTGAAAATTTCCAAAAAGTCAAACTTGATTTTGTGCACAGTTGACTTTTTATCGGATGAAATCCAAACTGTGTGATCCTTTGTGAAATTAAGTCCCTGACCTAAATAAAACCTAATGGACATATTCCATAGGTGTTATAGGGTGTATTGAATTATGTCCCAAGGTTTGGGAGCATGTCTTGATCAAAAGTCAAAGGTACAGTTGACTTTTCCCTCGAAACCCTAATTATGGTCCTGATGAAATTGAAACATGTGCATCAAGCTTATTGGATTAATCCATTGTTGCAAATGGATCAATTTAGTGTATTGGAGACCCTCAAATCATGTCTTGAGGTCTTGGCTCATGCTTTGTCCCAAAAGTCAACTTAGGGGTGAATTAGGTCAAGAAAACATAATTCCTGATTTTTTATGAATGCATCCCCTGGGTTTAAATTGACTTGAGGATTGGGTTCATGAGGTCCCTTGGAGTATCTTAAGTTGTGCTTTGAAGCAATGGCTCGTGCCCAGAGGAAAATTTCCATCTGGAGGCCTCAGTCGACCAAAACCCTAATTTGGTGACACTGGTGATCTTGAGGCTTAATCCACTTGGAATGCTGCAACCTTATGCTTGATTCTTGATGTGGGAGTCCTCTTGATTCCTTATAGAGGTTTGAGAGGTTAGACAAGTTGAAGATCATGTCATTCCTTGATTAACCCTTTGTCTAAGGCTCTGAGAGGGCTTGAAACCCTAATCTTTGATTGTGGTAAATGCTCAACAATCCTTGAGGAAATTGATGAGGCATGATGGTACATCCATATTGTGGTGATGATTTTCACAATGATGGTAAATCTTAGTGGTCAAAATTTGGGGTATGACACGTGCCTACGTATCCTAATAAGGATGGAATCAGAGCATGCGTAGTTCACCTCAACTAGGGTGAGGAACCATTGACTATGGTCAAAGTTCCAAAGGGAATGAGTATGGTACTCATGTAGAGTTTAAAGAACTCTCTCAGTCTAAGTTGAAAGGGTAAGTCTAAGAGTTTGACCTTTAACAAAGTCAAAAGGGAAGTGAATATTCATTATGACGAGAATCACATAGAGTTTAAGAATCTTATCCTAATTCTAAGTTAAAAGGGTGAAGAGAGCACCATTATGGTAGTGCTCACATGGAGTTAAAGAACTCTAGGTGACTCCTAAGTTTGTAAGGTAAGTGGCTCTAATGAGGCCAAGGAAAGAGTAAACATCTATGATGATAGTGTTTACAAGAGGAGGTAATGATCCTATCCTAAACTAGGTCAAAGAGGAAGTGGCTCTGATGAGGGCTAGGGATTGATCCTAATAAGGTCGAGGGAAAGGAATGGCTCTAATGAGGCCAAGGGTAGATGATGGCTCTAATGAGGCCAAGAGATAAATGAGCTATATATGACATTAAAGTCAATAGAGAGATTTTCCTTTGGAAGAAGGGGAACAAAGAGGGTTGAGGAGGGGAGCTAACAAGCAAGCCTGACTTAAGGGGATAACTTAATAAAGTTAAAGATAAAGGATAACAATGATATTCACATTTGAATTTATGATGGCAAAAACACATGGATATAGTACATGGATAATGATGGTGAATGTGATGACATTCAAAGGAAGTACTTTAGAAAGTATACAAATATTATGCTAGAACAAAAAGATCATTCATTAATGAGCAAGGTTAATACCTAGAGGGAACATGATACAAGTCTAAACATCTTAATCAAATGGGTAATGACCTAATATGGTGAAAGTCTTTGACCTAAACTTTATGTTAAGGGGAAGTATCACTAATGTAAAGTCCATCTTTATGAAAGGGAAATCTAAACACATATGTTCATGGTATAACCTAAATTGGTGGTTTGGATCTACATTGAGGTCATATATACATGAGGGGGAAGCCCTAATTGAAGGTAAAGACCTATCTATTACTTCATGGGGATGACAAAAGTCTATACATTCTAAAGTGAACATATACACTTACAAGTGTGCCTAAAAACAAAATCTATAACTATGCACAAGTCTAAGTCATTGGGAAAAGACCTTAGTATGTTAAAACAAACTTTACAAGTCCTAAAAAGATAAGGGAAACCAAGAGTTATAACCCTAGAATCAAAATTATTCTAAATAACCCTAAAAGAAACCTATATTTGATATATGAATAAAGCCCTAAAAAACAAATATTTTTGGGATATTTTTAAATGTCACAATAAAATAGGTAAAAAGACTAAAAGGATGCAAAAATAATGTGTTAAAAACTCTAAAGTATGAGAAATTTATAAATTGAAGAAGTTCGAGAAAGAAACTAAAAAACTAAGCATTAAAAATAATAGGGAGGGTCCCAAAGGGAGTTGAACCCACGCCCTTATCATTGCAACTAAAACACTTAACCAGCTGCGCTGGTTGATGGACTTATATAATATACACCTTTGTCAAAATAAATATGAATGAAATATGAGTCCTTCAGGAAAAAATGTGCGCTGGCCAAAAGGGTTGATGCCAAGATCGAACCCAAGGCACTACACTCACATATGACACGACATGGCAAGATTAGCGCCACTAGGGTGGCCAATACATCCAGTTATAAAACTAAACCTAATTAATAATATGTGAAAACAAGTTCCCAGACCCAGGATGGTGCCATGGCAAGGTTTGACATGGTTGTGACCTAGAAAAAACCAGTTGCAAAAGCAACTCTAACTTCCTCTACACTTCATAAAAATGGAAATTGTAAAGATCAAAATCGTGCACTTTTTCATAAGGAATCTGACAGAACAAATGGTTTTTTCTAAATGTGTTTCTAACTTAAAACATGATAGTGGTCTTAAAGTAAGCACATTCTTGCATTTTCTATGGCACAGTCATTAACAAACATGTTAAGCAATATTCAAGGGGTCAAACATGTCATAAACATCAAACCTAAACTGTCCATGCTCAGTGTACATCAAAAATCAACATGCTTCTCAAAATTAGATTTGAAAACACATACCTCTTGAAGCTCAAACTTGCAGTTCTTAGAATAGATGTTCCAGCAAGAGATTGATGGTCTGAACAGCTCCTAAGCAACCTTTTGATCCTTTCTAAGTGCTTTGAAACCAAAGAAACTGGTTGGACTGGTGTATGCCCCTTTCTTGTACAAGTGACCAAAGTTTCCAAAAGTGAACTTGAGGTAAATGCTGCTACAGTTGATGAATCAAGTTTGGAACACCTCAAACATGTTTTATGGAAGTTATTTGAAGTGTTGGAATGGATGGAAGTGGAAAGAATAAAAACTGGTCCACAAAAATGCAGAAAGTCAAACTTCCTTAGGGTTGAGCGTTGAATTTCTGATTTGAGAGGTTTTTGATGGGGGTGAGAGTTTGAACAGGTTCAATGGATGTTTTATGGTTTGTGTGAATGATTTGTTTGAAGGTTTGAGGGTTGGAACTGAGTGTGGACAAGTTTGTGCAAATGAGAGGTTTTTGGTTCACTAGGGCGGATGAATGCAAGAACTGGTTTCTCTAGCCTTGCTTGAGTGTTTGTCTCAAGTTTTGTTGTCTATTTGAAGTGTGTTGGGATGCTCTATTTATAGGCAAGAGGTAAGAGGGATCAGGCGGCAGAAGTTCAACTAGTTGGTTCTTGGTTTGGTTGAACTTAGTTGAAATACAAGTGGATGGTTTGCAAGAATTCATGGTTCCAAAGTGTGGTACTGATCTTTCTAGAGTGGTTAGGAATTCAGTCACTTTATCATGATGTAAAGCAAAGTTCTGGTGCAGAAGGAACAGTTTAGAGGCTCAAGAAGCTGACTTTGTGCAAAAAGTCACCTTTTCCAAAATGGAAGTCAAGACTTTATGCCATAAGTAGCAAGATCAAGTGGATAAAGCTCAAATTTGTTGGATAATGCTCCCATATTCGTGCAATCTTCTGAGCAAATGAAGATTTGCAAGTAAACCTCTCTGAAGTGCAAGACTATGTAGCAAAAGGAATTGGATTTGCAACAAGTTCACAAGGTAGAAAACATGAAAATCAAGTTTCAAACCCTCAACTTCATGGATTCAATTCTCTTAGCTCACACATTAGATTGAGGTGTTCTAGTACTTTTTGGAAAGCCCCAAGTATGCTCTACAATGTTCATGTTCACTCCAAGTCCTGAATCCAAAGGGATCATAACGAAAAATGTGGTTGAAGTTGGCTGCAAACTAGGGCAAAAAGAGTGAAATTTCACTGTCCTGACTTGATTTGAACTTCCAAGCCTCATAACTTAAAAACTAAGCCTCTTTTGGGGAATGACCCTCTAATACATTTTAAAGTTCATAATGGGAGCTTCAAATTGAGCTTTGGACCACGAAAAATGGATGTGTGGTTTGAAAGTTATGACTCTTCAAAGTTCACACAAGGACTAGATTCTTCCATACTTAGAAAATTTCCAAAAACCAAACTTTGCCCTATTTGCAAGAAACCTCTTAAATATTGTTTTCTCATGCTCTAGTTCAAAGATCAAACATGTCTTGATGGAATATGACTTGAATACTTCATTTTGGACCCAAAACCTCAAAAGTCAGAGGTTTGACTTTTTAGACAAAACCATAATTTCCTCAGGAATTCAACTGTGTGACCCTTTATGATCTTGTTTTCTTAAACTTCTCAAATACCAATAGATGGCCTCCAAGGATGCATATGAGCATATGGAATCATGTCCCAAGACTTGGGGTCATGCCTTGACCTAAAGTCAAAGACATGGTTGACTTTTCCTAACAAAACCCTCATTTGGGGCCAGATAAACTTGAGGTTCATTGCACTCTTGGTGGGAGCCAAACACACTTGATTTCTTGATGAATAAGGCCTCTTGAATGTATGTAGGCTCAATTGTTTGATGAACCAATCAAGGCATTGACTGATCACACTAAGATTCCTTTGTAATTCCTCTGGTCAAAACCCTAATTCCACAACTCTTGATTTCATGGTTTCTCCTTGATTTCTCATGATCCAATCACATGGGACCATGGAATATGATCTGGAAACCTCCGTTGACTTTCTTGACCAGATGATTTCAAACACCTTTCTTAACCACCTAGTGAACACTTGAGATGAATGCATTGAGCCAAAAAATGTCTCAGGAGACTTTGAAATGTATGAGGACTTGGCTTATTGATCTTGCCCTCTTTCTTGTGCAAAACCCTGTCTTTCAAATAGAACAAAACTGGCAAAATATGATGGTCAGTTGACAATGCATAGATGATTGAACTCTAATGCAAATGCAAAATGTCATGACATCTAAGGGGTAAAATTAGGGGTATAACAATCGGCAAGTTGATGTTTGCTATCAACGTGCTCGAATACGACATCGCTTTTTTCAACATGGTCGCGTAGGAAATGGTTACGTATCTCAATATTCTTAGCGCGAGAATGTTGTACCGGATTCTTGGTTAGATTGATAGTGCTAGTGTTATCACACATAATAAGAATACATTGCAAGTTTATATCAAAATCAAGTAATTGTTGCTTAAGCCACAAGATTTGGGCACAACCAGTGTTTTAAAACCCGGACCGGACCGGCCGGTCGGACCGGTTGGATCGGGAACCGGCCAGGTAACCGGCCGGGTTCACTTGCTCAATCGGCCATGTCTTCGAACCGGTGGGAACCGGTGCGAACCTGGAAAACCGGCGATTTTCGCAAACCGGCGGTTCAACTACTTATTTTTTTTAAAAAAAAAATTTAATTTTTTTTAAATTTTTTTTACTCAAATACATAGGAACTTTTCTCCAAGAATAATAGTGATCACTCATTTGATTCAAGTGATACACAAATTAAGTTTCGTAATATCCACAAAACTATTTTTACTATTTTGTATTTATATTGATTGAAAAACCATCATACAAATATTTGTATAGAAATTTAAGAACACAGATTAAAAAACTAAATATAATATAATTTTAGACTTAACTGATTTCCATTATATATATAGACTTGGAAAATTTATTATTTAGAAATATGTTAATATTTGTACTGTTTTAATTGTTAATATTAAAACTGATTTTCTATTAACATTAAAACTATGGATTTAAATTAAACTCTGTTTAATTTAGACTCTGTTTAAAATTTACAATTAGACTCTGTTTAAAATTTGAATTTAAATTATGAACTTGTGAATTTATGATATAATATTTTCAAAAAATTTAAGTGCTAGTTATATTTTTTAGAGACTGAATCATCCGGTTCGACCGGTTTTATATCTATTATAATGACAGGTTTATTCAACCGAGTTATCCGGTTTAATCCGGTTTGGTCATGCGGTTCGACCAATGACCCAGTGGTTCGACCGATAAACCAGTGACCCAGTACCCTCACCGGTTTGATGACCAGTCCGGTTTTTAAAACACTGGGCATAACAACTCCCGGCCACAACATATTCTGCCTCAGCGGTTGACAAAGCAACAAAATCTTTTTTCTTGCTATGCCAACTTACTAAAGCATTTGAAAACATGTGGCAAGTTCCACTAGTGCTCTTCCTATCTGATTTGTAACTGGCAAAATCGAAGTTAGTGTATCCAACCAAGGTATAATCGCTTCCCTTAGAATACCAAAGCCCATACTGAGAGGTACCTTGAAGATACCTATGAATACATTTTACGGCTTTTAAATGGGATTCTTTTGGAGCCGATTGATAACGGTCACACATGCATACGCTAAACATTATATCCGGCCTAGATGTAGTGAGATATAGAAGAGAGCCGATCATACCTCTATATTTCTTCACATCTACATCCTTATCATTTGTATCCTTTTCGAGATTACCATTTGTAGTCATAGGTGTATCGATAGACTTTGCATCTTCCATGCCAATGCGCTTTAGTAATTCCTTGCAATATTTTGTTTGACACACCAATGTACCCTCTTTAAGTTGTTTGATTTGAAGCCCAAGGAAATAATTCAACTCTCCCATAAGACTCATTTCAAACTCTCCCTGCATAAGCTTAGAGAACTCTTCTACAAGTTACATATTAGTTGAACCAAAGATAATATCATCGACATAAAATTGAATTAGAAAGGTGTGCTTCCTTTGGAGTTTAATGAATAGAGTAGTATCCACTTTTCCCCTTGAGTATCCTTGATCATACCAAGCCCGAGGGGCTTGTTTGAGACCATACAAAGCTCTTTTGAGCTTGTACACATAATTTGGATACTCGTACCTTTCAAAACCGGGGGGTTTATCTACATACACTTCTTCATTAATAAAACCCTTTAAAAACACACTTTTCACGTCCATTTTAAACAAATTGAAATTTTTAGCGCAAGAATAGGCTAGTAGGAGACATATAGCCTCAAGGCGAGCCACCATAGCATAAGTCTCCTCATAATCGATGCCCTCCTCTTGGTTATAGCCTTGCGCCACTATTCAAGCTTTGTTACGGGTTATCACCCCATTTTCGTCAAGTTTGTTCCTAAAAACCCATCAGGTTCCAATTACTTGATGATCTTTAGGACGAGGGACAAGGTTCTAAACATTGTTTCTTTTGGATTGATTTAGTTCATCTTGCATGGCCATAAGCCAATGCTCATCAAGCAATGCATGTTTAGCATTTTTAGGCTCTACTTGAGAGACGAAAGCAAAATGATAACATAAATTACTTATCATAGAGCTTGTAGTTACGTCTTTTGTGATATCCCTAAGTATGTTGTCAATAGGGTGATCCTTTGATGTCTTCCAAGTCAAAGATAGATCTTCCACTGCAGCTGAACTTTCTTCCTTCTCCTCTTCAAGATCGTCATCCTCTTTCTTCTCATCCTTTATCGTTTAGGATGATCAATCCCTTATTCGGTTCCATTGAGAATTTCTTGAGAAGACACACCTACATCATGAAAAACAATACCTTTCCCAACATCTTTTAGGTAGGGCTCATCAAACGTAACATGTACAGACTTCTCAACTATAAGTAATCTCTTGTTATAAATCCTATATGCCTTGCTAGATTATGAGTATCCGAGGAAGATACCCTCATCGGATTTTGCATCGAATTTACCAAGATTATCCTTACCATTGTTCAATATATAACTTTTACATCCAAAGACATGTAAGTGAGAGACATAGGGTTTTCTACCTCTAAGTAGTTCATAGGAGGTCTTGTCTAGAATAGGACATATGTGTACCGTATTCATGACATAGCAAGTCGTGTTAATGGCGTCCGCCCAAAAATAATTAGGAAAATTACCCTCATTGAGCATAGTCTTCACTAACTCCTCTAAAATTCTATTTTTATGTTCCACAACACCATTTTGTTGTGGAGTTCTAGGAGCGAAAAAGTTATGCTCAATTCCATGTTTGTCACAAAACTTCTTAAAGAGGTAATTTTGGAATTCTCCTTCATGATCACTTCGAATGGAAATGATTTTCAAATTCATTTTATATTGGAATAATCTAGAAAATTGCTTAAAAGTCGGGTAGGTCTCATCTTTACTAGACAAGAACAAGACCCAACAAAATCTAGAGTAATCGTCTACAAAGCCATAATAATTTCCACCTATGCTCTTGGTCCTAGAGGGGCCAAAGAGGTCCATATGGAGAAGCTCAAGAGGTCTCGAGGTAGAAACAATATTTTTTTGATTTAAAAGAAATTCTTGTTTGCTTCCCTTTTTGACAAGTTTCACATAGATGGTCTTTAGTGAACTTTAGTTAAGGTAGACCAATTACTAAATCTATTGAGGATACTTTTTTCAATAGGTCAAAGTTAAGATGAGTTAAGCGCCTATGCCACAACCAAGAGTTTTTACTCATGGTGGCTAGACACTTAGTTCCAACCGAGGAAACTTCATCTAGATTTAGTATATAAGTATTATTAACCCTCAAGTCTTTAAATACACATTCCTTCTTTTCATCATGCACAAACAAGCAACAAGTTTTTGTAAAGGTAACCTTAAAACCCTTGTCTCAAAGTTGTCTTATGCTTAAAAGATTGTGCTTAAGGCCATCAACTAGCATTACATAGGAGATAGTAGTAGACGAGGGATTCCCTACACTACCTTTTCCAAGTATAACACCTTTTTTATTATCTTCATACATGACAAACCCCTTTCTCTTTGGCACGAAGTCAATGAAGAGGGATATGTCACCTGTCATATGCCTTGAACATCCACTATCGAGATACCGCATCTTTTTGGTAGAGTCAAGACATTCAACCTGAAAATTTAAGTAAAGGAAATAGGTACCCAATTTTCATTGGGTCCTTGATAGTGAGTGAGATCAAAGTTGCACTTGGGAAACCATAGAACACCTCCTTTAGGAACAAAGAGTTGCCTAAATTTGCATATTTCAATGATATGTCCCTTTTTGCAACAATAATGACAAGATAGGTTTTTATGAGACATGTCCTTGCTATTTGAATTCTTATACATATATCTATGTTTCTTTTTAGAATGTTTTAAAGGCTTTTCAACCTTAAAAGAATCAAAAGCAAACACCATCTTAGGTTACAAGGCATCATCTAATTTGACTTGAAGAGATTTTACTTCCTCTTGTCTATTATGACAATGTTCACAACCAAATCTAAGAGGTTTTATATCCTCACTCTTGTCACTTTGAATATCTATCATAGATTTCTTAATAGATTTGAAACTCCTTTCGGATTCTAACACTTTAGCTTCTAAATTTAAAATGACTTTTTCATGTGAAGGTAACTTGCTAAAAGCTCTTAAGGCTTCTCTATGAAGATCTTCAAAGGCCCTTTGTAATTCAAAATAGGATGAATTATTTATATACTCAAGCTTAGAGAGACTTACATTTTTCTTTTTCTTCCTTTTTTCCATAAGAGAAATCTGAGCTGATCCGACACTTGATATTCTGCTTTCATCACTAGAGGACTCACTTGCATTATCCCAAGTGGCATATGCTCTCCTAGTCTTGCTAGAAGTTTTGTGATGGCTCTTTTCTTTATCTTTCTTTCTCATAGGGCATTTCGATCTATAGTGACCTACTTCACCACAACGATAGCAAGATCTTCTAAGCTTGCTCTTCCTTCCTTCATCATCCTTTGAGGAGCTTGTCAACCTTCTAAACTTAGCCATGTTCTTGTCGGGATGTTTAACATAATTCTTCCTTATATATCTTTGGTATCTCTTTATGAACACACCATATCCTCCTCATACAAGCTCTTGTCATCATTGCTTTCACTATCACTATTCTCACAATGTGAAGGCCTTAAGCTAGAAGTCTTTAGAGCTATGGACTTCTTGCCTTCCTCTTTGTCTTTCCCTTTCTCATTCTTCATTCTCTTTTCACATTCATTTTTGTATTTTGCTAAGCAAGTAAGCTCTTGCTCATGCTCTTCCAACTTACCAAACAAAGTTGTGAGATTAAGCGATTTAAGATTATTTGCCTCCTTAATGGCGGTGACCTTGGGCTGTCATTCCTTACTTAAACACCTCAACACTTTGTTAGTAGCAAGTTCATTGGAAACATGATTACCTAGCGCATTTAATCGATTTATGAGATGTGTGAACCGTTTTCACATATCCGCAATGGTTTCACCATGCTGAATACGGAACAGCTCAAACACGTGATTTAATGTGTCAATCATAGCTTGTTTGACATCATTAGTTCCCTCATGAGCAATCTCTAATGCGTCCCAAATAGCTTTGGAGGTCTCACAATAAGAAACGCGATAAAACTCATCAACACCCAAGGCGGATGTGAAAATGTTTTTCGCTTTCCAATCATGTAACCATAATTTCCAATCATTAGCATCCCATTGTGCTTCCGGTTTAGGTATGGTAACACCCTCCATAATGGTCATAGTTATTTCATTTGGAGCATTTTGGATAGCGTCCCATATACCTTTGTCAACAGAGTTAACGTGAATACCCATAAGAGCTTTCCAATAGCCATAATTTTCGTCGGTGAAAATTAGTGCTCTATTATTTGCTCCCTTAGGTTCGGTAGTTATTCTTCTAAAGAGTAAATCTCAAGCACGGAATAAACCGGAGCTCTTGATACCACTTGTTAGATGATAGGCTTTGACCTAGAGGGGGTGAATAGATCAAAATTTAAAACCAAAATATTTGGCAAAAAAAATTTCAAAAATTTATGGCATAACGAAAAAAACCCGAATCAAATCGTCTAACCGAACCTACTATCGAAAAGCTCGGATATGCGTAATGAAAACCAATGAAATGATAATGAACACAAATTATTTAACAACAGTTAATTCACAGATCGATCAAATGCAAAGCTATTTCTAAAGCTTATTTTCAAGAACACAAAGCGATAAAAATACTCAAAGACAATTTCTCGAACACTTTGTATGCGATCGATCACGTTTCGAAATTCAATATGTTTTGTTGATCTTAAGAACCAATCACAATCAAAGTAATTATGATTATATCAACAACAACAATTTAAAAGATAGTTGAAAATAATTTCCAATCGAATTAATCGAAACAACAACGATATCGATAATTTGTAAGAACAAAAATTAA
Source organism: Lathyrus tuberosus (assembly GCA_022829125.1). Lineage (NCBI taxonomy): Eukaryota > Viridiplantae > Streptophyta > Magnoliopsida > Fabales > Fabaceae > Lathyrus > Lathyrus tuberosus. The sequence goes on along the minus strand of JALAZF010000584.1, from coordinate 2,939,353 downwards.
AGAAATAGAGAGAGACTCAAAGATTTATTTAGGAATTTCCCCAATCGGCCTCGCTATGCGTACGTCTTCCCTCAATCCGAAATTGAATTGAGATACTTGCAATTAACCTTATCTTTGCAAAAATGATTATACAAGAGGTGAAGAACTCTAACCCCACAAACCCTATGGTATGTTGTTGATTCAACCACCTTCAAACCCTTGATTAAAGCTTGATAAAGTCACCAACAATGCGGCTAAAATCTACCGATTATCCTGAGCACGCACTTGTTGAACCCAAGATTCCCAAACATGATTCACCGTCTCGTGCTACTCCTTTGCAAGGAAACCACATTGTCCCAAGGCCTTCACTCGGTTGAATCCGCGTTGACGTGATCTTGTCAAAAACCTTCAAATCCCAATTATCTTAAAGGAAAACCCCACCTTGATTTTCTTATTTGAAACACCTAACCCCATATTCTCGGTTAAACCAACCTAATTGGACGTTATCATCCCTAATTTAGATGGTCACCCAATTGAAAAATGATCATGTGTAGTTCAATTGTGTGTATGCATGGAAGAAAGGTTGAAGATGATAGGAATGCTTTGTAATCTGGTTTCTTTTAGGTAATTTACTAGTACCTTGCTAAAAAAAGGTGCTTGTATGAGTATATATAGGTATGGGAAATATTGAGCAAAAAGAATGCAAATTGTTGGAGCAAAAATAAAATTTTTAAGATGGAAAGTCGTATGTGCCGGCCTATCAAAGCAATAGTACGGACTATCAACGTAATCAGGCCGACCTATCAAGGTAACAAGTCGACATGTGAAGGTTATCTGCCGCCTATGTACTGACCTAAGTGAGGCGGCCTATGGACAGAGTTTCAGCCTTTAATATTGATCCATGGGAGCCGACCTGAAATGTTATGTGTCGACCTATACTAATTCTGAAACTCGTATAGGTCGGCCTGTTTACACATGTGTCAGCCTGAAATGACTTGGTAACTCAAAAACATGTTTTTCAATGCAATTTTGATGTAAGCTCCTTTTTTTAACTCACTTGAATGCTTCCTAGTACTAAGATGTTCATCTAAAATGAGAGGATACCGTCCAATATACATAACATTATACTTTCCTAGTTTCGGCATCATTCAAAATCCAAAAGCACTCATAAATTCTTTATCCACATTACTTCATTTCGATGTTAGGATGTAGTCTGATACTATAAGGACCAAACCCCTAAGGTTTGGATCCCTCTTGGAGCTCCGTCGCCGTTTAATTTCTGTTTTATTTTCTAGGGTTCTCTGACTCATTTGTACGATTTGAGAGGTTACATGAATGTTAGAGTAAATGGAGGTCATATTTGGATAGAGTGGAAGAAGACAAATAGAAGGATGTGAGTGTTGCATGAAACCGTCGCCCTCCGCTGCCTCCGCCGCATCGAAGGCGATTTTGGGTGAGGCATAATGGAATAAAATGAGAGAGAAGTAAAGTTGTGGTTCACTGAGCCTGAGGTTGAGTATGCTACTACTCCCTTATTCCATTAGAACATCGCGGGCCTTACACCTCTTCGAGGCCCAATGATTTTTCTTTCACACACCTCCCTAACATCATACACCCCATATCTTGGATTGAGCCATCATTCGGGCCTTCTGGCAGGCCTACGCCACATTTGGATAGGCAGATCCTAGGTTTGCTAGTTGCACCCCACAATGTCTTTCTTTAGGCCTCTTTTTACCTTTACTTGTTTTTCGTTTTGTTTCTTTTTTTTTAGTTAATACTTCCAATACACTTTATATTTTAAACATGAAAATGTTTGAAAAAGTGTTAGTGCTTATTCAACCAAGTTTTAATTTATTTTCACATTTAATCCACCTTCTAAAATAAGAATAATGATACACCTTTAGTTAGAATGTTTCTTGGTTTTAGATTGGATTTACAATTTAATAGTTATAGATTTTTTGATTAGTTTTAATATTATAAATGTATTTTCTTGGTGATGTTTTGATCTTCTTGATCTTAGACTCAGAAATTATGTGCTTAATCATACTCTACTATTCCTAATTGACTAATTGATCAAAGTTCTCTTTGATCGAATAGTCCATTCATTTGCCTAATCCCCTCCCCCCCAATCCAGACAAGTGATCTTGATCACTTGATAGGATTGTACCTCTATTTCACATTCCATCCAGACTAGATTCAAGAATCATCTCAATCTCAAGCTCAGACTCAAGTCACATTCAAGTCAGACAAGGTTGGAACACTATTCAATCACAACAACAAAAGAGCACTACTCAACGCTTGTCAATTCCGATGTGAATTGTGTGCCACGAGCCTTAAGCAATGGAGAATGATGAGAGGGACTAGTATTATCCTTGTGTATAGTACCTCTGTGTACGGGGCGTAGGCCCTAATTACTCAGAGTATTTGCCTCTATTCATAGACTTTAGTGCAATTCAAATCACATAATTGACAAGTCTTCTTCAGGAAGCACACCAACACTTTTACACTTCAACACATCAACAACTAGAGCTAAACACATCCTTTCTCTTTTGGGTTAATCACCTCTTGGTTAAAATACCATTTCCTTGATTAATCACTTATTCTCAATGAAATAAACATATCCTTCTCTCCTTGGTTAATCACTGATTCTCAGTTAAAATACCAAATTTTCTCTTTTTGGGGTTAATCATCTCTTGGTTAAAATACTATTTCTTTGATTAATCACTGATTATTTGTTAAAATACCATTTTCTTTCCTTTTGGGTTAATCACCTCTTGGTTAAAATACATTTTCCTTGGTTAATCATCGATTCATGGTTAAAAGACCATTTGCTTCTTCCCTCGGTTAATCACTGATTCTCAGTTATAATACCAATCTCTCGTTCCCTTGGTTAATCACCGATTCTCAGTTAAAATATCATTCTCTTTTAGGGTTAATCACCACCTCATGGTTAAAATACTCGTTCCTTGGTTAATCACCGATTCTCGGTTAAAATACCAACTTCTCCTTCTTAGGATTAATCACCATTTCTTGGTTAAGAAACCCTACAATCCTTTCCTTGGTTGATCACCGATTCTCGGTTAAAATACCATTTTCTCCTTCTTAGGGTTAATCACCACTTATTAGTTAATAAACCCTACAACTCTTTTCTTTTGGTTAATCATTGATTCTCAATTTAAACACCAATTTTATCATCTCTTTCAAACTCTACTTCTTCTTTGGTTTGAACACCATTTCTATCACTCTTATTTCGTCCTTTGGTTATGACATCACTTGTTTTCTTTTTTTATCCTTAGTTTCACGAACTACAGAGCTCTGATTTTTTCATTGCACTATGAGGATACTTAGGCACAAGATTGCGTGATCTTGGAGAGCACCTTTCTTTCAACCTTTTTTTATTTCTACTCCAAACTACGGGGCTCTGATTTCCTCATTGCACTATGAGGATACGTAGGCACGAGGGCCCTATTCCTCTGCGAGCACACTAATTATAAACTTTTTTTCCTTTCGCGAGTAACCTTTAGATAATAACACACATCCAAGCAAAGAACAAGCAGAATGGTTCTCGTTGGGTACAACGGATGTGAGGAATGTTAATACCTTCCCCTCGCATAACTGACTTCCTTACCCGTTTCTTTTTCTCATGGGTTTTCTCGATATTTTCCCTTTTCTTCTGGAATAAATAAATATCAGTGGCGACTCTTTTGTATCATTGAGTGTGCGATGCGCTCAGGTATTTTTTGCATTGCGACAACAGTGACTCTAGAAATGAGTGGAATATGGATTCATGTTGTACTTATCTTATGAGTCCAAACAAGGACGTGTTTGAGGAATTATGTGATCAAGATGGTGAATCAGTGCTACTGGGAAACAACAAAGCTTGCAAGATTGCAGGTATTTGATCTGTGATATTAAAGCTCTATGATGACTCAATAAGGCTATTAACCGATGTCAAGTATGTTCCTGAACTTAAGAGGAATTTGATTTATCTTGGTGAATTTGAGAAGAAAGGATATGTCTTCAAAGGGGAGCAAAGTATCCTAAGGGTAATGAAGGGGTCGAAGAAAGTCTTGAGAGACATCAAGAAGCAAGGCCTATTTAGAGGAAGCGGAGAATCTACTACAATGTCGAGTGGTTGTATTCCTCGCCTCAAAAGTCAGACCTTCACTTCTTCTTTCATAGGATCTACACGAAAACACAATTATTATCCAGACAAGCACCAAAAGAGGGTAAATCAATATCAAAAGAAGTAAGAAAGTTTTAAACTTACCAAATGCAATTCGACAGTTCTCGAGAGAGTGGGTCCCTATCAGCAATGAAACGTCAATCAGACGCTTCAAACATTTCCTATCTGCTTCTATCAAGGGGGCTCCACCTTCAAGATAACCCAATTTGTTGACAAAGCCTATCAATTTTTTCTTTTGATATGAACCCTCATAAAAAAATCTCCCTCTTTATAAACATATGTATCATTCCTCGTGAGGAAATGGCTCGCTAACCAACAATTAGAAAACATTGGCTTACATATAACCCATACTCCTCGCTTGGCCCCACAAATGGTCGCATGAGCCAAAGGATGATGGGAAGAAACCAAGAAGAATCGGTCAGCAAAGGGAGACAACTCAGGAAAGTCTTCAAAAACCCATATCGTCAGCACCAAAGAAACTAACTCTTGTTCCCTTGGCCAGGCCGAGGTACCACGGTGACAGCAGAAAAGATGAAAAAACAAGGTGATGGATGGTCTTCCATTCTGATACTCACTCCAGTATTGGTAAGCCCTTACATATGCCTAACTCGTTGGTGGAGTTGTGAATGAGCCACCATCAAATGATTAAAAACACCAACCTCAAAAGTAGTAAAGGGTAAGTGAATACCCAAAGTTGAAAAGAGTTATTCGTAAAGAGGGATAATGCAAATGCCATACTCACTGCATATTTTATCATCCTTTATAGGGATGGTGGAACCCCAATGTGACGGTTCCCCCACTTCAAGGAAAGCTTTATCCAAGTTGCCTTCATTGGCAAAAACAGGCACGGTGAAAGAATATATAAAGCCTTCCCATAGAGATGATGAATTCTTCAGTTTTCGTTTTACATTCTGCTGTGGTTTCTTAGCCATATTGTGTTAACTTTCTAAATTACATGAAGATAACATGACAAAAGAGAAAAAGATAACCGCTTAATAAGAAGGAAAAATGAAAGATCTAAATGAAAACAACTATAGTTCTTCGTAGACTTATGTTCTGCCATTGGGAAACGAAAATTGTCTTATCAAAGATCGTATCTCTCGCACGTAACACTCAAGTGTTTTGGTTCCCATAAATGTTAATAATGACGCCCCTGAATAGACATTTGGCATTCTAAATAGTGAAAACACGAAGTAAGGGTGATCAGTCGCCGAGGATGAAGTTCTCCAAACTCTTACCTTGCTACTCAAACATAAGGGCATGCGGGCAACTCTTATGGGTCGGTCATATTGCTCGTAGACCGATCAACTTGAGAAAGTTGTTCTAGGCCAAAGCCCATTGACCAGCTACACGATTATTTTTCAAGAACTTCTCTTTACTGTAGGATTATCCTATACCTTACTACAAAAAATTTACACCTCATGCACATCCAACGGCACACCTGAAAGATAGTGAGGTCGTTATATAGAATGACGTCAATTCAGGTAATAAGTTTCAAACACAAATTAAATACTCCCTACTCTTTCATATACTGGCTTGAACGTTAGAGTGTTAACCTTACATATACACCATTTTTCTGACGCATCAAAAACTCTGTTTCATTGTAGCTTCGACATCTCTTCCATTTCTGATTCTAGAATGAAAAGAATGTATGAATGTTGAATTTAGCCCCATCCAAGTGCATAAGTTTAGGAGAGAGATTTTTTCTCATTCTTAATGATGTTTTTCACACTACTCGTAGTGATAAAAATTACTTATCGCGTTTGCTTAACGAGTAGCCTTCTAATGTATCATCATTATTAGTTGTCAAAACAAAACAAAAAACAAGGACCATCATCATCTTCTTTCAAGAATGATCGTGACGACTATTATGGTGAACACTAAAACGAGCATGGTATACAAAGGGCGTGTGTTTCAAATTATAATGGAAAGGAGCAAGTTCTTAGTTGAGGAAGAGATTATTGAAATATGCACTAGAACCAAGCACATACAGCTGCACTTGCCCGTAACACTAAAAGCTTTTCAAAAAGAGATTCTAATATTTCCTTACATAGACATCATTATACTACCTCTGTCCCTAATTATAAGATCCTGTTGAGTTTTTTTCTTGTCCCTTTTTATAAGACCCTCTTCAACTTTCAAAATGCATTAATTATTTTTTTCTACACATACCCCTAATTATATTACATCTTTTTTTGTACTATGTAATAAATACAGTTACATACACATTAACTATTTCTCTCTCCTAAGGATAAACTTGTAAAATTATACAAAATAGTCAATACATTTAATAATCTAACCAATTTTCTTAATTCCCATAATTTTCTTAACGGAGTCTTATATTTAGGAACGGTAGTACCACTTTTCTAACACAAACGATTTTGACACACTTAATTAAAGGTAGCAAACGAACATGCCTATTCTATTTAGGCCCATCCTACAAAAACACACTATATTAGTTCAATAGAACTACTCTTAATTTAAAAGTGAAACCCGTCCCGGCATACATTTACTATTATATGGTTAATTTAATCCAAAATTATTTTTGAATGAATAAATACAAAATTGAGTTTTAATGTGTTTTCTTAAAATATAAAAACAAAATATAATAGTTCAATATAACTCCACTCTTAAATAAAATTAAGAAATAAAAATATAATTTTAAAACATAAAAAATAAAAGTATAAAAGTAAAAGTGTAAATGTAACCTTAGATTATCATCATCTAAATAACTAAGTCAAGATTTACATAAAAATTACAAATATTTTTTTAAAAATTTACCATTTGTAAAACTAGGCCGAAAGCAATACAAGTTTAAGAATAAACATAAACTGAAGCCACGGGTAAACGAAAGCAATGCATGTTTTAGATGAAACATAAACTGCAGCCACCACGCTAATTTCTAGGGAGGACAATGCTTAGAATTGACATTACTTCCATAGAAGTAATGGGGTGGGCATGGATGCTAGGCAAAGTAGCTTCAACTGGAATCAATTTTAAAATTATCTATCAGAACAAAAAAGATTCAAACATCATCCTGGCCAACTAAATCAAGGTTGACCATGACCCAAAGAGACACTAGTAACAAGTGCAGCAATTAACAAACGTTTGGTGTGTTCTGCATGGAAGCACTATTATAACAACCGATTGGTGAGTATTACATTGGACAACAAAGTTACTAAAACTATCATGAAGACAAACAACAACACAGTTTAAAAAGGATAGTTAATCCTTATTGTTTTTATAAGGATACTGTCCAGAACAAGTAATAGTATATGACACTTATTGTTAAAATACATAAGATGGTCGACAGAATACTAGTAAAGAAGAGGAAGCTTAATGACAGAAAGTAGAAATTTATTTCACTTTGACAACCTAAGCCATTGAAGAAAAGAAAACAAGTTGGGACACCTTAACATAATTGTAAGCTACTAATGATGATGTAACATTCACAGAGAACAAGTGAGCATAAAGTTGCCTTCACATACAGTATGAACAAAATCTAAACTGCCAAGTAAGATTAGCTAATCCTCTTTAAAGAACATGGCATTCCGTTCTACTATTGAAAACTGGAAATGAGTAAATAACATTTAATAACTAGCTGTCTAGCCTTCACTCCAAAACATGTGAGTGAATATATCAGGAGACAGCTTTAGCCAGTAATCTAAGAAACTTGAAACACAACTGGAAATCCAAATTCCCCCAACAATTCAAAATTAAGCTAAAGAGGGATTTTCACAACCAGCTCCCCTCCCGTCCTAACAAAACAAGGCTATACAATTTCCTAACAAATATACAATTTGTAAGATACTCAAATGTTATAACCAATAAATCTAAAAATTAATTTGCAACTGGCAAATTAATCTAAAAAACTAAACCCTCAGACATGTCCGTGTTAATTTGCAACCGGCAAATAATCTAAATCCTAAACCCTCAAAGACACGTCCGTGTTAATTTGCAACTGGCAAATTAATCTAAAAACAGATTATGAATTTGCCTATGACATACCACTAAACACTTCATTTCATCCATTCACCAAATTATACACTCATTCACCAAACCATATCTGACAAAAAATGTCCAAAAAAAACTTTCATCTCAACCTAACTAACACATGCATGATACTCTATTGAATAGTCATGATATCAAATAATCCAACTTAAACTGCAAAACAGCGTCTCCAAATCTCATAGCAACTCAAAAACAATCACATATAATAGTAGAAATTACAATACCATGAAATCAAGTCACAACCTAGGGTTTCAATTTTCAAAAATGTAAAACAGAACCGATAGACTGAAATTAATCTACAGATCTTGAACAGTTAAACCGGGAGGAAGAGATTGCTTCAGCTTATCAGCTTTGTCAGTATCAAACACACACAGTGTGTACAAATACTTCGAGCAACGAACCTTGAACTTCACCACATCCTTGCTCCTCTTGATTTTCACTGATCTCGCGTCCTTTCTACGCGCCGTCAAAAGAAAATCCTTGATCTCGTGGATCTGCTTCGCCTGCAATTACCACAATTCACAAAATTCAAACACACAACAATCATGATTACTACAGATATTCAATTTTACGAAGCAAACGTACCATTGACGCGGTTGTTTTGCGAGTTCTTGAACAGGTTTCTTCCTCGCCTCCTTGAAATCACTTCAAAAATGGTGGTTTGTTCTTATATAAACCCTAATTGTTAACGGGTACCCGTATTTGACAAAAAGCCCAAAATATCATTATCCTCATTCCATGGCCCAATACGGCCCATGTTTATTCAGTACTCTTTAATGAAAAAAACTGTACTTTTTAATTAATTCTATTACCTTCCTAAAAATTATTCTACCAGAGACTAATAGTTTCTTGTTTGGAGCAGTAAAATTATTACTAACTTGAATTTACATATATATTCTTACTACTATGAATGAATCATAAATTGATGGTATGGAGTTTGTATTAGTCGGAAGGTTTGACATTAGAGAAGTGATATTGAAAATTAAAAATAATAAATTTATCATAGTAAAAAATTATGTGAAAAGATGCACATTGAAAGTTTGAATGAATAATTTATATAATTTATATATATATAATGTAAATCGTTATGATCCATTGTTTTTCTTTTTTTTTTTATAAAAATATTTTTCATGTGAATAATGTGTATTAATAATAAATAATGTTGTGAAGAAAGATGAAAATTATGTCTTCAGTTTATGAAGTGAAATGAAATTAAACATTTAAGAAGATGAAGAAACAAAAAAAATTATATTTCAATTTTAGCGTGGTTGTTGTTATTGTTATTAAAGAGTTTATTTCCTTGTTAAATATTAATATTTTTTATTTTTAAATTTCAAAACATAACTTGTGATTTTATTGTTTTAATCGCATCTGCTAGAGAGATTTCTTGAAATATTTCTTTAATTTTTATATCAAATAATATTAAAATAATTAAGATAGTTTTTATATAAATAGTTAAAATTATGATAATAATAAATTTTTTATCAAACAATTTTTTTTATGTATTTACTTTTAAACATTAAAATCATATCAAATCACATTAAATAAAATATGGTATTAGAGAGTTTATTTCCCTGTTAAACATTGATATTTTTAATTTTTGAATTTCCTTAGTTAGGCGGTTGGGTGTATGGTATGAGTCTAACACACGAAATCACTTACTCAACTCAATCTTTATTTTTTATCAAATTCAATCATGTATGAGTTTAATCCGAACTCACCAATTCAAATTCATTGGTATTTGATTCGTGAGTTTGAAATTTTAAATTCACGAACCCGCGAACTCAATTCATTGATATGTCAAACTATTTTTATTTTATTATATTTATAAATTATTTAACATAATTCTTACGATATATATATATATATATATATATATATATATATATATATATATATATATATATATATAGGGTTCATATTCTATGAGAATGCAATTTTTATATAAAAACATGAGAATAAATCTGAATCATTAGATTTTAAAATAAATGGTGGAGATTATGTGTGATTTTTGTTTTTCTCTCTCCTCCATTATTAAAATAGAAATTACCTTTCCACGATTTTTGCATCTCCAAAACTTTCTCCTAGAGTTTTCTTGGGTATTTGACATGAACATCTTCATTGGAATGTTGCAACCACATCTGGGTATTTCTCTACCGGTTGAATTGGCAATGGAGGAACTTCTGCTACCACCCATTTTCATGCCCTAATTTGAAGCTTTAAGAATGTAGGAGAGCAAACACGATTTGGAGAAGGCAAAGACAATGTAATAATATTATATACCTCAATAAAACATATGTGGCAAAAATAAGCTTAAAAGTCATTTTAAAAAAATGAAAAATAAAAAATGCCACTCAGCTTGACACATATGCACTTGACATGCGTCAGATCTCTCAAAGGTGTATATTGATGGAATCTTGAAATGGTAAGGGGGCATTTGCAAAAATAAATTCATTGGGGGTAAACCGAAAGTCACCTATATGACAGGGGGTAAAATGATATTAATCCAAAATAAAAAAGCTCATAAACATGTTCTGCCGACTAGGGTGTACGCAGGTTGAGTTGCGTTTAATTTGATTAAATCCAATATCCAACCTAATTAATAGTCTTCGGTTTAGATTGAGTGTTCAACCCGTATTTATAAGACTAAACCTGATCCAAACCAACTCGTTCATCAATGGGTTGAAATCGTGGATCATCCACTAAATATAGTTTTCAAATTCTAAATAAAATAATTTACACATTTATTTTACGAAAATATTAAAAAATTATAAAATTTTAGTATATAATGAATAAAATTTATCGTTTAATACCTAAAAACTCTTTTACTATTCAGATTAAATCAAAAAATAAATTTGATCTCTCAGTTTTAATTTAGACTTAGACTTTTACAATTTGTAAAAACTATCATTATTATATATATATATATATATATATATATATATATATATATATATATATATATATACAATAAGTACAATTTGTAAAAACTATCATTATTATCATAATCGAAAGCACACTAAGTATATATTGGCAGGACCTAAACATAATCAAAAGCACTTGAAGTGCAACTGTCATTACAATACACAAAAAACAGAAAACTAATCCAGATTTCACTAAGCCCTTGAGATGTCACTCCAAGACTTCATTGCCCTGACACATGTCCCTAGCTTAGGATCTGAGTCAACTTCAACATGCTCTTGAGTTAATGTACACTTTTTATCCTCTTGAATGACCAGTCGTTCAACAATAGTTGTTCCAGGTCCCTTATGTGTCTTGGTTTTCAACACCTTCAACCTATCACTTGATCTTTTATGTCCAACAAGTTTCACTTTTTTCTTGCCCTTAAGCTTGTTCATCTCTTTTGGGATTGCAGTAGTGTCATCAACTTGTGCTTCAGCAACTGGTACATCTCCTTGGTCAGTAACTGGTACATCTCCTTGCTGAGCAACTGGTGCATCTCCTTGGTCAGCAACTGGTGCATCTCCTTGTTCAGCAATTGGTGCATCTCCTTGGTCAGCAACTAGTGTTACTCCAGAATTTTTCCTAGGAGCCTTCCTCTACATTTGAAAATGGAAGCCAAATCAATAATAGGATATTAATATGAAGATTTCAAAATATATTGCAATAGGAATGAGTTAATGTATCTTTATTTTCAAAGCATCTGGATTCTGAATTGTAGCCTTACACTTTCTTGAGTTATGACCAATTTTGTCACACTTAGTGCATCTATAGGTAACTCCAACTCTCCTCATTCTTGAACCTCCCTCACCTAGTTCCCTGAATCTTAGCTTCTTAGGCCTGCCAGGTCCTTTCTTGTATAAAGGAGGAAGTAATTCATCTGCTTTAACTGATGGCCATATATTCATCCCATTTATTGGGCTAATTGCAACATTATATGCCAGTCCATATTTTTCTTTAGAATAGCAATCATCCACATAATCCTCAGGTTTAAGTTGCCTATAAGCCAATGTTGCACAAGCATGCCTTCATGGAATCCCAACTAATTCCAAAAACCCACAAGAACATATTCTTTTTCCCACATCAACAACAAATTGTTGAGAATTGTATGCATGTTTGACCTCCCATTGACCATTCATACACCAAGATGGATCCCATTGCCCACTCATGAATACCTCCTTATCTAGTCTCTTCTTAGGAATATGAATAATCCTATGTTTCCATATTTTAAGCTTAGTTACAGTAGATGAAATTCTGTTCATGAGATAGTTTTTAATCCATTCGCACATTGTTAAAATTGGTTTATCTCTAGCACCTAGTATTGTTGCATTAAATGATTCTGAAATGTTATTCATTATCACATCACATTTAGGGTATATGTTAAAAACATGCTTACACCATGTTTTGGTAGGGACCTTCATCAACCACTCACAAGCATTTGGATTTATTTTATTTAGCTCAGTCATCTTCTCCTCTCAAGCTTGATAATAGGTTGCCTTAGTTGCTCCCATCATTAGGTCTCTAATCAAAGTGCCTCCACCAAATTTCTTCTTGAAATTTGCATACAGATGTCTAAGGCATAATCTATGTTCAATTCTTTCAAACATGTCTTAAAAAACACCTCTTATAACTATAGGACTTCCCATTAACTTCAAGGGTTAATGAAGTTTTTGGTCCTCCTAAATATCTCATATTTCACTTTTAGTCCCTCCAAAAATTTCCTTCAAAGAATGGTCCTCATAAAATTTTTAATTTTAACTTTTGGTCCCTCCTGCCAAAATCGTCGCTAAAACCGTCGCCATTTCTGTCGCTAAATAAAAAACCGTCGCTAAAACCGTCGCTAATTCTGTCTCTAAGTTGTAAAAACCGTTGCTAATTGGCAGGAGGGGCCAAAAGTTAAAATTAAAAATTTTATGAGGACCATTCTTTGAAGGAAATTTTTGGAGGGACTAAAAGTGAAATTGAGATATTATGAGGACCAAAAACTTCATTAACCCTAACTTCAATTCAACATGAAGAAAATTTGGTTTTCTCTACTTTAAAACATTCAAAACCATCATCCACTGCAGTTGTCCTCTCATCCTCTGTGTCATTAAACCTAACATTTGTTGCTTCATCAACACTTTATGTATCGCTTGAATCAGTTCCCACCCCCATCTCAATATATTTAGGCTCAACAATCTTATCTTTTATGTCCTTCACATTATGTTCAACATAAATGTGCCCTTCAGTGCTATTACCTAAAGCATAATTAGCAACATCTGATGCACGGTGATCACTGTTAATTTCAACAAAATTTTCATCTATACCTTCTATTTTGCTCCAAACCCTAAATTCATCTCTAATGTATCCCCATCCAAGTACCAGTTCCATCGCTTCATCTATACCACGTTCTTTGATATCTTGATTAGACACAGTAGATTGAACCCCACCCCTATAAAACATATTCTTCTCCTTAACAAACTCTCCTCCATGATGAATAACAATACTGAACTTACCCATAATCCGTAATGGAAACCCTAACATCAGACTAAACCTAACGCACGAAATCACAAAATGGAAAAAAGGGGATGAAATGGCCATACCTTTGGACGCATATCCATTTCGAAGCGATGGATGACGAGATGTTCAGCTGGTTCCTTGAGTGATTCTGGGCATGAAATGCTTTAATGATGTTGCATGCACAACTTCAATGGTGGTTCTCACTTAGGTCAAATGAGGAGGACTAAAACGAACATTGCAAATATAACATTATATATGGCAATTACTGATGTGGCAAAAATAAGCTAAGGTATCATTTAAAAAAAATGAAAAATAAAAAAAATCCCACTCAGCTTGACACATATGCACTTGACATGTGTCAGATCTCTCAAAGGTGTATATTGATGGAATCTTGAAACGGCAAGGGGACATTTGAAAAAAAATTTATAGGAAGGTAAACCGGAAGTCGCCTAAATGGCAGAGGGTAAAATGGTATTAACACTTTTATTTTTAAATAAACACGATCTATGTTTCAGTTTTTTTTTAAATAGACATGATCTATGCTTCAGTTTTAAAATAATTAGTGAAATTAATTTCCCACAAAATAGTATGTAAAAATTTGTTTTTATAAAAAAAGTTACAGATAATAATATCGTCATTTTATAATTTTGTTAGCCACATATCAACAAAATAATAAAAATATGTTTATTGTTTACATGCATGATTTGGTCTTTTTTTTATTTTTTATTCATTTTGTTTGATAATATATATATATATATATATATATGATATTATGACATTATACCACTACCTCTTATAATTTTTAAATCTAATAATATTAAAATAATTAAGATAATTTTTATTTAAATACTTAAAATTATGATAATAATAAAGTATTTATCAAATAATTTCTATTTATTTACTTTAAACCTTAAAATTATATCAAATCACATTAAGGAAAACATGGTATTAAAGAATTTGTTTCTCTATTAACATAATTTCATTGCACATTCTGAAAAAAATACCACCACCTTCTAAATTAAATAAATATTTATATGACAATTATAACTTGAACTATTTTTTTCCTTTTAATTTGTATTTTTTTATATACTTTTCTTAACCATCACAATATTATATTTATTTAATATTATATTTATTTACTATTTATTTATTTCAGTACAATACAAATATGATAAATGTAGCTTATAAATATTTCTTTTAATAAAAAATATGAATCATCAGTATTTTTGTTATATTTATAAATATAGCTCTATTTAACATTATATTTTTAGAAATTATAAGAAAACATTATTGATTTTAGAGTCATTAGAAATAGTTATAAGTTCTTTAAAAATCATAATCTCAATTACACTTTTAATCCCCTATTATTATTAAATTACGAAATCAGACATTTTTAAATAGTTTTGATTCTTTCATTTGTATATTTTATATATTTTTTTAATATGTGGCAACTGTTGTGTGACGTGGCATGTGCTAGTTGGCAGATCGTATATTACAAGTCATATTTTATTATGTTATATTTATTTTATTAAATTAAATAAATCAAAAATTAATTAAACATTAAATAAAAGCAAAAAAATAATGTTTATGTTATGGTAGAGAATGTAACGCCCCAGTTTTGGTCTTTTATTTTAATTGAGTCGTTTGGATTATTTTATTATTATATTATTTTATTTCTGACTTTATGTGAAAATATGTTATTTTTCGTCGTGAATATATTTTATCGGGTTTTGGGAACGTTTGCGAGATATTTGAGTGTAAGAGTATTTTGGGCATTTGGGTGTATTTTGTTAAGTTAGTAAAGAAAAGAAAAATAGAAATAGAGAGAAAAATAGTAGAAGAGAAAAGAAAGAAAGAAAAGAAGAAAAGAGAAGAAAAGAGGAGAAAAGAGGAGAAGAGAGAAAAGAGAGAAATTGGAGAAAAAGCTTGGGAAATCAAGAGAACAAGTTCTAGGAATTGATTAAATTGGGTAAGGGTGTGAAACTCGATTATTTTATTATTGTGTATGATTATGTATGTGTGGTTGCATGTTGTATTGTCTCGTTCGGTAGTTTTTCGGATATAGGTCGAAATCGTGTAATCGAGTAGAAATCGATGTTTTCACGGACGGAATTCGATATAATTTGTGTTGTATGATCTATGTATGTGTATGAACCATTGCTAGTAATTGTTTTGCTGTTGGAAATGATTTGGGGAAGAAAATGGGAAAAATTGGAGGTATGGAACAGTGTTCACGCAGCAGAATTTTTTTGCTTCTGGTGCAGAGCGCCGAGCGAAAAGTCCTGAGCGCTGGGCGATGCGTCCTTTTCGCCGGGCGGTTCGAGAGGCGCAGAAGTGCCAAGCTTCTGCCTCTTTGAATTATTTTGGAGGATTGGTATCGCCTGTGTTTTGCCGGGCGAAGCAGAGGCGAAGCGCGTTTCGTCGGGCGGTGAGCATGCTTCGCCGGGCGGTTGGTTGTTTTTGAAAACAATTTTCCTTTTTTTTAAAAATCCATATCTTTCGAACCGTATTTCCGAATTGAGTGATATTTATATCGTTGGGAAGCTTATGAAATGTACTTTTGGATGATGAGAATTTTGGAATTGTTAGCCGATTTAATTATGTCAGAAAAATCGGGAATAGTGTCGTTTTGTCGACTTTTGCTGTTATCATTGTGTGAATTTGATGTGTAATGTACGTTGTATTGTTAATATGAATGTAGTATGGATTGTGTGCTGTGTTGGGGTAAGAATACCTGTGTGGATGATGGTTTGTGGCCTAAGGGCAAGAAAATACTACGTGTGGTATTTGATGATAAATGCATGATTATGAAGGTGTGTATGTATGCAATGTGAATGTCATGAGTCATTGTATGCCAATCATCATGATATGTATTGTGGAAACGTCCTGAGTGGCGGTTTAATTCCTGAGGAAATTTGCTATAACATCGTGTGCCTCGAAAATATGAGGCGCTGCCTGAGGACCTAAAGCGATGGTTGTAGACGATCGTGTGCCCATGATGAGACTTAAAGCGATCCATAACGTCGTGTGCCTCGAAAATATGAGGCGATGCCTGAGGACCTAAAGCGACGGGTGAACATCGTAGGCCCGACGGGGTGTTACTTGAGATTCTCAGTAACGAGCGATGGTTCCAATAGTTCCTGAGTGAACTGGTGATGAGACATGAGAAACAATGGAAGTCGGTACCGCATGGCATGTGCATAGAGTCGTTGTGTCGGTCTCTGTGTATTTGCATCATCATGGATTAAATGTGTATGTTAATTGTGAATGTGATAATGTGAGGGAATATGTATAATTGTGTTGATGAGGAGTGTATTATGGGTGATTGACGTGTATTGGTGATGAATACCTGATAATTGTACTGTGTTATGTTTTATTCGATTGGGGTGCATTTGTGGTGAGAACTTTATACTTGTGTATTTTTCTGTTAATATATAATTTTACTCAACGGTATTATGATTGTTTTTCTCACCCTTCTGCTATTTTATAATGCTCTATGAGGCATTGCAGATTAGAGCTGCTGGAGGTCTTTTTGTGAAGCTTTGCATCTTCATTCTTTTGTCGGTCGGCTCTGATATGTGACACCGGGTAGTTAGGGTGGCCGTGTTGTGATTATTTGTGTATTCTGTATATATATCTTTTGTCTTGTACATGTATAACTTGGTGTATGACAACTTTCATGATGTATATATGTTATTCAGTTTTAGATTTTCCGCTTTTATTCTAAAATCTGAAATGTGGGTGTAAGGAACTGAGTTCCTCTGTTGATTGCTACCCCACTGTTGCATATCTAATGAGCAGGTGTTGTATGTTATGTTTGTTTCAAATTGATGTGATGCTCCCTGTCTATGCCATGTTTTCAAATATACTATGATGAAATTTCAAATTTTTATTTACCGCTTTAATAGCCTGGGGGTATTAGATTGGGGGTGTTACATTAAGTGGTATCAGAGCCAGTTTGTGTCAGTTGTGTCAGTCCTTGTTGGTCGTTGTGGTTGGTTGAGCTGTTGGTTTAACCATAGTTTCTGTTATTGGAAATGAACAGAATATGGCTGGAAGGAACGATGCTGCTCTAGCTGCTGCTATGTTGGCTATGGCTCGTGCTGTGCAGGGTGCACCGAATGCTGGGGAGAATGATGAGTTTAGGAAGAATAGACCTCCTGTCTTCAAAGGGAGACATAATCCTGATGGAGCGCAGATTTGGCTGAAAGAGATTGAGAGGATTTTCAGGGTGATGGATTGTGATGAGGACAGTAAGGTGAGACTGGGAACTCACATGTTACAGGAAGAAGCAGATGACTGGTGGGTCGGTACTCGTCAGGTGTTGGAAGCTGCGGAGGACGAAGAGATCACTTGGGAAGTGTTTAGCCGGGAGTTTCTAAGGAAGTATTTTCCCGAGGATGTCCGAGGAAAGAAAGAGATTGAGTTTTTGGAGCTAAAGCAAGGTAATATGTCTGTTGTGGATTATACCGCTAAGTTTGTTGAGCTGGTGCAGTTTTATCCTCATTATGCTGAAGCGACCGCGGAATTCTCTAAGTGTGTGAAGTATGAAAGTGGATTGCGTCCTGAGATAAAACAGGCGATCGGTTACTAGAGGATAAGGAGGTTTGCTGATCTGGTGGAATGTTGTAGGATTTATGACGAGGATAGTAAGGCTCTATTTACTCATTACAAAAGTGTAAGTGACAGGAAAGGGAAGCAGCAGTGTAGAAGTGGTCCGTATGTAACACCGGCGGATAAAGGTAAACAAAGGGGTACTTTTGATCGAAGGTCAGGTGGAGGTGGTATGCCTAATGCTCCGAGGTGTTTTAGATGTGGTGGATTGGGACATCGTCAGTCCGAGTGTAGGAAGAATTTGGATAAGTGTTCTAACTGTGGAGGTGAAGGACATGTTGTGGCTGATTGTAAAAGGAAGAATGTGGTGAAGTGTTATAGCTGTGGGGAACCTGGTCACATTAGCTCGAAGTGTCCGAATCAGAAGAAAGCTCCGACTAGTGGCAAGGTGTTTTCTTTGGCAGGAACTCAGACTTCAAGTGCAGATCATCTGATTCGAGGTACTTGCTTTATTAATAGTACGCCTTTAGTTGCTATTATTGATACGGGAGCGACTCATTCGTTTATTTCGTCTGAGTGCGCGAAGCGTTTGAATCTGGTGTTGTCTTTGATGGATGGTGAGATGGTTATTGATACTTCAGCGATGGGGTCAGTAACTACTTCTTTGGTGTGTTTGAGTTGTCCTTTGGCCATTTATGGTAAAGACTTTGAGATGGATTTAGTGTGTTTGCCGTTGGAAGGTTTGGATGTAGTTTTGGGAATGAATTGGTTGCAATTTAATAGGGTTCATATTGATTGTTATCATAAGCTGGTAAGGTTTCCTTCTCTGGAGGAAGACGAAGACTCGAGTTTCTTATCTACCAAAGAGTTGAAGAAACTTTTGGCGGAGGAAGCTCAGTTGTTTGGATTATTTGTATCTTTGACTTTGGATAGTCAGGTTTCACTAAATGTGTTTCCTGTTGTGTGTGAATTTCCTGAAGTGTTTCCGGAGGATATTTCAGACTTGCCGCCAGAGAGAGAGGTGGAGTTCTCGATAGATCTAGTTCCTGGTACTAGACCTGTTTCTATGGCACCCTATAGAATGTCGGCATCTGAATTGGTGGAGTTGAAAAAGCAGTTAAATAAGTTGTTGGAAAAGAGGTTCGTTAGATCAAGTGTTTCTCCTTGGGGTGCTCCAGTTTTGTTAGTGAAAAAGAAAGATGGGAGTATGCGATTATGTATTGATTATCGCCAGTTGAATAAAGTGACGATTAAGAACAAATATCCGCTTCCAAGGATTGATGATCTGATGGATCAGTTGGTTGGTGCTTGTGTGTTTAGTAAGATTGACTTGAGGTCAGGTTATCATCAGATAAGGGTGAAGGAAGAAGATATTCAGAAGACGCCCTTTAGGACACGATACGGTCATTATGAATATTCTGTGATGCCGTTCGGGGTTTCTAATGCGCCTGGTGTGTTTATGGAGTACATGAATAGGATTTTCCACGAGCATTTGGATCGATTTGTTGTTGTATTTATTGATGACATATTGATTTATTCTAAGTCTCGCGAGGAGCACACGGAACATTTGCATATTGTTTTGCAAGTTTTGAAGGAGAGGAAGCTTTTTGCCAAATTGTCCAAGTGTGAATTCTGGTTGTCTGAGGTGAGTTTTCTTGGGCACGTAATTTCAGGTAATGGTATTTCTGTGGACCCATCTAAGGTAGAAGCAGTTCTACAGTGGGAGGCTCCGAGATCTGTTACTAAAATTCGTAGCTTTTTGGGTTTGGCCGGTTATTATCGACGGTTCATTGAAGGGTTTTCTAAGCTTGCATTGCCTTTGACCCATTTGACTTGTAAAGGTCAAGCGTTCATTTGGGATATTCGGTGTGAGGAGAGTTTTAATGAGCTAAAGAGAAGATTGACGACAGCTCCGATTTTGATTTTGCCGAATCCTACTGAACCATTTGTGGTTTATTGTGATGCTTCTTTGATTGGTCTAGGTGGTGTTCTGATGCAAGAAGGTAAGGTTGTAGCTTATGCTTCGAGGCAGTTGAGAGTGCATGAGAAGAATTATCCTACTCATGATCTTGAATTAGCGGCTGCGGTTTTTGTGTTGAAGATTTGGAGGCATTATCTTTTCGGTGCGAGGTTTGAAGTCTTTAGTGATCACAAGAGCTTGAAATATTTGTTTGATCAGAAGGAATTGAATATGAGGCAACGTAGGTGGTTGGAATTCTTGAAAGACTACGACTTTGGCTTGAATTACCATCCTGGTAAAGCTAATGTGGTAGCTGATGCGTTGAGTCGGAAATCGTTGCATATGTCGGCTTTGATGGTTAAGGAATGGGAACTTTTGGAATCGTTTAGAGATTTGAGTTTGGTATGTGAAGTGACTTCGGATAGTGTAAGGGTTGGGATGTTGAAGGTTACTAATGATTTTTTGATGACGGTTAGTGAGAAACAGAAGTTGGATTTGAAATTTGTGGATTTGATATTGGTTGGAGAAAGAGATGCGAATAATGATTTTCAAGTGGATTCTAATGGTGTTTTAAGGTTTCGTGGACGAATTTATATTCCGGATGATCCAGAGTTAAAAAGGATGATTTTGGAGGAAGGACACCGGAGTAATTTGAGTATACATCCTGGAGCGAATAAGATGTATCAAGACTTGAAGAAGATTTTCTGGTGGTCTGGTTTGAAGAGAGATGTGGCTCAGTTTGTGTATGCTTGTTTGACTTGTCAGAAATCGAAAGTGGAACATTTGAGGCCTAGTGGTTTGTTGCAACCGTTGGATATTCCTGAGTGGAAGTGGGATAGCATTTCGATGGATTTTGTAACGGGGTTACCGAACACTCAGAGGGGGCATAATGTTATTTGGGTGGTTGTTGATAGGCTGACTAAATCGACTCATTTTATTCCGATTGACATCAGTTTTTCTTTGGAGAGGTTGGCTGAGATTTATATCAGTGTGGCTGTGAAGTTGCATGGGGTTCCATTGAGTATTGTTTCTGATCGAGATCCAAGGTTTACATCGAGATTTTGGGAAAGTTTACAGAAGGCTTTGGGTTCTAGATTGAGATTGAGTTCAGCTTATCATCCGCAGACTGATGGTTAGACGGAGAGGACGATTCAGTCTTTGGAAGATTTGTTGAGGGCTTGTGTTTTGGAACAAGGTGGTTCATGGGATAGTTATCTTGCGTTGATAGAATTCACGTATAATAACAGTTTTCATTCTAGTATTGGTATGGCGCCGTTTGAAGCATTGTATGGACGAAGGTGTCGAACGCCGTTGTGTTGGCACGAATCTGGTGAGAGAACGGTGGTAGGACCGGAGTTGGTACAACAGACGACAGAGAAAGTGAAGCTTATTCGAGAGAAAATGAAGGCTTCTCAGAGTAGACAAAAGAGTTATCATGATCGGAGATGGAAGGATCTTGAGTTTCAAGAGGGCGATCATGTATTTCTGAGAGTTACGCCGGTAACGGGTGTTGGTCGTGCTTTGAAATCGAAGAAACTTACTTCTCGGTTTATTGGTCCTTACCAGGTATCTGAGAGAGTGGGTGTTGTGGCGTATAGGGTGGCATTGCCGCCGAGTCTGTCGAATTTGCATGATGTGTTCCATGTTTCACAGCTTCGAAAGTATGTTCTGGATCCGTCACATGTGATTCCGATGGATGAGGTTGAGGTAAGAGAGAATCTTACAGTTGAGGCATTACCAGTTGAGATTTTGGATCGCGAGGTGAAGAGGTTGCGAGGCAAGGATATTGCACTTGTGAAGGTAGCGTGGGGAGGCGCTGCTGAGGGCAATTTGATTTGGGAGTTGGAGAGTCGGATGCGGGAGTCGTATCCAGAGTTGTTTGTTTCAGGTGAGATTTTCGAGGACGAAAATTTCTAAGTGGGGGAGAGTTGTAACGCCCCAGTTTTGGTCTTTTATTTTAATTGAGTCGTTTGGATTATTTTATTATTATATTATTTTATTTCTGACTTAATGTGAAAATATGTTATTTTTCGTCGTGAATATATTTTATCGGGTTTTGGGAACGTTTGCGAGATATTTGAGTGTAAGGGTATTTTGGGCATTTGGGTGTATTTTGTTAAGTTAGTAAAGAAAAGAAAAATAGATATAGAGAGAAAAATAGTAGAAGAGAAAAGAAAGAAAGAAAAGAAGAAAAGAGAAGAAAAGAGGAGAAAAAAGGAGAAGAGAGAAAAGAGAGAAATTGGAGA
The DNA here is from genome assembly GCA_022829125.1 of Lathyrus tuberosus. Taxonomy (NCBI): domain Eukaryota; kingdom Viridiplantae; phylum Streptophyta; class Magnoliopsida; order Fabales; family Fabaceae; genus Lathyrus; species Lathyrus tuberosus. The sequence continues at coordinate 2,916,954 of JALAZF010000584.1, read as the reverse complement.
AAAAGCTTGGGAAATCAAGAGAACAAGTTCTAGGAATCGATTAAATCGGGTAAGGGTGTGAAACTCGATTATTTTATTGTTGTGTATGATTATGTATGTGTGGTTGCATGTTGTATTGTCTCGTTCGGTAGTTTTTCGGATATAGGTCGAAATCGTGTAATCGAGTAGAAATCGATGTTTTCACGGACGAAATTCGATATAATTTGTGTTGTATGATCTATGTATGTGTATGAACCATTGCTAGTAATTGTTTTGCTGTTGGAAATGATTTGGGGAAGAAAATGGGAAAAATTGGAGGTATGGAACAGTGTTCACGCAGCAGAATTTTTCTGCTTCTGGTGCAGAGCGCCGGGCGAAAGGTCCTGAGCGCTGGGCGATGCGTCCTTTTCGCCGGGCGGTTCGAGAGGCGCAGAGGTGCCAAGCTTCTGCCTCTTTGAATTATTTTGGAGGATTGGTATCGCCTGTGTTTCGCCAGGCGAAGCAGAGGCGAAGCGCGTTTCGCCGGGCGGTGAGCATGCTTCGCCGGGCGGTTGGTTGTTTTTGAAAACAATTTTCCTTTTTTTTAAAAATCCATATCTTTCGAACCGTATTTCCGAATTGAGTGATATTTATATCGTTGGGAAGCTTATGAAATGTACTTTTGGATGATGAGAATTTTGGAATTGTTAGCCGATTTAATTATGTCGGAAAAATCGGGAATAGTGTCGTTTTGTCGACTTTTGCTGTTATCATTGTGTGAATTTGATGTGTAATGTACGATGTACTGTTAATATGAATGTAGTATGGATTGTGTGCTGTGTTGGGGTAAGAATACCTGTGTGGATGATGATTTGTGGCCTAAGGGCAAGAAAATACTACGTGTGGTATTTGATGATAAATGCATGATTATGAAGGTGTGTATGTATGCAATGTGAATGTCATGAGTCATTGTATGCCAAGCATCATGATATGTATTGTGGAAACGTCCTGAGTGGGGGTTTAATTCCTGAGGGAATTTGCTATAACATCGTGTGCCTCAAAAATATGAGGCGCTGCCTGAGGACCTAAAGCGATGGTTGTAAACGATCGTGTGCCCATGATGGGACTTAAAGCGATCCATAACGTCGTGTGCCTCGAAAATATGAGGCGATGCCTGAGGACCTAAAGCGACGGGTGAACATCGTAGGCCCGACGGGGTGTTACTTGAGATTCTCAGTAACGAGCGATGGTTCCAATAGTTCCTGAGTGAACTGGTGATGAGACATGAAAAATAATGGAAGTCGGTACCGCATGGCATGTGCATAGAGTCGTTGTGTCGGTCTCTGTGTATTTGCATCATCATGGATTAAATGTGCATGTTAATTGTGAATGTGATAATGTGAGGGAATATGTATAATTGTGTTGATGAGGAGTGTATTATGGGTGATTGACGTGTATTGGTGATGAATACCTGATAATTGTACTGTGTTATGTTTTATTCGATTGGGGTGCATTTGTGGTGAGAACTTTATACTTGTGTATTTTTGTGTTAATATATAATTTTACTCAACGGTATTATGATTGTTTTTCTCACCCTTCTGCTATTTTATAATGCTCTATGAGGCATTGCAGATTAGAGCTGCTGGAGGTCTTTTTGTGAAGCTTTGCGTCTTCATTCTTTTGTCGGTCGGCTCTGATATGTGACACCGGGTAGTTAGGGTGGTCGTGTTGTGATTATTTGTGTATTCTGTATATATATCTTTTGTCTTGTACATGTATAACTTGGTGTATGACAACTTTCATGATGTATATATGTTATTCAGTTTTAGATTTTCCGCTTTTATTCTAAAATCTGAAATGTGGTTGTAAGGAACTGAGTTCCTCTGTTGATTGCTACCCCACTGTTGCATATCTAATGAGCAGGTGTTGTATGTTATGTTTGTTTCAAATTGATGTGATGCTCCCTGTCTATGCCATGTTTTCAAATATACTCTGATGAAATTTCGAATTTTTATTTACCGCTTTAATAGCCTGGGGGTATTAGATTGGGGGTGTTACAGAGAAGCTCATCATTTTTAATGTAAAAAATAATAATACTATAGATGAAATTCTGGCCGAAAGTGCAAAACAAGACCCAACACTACGCTAAAGAAGACCTTTAGCAACACTTTTTTTTGCCTTTGGCAGCGCTTAAAAGCGCTGCTAAAAGTGGCGCTGCTAAAGGTTAAGACAACGCTTTTTTCCTTTGAAAAGCGCTGCCTTAGGACCACCTTTAGCAGCGCTTTTAAAAGCGCTTTCGTATGACCCCCATATAGCAGCGCTTTTCCAAAGAAAAACACTTTCGCAGGACCCCTTTAGCAGCGCTTTTAAAAGCGCTGCTAAAGGTCCCCCTTTAGGCAGCGCTTTTTCAAAGAAAAGCGCTTTCGTATGCCTCATTTAGCAACGCTTTTAAAAGCGTTGTCTTATGTATACGCCATGACCCCCCTTTAGGCAGTGCTTTTTTTAGAAAGCGTTGTCTTTTATAAAAGTGCTTTTTAAAAGCTTTTTTTTTAAATCAATTATTAAACCTGTATAATTTAACCTGTATAATTTAACAGAATTCATAATCATTCAACACATGGCCTTTGATACCATTATATTTTAACACATAGGCCTTATAGCATTATAATTCAACAATAGGCCTTTATACGATTAAAATTCAACACATAAACCGTAAAAACCATTATATATACAACACCAAAATAACCATTACATATATATAACTCAATACAAACTATACAACACCAATTCCATACACCAATTCGAAACCTTATACACCGTATCCATCACCTATATATACAACACCTTCCATAAACCTAACACAATTTCTAAAACTAACAAATTCTCATTTCAACCATGTATTGACACCAATCTTCCTTTATTTCTTCCACTTTGTCTTTCGTGTAGGTGGTACACTTGAATTCATCAAAATACTACATTTAACATAATATGCACGATTTAGTTAAAAGTAATTAATTAGATTAAATATCTGATAATAAATCTTAAAATAAATCATAACTTACAAGATGAACAGCTCATATAAGCTGGTCCACACAATTGTGTCTCCTTTACAAGATGAACAACTAGATGTACCATTATGTCAAAAAATGAGGGAGGAAAAAATATTTCAAGCTCACATAATGTAATGACTATTTCTTTTTGCAATGTTGGTAAGATCGCAGGATCGATCACCTTACTACAAATTGACCTGAAGAAGAAACACAATTTAGTTATTGTGCGTCTTACTTTTTCTAGCAAAATAGAACGTATACCTATTGATAGAAAATGTTCCATTATAACATGACAATCATGTGTCTTTAAACTCTTTAATTTGAGGTCTTTCATAGACACAAGTCTTCTAATATTTGAAGAGTATCCTTCTGGAACTTTAACTTCACTTAGAAACTTACACAATATTTTTTCTCCTTTCTAGATAGAGTATAGGCAGCAGGTGGTAGATATGTTCGTTTTCCTTTCTTCAAGGGTCCTAATTCAGTTCTTATCCCCATCGCTATCAGGTCCTTTCTTGCTTTAAGGTCATCCTTAGACTTTCCTTGTATATTGAGTAACGTACCAATAACACCGTCAAATACATTTTTTTTCAATATGCATAACATCAAGAAAATGTCTTACATACAACGACTTCCAATATGGCAATTCAAAAAAAATTGACCTCTTCTTCCACCCACTCTTGACAAGGGTATGTGCAAAAGGCTTGCCAAACTGAGTACTCACATCTTTCACCTTTTCAAAAACTTGATCACCTATCAATATAGGTGGAGCTCTACCTTGTTCTGCCTCTCCATTGAAGGCTTTTCTCCACCCACGGTAGTGATGATTAGAATTTAAGAATCTACGATGACTGAGAAATACATTCTTCTGACCAAACTCCAATCGCGTCCAATCTGTTTTATCTTCACAAATAGGACACGTACATTGACCCTTTATGCTATACCCTGATAGATTTCCGTATGCTGGAAAATCATTAATTGTGCCAAACAACATCGCCCTCAAGTTGAAACTTTCTTTCCTATATCCATCATAAACCTTCCCACCGTTCTCCCACAAAATCTTTAAATATTCGCTTAAGGGTGTCAAGTATACATTTATGTCATTCCCTGGTTGTTTAGGCCCAGAAATTAACATAGATAACATCATGTACTTACGCTTCATACATAGCCATGAAGGTAGGTTATAAATCATAATAATCACAAGCCATGTGGTATGTGAGATACTTTGAAGACCGTGTGGGTTCATTCCATCAGTAGATAATGCCAAGCGAAGGTTTCTTGCTTCTTCTCCAAATTCAGGATAATCATTATGAATTTTCGTCCACTGTGGTGAATCTGCCGGATGACGAAACTTTCCATCTATAATTCTTTCATCTGCGTGCCAAGTTAAGTTTCTTGCATCGGTTTCACTACGGAACATGCGTCTGAATCTCGGAATTATAGGAAAATACCACAAGACTTTTGTTGGAGACAACTTTTTTTTATATCGAGAGACACCGCATTTAGGACACTCATTTAACGATGCATACTCATTTCGAAACAAAACGCAATCGTTTGGACAGGCATGTATCTTATCATAGCTCATGCCAATAGAGCACAACATCTTTTTGGCCTCATATGTTCGATTGGGAAGAACATTATCCTCCGGAAGCATATCTTTCATAAGGGCTAATAACTCTGTGAAACTTTTATCCGACCATCCATTACCCGCCTTTAAGTTGTACAACTTTAATACCGCAGATAATCTTGTGAATTTAGTGCAACCCTTATACAACGATTTCTCTGCATCGCTTACCAACCTCTCAAACATTTTGGGACAATCCTGAAGATCTTCTTCAAGTGCTTCTGCAATCTCTTCGACTCGATCACAATCGTATGTATCTGTGGCATTGTCGTTTGAATAACTTCGATCAATTCCATGCCTCTTTAAATGCGACTTCATCTGACCCGCGTCAATCCGACGCCCAAAACAGCAACCCAAGCAAGGACATGTGATTCGACTAGGGTCTTTGGCGTGTTCAACAGCAAACTTAACGAATTTTGATACCCCATTCTCGTACTCTTTCGACAATCGATTGGACGACATCCATTTTTTATCCATGATTTTACTAAGTAAGCAAAACAAAAACAAAATAATAACTACGTACCTGTATATATAGAAGTCAGCAACTTCTGGACCCCTATAGCAAATGAACGTAAGTTAGTAACTGATGGTGTATACCACATATAACAAGACAAATTTAGTATGTAATATGACAAACAAGAAATATCGGAAGAACAAGTCAAAGTTTCAAGAAACAAATTTAGTAAACATCATCATTAAATCAAATAGCATGGTATAATTTGATTCATCACAAATGACACATCAACACTTAATGTTTCAACTCAACACTTAATCACTATTCTACAAATTTTACACATTAAACTAACTTCTACTATTCTACAAATTAATCATTAAACTAACTTTCTACAAATTAATCACATTTTACACAATAATAACTATACTAACTTCTACTTATTAATCATTAAACTAACTTCTACAAATTAATCACATTTTACACAATAATCACTATACTAACTTCTACTAATTAATCATTAAACTAACTTCTATAAATTAATCATATTTTACACAATAATCACTATACTAGCTTATACTAATTAATCACTTTTCTACAAATCAAAAATCAACAACTAATCACATTTCCAATTAATCACTAACAAACTTCTACAAATCAAAAAATTAAAACCTAACATCAACAACTAATAATACAATAAATTTATCTCACAGAACTTCTACAAATCAAATTTATCTTACAACAAATTCCATTAATGGAGAGAAAACAAAAAAAAAAGAGTAAAAACCTCAGAGAAAAACTCAACAATGGCGGACGGAGCGAAGCCATGAACAGGGGAAAAGCCATGGACAGAGGAAAGCCACGAACGAACGGAGTAAAGCCCTTTGCAGAAACGAACGAACGAACGGAGTGATGGTGATGGAGTTTCGTTCGTTTGCAGGAAAAAGGAAGAAGAAGAACAGTGTCGTGAGAGTTAGGGGGTTAGGGCGAAATAGAAACGGTCGAAATGAAAATAGAGGGATATCAGAATATGTTTTAATTTTAATATTTTAAAAGACCTTTAGCAGCGCTTTCTTATGTTACTCCTTTAGTAGCGCTTTTGAGGTAAAAACGCTTTCTTATGTGGGATTAATGAAAGGCCTTTAGCAGCGCTTTCCAAAAGCACTGGCTAAAGCGTGTTATACGAAAGCCCTTTAGCAGCGCTTTTCAAAAGCGCTGCCTTATGGTACCCCTTTAGCAGCGCTTTTCATAAAACGCTTTCTAAAGTTCACATGCCTTAGCGCTTTAACAGCGCTTTTCAAAAGCGCTGTCTTAGGTCCTCCATATAGCAGCGCTTTTTTCTTTCGTTTTTTATTTTTGTTTTTAGCGAAACATATAGCAGCGCTTCTGCCAAAAAGCGTTGTCTTTGTTGTGCTGCCAAAACACAATTTTGGCGTAAAAGATATAAATCAAAAAATTTGATTTTTTACTTCTCCATTGTTAGTCAATCTTCCACCTATGCTTTCTTTTCTTAAAGAAGTTCATTCTTCAATCCACTTATTATTTCTTTTCTTAAAGAAGTTCATTCTTCTATTTCAATTTATCTCAAATCTAAACAATGGAGAGGGTAGGAAAAAAACATTCAAACCCATATCAGATGAATTCATATGTTAAAAAAATTATTCAAACCCTTATGTGAAAAATTATCCAAACTCAACTGTGAAAAATTATCAAATTTACAAAAATCAAACCCAAATCTGATTGAGACCATTGTTTTTGAAAAGTACCAACTTTCTTGTTGTTTTCGCTTGCTTCTGCGTAGCTTTTTAGACTATGTTGCATTGCTGTAACTTTATTTTCATGTGAAACCAGAAGCGAAGATGAAGATTAAAGAATTATTGCTCTCAAATTTGAATATGGATTGCTTTGATTTGAATGATGTTACAATATTTTCTTAAATATGTATTAACAGATAAAGAAGGTTGATATTTATTTGCTATTAAAAATAATTTTTGTGTTATTATTTAATTTTTACTCAATTTTAATTTATTCTAGTTTAATATAATAAATATAATAAAATTAAATATGACTTGTAATTTATGATTGATCAATTGGCACATGCCACATCAACCAACATTAAAAAAAATATAAAATTCAGCATTTAAAAAGTTAGAAAGGACCAAAACTGTTTAAAAATAAAACAAAGTTAGAAAGGACCAAAACTGTTTAAAAATAAAACAGAAAATGAATTTCGCGAATAAACAATAATAATACGGGACCAAAACTATATATATATATTAAAAGTATTTGCATTTATTTATAAAAGTTCACTAAAATTTTATATGTAAACAAATGAAATATTTTTGTTAATTTTAAAAACATTTACAACATTCTTTTTAAAAAATATGAGAGAATTATGATAAATGTAGCTATAGGTATTTGTTTTAATAAAAAATATAAATCATCATTATCTTTGTTACTTTATAAATGTAACTATATTTAACATTATATTTTTAAAAGTTATAAGGAATCATTATTGATTTTAGAATCATTAGAAATAATTATATATTATTTATAAATCACTATACTACTTACTATGATTTATTAGGAATTTTTATTCTTTATAACCAATGTTTTATTAAAAAAATAATTTAATTTTGTTTTATATCTCACTCAATCTTATTGAATAGATCTATATTAAAACCAAATTTAATTTATAATTAAAATACAACTTAATATTTATGATATGTTTTAATTAATATTAAGAATATGCAAATTGAAATTACAAGTAATTATATACCTATGCAAATTATATATTTTTAATGATAAAAGGATAATAGTAGTATTTATATTATAATTTGCTATAAATATTACTTTAATAAAAAACATGAGACAATTATGATGGGTGAATACACAACTTTCTAATGAAACACACAAATTTGTCCTATTTTTTCAATTTAAAATATCCCCGAAAAATGTGAATTTTAGAATAGACTTACGCATGTGTTGTATTGTAATTGATTGGTCAAATTTTCAAACATTTTTATACAAATACATGGAAGGGTGGTTATAAAGTTATGCAATATATACAAACCTAAACCATAATATTAATAGAAAAAAGGTATACCTCAATCAATTTTTTTAAAAAATTTTACTCTTAAGATAATATTTCTAAAAATTTTAAAGTATCCATCATATCAAAAAAATTTACATTGCATATAAAATTTAATAATAATAAAAAAATACTCTCTCTCTCTGAAAACCAAACGAGGTCGAGGGCGGCCGAGAATCACGGTGCCTCCGCCACCAGAGAATCATCCTTCTCCGGAGTTCCAACCGGAAGAGGAGAGTGCAACCACTAAAACTAAAGGCAATGAGCAAGTTCAAATTGATAAGAGCACTAGCGATGCGACGAAAACCCTAACGGAAAGCTTGAAGGTGACAACGAAGGAAAAGAAGCTATGGATTGATGTTTTAAGTGATAAGCGGAATCCTGCAAAAGGTTTGGCCATGGAGTATGTTGCACCTAAGCTGGTCAATGGAGAAGTGGAAATCGAGATAGAGCAAGAAGACATTAAAACTGAAATTCAATTTTGGGATAATGCTCTGATTCTGTATGTGATGGGAGAAGATTCGAGCATGAACACGGTGAAGAATTTTATGTAGAAGAATTGGAATTTTGTGAAGATGTCGGATCTATATTACCACGACGAGGGATACTTCTTGCTTCGATTCAATTCACATGAAGATAGGGATGCAATAATGATGAATGGGTCGTACACCATCAAAAACATGCCTATGCTATTGAAAGAATGGAGGATTGATTTCAATCTGAAGAAGGATCTATTGAGTACACTTCCAATTTGGATTAAACTGCCACAACTCCCTCTTCATCTTTGGGGAGCGAAAATTCTAAGCAAAATTGGTAGTGCCATTGGTACCCCCCTGGTGACTGATGAATCTACAACGAATAAGCTTCGAGTTTCATATGCTCACATATTGGTTGAGGTAGCTATCACACAACAGTTGGTTCAAGAGGTGGCCATTAGGAATTGTGAGGGTGGTCTGAGGAAGCAAGCTGTGGAGTACGAGTGGAAACCCACCTCTTATGAGAAATGCCAAAAAAATGGGACACCAATGTGGAGTCAATGTCAAAGTTCAAAGATGGAGACCAAAGCAAAAACCACCTGAGGAAGTAAAAATTTCAACTCCTATCAAGAATCATGAGCCTGAAAGTCAAGCTAATGTGGAAGAAGCTGACATCTCATGGAGAATTGTAAAGAAAGATTCTAGGGATAAAGGCAAAGGCATACTTTTTGGATATACATCTGGTGTTAACTTTAATAATGGATTTGAGGCACTTGAGGTTTTGAATGACCATCTAGTGGCCACAGACAGAGGTCCATGATTGTGTCATGGAACATTAGGGGGCTTAATAAAATGGGTAGGCTTAGGGAGATTAGCTCCCGTCTCCTAGAGCTTAAGCCTGCAATTGTCATTTTGATTGAGACTAGAGTTAAGAAGAGGAAAGCTAAAGTCATCAGGGAGAAACTTCATTTGACTGATAACTTCCTAGACAACTATAAAGATCATGAGAATGGTAGATTTTGGATTGGTTGGGATAATAGTAGAGTTGATATCAAGTTTATGCGGAGTTCTAGTCAATATATTCATCGTGGAGTGTATGATGCTACTGGTGGGTTCAAACACTGGTTGACAGTTGTGTATGCTCATGATCAGTTGAATAAAATAAGAATCCTTTGGAAGGAGTTACATAACCTCCATGGGAACCTTCAAGGCCCTTGGTGTGTGCTTGGAGATTTCAATAATGTGGCTAAGGCTTAAGATCCTATTGGTGGAAATTTGGTAATTGAAAATGAATATGAAGATATGCAGAGTATGATGGCGTCTACTGGGTTAAGTGAGATGGACAACATATGAGATTACTTTACTTGGTCGAATAAACATGAGGTTGGGACTATTTATTCTAGAATTGGCAGGCTGCTGGGCAACATTGAGTGGTTCCAAGACAATTTGGACTCCACACTGAATATCCTTCCCCTAACATATCTAATCATGCCTTACTATATGTTGCCATAAATATAAAAACAGAAAGATCACTAGACACTTCAGTTCAGTAATTGTCTGGCGGATTTACCTGGATTTTTGGATGTTATCAAGCACAATTGGGATCAACTTATCAGAGGAAGACCCATGTATATTCTTTGGAAAAAACTCAAGAGACTTCAACCTGAGTTGAGAAGGTTTAGCAGACCCCTTTCCAATGTGAAGCAGAATCTGGTGAAAGCTAGAGAGAATCTCAAAAAGGCTCAGAATGACCTAATAGCTAACAGAATGGACAGACAAATCATTGATAAGATGAAGATATACACAGAGGAACTCATTTATCTTAATAAGATTGAGGAGAAGATCCTTAGGCAGAGAGCTAAAATTGATTGGCTTAGGATGAGGGATGGAAACAATGCTTTTTTCCATGCCTCAATTAAAGCTAAGCAAAATGCCAAAAGGTTGAATCATATTCAAAAAGCTTATGGCTCCATTATCCAAACTCACCATTAGATTGTAAAAGAAATTATGGAGTTCTTTGGGCAGTTGATGGAGAAGCTGGATAACAATATCACCTATATAGACATTGAGGTTATGATAATGGGGAATCAATTGAGTATGGAGCAAAGAGAGCATCTGGTCAGAAGCATATATGAGCAAGATATCACTAAAGCTTTAAAAGGTATGGGTGACTTGAAAGCCCCAAGTATTGATGGCTATGGAGCTAGATTCTTTAAAGCCAGCTGGCCTGTTATTAAATGTGACGTGATTGGTGCAGTTAAGGAGTTTTTTTGTAACAGGTACCATTTATAAAGCTTTTAATAGTACCTTGATAACTTTGATTCCAAAAGGTGACACTACTAGACAGATAAAGGACTATAAACCTATAGCTGACTGCACTACTTTCTATAAGATCATTGCTAGGATCTTGACTGATATGCTGGGGGGTCTTGAAAATTGTTATCAGTCATTGCCAAGCTGCTTTTGTGCCAGCCCAAAACACCCACAACCATATTCTGTTAGCTTATGAATTACTCAAAGGCTATTCTAGGAAAGGTGGTGCTCCTAGAACCATGATTCGAATTGACCTACAGAAGGCATATGACATGGTCAATTGGAAAGATTTGGAGTGTATTTTGAAGGAAATTGGGATCCCTTGCCAATTTATCAAGTGACTTATGGCAGGAGTCACTATTGTATCTTATAAGTTCAACATAAATGGTGAATATACTGAGTTTTTAAAGGCCAAGAGAGGGATCAGGAAGGGGGACCCCATCTCCCCTCTTCTTTTGTCATTCTTATGGAGTATATGCATAGATCCTTGACTAAGATGCAGAAAAATGCTAATTTTAACCATCATGCCAAATGTGAAAGTTTGAGCCTCGTTAATCTCATGTTTGCAGATGATGTGCTTTTATTTTGCAGAGGTGATGTTATTTCTGTGGATCCAATGAAGAGAGTTTTCAATAGATTTTCTGAATCTACAGGTCTGGTGGTCAATCACAACAAATGTAAGATATTTTTTGGAGGTGTTGATGACAGTAGTAAGGAGAGCCTTAAGAACCTGACTGTTTTTATTGAGGGGTTTTTGCCCATCAAGTACTTGATAGTCCCTTTGTTTAGAAAAAAGCTCAACATTAATCATTATATGCCATTGGTGGACAAAATTGTTAGGCGTGTGCATCACTGGTCAACCAAGCTTTTAAGCTATGCAGGTAGAGTCCAGTTGGTGAAGAGTATATCTAGTGTTATTGCTCAATACTGGATGCAGTGCTTCCCTATTCCTAAGTGTGTGATCAAGAAGATTGATGCTATTTATAGAAGCTTCATCTGGACAAGAAAGAACGAGATCAGTAGGAAGAGTCTTGTGGCCTAGAAGAAAGTTTGTAGATCCAAGAACTAGGGTGAGATGCAGATCATTAATCTGGCTATTTGGAATAAGGTCTTGTTGCTGAAGTGTCTTTGGAATCTTTGCAGGAAGTTAGATAACATGAGGGTGAAATGGGTCCACAATTATTACATAAAAGATTTTGTTGTGATGGATTATAAGACTAAACCTTATAATTCTTGGATCCGTAAAAGTATCATGAACCAGAGAGAGAACTTGGGTATTGTGCAACAGGTTTGGTTCAAAAAACCCTGGCTTCTCACCATTTTCAAACTGCTTGGGAAAATACCATTATTTTATGTTGCTGGGAATGGGGAATCCTTATACACTGCTGGGGACAAGAAAATCCTCATACTGCTGTGGATACAAAATCCTCATAAAAACCTTTGCTGGAGAAAAAAGAACTTCTGCTGGAGATAGATTCTCTGCTTGGGGAGAAAAACTTATAACTCCTTGCTGGGGAAAGGAAACCAACAATCCTCATACCAGTAACGACCATGGTACTTCAAATTTCTGTGCTGATCAACTACATAATGATTATCATGGGTGAATGACGGCTCTTGCAATGCAATTCAGATCCTGTGCCACAAGTATGATATTGGTAACCATGTTTACCTCTTAGGACACTCAAAATCTCAAGCAATTACGAATGTTTTAAACATGTTTTGTAAACCTCACAATTTTTAAATGCAATGTTTATAAAAAATATCAGACATTTTACAAACAAAACAGTAAAAGTAAAAACATAGAGGAAAGCTTTTGGATGAAAAGACATTTTATTGATTGAAATTGGCCAGTAAATAGGCATTTACATCAGGAAGCAATTTCTAAAAGAGGTAATTGCTCAAATAAAAACAAAAGGAGAATACAACGAGTTTTGATTTTGTTATGACCCTTATATCCTCAAAGATCTCAACACTTTGCTTTCTAAAGAGAATGATTAGACTGATTCCTATCCTTCGGGGTTCCCAGCTGTTGTAGTGATATAAGATCACAGATCCCATGTAGACCGCAACCTCTCACTTTCAAATCCCTAAATTTTGCTGGACCGCCCTTTCAGGTTTTCAGTTCACCGGGATACCCTTTTTTTTTTGCCTAAGTTGCCTTTTCAGGTTTTCAGCTTAGTGGGTTTATTCATTTCTTTTATTCTCTTTTTTATTTTTATCCCTAATTTTTGTTTGAACCTTCTTTTTTTGTGGTTCTCCAGGATGCCCCTTTTTGCCTAAGTCTCCCTTTTGGGTTTCAACTTAGTTGGTCTATTTTTTTATGCGAAGTATTTTTTAACTATGTCTGCGCTCACAGGGGATGAGAAATCTTCACCATCCATAGTTGAGAGTATCAAGGCTCCTCATGAGAAAACCTTTTTACAACATATGGAACTTCATAGTTCGAGGCCCACTTGCCATGGGATCTGTCTGAGGAGGCATGGTCTTCTTTAGCACCAGGTCACCAGCTTGGAAGTACCAAGGATGCACCTTCTGATCAAATGCTTTCTTCATCCTTCCCTGGTATAACTGCCCATGAAAAATGGCTTCCATTCTCTTCTCTTCGATGAGATTCAACTGGTCAAACCTTTTCTGAACCTATTCAGCTTCATCAAGCTTCACATCTGTCATAATCCTTAAAGAAGGAATCTTTACTTCCACTGGCAAGACTTCTTCCATACCGTACACAAGAGAGAAAGGGGTTGCCCCTGTTGAAGTACATACTGAGGTACGATACCCATGCAAATCAAAAGGAAACATCTCTTGCCAATCCTTATACGTTACCACCATCTTTTGCATAATCTTTTTGATATTCTTGTTAGCTGCCTCAACAACACCATTCATCTTTGGACGATATGGAGAATAGTTGTGATGCTTAATCTTAAAGCTCTAGCATAGCTCTTTCATCATCTTGTTATTAAGATTCGGTTCATTATCAATAATGATCTTTTCAGGAACCCCATAACGACAAATGATTTCTCTCTTAATAAACCGGGCAACCACTTGTTTGGTGACATTTGCATACGAGACAACTTTTACCCATTTGGTAAAATAGTTAATGGCTACCAGGATGAAATAATGTCCATTGTACGTGGTATGTTCAATACGCCCAATCATATCAATGCCCCATATAGCAAAGGGCCAAGGAGAGGTCAAGACGTTCAAAGGAACGGGCAGCACATGCACTTTATCTGCATAGATCTGACATTTGTAACAAATTATGGCGTGATTGTAACAATTAACCTCTATAGTGGACCAGTAGTACCCTGCTCTCAGGATTTTCTTAGCCATCGTATGCCCACTAGAATGTGTTCCAAAGGAACTTTCATGCACTTCTTCTATGAATTTGCTGCTTCGTGTCTATCCACGCATCTGAGCCAAACAAAATCATAATTTCTCTTGTACAACACGTCACCATTAAGGAAAAACCTGGCTGAAAACTTCTTCTGAGTCTTCTTGTCCATAATAGATGCATCCTTCAGATACTCTTTCTTCTTAAGATACCTCTTAATGTCATAGAACCACAGTTTGTCATCGTGCTCCTCTTCAGTTGCATAACAATATGCTGGCTCATCCAACCTCATAATTCTGATTGAGGGTACTTCATTAGCCCACTTGACTTTGAACATGGACGATAGAATAGCCAAAGCCTATGCTAGCTGATTCTCTTCCATATGGATATGATTAAATGTGATCTTGTCAAAGTACATAATCAATCTCATGATATGCTCCCTGTAAGGAATCAAATTTGGGTGATGTGTTTCCCAATCTCCATTAATTTGACTGATCACCAGAGCTGAATCTCTATGCACTTCTAGAATCTTGATTCTCAAATCAATTGTTGCTTTAATCCCATAGACAAGCTTCATAATCCGCCATATTATTGGTGCAATCAAAACAAATTATGGCTGTAAACGGAAGATGAAAACTTGTAGGAGATATAATGACAACTCCAACACTATTACCCAATGCATTTGAGGAACCATCGAACACGAGCGTCCATCGCGATCCTGGTTCGAATCCTTCTTCTGGACCTGGGATAACACAATGTCTGATATATATAATATCCTCATCTGGGAATTTAAACCTCATTGGCTGATAATCATCCACGGGTTGATGAGCAAGATAGTCCGACAAGACATTACCTTTGATGGCTTTCTGGGTAACTTACTAGATATCATATTCTGTCAAAATTATTTGCCAACGAGCTACCCTTCCTGTGAGAGTTAGATTTTCAAAGATGTACTTGATCATATCCATTTTGGATATCAAGAAAGTAGTATGAGTCAACATGTACTGTCTTAGACACTTAGCATCCTATGCAAGTGCACAACATGTCTTTTCAAGCAAAGAGTACCTTGACTCGCAATCAGTGAATTTCTTAGTTAGGTAGTAAATCGAATGCTCTTTTCAACCTGTTTTGTCGTGTTGACCGAGTACACAACCCATGGAATTTTCAAGAACTGTTAAGTACATTATCAAGGTCTACCAGATACTGGAGGCATGCAAATAGGAGGTTCCTGCAAATATTCTTTTATTCTATCGCAGGCCTTTTGGCAATTATCATTCCACCTGATAGCCTAATATTTTCGCAACAATTTTAATATTGGTTCACAAGTGGCTGCAAGATGAGAGATAAATCTAGCTATGTAGTTCAATATCCCTAAGAAACCACGAACTTCTTTTTTTTTATTCTAAGCTCAGGCATCTCTTGTATAGCTTTTACTTTGGCAGGATCAACCTCAATACCCTGTTCACTTACAATAAAGCCCAACAACTTGCTATATCTCACCCTAAAGGTGCACTTATTCTAATTCAACCCCAACTTGAATTTTCTCAATCTTTCAAACAAATTTTAAAGGTGAACCAGATGCTCCTCCTCAGTCTGGGACTTCACAATCATGTCATCAACATACACTTCGATCTCTTTGTGAATCATATCAAGAAAGAGAGTCACCATAGCACGTTGATACTTTACCCCTGCATTCTTTAAACTAAAGGGCATCACCTTATAGCAAAAAGTTCCCCACGGGGTAATGAATGTTGTTTTCTCCATGTCTTATGGGGCCATCTTAATTTGGTTATACCCAGAGAAGCCATTTATGAAGGAAAACACTGAAAATTGAGTGTATTGTCTACCAGTACATCAATGTGGGGGAGTGGAAAATCATCCTCAGGGCTTGCTCTATTCAAGTCCCTATAGTAAACACACATCCTCACCTTTCCATCTTTCTTAGGCACGAGCACAATATTCGCAAACCACAAAGGATAATTGGTAACAGCTAAGAAACTTGTATCAAGTTGTTTATGAACCTCTTCCTTTATTTTGACAGACATATCTGGTCGAGTACTTCTGAGCTTCTGCTTGACTGGAGGACAATCCTCTTTGAGAGGCAATCTGTGCACTACAATATCTATATCAAGTCCAGGCATATCCTGGTAAGACTAAGCAAATATATCAACATACTCTCGCAGCATCTCTATCAACTTTCTTTTTACACCATGTAGCGGTAAAAATTGTGAGTGTAAGCTATTGATTAACTTAACTCATAAAGCAAGAGTCGCCACCGCACTTTTATTTTATCCAAAAGGAAAGAAAAAGAGCGAACAAAATCTAAACAAGTTCCAAAACAAGAACAGATGAACAGAGACTGGGTAAGGGGGTTGGTTACGCGATGGGAAGGTGTTAGCACCCAAAACGTCTATAGTACTCTATAGGAACCCTTTGAAATATCTACGACTTTTGGTTTGAAAAGGTTTGTTTGAAAAGAGATTGGGGAGATGAGAAGAGAAGTATTTTTTAGATTTTTGTGTTTGGAGAGACTTATCGCCTCATGCATACGTACCCAAAAAGTGCAATATAGGATCAAAACCTCGTAGTCCGTGGTACAGATAACAAAAATTATTGGTTATGATTCATTTTAACTTGAAAAGACAACTTGTCATTCTCAAGAGAGAATACTCAACTAATTACCCAAAGGTAAGTGAAAGAGACATTTGCATCACATAAAGATGGAGGATTTGCTTGGATTAAAATCAACAAGACTAATCACTTCAACATTATAGTGGAAAATGACCATACATTACACAAAAACCATGGTTAGGAGCTTTACATCTCATCAACGAAGATGACTTATGTCTAATCTTTTTGAAAAGTTTAAAAGAAAAAGTGCACAAAAGCACAAAAAGTTTGAATGAGTTTTGGATTTTTTTTATGTCTTTTTGAAATGGTCAAAGTCTGATTAACATTTATTAAAGAAGACAAAGTTTGAAAATCACTTGACCAAAGTCAAGGTTTTTATTATGAAAGTGGTTTTAAGTTTGAAAACAAGAAGGTTTTGAAAAAGAGAGGAGATTTTGAAAATTTAAGAAGGGGTGGAGAAGAAAAGACTATCCTATTGCATAAAGGTAAAAGCTAAGGATAAGAACGGTCTAACCACACAAGTAAGCTCCATAGCATAAGCATTCTTTCCTTTAGATTAGGTCTTGATCAAAATAAGTTTGCAAAGGAGAACTTCAAGTATCTAAAATCCAAGGTTTTTCATTACAAACTTCCAAGCATAGGTTAGGATCCTAATTCTAAGTCCAAAGTCCCATGTCCAAATGCAAAGGATAGTAACCATAGTCCAACATTATGAGAACAAGTTGTTTAGGGGTTTAAGCCTTTATTAGTGTTTTTTGGTCCAAATGGACGAAAGAAAAAGAGCATAAACATAAACAAATGGTCCAAGTGGACAAAGAAAAATGGTGGAAACATAAACAAATAGTATGATATGATATGATAACATAAAGCATAAAAATAAAGAGAGATAGGGAGCAAGAAGGAAACATAAACAAAATTAATACAATAATATTGTTAGTGAGTTAGTGATTAGTTGTTAGAACAAATGATCAACGATGGTTAAATGATGAAGTTAGGCCAAAGTTAATGAAGACTCGTTAGAGGATTGATAAAATCAAAGCCTCCTAACAACAAGTTTCATAAGTAATGGACCTAAGACAAATAATCAACCATCCTTGGGCTTTCAAACATAAGTTTGGGGCACAAATGATCATTTTCCGATACGGGATACATGTAGCGCTATGTTAAGTAATTGTAGCACAATCTATGAGAAAGATCATACTATGGGAGGTCGGTCAATAACGATGTTAGTGCTAATGCATGCTAGAGAAGTGATATGTATATCACTCTCCGAAAGTAATACCGCACGAAAAGAAAAGAGGTAACGATCTCATCTTCATCAAGAACTTAAAATAAGTTCCAATGATATCGAAGATTTTCATCGATCAAAAGAAAATGAGAAATAGATGAAGAAATGGCAAATTGAACCACACAAAAATGTAATCCAAGGAAAAGAACAAAAGGAATGGGAAGGAAAAAGAAGAGGAACCAAAATAGTCCCAAAACAAGCAAAAAATCACATTCTTGACACTGGTTAATTGATTAACCATTTCATGTGTAAATGAGTTAATCGATTAACGAGTGTAAAATTGCAATTCTGGGCGCAGAAACCAACTGTTAATCGATTAACCAGTTTGTGCTTGTTTTTGGTTAATCAATTAACACTGTAAAAACTGCAGTAAATCAATTTGAAAATTGCAAAATCCTTGATCAATCATTTCTTTAAACACCTCAGGATCAAGCATGCAAATTAGCACGAAAATTCAAGTAAAACAACATAAAATAACTCCAATAAAACACAGTTTGCAAGATCCAGAGATTAATCAACAAGAATCAACAATAGATCACATTGTGAAGGATGTATCAAGAACAATAATGGTGGATCAAGAGTTTACCACTTCAAATATGAAAATTCTTCAAATCAACTCCAAGAACCACACTCCAAAGCCTTGATCTACAGAAATGAATGATGAGAAAGTGAATGGATGAAGGTTTAGCTCAAAGATTAGTAAGTTCTAATGATGAACTTACTAACTTTCAATGGAAGAAAGAGCTTTGGTGAATTTGGTAGTTGGAGAAAATTGAGAGAGTCAAGAAGAATTTTGACAAGGTGAATTTGGCTCTCAAAAGCTTGTGAAATGAATGAAATGATGCCTCTATTTATAGGATTTAGACTTGGAAATTTTGGTGGTTTGGAATTTGGTTTAGAAACAAAATTAGGATTGGAATTTGAATTTTTTAGGTAAAATCAAAATCAAGTGGTAATTAATGAGGGTGTATGGTGGGAATTAATTATGATGAGGTAGGGGAATTAAAATGAGGTGATCTAGAATATTCTCATGATGAAGCATTTGAAAATTGGTGGCAAAATGCTGTAGAATTTGAATTTGACTCATTTTCTCCAAAAACGCACAGGTTAATCGATTAACCATTTGCAGTGCAAAATGTATTAATCAATTAACACAGTGAAAAAAATGAGAAAATTGGCTTTTTGATGTGCTGTCTTGGCTCAGGCTCGATTCTTCTTGCTTGTCAAAGAAGGCATGGAAATAAACACATGAACCTTGGAGTCTCTTGAATAATAATCAATTAAATTTTAGAAACTCTTGATCATATGATTTTTGAATTGTTTACAGATCAACTTTGACTTTGTTCAGATGAAATTCTTTCGAGCTGAGGAACTGATTTTGATATCCTTGATCCAAATTCTTCCTGAAAAAGTTAGTAAAGGAAAAAACAAACACATTTTTTTATTTCAATTAATGGTTAGTAAACATAAACAAAAACAAACATCAAACAAACAAGAGAACATGGGTGCTTGGCGATCTCACTCAAGAACAAACCTTCAGAGGAGGGCAAGAGAACCAAAGCTTGTGATCTTGTTAGTGGTATAAGATGCAAATGATAAGTGGGATCTTATGGGTAAAAATTAGGGTATTACAGATGCCCCTATTTAATTTTCTTCTGTCCGGAGATATGAAGATTGACATCTTTGTCTTGACGAGATTGAAGAGACTTAAATATAACAATAACCTAATTTTTGGCCCTAAGAGACCACAAAATGATATGATCGTGCAAATGATATGCAGACACAAGACCTCTGTGGGAAGTAAATGCCACAAGAGACAAACAAAAAGCTGGGGAGCAAAGAGAAAAGACTCCACAGAGGAAAACAAAGCCCAACAGGGGAGGAAAAAATCTTCGTTGGGACGAATAAAGAGTAAGATTCCACTGATGGAAAATTACTAACATCAAAAATAAAAGAGGGATAACTCGTCCCAACAGGGAGGGAAAAATCTCCGCTAGGGAAAGGATCATCTACTATCAGACATCCGATAATAGCATAATCAAAAAGGAAAGATTGCCAACTACCAACCAAGTGGCAACTACAACAAGGCAATCAACCAAAAGGACATGAGAAATATTACCTACTACCAACAAAGGGCAGGACAACAAAGGTAATAATCTCAAAAGGGGTACGAGAAATATCACCTACTACCAACTAAAGGGAAGAACGACAAAGGTGATAAACTCGAACGGGGAGAGATTTCCAACTATCAAACAAGTGATAGCTACAACAAGGTAACCAAACCCGACTATATTACCTACTACTAACTAAATGGGCAAGATGACAAAGGTAAAAAGTCAACTATATCACCTACTACCAACTAAATAGGCAGGACGACAAAGGTGATAAGCTAAAAAAGAGGGATTACCAACTATCAACCAAGTGACAGTTACAATAAGGTAATCAACCAAGGATATGAGAAATATTACCTGCTACCAACAAAGGGCATGACGACAAAGGTAATAATCTCAAAAGGTCCGAGAAATATCACCTACTACCAACTAAATGGGCAGGACGACAAAGGTGATAAGCTCAAAAAGAGGGATTACCAACTATCAACCAAGTGACAGTTACAACAAGGTAATCAACCAATGATATAAGAAATATTACCTACTACCAACAAAGGACAGGACGACAAAGGTAATAATCTCAAAAGGTCCGAGAAATATCACCTACTACCAATTAAAGGGCAGGACGACAAAGGTGATAAACTCAAACGGGGAGAGATTACCAACTATCAAACAAGTGATAGCTACAACAAGGTAACCAAACCTGGCTATATTACCTACTACCAACTAAAGGGCAGGACGAAAAAGGCAATAAGCCAGCTATATCACTTACTACCAACTAAACAGGCAGGACGACAAAGGTGATAAGCTTCCATTGCCAGAGCAAGGGACCAAAATTTAATCTAGGAATAAACCAGAGAGAAACGGTCAAACAAGACTCATCCCGAGGAGGAAATATCTCAACTGGGGATTAATTCCATCCAGACAAATGAACTGGGGAGGAAAACTAAAACAAATATCTTCCACGAGGCATAAACTCAGTGGGGAATTAACCAAGATAGACATTTTCTGCTTACGGGTCGACACTCTAATGGAGAGAGGACACACATGCTCTACGGGGATAATGATACCAAAGAGCAAAGAAGCACCAACACAAATGCAAGATGCACAATGCAACAACAATATGTTATGCATAACGAAAGAATGCGCATGCAATGAATATGAGTATGAATATGCTAACAAAATAGACATAGGGATGAACATATGGTGAATCAACATCACAACGCTACTGAATACTCGGCTAATCTCAACAAGGTAGAGATATCATTAGAAACTCTACTAGGGATTCAGCTGAAGGAATCCTGCAAGAGATAAACAAAAGCCATAAAAGGAAAATAAATCCTACTACAAGGCTCAAATCTTGCTGGAGAAAAGAAGATACTCCTTAGGGAGAAACCCGAATATCAATCTTCTAGCGTCAATGATCCACAAAAGGGGAGAATATCATGAACTCTGTGTCGCTCCGGGGATTTTCATCCAAGTACAAACGCGAAAGTGGCGCGAAAACAGAGTCGCCAACAATGTGTATTTATCCCAAGAGAGGGAAAGGAAACACTGCGTAAACCTGAGGGAAAGAAAAGAACACGGTCTCGCGATCAAGAGAAACGGGTAAGGGAGTCGGTTACGCGAGGGGAAGGTATTAGCACCCCCACGCGTCCATCGTACTCGATGGGATCCACGCTTGTTGTCTCGATCAAAGGGTGTCGTCATCTGGAGCTCCACTGCTACAGGAATGAAGAAGAAACTGGAACGGAAAAGAATGAAGAAACGAAGAAGAAAAGAAAAAGAAGTGACTCGATAGGACATCGCCGTCCTATTCCTACGTATTCCCTCATGCAATGGGAAAGTCAGAGTCAACATAGTTCGGTCACGAACTAAGGGGGGAGGTTGCTCGCCAAGACATCGCCGTCTTGTACCTACGTATCCTCAATCTAACCAGAGAGAGGAAATTAGAGCATTCGTAGTTTGACCTAACAAGGTCTTAGTGTTTTTTTATGAGCGATGTTAAGTTTGCGTCCGGCAGTTAGGGTCGATGCCTGTTTGTGACGAGACAGAAGTAACGTGCTCTTTTCTGAAAATGATTTGAAACTGAACCAGTCCCGAAGGATGAAAAAGGTTTGAGTTTGTTTTTTTGTTTTTTAGACAGAAGTGGATTGAAGTTAGTTCGTAACTTACATTGCACCAAAGTCTACCATGCGGGAACGAGTGAGTCGCATGGTCGCCCCCAAATAGGACGTATGCTAAACACTCTAGAAGAGGAGGGGAGACCCCTCGTTCTTCATTTCCTACACTTAAGGCTCGAGCTCAATATACGTTATATTTATTAAGTGTTTTAGAGATGTTAAGAGATGAGAAGAGAGGACTCAAGGGAAAAGAAGACATTAAGGGGAATTCTATCCTAATGTTGTCATGCAAAAGATGGCCCTAAAGTTGAGTTTGAAAGGGGAGCACCTAAATCTAATGAAAAGAGAGGGATATCACTACCTAATGCTTATCCTACCTCACCTTAATAAAAAATTAAGGATAAGCTAGGATCCCAAGGAGTATGTGAAGAAGTTAATCACAAACAAGCATTATATCATGTAATCCACACACAAAAGAGAAAGAGAAGTAAAAGAAATGAGAGATGAAAGGAGGAATGAGCATGGATAAACATCCACATGCTCAAGTGTCTTACCTTTTCCCTTACATAAAAGGTTAGCACAAAATAAACACAAGTATTGAATACAAGTGAAAGAAAGTAAAACAAACAAAGTTAGTTGCCTTAAGAAGACAACCTAAGAAGTAAACAAGGTTTGAACTAAAAGGAATGAGTCCTAAGGGTTAAAGATCATCCAAGGTCAGTAGGTATATGTCAAGGTATCCTACAAAGTTTAACATTCCCAATGAAAACAAATAATGTCAAACTATGCATCAAATGATCATGCAAATGCAAGTTGTGCATCAACTATGCAAGATGGATGTATATGATTCATGAACATGAATAAATGCTTGTACAAACATTAAAGTCAGAATTGAATGACATTTATAAAGGTATGGAGATGTCATTAATATGGCATATGAATTATGAATGCAAGCATAGAGAAGATAAAGCAAGAAGAAGTTCACAAAACATCATTCAAGTTCAACAAACATGCATACTTGTAAGGCAAGTAAAGAATGAAGATGTCAAGTGTTCATACATGTTTAATGGATGCAAGTCAGTAGCATATGGTATGTGGGATGACATTTAGGATGCAATAATGAGCACACAAAACTCACACACTTCTCATGTTGGTGCAAGCTCAAAAGTAGAAACAAACATGTACAAGTAAAGTCAAACAAGTATTCCAATGTTCATGAACTTAGGGGGTATGCAAGATTCAATTAGAAGTCATATAATATTATTGAGAATGATCACAAATAGCACATGAATCAAGTTTTAATGGATGTTCAAGATTACACAAGCATTGAAGAAGACAAACCATCAAAGTGTGTAAGAAGAGAAACACAAGTCCACAAAACAATTCAAGTTTAGACAAGTGTATACAAATCAATCCAAGATGAACAAGTAATGACCTATAATATGAGAAAGAGGACCTATAATATCCACACAACATGATCTCAAAGTACCTCAACAAGTACCAAATAGGATTGCATACAATGCACATCAAAACCCTAGCACAAGTTCTCTAACATCCACACAAACGAAGATGGAATTATGAATTCCCAAAGAACATGTTAAAAGGAAAATAAAATTGAAAGATGCAAGTATAATAAAGTGCAAACAACAAATGAACATGTCTCAAAAGAATGGATCAAAACTCATTAAGGATCATACTCAAACATGCTTCACAAGTTCACATAAGTAACACAAGAACTATGCACAAATATGACATTCAAACATCAATAAAAAATGCTCTTAATAATCCACAAAAAAAATGAATGAAGTGCTTCAAGATGTCATTCAAGCATGTATCAAGTTTCATGTCAAAATTCAGATCCCAAGTACCTCAAACAATTCATCAATACAACATGTATCATGAATAAGGTTCATACAAATTGCATCACAATGGAAAATTCATAAAAAATAGTAAAATAATCCAAAAATGGAAAATAAAAATGTAAAAAACTACTTGAATGCGTAAGGATGATCCATGAATTTATTTGGAATTTTAAAGTATGCATAAGTATTTTTAATAAAATGTTTTCAATCATGTATGAAAAGAAAATAAAATAAAAAAAACTAAAGAAAACAGCAGGGGGTGCACCCAGAGTAAACACTCAGTTCAAAAGGCATTGGGCTTATATAGGAAGGAGGTGCGTATATAAAAAATAACTAGGCCCAAAGCACATGGGGTCTGCAGAGCATGTGATGTGGCTCAGTCAAAATCATTGACTCAACGTGAGCCATTAGATTAGGTCAATCATGATGATCAGATAAAGTATGCAAATCACATGGCTGAGGATGCAAACACATGATAAGGTAACATGCAGCACACACGTGGAATCAACAAATCAGTAAAATGAAGGCACGTGACGAGGAGGCTCTTCATTAATGCGTTGGCACAATTATGTGCGTTAGATCAGAACACATCAACGACCACGACTTAAACTCGGAAAGAGTTAGGGTTTATGTGAGTTGATGAACTCAGGTGGCCGGAGAAGACTCCGGTCGTCTTCTCCGGCGAGCCTCCACCGTGCTCAGGTTCCAAACACTATAGAAATGGACAAATCATATATCATTCTCTTCATCTCTCCACGTAGATCACGAATCCGGTCTTAGATTTCACAAACAATGCACACACAAAGCAAATCGAAGCCAAACAGTTTGCCCTAGGATTTCAAACTAAGCACCTATGGTGCCTATCAACTAGCCAGAGGTTCACATTGCTCCTATTGAGCTCCAAAATAGGCAAAAGAAAGTTTAAATCAGCTTAAAACACAAGAGAAAAATTGAAGAAAAACCTGAACTGTATTGAATCTTTGAGCACAAGAAAACCAGATGAAGATAATCCTTGATCTTTAGAGCTTGCTATTGGACAAATAAAGGCTATGGAAGAGCTTCAAATTTCTTGAAAATCAGCTGATGAAGATGAAGAACTCAAGATACAGGTCTTGTAAATTCAATCTCTTGCTTCCACACACTTCACAGGTGATGGTTGATGAAGGAACAAGATAAAAAATGCAGAAAAGAGTGATGAAAGTGAAGCTTTGAGAGAGAGAGTGTGAAAATTCCAGAGAAAAGTGAAGAATGATTGAAGTTCTCCTGAAATTCAGTTAGGGAAGAGTTTATATATGTTGAGTTAAGTTCTAACTGTTATGGTTAACAGTTAGAACTATGGTTGGGTTAACTGAGTGAGTGAAGTTGAAGGAAATTGAAAATGGAGTGTGAAATAAGAATGAAATGGCACGGGTTTAGTTCAATGTGTTGAGGGAGCATGAGATATTACAGTGAGGGTTATGATGTAGGGTAATGATGATAGCATGGTACAATGCAGCAACTTATTCCCTAAGCTTTCTTTTCTCTTTTGTTTGGCCAAATGAAGAAAGATTGCATGAGAGTACATGTGTGTGAAAGGTTTTGTTTGGCTTATTATGGTAAAATGATGTATGATCATGCGCATGAGAAGTAGCAGCAACAATATAACATGTTTTCCTTTTGAACTTTGCTAGCAAATATAACATGACATGAGCACTTGACCTCTTTCATGGTGATGACTTTGAAGAGGAATAATTCCAAGCATATTGAACCAAATGGATTAAATTGGCGGTCTTTAGAAAGAGCTCACGGTGGAGAATGGAATTGGTGTTGATAACAATCATAATAGAACACTTTAAGATGTCTAAAAATGATGATGAAGGTGTTTGGTCATAACTGAATTGACATGCCACCTTGACCTGCTCGTGCCCAGCCCATATGCGTGTGAAAGAATCAGGTGGAGGCCCTCACTTTGACTCACCATATATCCCAAATGGTTGATAATATGAAAAATTCCCCAACATTAAAATTGTAGAGGAGATTGAGAAGAACAAAACTCATGTTGAACATTTTTTCATTTGAAGCCTCCATCATAGAGAAAATTTTCCATGAACACGAACCCTTCATGCACATAAGATGTTTGTTGAAATGCAGGCGTGCTGGCTCGCCCATTACTTGCCTGCCTGGCCCAAAATGCCTTACAAACCTCCAACTTTAATCAATCATAACTCCTTCAATTTTGATCCAATGAAGGAGTTCTTGCTATGATTTTGAAGATTATGATGTGAACTTTAATTAGGCCTCTTGAAATTTTCAATTTGAATCTTGCATCATAGAGAAAGAGAGCTCCAAAGATGGTCCTTCACCTTGCCAAAACTTACTAAATTTAAAAACCCTAATTTCTATTTTTGGAAACTTTTCACACTTCTTGATTTCTTGTGAATCTCTTGACATTTCTTGATCAAATCTTCATCAATGGACATATTTGAGATGAGGAACATGAACTTGACCTCAAAAAGTTAGGAGTTGACTTTTTCCTCTGTACAGTTGACTTTTCCCCAATCTGATTGATTCTCAACCAATTGATCAATTGAAAATCTTCTGAAATGAACCAATGGACAATACTCCCTCCTTAGACAATTGAGAGCATATAGAAAACATTGAGATCAAGCCTTAGCTCAAAAACACACTTGCACTGACTTTTCACCAAAACCCTAATTTTGCACTGGTTAGGAGAATGTGATTCACTTGAAATTTCTTGTCAAGCTTGATCATATGATGAGGTGATGGACCACTAAGATACCTTGAGGTCCAAGGCTCCTTTGTGGCTCAAGTAATGATGTCATTGAGACTATCTCTCCTCTTAGTGTCTTGGATATCACAGTTGAACTTTTACTTGAAGCTCTGGAAAACATCTTCTTCTCTTGAGTTAGCTCATATACCTTGATCCCATGCTAAGAACCAATGCTATGCAAAGATGATAATGCAAGAATGAAATGAAACATAAGCCAGTTAGAGGTTAGAAAAAGAAATGGAAAATTTTGGGGTGCTACAGCTGCCCTTATTCAATCAACTTGAACCTGAAGGTATGATAGCAACGGCTTTCAGACATTCAAGGATGCACGGAGATTGAATACCAAAAGAACCCTGAAATTTGCAACCTGTGGAGAGGTAAAGTGTTTGCCAACCGAAGCTGGACTTGGAGATAGCGGATACCAACCAATAGTTGGGATAGAAAATGGTACCAACCAATAGTTGGGATGAAAGGTGCCAACCAATAGTTGGGACAAACGAAGGGGACCAACCAATAGTTGGGATGAAATACACTAACCAATAGTTAGGATAACAGAGTGGACCAACCAATAGTTGGGATAGAAAAGGGAGACCAACCAATATTTGGGATGAAAGGGAGACCAACCAATATTTGGGATGAAAGGTGCCAACCAATAGTTGGGACAAACGAAGGGGATCAACCAATAGTTGGGATGAAATACACAAACCAATAGTTAGGATAACAAAGGAGACCAACCAATAGTTGGGATACAACAAACTAACCAATAGTTAGGATGACAAAGGAGACCAACCAATAGTTGGGATGAAACATACTAACCAATATTTAGGATAACAAAGGAGACCAACCAATAGTTGGGATGAAACATACTAATCAATAGTTAGGATAACAAAGGAGGCCAACCAATAATTGGGATGAAACATACTAACCAATAGTTAGGATGACAAAGGAGACCAACCAATAGTTGGGATGAAGCAAACTAACCAATTGTTAGGTGTAATACCCCAAAATTTGCTCTTCCCTTTTGGCATCATAGCATGGCATTATCATTTATCATATCATATCCATCTCATTAGCATTGCATTGCATTTAACATAGAAAAATGAAGCATGGCATCCTTCTTACCATCAGGGCATGTGATCAGGTGGAAGGTGGACAATCAAGGGATCATTCAAAGCACAAAAAGGTCAATCAAGTTGGCTCTAGACAAGCCAAGAGGTCTCTCATGTCTCATACTATCTCAATTGATCTTCCAAAACCTCAAGGAAGTGAGATTCAATGGAAGATTGAAGCACTACATATTTCACTATGCAAGAGGTTCAAAAATTGAAGGAAAACCCTCAAGTGAGATAGCTCATTGATCCAAAATCATCCTCAAATGGCATATCTCATCATCCTTTAAGAGGATACACAACATACTCTGAGGAATTTGAAATTGAAGACTGCACATTTTTCTCCTAGGAGGTGGGCACCAAAACTAGGGTTTCCCATTAAATCAGGGAATCTTTGATTTTTTGGACAAAACTTGATGTCATGGTATTCCATATGTCCCTAAGTGTATGTATGTGGAAAATTGCATCTCAATTGGTTTTAGAAGTGGTTCAATTGGAAGAAAGATCAAGAATCAGAGAAATTGGGGCCAAGTCAAATAATCAGAGGAAAAAGTCAACTCTTGACTTTTTGAGCCCAAAATCATGAAATTCATGTTACATATGTTCAATGTGCAAAATTTGATCAAGAAACTCCAAAGGAATCATGAAAAAATCAAGAGGTGGAAAGTTGCCATTTTTGGATGAAGAAGGGTTACTAAAAATAGCAAGTTTTGGCCATTTTGCATCAGAATTTGAACCAAGGCCATTCAAATTTGGAGCACCAAATGAAAAATCCACTCTGCCTCAATGAAAGATCTTGTTTTAAGCTTCAAATCCATGTGTGGAACATCTCCATTGGATAAAAATTGAGTGAGATATGATTGATCAAAGTTTGAGCAAAGTAGGTTCAAAACTAGGTCATGACCAAGATTTTCAGGGCACGCGCGCAGTCATTTTAACAAACAGTTGGTGTGCCATATATTCGCCTATTTTTCTCATGGTTAAAGGCCTCAAATGAAAAACTTGTCAACATCAATATTGTTCCTTGCAATGCCCTCTTCAATGTTCATGTTGGGCAAAATTTCATCTGATCAAGTTATGATGGAGAAATAGTGGCCTCAAGTCATGGTAATCATGCTGAAAATCCAGGTGCCAAGATGCCTTGTCAACCAACCAGTTGCCACGCCCTTCTATCAGTTCCAAATGTGGATGTTATAAGTCATTTTGCAACTTATTTCAACCCTCATTTCAATTCATTTTTCATACCAAACATGTTCTACTATGTGTCCTCTCTCCAATGACCCCAAGAACTCATCAAATCATCCATTAAGTAGGGAGAATTTCATTGGCAAAGTACCATAATTATCACTGATGCAGTAAATGATGTTAGTAGGCTGTGTACACGATTTGGTTCAGTCATCCCACAAACACTTCATGTACTTTATTTCCTCATTTGAACAAACATCCTTATGACCATACTTATGCATATCAGCCATCATACATTGTGAAGGAAGGTTTTCAAAGGAGAAACTTGTACCATAAGCAATGCCATGACATGCTGCATAACATAACCTCATCATCCCAGCTTCACTCTCATCCTCACCACCACTGTCATAAGCTTAACCTCACCATAGCACAGCCATTGATAAATCGTCCCCTAACTAACTTGACTCAGTTAGTTAGGATGGACTCAGCCTAACCCACTCAACTCACTCTAACTCACTCATTTAACCATGAGTTAGCAGATTAAACTCAACATATAAGTCCCAACACTCTCCACAATTTGGAACGAACACTTCATTCTCACTCTTTCTCTCAAACACTCTCACATTCTCTCCATTATCTCTCTCTGATTCTGCACGATTTTTCTTCCTTTCTCAATCATCTTCATCCATTCTGAGCAAGAACATTCAAGAGAAAACTCCATTGTCCAAGCATAACATCATCACAGTTTGGAATTCTGTTTTTGTTCTCAAGATCTCCACATCAAGTAGCATTTATTTTGCTAAGGTTGAAGATCTAGAAGCTCAATACCTCAAGCGTTTCTCTGGTTTTCTCAACACATCAAGTTGCCACACTTTCAGGTTTTAATTCACTCAATCTTAATGCTTCATATCAGTATGATTTAAACTCGTTTTATGTGTTTAGAGCTTATTAGAAGCTATGCGTGAGTTCTGGCTAGTTGATAGGCTCTTTAGGAGTTTAGGTGTGATGTTAGGGCAAATTGTTTTGGCTCGGTTTGTGTTATGCGTGCATGATCTATGAAAATTAATTGCATATTCATGATGTACGTGAGTTCAGCTTTCTTTTGGTATATGGCTTGTGAATTTCTGGAAAAAATGTGAGTTACAGGTGGTGCTTGGTCGCCGGAGAAGATGACCGGAGGTCATTCTCCGGCCGGTGACTTCAACTGTTAGGGTTTGCGTTGTTTTAATCTCGTCCGTTCATTTTGCGCAATCGTGTGGCTTATGTGATGACAGCACATTAAAATACATGTGCATGTCACGTGTGATTTTCTGAATTTTTTTTAAACATTGTGTGGTATGGTACATGGTAGTGTGTATGGACATTCAAGTGTGCGCGTTGATCTTGATTACCTTGACCTAGATTTGACCTTGACTTAATCTGATGGCTGGGAATGTATTGACTCTCGTTGACTGAAGTGCAGGCTTGCTATTGTGTTATGCGCGTAATTGGACCTAATCAGATTGTTATTCGCACCCCATGTTTTCAAGCCCAAGACATTTTGAACTGTCCAATTGCTATGTTCATACCCCCCTTTGTTTTGCATTCATTTTTATTTTTATTTCTTTCATACATGTTTCATTTCTAATTGTTAAAAATACCAAACATCATCATAAAATTCCACAAAAATTCATGTGTATTCTTAAAACATTTAGGAAATTT
This sequence comes from Lathyrus tuberosus, assembly GCA_022829125.1. Taxonomy (NCBI): domain Eukaryota; kingdom Viridiplantae; phylum Streptophyta; class Magnoliopsida; order Fabales; family Fabaceae; genus Lathyrus; species Lathyrus tuberosus. The sequence goes on along the minus strand of JALAZF010000584.1, from coordinate 2,885,883 downwards.
TCTATGATTTTATTTACTGATTTTATGACCATTTTGCCCCTGTTCCATTATTTCTTTTGAATTTCCATTTGTATGCATACTTAATGTGACATATGATTTTGTGCATTTTTGTTCTTGATCATAAAAAATGATTTTGATGCCTTTCTTTTTGCATTGTGGTCACAATATGTTGAGGTATGTTTGAGATTTATGAGATGATTTTTAAGTCTTTTTTGGATGACTTTTGATGTGTTGCTTTGAGCATGAATGCATGAAACTTCCATGAGACTTTGACCTAATTGTTGAGTGACTTTGGTTCTGATTCATTGCTTGTGGACTTGATATGTTAATGGCATGTGTTTAAGGTGTTTGATTGGTGAAATTCATAATTTTTGGAGCATGTTTGCTATTTGTTTGAAGCATGAAGTTTAACTTGTTTATTTTGTGAATGCATGCCTCATGTTTGGTTTGCTTGATCATGAAGGCACTTGTGCCATGAGTTGTGGTTTTGTTTGAGGATGTATAGCATGTTAATTGACTTCTGATTGTGACATTTGGGTTTCATCTTTGCATGTTTGATGTTTATCTTGCACCTTAAGTCACTTGTTTCACAAGTATGAACCACATTCACATCACTTCACCTTTTCTTCTTTGCTTCTTGTTGGATTGAGATTTTGTTTGCATGATTTGGTATGCTCATTTAGGATAACATTAGGTTGTGTAAATATGAGTTACATTCTGACTTGGAAGCATGTATAGCATTTAATCTCATTTTACTTTGTTTGTCAACTTGTTTGAATTTGATTTGTTCATTATACCTTCTTACTTTACTTGTAAGTGATTGTGCTAACCATGTAGGGGCTTTGGTAAGTTTCAATTGAGTGTGGATAAGGAATCCACATTCAACTTCTATCCTTTCTCTTTTACAATTTCATTTTGTGTTTTGTTAAGCACTTATGTGTTTTCTTTTAATAACTCATTACTTTCCCTTTTGAATTACAATTCATCTTCCACTTTGGAAGTGAATTGTTTAATTCTTTCTTTCTTTAGACTTTAGGTTGAAACCTCACAAACCTTTAGGATCACTCTCTTTAATCTTCAATTAGGATTGAGTCTTAGTCCATATAGGTTTTACCTTTTCTCCTCTCTTGAGTCTCTTTTCTCATCTCAAAGAAAATTCAAAATATGTAACAAAGGTAGGCATTTATTGCATTTAGGCCTTTCATATAAAGAAAAGATTATAAGGGGTCTTCTCTTGTAATCTTAGAATGTGTAGCATATAGCCCATCTTGGGTCAATGTGTTAAACATTTGATCTTGTATGAGGGACTTAAATGCAATACTTGTTGAAGGTGCAAATAATAAAAAACACTTCTTCATTTCTTAATCAACAAAACACTTAATAAACACAAGTATGCTAGTGTGTTTGAACCTTGACAATTGGAACTAAGTGTGGGGGTCTTCTTCACTCTTAGTGTGCTTTCTTACCCATTCCATCTTGGAATGTGAGGATGTACACATTCCAATGACTAAGATTCAGATACACTATCGTATGCAAACAAATGAAAAAACTCTTAAAGGACAAAAACAAACAATAACGTCTTTCCTTCGGGAATTCTTTTCTCATCTCATTCATTCTCAACGCACGAACGCGCTTCTACTCGTTCTCTTGCAAGATGGTAACGCACTCGGACCAGCGAGCCTGCAACACCTGAGCTAGAACGTGAGCCGTTCTCTAAAAAACACAATCCATCCCCGGTGAGGGGAACTACGTCGCTCTGATTCTCATGCTCCCGATGAGATACGTAGGCAGTGGGGTAGGGCCCATGCGAGCACTTCTTTTATTTTCCCTACATTTGTTTCTCTTTCTCCTTTCCTTTTTCAGTTCTTTCTCAGTATTCCTTTCTTTACACCCTTTGATCGAGACAAGCAAGCGTGGATCCCATCGGGTACGATGGACGTGAGGGGGTGCTAATACCTTCCTCTCGCGTAACCGACTCCCGAACCCATTTCTCTTGGTCGTAAGACCCTGCTTTTTCCTTTCTCTCAGGTTTACGCGGTGTTTCCTTTCCCTCTCTTGGGATAAATACACATTGCTGGCGACTCTGTTTTGGTGCCACTTTCGCGTTTGTACTTGGATGAAAATCCCGGGAGCGACAGCTGGCGACTCTGCTGGGGAATCCGAACCCAGAATCTCTGGTTTCCTTAGCGAGTCAATCCTAGCGCTTGTTTGCTTTTCTTTCATTGGGTGTTTACTGTTGTGCTATATGTTGTTGTTTATTTATTTTACTGTATTTACCGCATTTTAGCATTACATATCATATATTATATTGTGTTGCACTGCTTTGTCTGTTTGGCGGGATGGGTGTTCTGAGAGATAAGCCCACTACCAAGGCTTGAGTACATACATAGGTATTAGAGTGGATAGTCATGACGCTTGCGTGGTGGTGACCACGTATTGTTGTTCATGAGACCCACAACCAGACGAGGTTCTATCAGGAGCTTTCTGCTACTGCATGTTATGCAGGCCAGTGGTTATTCTCTTGAGGAACTGTCGACTCTGGTGACCATTCCCGAGGACTCAGTTGCGGCACTCCTCCCGAGTTGTGACAGTGGCAGACCACATTCCGTGGCAAACCCATTGCACATTCTCGATCCGAGGACCCAATGCTGGGAACTTGCTATAGGACATCCCTTTTTGAAAGAGAATCAGCGGAGGCACTCCTCGATTGGCGGTAGTACTGTACCCTGAGGGATGAATGTACTATTGCTTCTCGACCTCAGTGCCAGAAGCTGAGGACCTTTTTGTTTTGGAGAATCAGTTGAGGCCTCCTCGATTGGTGATGATGCCAAACCAGAAATGGTGAACGTATCATCATTTCTCGACCTGAGAGCCCGGGATACTGAACATCCTAGTACCCACATGTGAGAAGGGCGGGTTGTTTACAGGTTTGCAGGTAACCATGACCTCCTACATACCCGGTTTTCTATCATCATTGCACAAAAAGGAAGTTTCATCTTATTGTATTCAGATGGTTCTTATCTATGAGCTACACTGACACCGTTCACAGTTCAGCACAGACACCTGATTACCTGATCACATTGCCCTTTGCATTGCATTATCATATCCTAACATACATGTTTATTCATTTCCAGGTGCATATTACCCTTGATTCCAGTCATCAGGTCGCTGCAAAGATGAACACTAAAGAGAGGAAGAATATCATCAGCTATAAGTTCCTTACGCCTACTTTGGGCCCTATTGTTATGCTGAAGGGAATGGCGAGTCCTGCAGTACGAGAAGCTTTTGAAGAGAAATATGGGTGGATTTTATCTATGGTTCGTAATGTCAGTGATTATGAAGCCAGAGGTCTCCATACGTTGATGCAGTTCTATGATCCGCCTCTGAGATGTTTTGTGTTTCCAGACTATGTGTTGGTTCCTACCCTGGAGGAGTATTCCAACATGTTGGGGATTGCTATCAAGGAGGAGCCCCCTTTCTTTGGATCGGTGGGGGATCTTGACTTTGGAAAGGTGGCTGGTGCTCTTTATTTGAGCAAATCAGAGTTAAGTGACAATGTCTCCAACAAAGGAAAGATTCGTGGTTACAAGCTGGAATATCTGATTAAGAAGGCCCAGGAAGCAGCTAAAGGCGAGAATTGGCTTGTTTTTAATGCTTTGCTAGCCCTTTGTATATACGGCATAGTGTTGTTTCCCAACGAGCCGGATTTCATTGATACGGACGCTATACGAATATTCATGATGAAGAACCCGGTGCCAACGCTACTGGGAGATCTTCACTACTCGTTGTACAACCGAAACGAAAAGAAAAGAGGAGGGATAATTCGTTGTTGTGCACCCTTGTTCTATAAGTGGTTTGCGGGCCGTTTACCACAATCAGGGGCTTTTGTGGATTCCAAAGATTCTCTAGAGTGGAAACAGCGTTTAATGGGATTGGTGGCCAAGGACATCGTATGGGTAGATCATGGGCTGATTGGCAAGAATATTATCCACAGCTGTGGTAAGTTCCCTAACGTTCCACTGATAGGAAGACTGGGTGGGATTAACTATAATCCTTCTTTGGCCATTCGACAATTTGGGTATGCCCTGACAGGTCCGCCTATTAAGAGAGATGTGGAGGAGTCCCTCTATTTTCATACGTCAGAAGGATGGGAAGCAGCACAGAAAGCTTCTGAAAGCTGGGGTAGCATACTGAAAAAGGGGAAAGTTACTCTAGGAAAGCCTAACAACCGGGTTTATCCAGCATATGAAGAGTGGGTGAAGAAAAGAGTTGAAGATTTTCTCTTGCCTTTTGGTAAGGCACCCCTTTTGTATCCGGAGAATGAGAAAGCAAGAAGCCCTGCTACTGTGGAAGAAGTTGACAAGTTGCAAGCCTTGGTGAAAAAGCTCCAAGGAGAGAATTTCGAGTTGAGTAGCCGTCTTCAGAATGCTCTACATGCCAACAAAGAGCTGGAGCGGAAAGCCCAAGATGCTGAACAAATCCTAACTGCAAAAGAAAAAGACTTTGCTGGAAGAGCACAACATTTCCGGAAGATTAGTAAAGGTGCTGATGATGCTACTCAAGCCCACAAGCAAACCAAACAGGCGTTAGCACAGACCAAAGAAAAGTTAACAAAGTTTCAGCACGCTTGGGACGAAGTTAGGATAGAGAATGCTGAATTACAGGAACAGTTGCAGATTAAGGACGAAGAGCTTGAAAAGGCGCATGAGCAGAGGAGAAAGTATCGGGAAAGCCTCGGTAAGAGTCAAGAACAGCTAGAAGAAGCTAGAGGTGAGCTGAGGAATACCAAGAAAGAGCTTGAAGAAGTCATGATAGAAAGGGAGATACTCAAGACGCAAGCCGGCATAAAGAGACACAAAGGAGTGTGTGATGACGAGGCTCTGATGCTGCATATGGGTTCTTTAACTGAAGCTCTTGAGAAAAGGGATGTCTTGATCAAAGAAATGATTGAAAAGCCGAATCACCAGCGTACCCGTATACTTTTTGAGGAGATCAAATACTCAAGTGATAAGCTGAAGGGTGTGGAATTGTCAGATTGATGTTCTTTTCCCTGTATTTTGTTGTTAATGGTTACCATCAGGCTTGTTGATGGATCCATTTTTCCTTGTATTGCATTTGCGGTTGAACCTTTCTTAAATGTACTTGAATACTTCGATGAATGAGTATGAGCAGTTTTATTCAGAATTATTCCTTATCAGATAGCTGCACACAAGCACATGACCACGACACGTCTCTTTATATCACAATTTCTGGTCTTCAGATTTCTGTGGTGGGATTGGAATCCGGGTATAAAGCACCTCGGAAATGACAAACATGGCATTGCATGGCATTGCATATCATTTTGCATTTTTGTTACTTGCTTTTCAGGTACTCGTTGCGGGGTCTCTAACCTGTATTTGATTTCAGGCAGTATAGCGGAGAGTCATATTCACCGATATTCGACGCGAAGGAATCAAGTAAGAATCATGGATCAAGTGCAAAGTGATTTGGCGGAAATGAGGGCGCGTATGGACCAGTTCATGACCCTCATGACTGGCATGGCGCAAAATCAGGAGAGACTGAGGCTTCTGGTAGAGCGTCCCGACAATGGGCCCGAAGGTGATCATCATGACAATTCACAGGGACATGGCATTCCTCCTCCCGGTGGCAACCCTCCTCCTGGTGGTAACAATCGGGGTAATGGAAATGGTAGGCAGGCTGGTGTTACTCTTGAAGATACTCTGGAAGACCAATTTACTCTGCTGGATGCTGATGTGGGTAATCAAGGGGATCGAAGGTATGATGAGTTAGCAGAGAAGATCAGGGCCATAGAATGCAAGAACTCTATGGGTATTGATGTTACCAGCTTGGGGCTGGTCTCAGGAGTCAGAATTCCCCCTAAGTTCAAACCCCCCACTTTTGATAAGTATCACGGCAATGCGTGTCCCCAAACGCATCTTCAAGCTTACTTTGGGAAGATTTCAGCCCATACGGATGACGAGAAGCTATGGATGCACTATTTTCAGGACAGTCTGGCTGGGGCGTCCTTGACCTGGTATATGAAGTTGAATAGAGCTGCTGTGAAGAATTGGAAAGATCTGGCAGAAGCGTTCCTGAAGCAATACCAATATAATATTGACATGGCGCCCAACCGCACCCAATTGCAGGGATTGTCACAAAATGCCAAGGAGAGTTTCAAAGAATATGCACAGAGGTGGAGGGAAATGGCTGCCCAGGTTCAACCTCCCTTATCAGACAGAGAAATGGCAGATATGTTCATGGGCACCTTGCAAGGGGCCTATCTGGATAGATTAGCTGCTTGTCCGTCAACTGGATTTGCTGATATTGTGATTGCGGGAGAAAGAATAGAAAGTCTGTTAAAGCTTGGAAAGATCCAGGATGTGAGTGGGGCTGGCTCTTCGGGGACGAAGAAACCGTTTGCTAGTAACCAGAAAAGAAGAGAAGGTGATACGAATGCTGTGTTTAGAGGACGAGGCAGAGGGCGTTCTCGAGCTTATTATCAGGTAGATGCTGTGACAATCCCCACACCGTCTGTTCAGAAACAACAACCCCAACAACAAGTTCAACAGCAACAACCTTTTTTCCAGCAAAGGTCTAGACAGAGGGATCGTAAGATGGATCCTCTCCCTATGACTTATGCCGCGCTGTTGCCCCAGCTACTCGAGTTAAAGTTGGTAGAACTCCGTACTATGAAAGCTCCGGTTGCTGGAAACCTGCCACCTAACTTCGATGCTAATGCTCGTTGTGAGTTCCATTCAGGTGCTCAGGGGCACTCCATTGAAAAATGCTGGGCTTTCCATCATAAAGTACAAGATTTGATTGATGCTAAAGCCATCAATTTCTCTCCCGCTCCTAATATTACTCAGCATCCCATGCCTGATCATAGTGCAGCAAATGTGTACGCTATTGAAGATGGGAGGAGATTGAATTTGGTGTTAGACGTTCATCAAGTGAAAACTTCTTTGTTGGTTGTAAAAGATTGTTTATTGAAGGGACAGGTGTTCCCGGGTTGTAATCAAGATTGCTCTGAGTGCATGAATCAGGAGAACGGCTGTGATAAGTTGAAGATGGGTTTACAGAATCTGATCGATGAAGGATGTCTACAGTTCGACAGAGTTGTGAAAGACACTGATGAGATATCAACCGTGACCATCTATTACACTCCCGCTGAGATTCTAATGCCGGTCAATGCAGTTCCCGTGGCGAGTGTTGCGCCAGAAAGGCCCAGTCCTGTCACTATCACGGTGCCAGGACCAATTCCGTTCACGTCTACGAAAGCTATCCCATGGCACTATGGGGCAGATGTATATTACGAAGGTAAAAAGCAGGAAGTTGAGTCGTCAGTCAGCCCAAATATTGATAATGTAGGGGGTGTAGGGGGCTTTACAAGGAGTGGAAGGTTGTTCGCCCCCCAAACCTTGAGAAGTGATAAGGAGGTAGAAGCTGCAGCAAAGGATAAGGGTAAACAGGTGGTTGAAAGTGCACCTACACCTGAAGCAGAGACAAAGATTACTTTTGATAAGGAAATGGAAGAATTTATGAAGATAATCAAGAAAAGCGATTATAAGATTGTGGACCAACTGAATCAGACCCCTTCAAAGATTTCAATCTTGTCATTATTGATGTGCTCTGATGCGCACCGACAGGCGTTGTTGAAAGTGTTGAAGAGTGCGTACGTGCCACAAGAAATTACTGTTAATCAGCTCGAAGGCGTAATCTCCAATGTTAATGTCAGCCATGGCTTGGGCTTTACAAGTAGAGATTTGACTGTTGAAGGAAGAAACCATAATAAGGCTTTGCATATCACGATGGAGTGTAAGGGCGCAGTGTTATCTCATGTACTGGTAGACACTGGTTCATCACTCAATGTCTTGCCCAAGAAGGCATTAATGAAACTGGAAGTTGATGGTTTGATCTTAAGGCCTAGTGAGTTGGTGGTCAGAGCATTCGATGGAACTAGACGATCTGTGTTTGGTGAGGTGGAATTGCCCGTACAAATTGGACCACAGGTATTCAAATCCACGTTCCATGTAATGGACATACAACCTGCATATAGTTGCCTATTGGGGCGCCCTTGGATTCACGGAGCCGGGGCTGTTACTTCTACTCTACATCAAAAGCTGAAGTATGAGTTTGAAGGGCAGGTTGTGACAGTGTGTGGGGAGGAAGACATCTTTGTGAGTCACTTGTCCACATTCAAGTACATTGAAATGGATGGGGAAATTCATGAGATGTTGTGCCAATCATTTGAAGCAGTCAACATTGACGATGCACCTGAGTCTTCTTCTGTACCAGTTGGGGCTGGTACCTCCATTTCATCTTACAAACAAGCTGTCGAAGTCGTCAGGGCAGGCAACGCCCAAGGTTGGGGCAGGTTGATAGAGACCCCAATGAAGGAAGACAAATTTGGTATTGGTTATCATCCCTCTACAACTTCAGATGCGGGGAGCAGAGGACCCATTACTTTCAATAGTGGGGGAATTATCTACACGGACCAGTCTTGTGCAGCCACAGAGGATAGTGTTGACAGTGATTGTGATCTGGACAACTGGGTACGCCCTCATGTTCCGGGACAACAAGTGCAGAACTGGTTCGTTGAAGAAGTCATCCGGGTTACTCTTCAGACAGAGTAATTTTTCTTTGTTTTTTTTCTAACCATAATGCATGTCAAAATCTTGCGCTCTGCCCAAGGCGTATAGATTCATTTGTAGGGCCACCATGGTTGCATTTGCAATGTTTAATCGTTAATAAAGGACGTTTTGCAATCAAATTTTGTTCTCTGTCTTTCAGTTTTTATTTTTGCACAAAAAAATAAAATGGCAATGTTTCATTTTCTTTTGTTTTGCTTAAAAATAAATTCTAAAATAAGGCATGAACCCGTTCATGCAGACTTGATCCTTCGGATACTACTGATAACGATTTTGATATGGCCATGTATGACTTTGACAATCCGATTTATCAAGCCGAAGAAGGGGATGAGAAAGATTGTGAACTTTCTGAAGAACTGGCCAGATTGTTGAAACAAGAGGAAAGGGTCATCCAGCCTCATCAGGAGACTGTAGAAATCATCAATATTGGTACCAAGGACGCCAAGAAAGAGATCAGGATCGGTGCCAGCTTGCAAGCAGATGTGAAGCAAACTTTGACGGAAATGTTGCGCGAGTATGTTGACATCTTCGCCTGGTCGTATCAAGACATGCCGGGGTTGGATACAGATATTGTCGTGCACAGGCTGCCATTGAGAGAAGAATGTCCGCCAGTCAAGCAGAAACTTCGTCGGACTCACCCCGACATGGCCTTAAAGATTAAGGAGGAAGTCCAGAAGCAGTGGGATGCTGGTTTTCTTGCTGTGACAAAGTATCCTCCATGGGTAGCCAACATCGTGCCAGTACCGAAGAAAGATGGAAAAGTGAGAATGTGTGTGGATTATCGAGATCTTAATAAAGCTAGCCCGAAAGATGATTTTCCACTACCTCATATTGATGTGCTGGTCGATAATACAGCTCAGTTTTCAGTGTTCTCATTTTTGGACGGTTTCTCCGGGTACAACCAGATCAAGATGGCACCTGAAGACATGGAGAAGACCACGTTCATTACTCCGTGGGGTACATATTGTTATAAAGTAATGCCTTTTGGGTTGAAAAACGCAGGGGCAACGTACCAGCGGGCGATGGTGACATTGTTTCATGACTTGATTCATAAGGAGATCGAATGTTATGTAGATGATATGATTGCCAAGTCGAGAACAGAAGAGGAACATCTGGTTAATCTGAAAAAGCTGTTTGAAAGGTTGAGAAAGTTCCGTCTGAGATTAAATCCAAACAAGTGCACGTTTGGGGTGCGTTCTGGAAAGTTGTTAGGTTTCATTGTGAGCGAAAGAGGAATCGAGGTTGATCCTGCCAAGGTGAAAGCAATACAAGAAATGCCTGAACCGAGAACAGAAAAAGAGGTTCGTGATTTCTTGGGTAGATTGAACTACATTGCGAGGTTCATATCTCACCTAACAGCCACGTGCGAACCAATATTTAAATTGTTAAGGAAAGATCAAACGGTCAGGTGGAATGACGATTGCCAATTGGCATTCGATAAGATAAAAGAATACTTGCAGGAACCTCCGATTCTAATGCCTCCAGTTGAAGGGAGACCGCTGATAATGTATCTGACAGTGCTTGAAGGTTCCATGGGTTGTGTTCTCGGTCAACATGACGAGACAGGTAGGAAGGAGCATGTTATTTACTACCTGAGCAAAAAGTTCAATGATTGTGAGTCCCGATACTCAATGCTTGAAAAGACATGCTGTGCGCTTGCATGGGCCGCTAAGCGATTGAGGCAATATATGGTTAGGCACACGACCTTGTTGATTTCAAAAATGGATCCTATCAAGTATATTTTCGAGAAACCAGCATTGACAGGCAGAGTTGCACGGTGGCAAATGGTCTTGACAGAGTATGACATTCAGTACACTTCACAAAAGGCCATCAAAGGAAGTATCTTGTCCGATTATCTTGCGCAACAGCCGATTGATGATTACCAACCCATGAAGTTTGACTTCCCTGATGAAGACATCATGTTTCTCAAAGCTAAAGACTGCGAGGAACCACTTCCGGAGGAGGGGCCAGACCCTGAATCCAAATGGAGTCTGATGTTTGATGGGGCTGTCAATATGAATGGGTGCGGAGTTGGAGCAGTTCTTATCACGCCGGAAGGTGTTCATATGCCGTTCACTGCCCGAATAACTTTCGGATGCACCAACAATGAAGCAGAGTACGAAGCTTGTATAATGGGGATCGAGGAGGCGATTAATCTACGGATTAAAACCCTTGATATATTCGGTGATTCAGCTTTGGTAATCAATCAAGTGAAAGGGAGTTGGTACACGCACCAAGCAAATCTAGTGCCGTATAGAGATTATACGAGGAGATTGCTGACATTTTTCACAACAGTGAAACTGTACCACATTCCTCGAGATGAGAATAGGTTCGCTGATGCCTTGGCCACTCTGTCTTCCATGATCAAAGTGCAAGGATGGAACCATGTACCTAAGATTGAGGTATCCCGCCTTGACAGACCAGCATTTGTGTTTGCGGTCGATGCAACGTCTGATGACAAGCCATGGTTCTATGACATTAAGTGTTTCTTAAAGAGTCAAGAGTACCCACCCGGGGCATCGTCCAAAGATAGGAAGACGTTGAGAAGGTTAGCTGGTAGTTTCTTCTTGAACAAAGATGGCGTGCTGTATAAAAGAAATTTTGACACGGTCCTGCTTAGATGTGTGGATAGACATGAAGCAGACTTGTTGATGATTGAAGTGCACGAAGGCTCTTTCGGTACTCATGCCGGAGGGCAGGCAATGGCTAAAAAGTTGTTAAGGTCGGGATATTATTGGTTGACTATGGAGTCAGATTGTTGCAAATATGCCCGCAAATGCCATAAATGCCAGATCTATGCAGACAAGGTGCATGTGCCTCCAAATCCGTTGAGTATCATGTCGTCGCCTTGGCCGTTTGCCATGTGGGGCATTGATATGATCGGAAAGATTGAGCCTACAGCTTCCAATGGTCATCGTTTCATCTTGGTGGCAATTGATTACTTCACCAAGTGGGTTGAAGCCGCATCCTATGCCAATGTTACAAAACAAGTGGTCGCCCGTTTCTTAAAACGGGATATCATTTGCCGATATGGAGTTCCCGAAAGAATCATTACTGATAATGGTTCTAATTTGAATAATAAGATGATGGCTGAGTTATGCCGGGACTTCAAAATCGAACACCACAATTCTTCTCCGTACCGCCCAAAGATGAATGGCGCGGTCGAAGCGGCCAACAAAAATATCAAGAAGATTGTGCAGAAGATGGTGGTCACGTACAAAGATTGGCATGAGATGTTACCATTTGCTTTGCATGGGTATCGAACGTCGGTACGCACGTCCACTGGGGCAACCCCATTCTCACTTGTATATGGTATGGAGGCAGTGCTACCGGTTGAAGTAGAGATTCCGTCCCTCAGAGTCATGATGGATGTTAAGCTAGATGAAGCTGAATGGGTACGAGCCAGATTTGATCAGTTGAGCCTTATTGAGGAAAAGCGATTGGCGGCTGTATGTCATGGGCAACTATACCAGCGCAGAATGAAGCAGGCATTTGACCAAAAGGTGCGTCCTCGGGTTTATAAAGTCGGAGATGTGGTACTCAAAAGGATCCTTCCTCCCAATACAGATCACAGGGGCAAATGGACTCCTAATTATGAAGGTCCATTCGTGGTTAAAAAGGTCTTTTCGGGCGGAGCTTTATTGCTTACAACCATGGATGGCGAAGACTTTTCATCCCCTGTCAACTCGGACGTAGTCAAAAAATACTTCGCATGAATAGACCCGCTGGATAATAAAAATAAAAAATCCAGGCAAAAAAGGGCATCCCGGCGAACCAAAAACAGAATAAGGTTCGGGCAAAAATTAGGGATATAATTAAAAAATTTTGTACACCCGGTAAGTTGAAAACCCGAAAGGGCAACTTAGGCAAAAAAGGGTATCCTGGTGGATCGAAAACCTGAAAGGGCGGTCCACACAAAAGAGGGATTTAAGCGAATGACTACGGTTTGAGTTATCTGTACCCTATCACCGTTTGAACAACTGACGTTCCGAAGGATAGGAATCGGTCTGATCATTCCTCAGAAGGCAAGGTCGGGGAGTTTTGAAGACATACTGGTCATAACAGAATGGAAACTCAGTGGAATTCCGTTTTCACATTGCCATTAGGATAGTTTCTTTTCTCAATTTTCAGCGATCACCTCTTTCCAGGGATTGCTTCCGGATGTAATTGCCTATTCTGGGCTTTCAGTCAATAAATTGAATTTCAATAAAAAGCTTTCTATTTTTGTTTTATTGCTTTGTTTGCAAAAACGTCCTAATTGTTGATAAAACATTGCATTTGAAAACATGGCAGCCTGGTAATAACATGCGCAGAAAAAATATTTGAAATTACTTCGAATGTTGAATACTCCCGGATGGTGGATTCTAGCCACGCAATATTCGGGGCATGTGGGCATATTCTTTTGTTGCAGGTAGCAGGTGCAGATGATTTTAAGCACAAGACTAGCAATAAATCACTCCACGCAAAAGACTGGGGCAATTAGGGGTAAGGAGATCGGCGTTCATCGGGTCGATCTCAGTGAATTAAGTTCAACTGGGTACCGTTGTATCTTATTAAGTCGATTCTCTCATTCAGTACTTCCAACAACTGCAAGCTTTTCTATGTCGATAACGGTCACAGGTTCCCCAAAAGGGTGGTCTCGTCGACACCGAAACTGATGGTCATTATCCCCAGCGAAGTCGCAGGAGTTTGAAGAGGCTAAATCTTCTGTAAAATCCTCTTATGACATCCGCTTTGGGGACAAATTGTTGGTTTTCTTAAGCATGGGGCACGTTGTTTCCCCAGCAGGAAGTGTTGATCACCCCCCAGTAGAGTTTGATGGTCATTATCCTCAGCGAAGTCGCAGGAGTTTGAAGAAGCTAAATCTTCCGTAAGATCCTCTTATGACATCCTCTTCGGGGACAAATTGTTTGGTTCCCCAGCATGAAGTGTTGATCATCCCCAGTAGAGTTTGAGGACAGTTGGTCTTCTGTAAAATCCTCTCAAAAGGCATTCCCCAACACGAGACGCTTTAAAGCAGTTTTCTCCAGCAGAGTTTGTTATAAACTCGTCATCCCCAACGGAATTGTCCAAAGGGAAAGCTCGCCTAACATGGGGCATTGTAGTACTTATCCTAAGCTCGACAGTCACATTCTTCAGCAGACTACTGTGGATTTGCTTTGGGTTTCCCCAACAAATCTCTAAGGACTCTTTATAGCAAGTTGCAGTGGAATGTTCTAACCAGGATTTGCATATCCCTGGCAGAGTAGCCCTGATACCCAGCAAGATCGTATCTCTGGTCATGGTATCCCCACAGAGGTTAGCATCGAATCGTGTCAGCAACTTCCAGCTGAGTTGTTGTTCTCTCCGCAGAGGTTTATCAGATCGACAGAATCTATTCCTCAACAAGGATGGTACAGCCTTTCCCTAGCCGGGTCAGAAGGTTGATAATCCCTATAAAGGATCTTGGGTTGAATAAATCCCCAAGCAGAGTTTTAATGGCTCATTTCCCCAGCAGGACGTCATTTAAAAATTCTCATCCCCAGCGGAGTTGCTGTGACCAGAATCCAGCCCCAAACAGATGGAATAATTCCTGGCAGAGTCGTCATTCCCTCATATCTTAAAGTCCAATTTATTTTTGGCAAGCTTGACAATTCGAAGCAGGCGGATTGTTCATCCATTCGCCAGCAGAGATATTATCCTTTTAGGAGTCTCCGAGATTAAATCATTGATTGTGGTTCCTCAGCAGAGTCGGCAGAGATGTCTGGCGCGGAGGCAGAGAGTAATTCGATTTTAAAATGGCAAAAGTCCAACAGTGGATTGGCAAAAGTCCGTCTTCGGGTGGCAAAAGTCCAACAGTGGATTGGCAAAAGTCCGTCTTCGGGTGGCAAAAGTCCAACAGTGGATTGGCGAAAGGTCCATCTAAGGGTGGCATATTCTAAAAGTCCAACAGTGGATTGGCAAAAGTCCATCTTCGGGTGGCAAAGCAGCTAAAAGTCCAACAGTGGATTGGCAAAAGTCCGTCTTCGGGTGGCAAAAGTCCAACAGTGGATTGGCAAAAGTCCGTCTTCGGGTGGCAAAAGTCCAACAGTGGGTTGGCAAAAGTCCGTCTTCGGGTGGCAAAAGTCCAACAGTGGATTGGAAAAAGTCCGTCTTCGGGTGGCAAAAGTCCAACAGTGGATTGGCAAAAGTCCGTCTTCGGGTGGCAAAAGTCCAACAGTGGATTGGCAAAAGTCCGTCTTCGGGTGGCAAAAGTCCAACAGTGGATTGGCAAAAGTCCATCTTCGGGTGGCACGAAGCTGCAAAGTCCACCAGTAGTGTGGCAAGCCAGTAGTCGTCTGGCGTCGTTCAAAAAGACAGTATTAAAGTCCACCAGTAGCGTGGCAAGCCAGTAGTCGTCTGGCATCGTTCAAAAGACAGATCTCTCCGACGTTTCATCGAGGACTCAATCCAGCAGTCTCGTTGGGTTTATATCCCTGTTATTCTTCATCATCCCGAGCAAATTTTTGGTTATATTTGGTATTCAATCACTATATACCTTGAAAGTCCGAAAGCAATTGCTTTCAGGCATTCAGGTCTACAGCGCTTGAATAGGGGCAGCTGTAATACCCCAAAATTTGCTCTTCCCTTTTGGCATCATAGCATGGCATTATCATTTATCATATCATATCCATCTCATTAGCATTGCATTGCATTTAACATAGAAAAATGAAGCATGGCATCCTTCTTACCATCAGGGCATGTGATCAGGTGGAAGGTGGACAATCAAGGGATCATTCAAAGCACAAAAAGGTCAATCAAGTTGGCTCTAGACAAGCCAAGAGGTCTCTCATGTCTCATACTATCTCAATTGATCTTCCAAAACCTCAAGGAAGTGAGATTCAATGGAAGATTGAAGCACTACATATTTCACTATGCAAGAGGTTCAAAAATTGAAGGAAAACCCTCAAGTGAGATAGCTCATTGATCCAAAATCATCCTCAAATGGCATATCTCATCATCCTTTAAGAGGATACACAACATACTCTGAGGAATTTGAAATTGAAGACTGCACATTTTTCTCCTAGGAGGTGGGCACCAAAACTAGGGTTTCCCATTAAATCAGGGAATCTTTGATTTTTTGGACAAAACTTGATGTCATGGTATTCCATATGTCCCTAAGTGTATGTATGTGGAAAATTGCATCTCAATTGGTTTTAGAAGTGGTTCAATTGGAAGAAAGATCAAGAATCAGAGAAATTGGGGCCAAGTCAAATAATCAGAGGAAAAAGTCAACTCTTGACTTTTTGAGCCCAAAATCATGAAATTCATGTTACATATGTTCAATGTGCAAAATTTGATCAAGAAACTCCAAAGGAATCATGAAAAAATCAAGAGGTGGAAAGTTGCCATTTTTGGATGAAGAAGGGTTACTAAAAATAGCAAGTTTTGGCCATTTTGCATCAGAATTTGAACCAAGGCCATTCAAATTTGGAGCACCAAATGAAAAATCCACTCTGCCTCAATGAAAGATCTTGTTTTAAGCTTCAAATCCATGTGTGGAACATCTCCATTGGATAAAAATTGAGTGAGATATGATTGATCAAAGTTTGAGCAAAGTAGGTTCAAAACTAGGTCATGACCAAGATTTTCAGGGCACGCGCGCAGTCATTTTAACAAACAGTTGGTGTGCCATATATTCGCCTATTTTTCTCATGGTTAAAGGCCTCAAATGAAAAACTTGTCAACATCAATATTGTTCCTTGCAATGCCCTCTTCAATGTTCATGTTGGGCAAAATTTCATCTGATCAAGTTATGATGGAGAAATAGTGGCCTCAAGTCATGGTAATCATGCTGAAAATCCAGGTGCCAAGATGCCTTGTCAACCAACCAGTTGCCACGCCCTTCTATCAGTTCCAAATGTGGATGTTATAAGTCATTTTGCAACTTATTTCAACCCTCATTTCAATTCATTTTTCATACCAAACATGTTCTACTATGTGTCCTCTCTCCAATGACCCCAAGAACTCATCAAATCATCCATTAAGTAGGGAGAATTTCATTGGCAAAGTACCATAATTATCACTGATGCAGTAAATGATGTTAGTAGGCTGTGTACACGATTTGGTTCAGTCATCCCACAAACACTTCATGTACTTTATTTCCTCATTTGAACAAACATCCTTATGACCATACTTATGCATATCAGCCATCATACATTGTGAAGGAAGGTTTTCAAAGGAGAAACTTGTACCATAAGCAATGCCATGACATGCTGCATAACATAACCTCATCATCCCAGCTTCACTCTCATCCTCACCACCACTGTCATAAGCTTAACCTCACCATAGCACAGCCATTGATAAATCGTCCCCTAACTAACTTGACTCAGTTAGTTAGGATGGACTCAGCCTAACCCACTCAACTCACTCTAACTCACTCATTTAACCATGAGTTAGCAGATTAAACTCAACATATAAGTTCCAACACTCTCCACAATTTGGAACGAACACTTCATTCTCACTCTTTCTCTCAAACACTCTCACATTCTCTCCATTATCTCTCTCTGATTCTGCACGATTTTTCTTCCTTTCTCAATCATCTTCATCCATTCTGAGCAAGAACATTCAAGAGAAAACTCCATTGTCCAAGCATAACATCATCACAGTTTGGAATTCTGTTTTTGTTCTCAAGATCTCCACATCAAGTAGCATTTATTTTGCTAAGGTTGAAGATCTAGAAGCTCAATACCTCAAGCGTTTCTCTGGTTTTCTCAACACATCAAGTTGCCACACTTTCAGGTTTTAATTCACTCAATCTTAATGCTTCATATCAGTATGATTTAAACTCGTTTTATGTGTTTAGAGCTTATTAGAAGCTATGCGTGAGTTCTGGCTAGTTGATAGGCTCTTTAGGAGTTTAGGTGTGATGTTAGGGCAAATTGTTTTGGCTCGGTTTGTGTTATGCGTGCATGATCTATGAAAATTAATTGCATATTCATGATGTACGTGAGTTCAGCTTTCTTTTGGTATATGGCTTGTGAATTTCTGGAAAAAATGTGAGTTACAGGTGGTGCTTGGTCGCCGGAGAAGATGACCGGAGGTCATTCTCCGGCCGGTGACTTCAACTGTTAGGGTTTGCGTTGTTTTAATCTCGTCCGTTCATTTTGCGCAATCGTGTGGCTTATGTGATGACAGCACATTAAAATACATGTGCATGTCACGTGTGATTTTCTGAATTTTTTTTAAACATTGTGTGGTATGGTACATGGTAGTGTGTATGGACATTCAAGTGTGCGCGTTGATCTTGATTACCTTGACCTAGATTTGACCTTGACTTAATCTGATGGCTGGGAATGTATTGACTCTCGTTGACTGAAGTGCAGGCTTGCTATTGTGTTATGCGCGTAATTGGACCTAATCAGATTGTTATTCGCACCCCATGTTTTCAAGCCCAAGACATTTTGAACTGTCCAATTGCTATGTTCATACCCCCCTTTGTTTTGCATTCATTTTTATTTTTATTTCTTTCATACATGTTTCATTTCTAATTGTTAAAAATACCAAACATCATCATAAAATTCCACAAAAATTCATGTGTATTCTTAAAACATTTAGGAAATTTTCTATGATTTTATTTACTGATTTTATGACCATTTTGCCCCTGTTCCATTATTTCTTTTGAATTTCCATTTGTATGCATACTTAATGTGACATATGATTTTGTGCATTTTTGTTCTTGATCATAAAAAATGATTTTGATGCCTTTCTTTTTGCATTGTGGTCACAATATGTTGAGGTATGTTTGAGATTTATGAGATG
The DNA here is from genome assembly GCA_022829125.1 of Lathyrus tuberosus. NCBI lineage: Eukaryota > Viridiplantae > Streptophyta > Magnoliopsida > Fabales > Fabaceae > Lathyrus > Lathyrus tuberosus. The sequence goes on along the minus strand of JALAZF010000584.1, from coordinate 2,867,455 downwards.
ATTTTTAAGTCTTTTTTGGATGACTTTTGATGTGTTGCTTTGAGCATGAATGCATGAAACTTCCATGAGACTTTGACCTAATTGTTGAGTGACTTTGGTTCTGATTCATTGCTTGTGGACTTGATATGTTAATGGCATGTGTTTAAGGTGTTTGATTGGTGAAATTCATAATTTTTGGAGCATGTTTGCTATTTGTTTGAAGCATGAAGTTTAACTTGTTTATTTTGTGAATGCATGCCTCATGTTTGGTTTGCTTGATCATGAAGGCACTTGTGCCATGAGTTGTGGTTTTGTTTGAGGATGTATAGCATGTTAATTGACTTCTGATTGTGACATTTGGGTTTCATCTTTGCATGTTTGATGTTTATCTTGCACCTTAAGTCACTTGTTTCACAAGTATGAACCACATTCACATCACTTCACCTTTTCTTCTTTGCTTCTTGTTGGATTGAGATTTTGTTTGCATGATTTGGTATGCTCATTTAGGATAACATTAGGTTGTGTAAATATGAGTTACATTCTGACTTGGAAGCATGTATAGCATTTAATATCATTTTACTTTGTTTGTCAACTTGTTTGAATTTGATTTGTTCATTATACCTTCTTACTTTACTTGTAAGTGATTGTGCTAACCATGTAGGGGCTTTGGTAAGTTTCAATTGAGTGTGGATAAGGAATCCACATTCAACTTCTATCCTTTCTCTTTTACAATTTCATTTTGTGTTTTGTTAAGCACTTATGTGTTTTCTTTTAATAACTCATTACTTTCCCTTTTGAATTACAATTCATCTTCCACTTTGGAAGTGAATTGTTTAATTCTTTCTTTCTTTAGACTTTAGGTTGAAACCTCACAAACCTTTAGGATCACTCTCTTTAATCTTCAATTAGGATTGAGTCTTAGTCCATATAGGTTTTACCTTTTCTCCTCTCTTGAGTCTCTTTTCTCATCTCAAAGAAAATTCAAAATATGTAACAAAGGTAGGCATTTATTGCATTTAGGCCTTTCATATAAAGAAAAGATTATAAGGGGTCTTCTCTTGTAATCTTAGAATGTGTAGCATATAGCCCATCTTGGGTCAATGTGTTAAACATTTGATCTTGTATGAGGGACTTAAATGCAATACTTGTTGAAGGTGCAAATAATAAAAAACACTTCTTCATTTCTTAATCAACAAAACACTTAATAAACACAAGTATGCTAGTGTGTTTGAACCTTGACAATTGGAACTAAGTGTGGGGGTCTTCTTCACTCTTAGTGTGCTTTCTTACCCATTCCATCTTGGAATGTGAGGATGTACACATTCCAATGACTAAGATTCAGATACACTATCGTATGCAAACAAATGAAAAAACTCTTAAAGGACAAAAACAAACAATAACGTCTTTCCTTCGGGAATTCTTTTCTCATCTCATTCATTCTCAACGCACGAACGCGCTTCTACTCGTTCTCTTGCAAGATGGTAACGCACTCGGACCAGCGAGCCTGCAACACCTGAGCTAGAACGTGAGCCGTTCTCTAAAAAACACAATCCATCCCCGGTGAGGGGAACTACGTCGCTCTGATTCTCATGCTCCCGATGAGATACGTAGGCAGTGGGGTAGGGCCCATGCGAGCACTTCTTTTATTTTCCCTACATTTGTTTCTCTTTCTCCTTTCCTTTTTCAGTTCTTTCTCAGTATTCCTTTCTTTACACCCTTTGATCGAGACAAGCAAGCGTGGATCCCATCGGGTACGATGGACGTGAGGGGGTGCTAATACCTTCCTCTCGCGTAACCGACTCCCGAACCCATTTCTCTTGGTCGTAAGACCCTGCTTTTTCCTTTCTCTCAGGTTTACGCGGTGTTTCCTTTCCCTCTCTTGGGATAAATACACATTGCTGGCGACTCTGTTTTGGTGCCACTTTCGCGTTTGTACTTGGATGAAAATCCCGGGAGCGACATTAGGATGACAAAGGAAACCAACCAATAGTTGGGATGAAACATACTAACCAATAGTTAGGATAACAAAGGAGACCAACCAATAGTTGGGATGAAACATACTAACCAATAGTTAGGATGAAAGGGGGGTACCAACCAATAGTTGGGACAAACAAAGGGGACCAACCAATAGTTGGGATAACAAACAAAGGGTACCAACCAATAGTTGGGATGAAATACACTAACCAATAGTTAGGATAACAGAATGGACCAACCAATAGTTGGGATGAAAGAGGAGACCAACCAATAGTTGGGATGAAACAGACTAACCAATAGTTAGGATAACAAAGGAGACCAACCAATAGTTGGGATGAAAGAGGAGATCAACCAAAAGTTGGGATGAAATACACTAACCAAAAGTTAGGATAACGGAGACGCTGACCAAAGGCGAACTCACAACGAAGAATACCAACCAAGAGTTGGAATACAACAAAGGGGACCAACCAATAGTTGGGATTCAAACCAAAGGGGATAGAAAAGCGTACCAACCAAAAGTTGGGATAAAACAAAGGGTACCAACCAATAGTTGGGATAAAATAGGAAACCAACCAAAAGTTGGGATAAGCGAGCATGTCGGCCAAAGGCGAACTCAACTCAAAAGATACCAACCAAGAGTTGGAACACTGGAAATACAGGAAGTAGAATCAACAGACTTATGACCTGAAGAGAAGATGACTCCGCTGGGGAAAAGAGAAGCTTAAACAGACAACTCTGCAGGGGAGCATACGACAATTCTTCCGAAAGAAAACAACAACCGATTAGGGTATAAAGTTAAACAGCACATCCTGAGTTATGCCACTTTTGCTGGGGAAAAAGTCTGGCAAAAAGAATTGAACCTGGCTTATGCTTCAAATGCATATGTTTGAATTTTTCTGGCGTAATGCTCCATACAAAATGGAAATGCTACGCATTTGGAGGATGCCATGCAAATGATGCTTATGCAATGCAAAAGAAGCGCCCCAGCAAAATAAATGTTGAAGACGAAGGCAACTCCACCAGGGATGACAACCTAAATTGTCTCTTGAGTCAACAAAACTACTGAGGAAAATCACACTAAACAAATTTCTTGACCCAGGCCTCTGTTGAAGACGAAACCCAACGAGAATTTCCCCTTACTGGGGCTACAAATAACCATTATTAAAGATAACTCCCAAAACCTGATGCTTCTGCTCTGCTAGGGGAATTAAGAATGACAACTACTGAAGATGGAATCCAAAACCTGTTACTGAAAAGTGCCAATAACAATTGGACTTAGAACCTGCTGGGGATGTCAACCACCGTTGAATAAACCGCTCCGAGGATTACCACCAAACTCTGCTTGGGGAGAGAAGTCCATAATACTAAACCTGCCTAGGGATATCATTGAGCTTAACCTGCTGTTGGAGGAAAGACTTTACCCTGTTGGGGATTAGAGCATATCGTTGCTGGTGAAACATACCCTTCCAGACCTGCTGAGGAAAGTAAATACCAGACTTTGTGGGGAAGATAAAGTCTTTTCAGAGACATCCAACACATCTCCTGCTGGGGATACAACCATATTCACCTTGGAGCAATCCACTTATGACTGCTTGCTGGGGAATAATAAACCAACCATGACTTCGGCTGGGGACACAGTCCTCTGTACTCTTGCTGGGGAGAATAAGTTCTGCTGAGGATGATGAACTTTCAGTGCTGGGGAGAGTAACGCTACTGGGGAAAAACGAACTTGTTACCCAACCTGACCTGTCTCTATAGTCATAAACGGCCCTTTGAACTCTCCACTTACCCCAGACCACCAGGTCTAAAGGAAGAAATCATCTCAAGAGGATTTTATAGAAGACCGGGCATTCACACTGCCCCAGGGTCTTCAAACTCTTGGAGAGATTTATCAGATCTCGACGTAACTGCCCCAGACTTTATAATCCATGAAGTAAATTACCTCGAAAGGATTTATAATGACTTGAAAATACTCTGCCCCAGTATTCTGAACTTTGAAGAGGTGCTTTCAATTAACTGTCTTCAGGAGTGAACAACTTCTCACGCTCTAGAGGTGGCCTGCCCCAAGTCTTGAAGAAACTTTGCCCCTGACTGATCTTACAGAGATTCGTCAAATCGACCTGATTGCCCCGTATTAAGCGCTTGTGGAGAGATTTATTGAATCTTGACATAATTACCCCAGTTTGGCTGACCTTTGAAGAAATTTTCTCAACACGGCTGCCCGTGATTGATTGAACTCTGAAAAGACTTTCTCGACTTGAATGCCCTAGCTTGGCTACGTCTTAACACAACTTGCTAGGAAAACTCCTGCTTAACATGGTCTTTCAGCACCATGACCTTTGATACGACTGTCTACCGGGGTCCCCAAGCACTTCAACTTGCCAGGATCAAGCTTCTCAACTGATGTTGATCATGTAAGCTTCTTTGATGTCAAACACATGCAAGCAGAAAATGTTTATTATGAGAATGACAATTCTAATGCAACACACATGCTAATCTTGAAGTTTTATTGAAAATGCGTCGCCAAGCTTTGTGAACGAATCACTAGCTGGGATGCGACATTGATTTTTGAATGGAAAACAATACACACATGCAATACCAACAAAAATCTTATTAGCGTAACTCATAGGAGTCAGGAACGCTATCTCGCTGAAGTACGCTTTCGGAATAAACCCTGCTTCAATTAGGACTTTTGAGGTTTGTATCTTGGCCTGGTTCACGGTTTCAGAAAGAAATGATATAAGGCTCAAAGTTTATCGGTGCCCACCCACTCTTCGTGATGTTCTCCAGTCCTACGTTCAGTTAATCTGACACAAGCGCTCATCTCTCAAAAGGTTTTATGATCTTTAAAGAACCCATGCAATTGATGGTTTGAGACCCGATGAGATTTCGGAGCAACAGTCACCCCTTTTGTCTTTTGTGTCTGTAACCACACGACTTTGTTCTTATCGAGGATTTTTCTTTGTGATCCTTTTAGCTTTTCGCTTTCTCATTCTTTTGCTTTTTGTTCCCTGATTTTTGCCTGGACTGACTCTTTTGAGTTTTCAATTTTTAAGTCCAGCGGGATGCCTTAACTTTTTCCTAAGTCGATTGTTTTCAAGTTTCGACTTAGCGGCTTTCTTTCTTTTCTTTTTTTTTTGTTTTTTGAACAAATCGTGTGACACTGATTTGTCTGAATTGTTTAAAAGGGTTGTGACTGCCTCACTCCTTGATCATTGATGGATAACCATTGTGGTTTCACATCTTTTGACCTATTGATAGTGTGGAATAGAAGGTAATGGATCCTCAGATGCACACTCCTTTCGAAATTTGAACGCTCGATCAAATTAACTGACGCGTACCCTGCCCCGAGGTTAAATGTGAGGGTTTTTCGTACGAAAGAAACTCATACTTCAAGGCTAAAAGGGTTAACGAGGGTCTATCTCCCTTATATCTCCAGTGTTTAGGGATTCAAAACAATGCCTGTACATCTTCAACAGGGTTTTATCCAAAAACATACAACCAGAGATTTTTGCATTTTCAAATCATCATCCTCCCTCAAGTGTTTTAAGGCAAGAAAGTTGGTATTGCAGTGCATATAAACATGATATGAGTGAACATGAATGGATTACTTCAAGAGAAACATGCTTATTGTATTAAAATCATCATTCAAAACACAAACAAGTTTTTACATGCAAACACTGTACTAACAAACAAATGAAAGCTACATATGAAAATGCAGTAAAGAAACTAATGACTGCCATTGTTAAGGAGACTTGACTCCGCCTAGACTTATTGCTTCTGATGATGTTTTTGCAACCTGAGTGCTCATTTGGGAATCTTCAATTGAAATGCATACCATCTGCAGTGAAAGTAATGACCCCTGCATCAATCAGATCTTGCACCTTGTGCGTGAGCGCCTTACAATCCTCAGTTGAATGCCCCCGTGCCCCAGCATGGTATCCATATCGAGCATTGACATTAAACCCTGGCAGATATAGAGGAACGATCGAATCTAGTTTCCTTGGCACAATCAACCCTCTTTTAACCAACTCTGGCAATATCTGACCATACAGCTTCGGTAGTACAACAAACTGTCTGTTTCTTGGCTTCCGTCGACCTGCATGGGAACTATTCTGCTGTTGATTCTAATTTGCGTATTCCTCTGGCTCAGGCGCTTTCCCCCTCAGACTTAATCGAGGAGTAGGCAGCAGTTGTGAACGTGGGGATTCTAAGACCAAGGACTACAAGAAATGCTCCTGGCTTGATGTAGCTTTAGGAGAGGCAACAGGGATATCCACTTCTTTTTCAACAGCTAGAGTAGGACCACCTTGTATGCTTACGCCGCCCGACGTGAATTCAATTTCCTTTGAATCGATTAGATCCTGGACAGCATGCTGAAATGCCCTACAATCTTCCACATTATGCCCCGTCGCACCAGAGTGGAAATCACAGTGAGCTCTTGCATCATAACCCGGTGGGGGAATACCAGTAAGAGGAGCCAGAGCCCTTTTCTGTACCAGTTGCAACTGAAGGAGATGCGGTAATAGCTGAGAATATGGCACTGGTGGAGTCTCAAAGTGCCGGTTCATCTTTGGTCTATCCTGATTCCGACGAGGAGCACTACCTTGTTGCGGAGATACAGTCGAAATGGTCACAGTGGCAATCTGCTCACTCTTTGGGAGGGATCCCTTAAACAATGGAGGAGAGACAATTCCAGCCGCCACTTCAGGCATGGGAGTATTATCTTTGTTTAGCACACCTCTCACGACCTCCATAACCAGGCTTATCTGTGTCTTCAATTGATTGACCTCTTCCTTCAGCATTCTCTGGTCTTGAATCAACACTTGCATTTTCCCCATAAACTGCCCCCTTTGGCTTCGTACTTCCCTCAATTCCGCTTGAATTTGCTCCATGATCAACTTCTGACTAGCTTGAAAAGTTTAAGTCTGCAATTCTGAAGAAGACCAGATCAGGACAAGAATAACCAACCTCGAACACCTGTTATGCAAATGAGTATGGAAATGCAATGCGAATGCCATGTTCGAATATTTCCAAGGAATCATTTTGCTTTGAACCAAGTTTTTTTTCTTCTTACAAACCACAAGAAATATATGTAAATGCTCAACAGCTAATCTCAAAGTTAAGATCCTTGGAAACATGAGAACATGTATACAAAAATGATGATGCAGATGCAACAGACATGGGATCAAGGCTTGTATAAAGCTCCGTACTACTGTGCTACTGAATGGATAAGTTCAAAGGTCTACTCTGACGAGAATACCAGAATACCTGAATATCTGAATAACCAGAATACAAGAATAGCCAGAATACTAGGCTGATAAGTTCACACTGATAGGAAAACCAGAATACCATGTAGGCTGAAGACCAAGGTCATCTGCAAACCTGTAAACACCCGCCCATCTCACATGTGGGTTCTAGAAAGGCGAGGATCCTCAATATCACGGACTCTCAGGTCGAGAAATGATGATACCTTCACCATTTCTGGTTTGGCATTATCATCAATCGAGGAGGCCTCAACTAATTCCCCTAAAAAAGGTCATCCTATATAAGTTCCCAACTTCGGGTCCTCGGATTAAGAAGTATAATGGGTTTGCCATTTCTGGTCTGCCATTACTACCTCTTGGGAGGAGTGCCTCAACTGAGTCCTCGGGAGATGGTCGCCAGAGTCGACAATTTTCCAGGTTACATTCCATCGTCAGCCCCAAATGCGCAGGATAGAATATTACCAAAGAAAACCTCGTCTGGATGTGGAGTTTTCATGTATACTACGTCTGGCCAAATGCCACACAAGTCACACTACTTTCCACGCTAATCATAGGTGTATGCTCAAGCCTGGGTATCAGGCTTTTCTCTCATGAATCCAACCACCCAACAGAACAACAACAACAGAACAGTACAGTATATGACAGTAATGGAATGAAATGCAATAAATGCGGTAAAATACAGTAATGTACAACATATAATGCACAATAGTAAACACCCAATGAAATAAAACAGACAAGTGCTAGGATTGACTCGCAAAGGGGATGAACCAGCAAGAGGTCAACCTGTCCCCAACAGAGTCGCCAGCTGTCGCTCCCGGGATTTTCATCCAAGTACAAACGCGAAAGTGGCGTGAAAACAGAGTCGCCAACAATGTGTATTTATCCCAAGAGAGGGAAAGGAAACACTGCGTAAACCTAAGGGAAAGAAAAGAACATGGTCTCGCGACCAAGACAAATGGGTAAGGGAGTCGGTTATGCGAGGGGGAGGTATTAGCACCCCCACGCGTCCATCGTACTCGATGGGATCCACGCTTGTTGTCTCGATCAAAGGGTGTCGTCGTCTGGAGCTCCACTGATACAGGAAAGGAGAAGAAATTGGAACGGAAAATAATGAAGAAACGAAGAAGAAAATAAAAAGAAGTGACTCGATAGGACATCGCCGTCCTATGCCTACGTATTCCCTCGTGCAATAGGAAAGTCAGAGTCAACGTAGTTCAGACACGAACTAAGGGGGGAGGTTGCTCGCCAAGACATCACCGTCTTGTGCCTACGTATCCTCAATCTAACCAGAGAGAGGAAATCAGAGCAGTTGTAGTTCGACCTAACAAGGTCTTAGTGTTTTTATATGAGCGACGTTAAGTTCGCGTCCGGCAGTTAGGGTCGATGCCTGTTTGTGATGAGACGGAAGTAACGTGCTCTTTTCTGAAAATGATTTGAAACTGAACCAGTCCCGAAGGATGAAAAAGGTTTGAGTTTGTTTTTGTGTTTTTAGACAGAAGTGGATTGAAGTTAGTTCGTAACTTACATTGCACCAAAGTCTACCATGCGGAAACGAGTGAGTCGCATGGTCGCCCCCAAATGGGACGTATGCTAAACACTCTAGAAGAGGAGGGGAGACCCCTCGTTCTTCATTTCCTACACTTAAGGCTCGAGCGCAATATACGTTATATTTATTAAGTGTTTTAGAGATGTTAAGAGATGAGAAGAGAAGACTCAAGGGAAAAGAAGACACTAAGGGGAATTCTATCCTAATGTTGTCATGCAAAAGATGGCCCTAAAGTTGAGTTTGAAAGGGGAGCACCTAAATCTAAAGAAAAGAGAGGGATAACACTACCTAATGCTTATCCGACCTCACCTTAATCAAAAATTAAGGATGAGCTAGGATCCCAAGGGGTATGTGAAGAAGTTAATCACAAACAAGCATTATATCATGTAATCCACACACAAAAGAGAAAGAGAAGTAAAAGAAATGAGAGATGAAAGGAGGAATGAGCATGGATAAACATCCACATGCTCAAGTGTCTTACCTCTGCCCCTATATAAAAGGTTAGCACAAAATAAACACAAGTATTGAATACAAGTGAAAGAAAGTAAAACAAACAAAGTTAGTTGCCTTAAGAAGACAACCTAAGAAGTAAACAAGGTTTGAACTAAAAGGAATGAGTCCTAAGGGTTAAGGATCATCCAAGGTCAGTAGGTATATGTCAAGGTATCCTACTAAGGTTAACATGCCCAATGAAAACAAATAATGTCAAACTATGCATCAAATGATCATGCAAATGCAAGTTGTGCATCAACTATGCAAGATGGATGTATATGATTCATGAACATGAATAAATGCTTGTACAAACATTAAAGTCATAATTGAATGACATTTATAAAGGTATGGAGATGTCATTAATATGGCATATGAATTATGAATGCATACTTGTAAGGCAAGTAAAGAATGAAGATGTCAAGTGTTCATACATGTTTAATGGATGCAAGTCAGTAGCATATGGTATGTGGGATGACATTTAGGATGCAAGAATGAGCACACAAAACTCACACACTTCTCATGTTGGTGCAAGCTCAAAAGTAGAAACAAACATGTACAAGTAAAGTCAAACAAGTATTCCAATGTTCATGAACTTAGGGGGTATGCAAGATTCAATTAGAAGTCATGTCATATGATTGAAAATGATCACAAACAGCATATGAATCAAGTTTTAATGGATGTTGAAGATTACAAAAGCATTGAAGAAGACAAACCATCAAAGTGTGTAAGAAGAGAAACACAAGTCCACAAAACAATTCAAGTTTAGACAAGTGTATACAAATCAATCCAAGATGAACAAGTAATGACCTATAATATGAGAAAGAGGACCTATAATATCCACACAACATGATCTCTAAGTACCTCAACAAGTACCAAATAGGATTGCATACAATGCACATCAAAACCCTAGCACAAGTTCTCTAACATTCACACAAACGAAGATGCACTTATGAATTCCCAAAGAACATGTTAAAAGGACAAGAAAATTGAAAGATGCAAGTATATTAAAGTGCAAACAACAACTGAACATGTCTCAAAATAATGGATCAAAACTCATTAAGGATCATACTCAAACATGCTTCACAAGTTCACATAAGTAGCACAAGAACTATGCACAAATATGACATTCAAACATCAATAAAAAATGCTCTTAAAAATCCACAAAAAAAATTCATGAAGTGCTTCAAGATGTCATTCAAGCATGTATCAAGTTTCATGTCAAAATTTAGATCCCAAGTACCTCAAACAATTCATTAATGCAGCATGTATCATGAATAAGGTTCATACAAAATGCATCACAATGGAAAATTCATAAAAAATAGTAAAATAATCCAAAAGTGGAAAATAAAAATGTAAAAAATTACTTGAATGCGTAAGGATGATCCATGAATTTATTTGGAATTTATAAGTGTGCATAAGTATTTTTAATAAAATGTTTTCAATCATGTATGAAAAGAAAATAAAATAAAAAAACAAAAGAAAATAGCAGGGGGTGCACCCAGAGTAAAAACTCAGTTCAAAAGGCATTGGGCTCATATAGGAGGGAGGTGCGTATATAAAAAATAACAAGGCCTAAAGCGTGTGGGGTCTGCAGAGCATGTGATGTGGCTCAGTCAAAATCATTGACTCAACGTGAGCCATTAGATTAGGTCAATCATGATGATCAGATAAAGTATGCAAATCACATGGCTGAGGATGCAAACACATGATAGGGTAAGATGCAACACACACGTGGAATCAACAAATCAGTAAAATGAAGGCATGTGACGAGGAGGCTCTTCATTAATGCTTTGACACAATTATGTGCGTTAGATCAAAACACATCAACGACCACGACTTAAACTGGAAAAGAGCTAGGGTTTATGTGAGTTGATGAACTCAGGTGGCCGGAGAAGACTCCGGTCATCTTCTTCGGCGAGCTTCTGTAACACCCCGTCTCTATATCCCTAAGCTATTAAAGCGGTAACAAATAATCAGAGTATATTTAAACATTCACGGCATAGAAAGGGGTTCCACATCAATTTGAAACAAACATACAACACCTGCTCATAAAGATATGCAACAATTCAGGTAGTAGTACACCCACAATTCAGGAACAGAATGAAAGCGGAAAATCCGTAACTGAATCTCATATATATATATATATATATCATAAAAGTTGGTTATATACAAAGTCAACCAAGTACATCCAAAATATACATATACATGATACAGAAAAATCACACTCGATCGTCCTAACTACCCGGTGTCACATATCAGAGCCGAGCGACAAAAGAATGAAGACCCTAGCTTCACAAAAGACCTCCAACAACTCTAATCTGCAATGCCTCATAAATCATTATAAAATAGCAGAAGGGTGAGAAACACAATCATAATACAGTTGCATATAATTATATATTAACACAGAACTGCACAAGTAAAATATTCTCACCACAAATGCACCACAATCAAATATAACACAACACAGTACAAGTATCAGGTATCCATCACCAACACACATCAATCATACACAATGCACCCATCAACAACATAATTATCCATATTCCATCTCATTAATCACATTCACAATTCCATACACAATTAATCCATGATTTATGCAAATGCACAAAGACCGACACAACGACTCTATGCAATGCATATGCGGTACCGACTTCCAAAGTTTCTCATCACTATTTCACTCAGGAACTCTGCTGGAATCATCGCTCGTTACATCACTGTAACTCCCCTTCAGGCATACGATGTTCCCCGTCGCTCACACCCCACACGGGCACACGACGTTTATGGATCGCTCACACCCCACACGGGCACATGACCCGATCGCTCACACCTCACATGGGCACACGATCGTCTATAACCATCGCTTTCGGTCCTCTTATTTTTAAGGCGATTCATTCCTCTTATTTTTAAGGTGCACAATGTTATAGCAGATTCCCTCTGGAATCAATCCGTCACTCAGGACGTCACAAGAATGTATATCATGATGCTTGGCATACAATGACTCATGACATTCATAATGCACACATATATGCAATCATCTCAATCAACAAAATCATGCCTTGCAATTCAAGCCCAAAACAATGCATTTATTTGCCATACGGCCACAATCATCATCACACCATCTAAACACATGCGTTTACACCATACAACAGCACACAAGTCATACCACATCCATATCAACAGCACATGCATAATACACATCAATTTCACACTATTATAACAACAAAAGTCGACAAACTGACACTAATCCAAATTCCTGACATAATTTAATCGACCACCAATCTCAGAACCAATACTATAAGAAAGTACATTTTATAAGCTTTCTAACGCATCAAACCACGCCTCAAACCGAACCATAGAACCAAAGTTATTAAGAAAACAAAATTTCACAAACAACTATGTTTGCTAGGCGAACCCTCTAGCGAGCCTTCGCTACCACCTTCGCTAGGCGAATGTCCAGTGAACCCACTACCAGCTAGAAAACAGACACAAAGTTCGCTAGGCGAACCCCTTGGCGAACCAAGTCAGAAACAAACAGAACCAAAAACACCCAAAGTTCGCTAGGCGAACAACTCAGCGAACCCTCGCTGACCTTCGCTAACTGGTTCGCTAGGCGAACCCGCAAAAACTCATTCGCTACCACCTTCGCTACTTGTTCGCTAGGCGAACCTGGGAAAACTCAGAATTCTTCAGCGCTGTTTGAAAACCCAAAATGATAATTTTTCCAACCAAAAGATTTCCAAATTAACATATATCAATCAGAACCTATTCTAATCGTGGCAACAAGCATTCTACCACATTTACGTCGATTTTCAACCGTTAAAACTTCGATTTCTATCATTTTATCATTTTCAACCTAGAAGTGAAAAACATGGAAAACAAGAGAATCATCCAAACACACACATACATAATCATACACAAACATAATATAATCGAGTTTCGCACCCTTACCCGATTTAATCGCGTGTAGAAAATTCGGTTGATCGATTTCTAGATTTTCCCAAGTTTTCTCTCTATCTCTTTTTTCTTTCTCCTCTTCTTCTTTCTCTCTACTTTTCTTCTTCTCTTTTTCTTTCCTTTTCTATTTTTCTCTCTTTCTATTCTATTCATACAAACTTAATCAAAATAAAGCAAAACGACCCAAAATACTCCTACACTCAAATATCTCGCAAATGTTCCCAAAACGCGACAAAATATATTCACGATGAAAAATAACATATTTTCACATAAAAATCAGAAATAAAATAAAATAATAATCAAAATAATAAAAAACGACTCAATTACATATAAAGACAAAACTGACAAAACTGACCGGGGCGTTACAACTCTCCCCCACTTAGAAATTTTCGTCCTCGAAAATAATACCTGAAACGAACAACTCCGGATACGACTCCCGCATCCGACTTTCCAACTCCCAAGTCAAATTGCCCTCAGCAGCGCCTCCCCACGCTACCTTCACAAGTGCAATCTCCTTGCCCCTCAACTGCTTCACCTCGCGATCCAAAATACTAACGGGTAATGCCTCAACCGTAAGGTTCTCCCTTACCTCAACCTCATCCATCGGAATCACATGCGACGAAATCGGAACATACTTCCGAAGCTGTGAAACAAGGAACACATCATGCAAATTCGACAGATTCGGCGGTAACGCCACCCTATAAGCCACAACACCAACTCTCGCAAATATCTGGTAAAGACCAATAAACTGAGAAGTAAGCTTCTTCGAGTTCAGTGCCCTACCAACACCCGTTACCGGCGTAACCCTCAGTAATACATGATCACCCTCTTGAAACTCAAGATCCTTCCTTCTATGATCATGATAACTCTTTTGCCTACTCTGAGCAACCTTCAATTTCTCACGAATAACCTTCACTTTTTCCGTAGTCTGTTGAACCAACTCTGGTCCAACCACCGAACTCTCACCAGATTCGTGCCAACACAACGGTGTTCGACATCTTCGTCCATGCAATGCTTCAAACGGTGCCATTCCAATACTAGAATGGAAACTGTTATTATACGTGAATTCAATCAACGCAAGATAACTATCCCACGCACCACCTTGTTCCAAAACACACGCTCGCAACAAATCTTCCAACGACTGAATCGTTCTCTCCGTCTGACCATCCGTCTACGGATGATAAGCCGAACTCAACATCAACTTAGAACCCAATGCCTTCTATAAACTTTCCCAAAATCTCGAGGTAAACCTCGGGTCTCGATCCGAAATAATACTCAACGGAACCCCATGCAACTTCACAATCACACTGATGTAAATCTCTACTAACCGTTCCAAAGAAAAACTGATATCAATCGGAATGAAATGAGCCGATTTAGTCAGTTTATCAACAACCACCCAAATAGAATTATGCCCTCGCTGTGTATTCGGCAACCCCGTTACAAAATCCATCGAAATGCTATCCCATTTCCATTCCAGAATTTCCAACAGTTGCAACAAACCACTAGGCCTCTGATATTCCACTTTTGACTTCTGGCACGTCAAACAAGCATACACAAACTGAGCCACATCTCTTTTCAATCCAGACCACCAGAAAATCTTCTTCAAATCTTGGTACATCTTATTCACTCCCGGATGTATACTCAAATTACTCCGGTGTCCTTCTTCCATAATCATCCGTTTCAAACCCGAATCATCTGGAATACAAATTCGCCCACGGAACCTCAAAACACCATTAACATCCACTCCAAAATCACCACTTGCATCTTTTCCGCCAACCAACATCAAATCCACCAATTTCCCATCCAACTTCTGTTTCTCACTAACCGTTATCAAAAAATCATTAGTAACCTTCAACATACCCAGCCTCACACTATCCGAAGTCACTTCACATACCAAGCTCAAATCTCTAAACGATTCCAAAAGTTCCCACTCCTTAACCATCAAAGCCGACATATGCAATGATTTCCGACTCAACGCATCAGCCACCACATTAGCTTTACCAGGATGGTAATTCAAGCCAAAGTCGTAGTCCTTCAAAAATTCCAACCATCTACGCTGCCTCATATTCAGCTCCTTCTGATCAAACAGATATTTCAAACTTTTGTGATCACTAAAGACTTCAAACCTCATACCAAAAAGATAATGCCTCCAAATTTTCAATACAAACACCACAACCGCTAATTCCAAATAGTGCGTAGGGTAATTCTTCTCATGCACTCTCAACTGCCTCGAAGCATACGCCACGACCTTACCTTCTTGCATTAGCACACCACCTAAGCCAATCAAAGACGCATCACAAAACACCACAAATGGTTCAGTAGGATTCGGCAAAATCAAAATCGGAGCTGTCGTCAATCTTCTCTTCAGCTCATTAAAACTTTCCTCACACCGAATATCCCAAATGAACGCTTTCCTTTTACAAGTCAACTGGGTCAAAGGAAGTGCTAGCTTAGAAAACCCTTCAATGAACCTTCGATAATAACCGGCCAAACCCAAAAAGCTTCGAATTTTAGTAACAGATCTCGGAGCCTCCCATTGTAGAACTGCTTCTACTTTAGATGGATCCACGGTGATACCATTACCTGAAATTACGTGTCCAAGAAAACTCACTTCCGACAACCAGAACTCACACTTAGACAATTTGGTAAAAAGCTTCTTTTCCTTCAAGACCTGTAAAACAAAACGCAAATGCTCCTCGTGCTCCTCTCGAGACTTAGAATAAATCAATATGTCGTCAATAAACACAACAACAAATCGATCCAAATACTCGTGGAAAATACGATTCATGTATTCCATAAACACACCTGGCGCATTAGAAACCCCGAACAACATCACCGAATATTCATAATGATCGTACCGTGTCCTAAAGGCCGTCTTCTGAATATCTTCCTCCTTCACTCTTATCTGATGATACCCTGATCTCAAATCAATCTTACTAAACACACAAGCACCAACCAACTGATCCATCAGATCATCAATCCTTGGAAGAGGATACTTATTCTTAATCGTCACCTTATTCAACTGGCGATAATCAATACACAATCACATACTTCCATCTTTCTTTTTCACCAATAAAACTGGAGCACCCCAAGGAGAAACACTTGGCCTCACAAACTTATTTTCCAATAATTCATTCAATTGCTTCTTCAACTCAACAACTCAGATGCCGACACACGATAAGGTGCCATAGAAACATGTCTAGTACCAGGAACTAGATCTATCGAAAACTCCACCTCTCTCTCTGGCGGCACATCTGAAATATCCTCAGGAAACACTTCCGGAAAATCACACACAACAGGAAACACCTCAAGCGCAACTTGACTATCCACAGTCAACGATGCAAACAACCTAAACAACTGAGCTTCATCCGCCAAAAGTCTCTTCAACTCTTTGGTAGATAAGAAACTCGAGTCTCCGTCTTCCTCAAGAAAAGGAAACCTTACCAGCTTATGATAACAATCAATATGAACCCGATTAAACTGCAACCAATTCATTCCCAGAACCACATCTAATCCCTCCAACGACAAACACACTAAATCCATCTCAAAGTCTTTACCATAAATGGTCAAAGGACAGCTTAAACAAACCAAAGAAGTAGTTACTGACCCCATTGCTGGAGTATCAATAACCATCTCACTATCCAACAAAGACAACACAAGATTCAAACGCTTAGCGCACCCAGACCAAATAAACGAATGAGTCGCTCCAGTATCAATAATAGCAACTAAAGGCATACTATTAATAAAACAAGTACCTCTGATCATACGATCTGCATTAGTAGTCTGAGTCCCTGGTAATGCGAAAACTTTCCCACCAGATGAAGCGTGAATCGTTTTCGGACACTTTGTGCTAATATGACCAGGGTCACCACAGTTGAAACACTTCACCACATTCTTCCTTTTACAATCAGCTACGACATGTCCGACACCTCCATAATTAGTACACTTCCTCATATCTTTCCTGCACTCAAACTGACGATGCCCCAACTCACCACATTTATAACACCTCAAAGGACCAGACATACCTCCACCACTTGACCTTCGATCAAAAGTACCCCTTTGTTTACCCTTATCAGCTGGTGTCACATACGGACCACCCTGAAACTGTTGCTTCCCTTTTCTGTCACTCACAATCTTATAGTGAGTAGAACGAGCCTTACTATCCTCTTCATAAATCCTACAACATTCCACTAAGTTAGAAAACCTTCTTATCCTTTGATAACCGATTTCCTGCTTAATCTCAGGACGCAATCCGCTCTCAAACTTCACACACTTAGAAAACTCCGCGGTCGCTTCAGCATAATGAGGATAAAACTGCACAAGCTCCACAAACTTAGCAGTATAATCAACAACAGACATATTACCTTGTTTCAATTCCAAGAACTCAATTTCCTTCTTTCCTCTAACATCCTCGAGAAAATACTTCCTCAGAAACTCCCGGCTAAAAACTTCCCAAGTAATCTCTTCTTCTTCCGCAGCTTCCAACACATGACGAGTACTAACCCACCAGTCATCAGCTTCCTCTTGCAACATGTGAGCACCCAGTCTCACCTTCTGATCCTCCTCACAATCCATTACTCAGAAAATCCTTTCAATCTCTTTCAACCAAATCTGTGCACCATCAGGATCATGTCTCCCTTTAAAGACAGGCGGTTTATTCTTCCTGAACTCATCATTTCCAGCAGCATTCGGTGCACCCTGCACAGCCCGAGCCATCGCTTGCATCGCAGCAGCCAAAGCAGCATCATTCCTACCAGCCATATTCTGTTTATTTCCAATAACAGAAACTATGGTTAAACAACAGCTCACTCCAAACGCCAACACCGACAAGAACAGACACAAACAGACACGAACTGACACGGACTGGCTCTGCTCCACTTAATGTAACACCCCGTCTCTATACCCCAAGCTATTAAAGCGATAACAAATAATCAGAGTATGTTTAAACATTCACGGCATAGAAAGGGGAACCACATCAATTTGAAACAAACATACAACAACTGCTCATAAAGATATGCAACAATTCAGGTAGTAGTACACCCACAAATCAGGAACAGAATGAAAGCGGAAAATCCGTAACTGAATCTCATATATATATATATATATATCATAAAATTTGGTTATATACAAAGTCAACCAAGTACATCCAAAATATACATATACATGATACAAAAAAATCACACTCGATCGTCCTAACTACCCGGTGTCACATATCAGAGCCGACCGACAAAAGAATGAAGACCCTAGCTTCACAAAAGACCTCTAGCAACTCTAATCTGCAATGCCTCATAAAGCATTATAAAACAGCAGAAGGGTGAGAAACACAATCATAATACAGTTGCATATAATTATATATTAACACAGAACTGCACAAGTAAAATATTCTCACCACAAATGCACCACAATCAAATATAACACAACACAGTACAAGTATCAGGTATCCATCACCAATACACATCAATCATACACAATGCACCCATCATCAACATAATTATCCATATTCCATCTCATTAATCACATTCACAATTCCATACATAACTAATCCATGATTTATGCAAATGCACAGAGACCGACACAACGACTCTATGCAATGCATATGCGGTACCGACTTCCAAAGTTTCTCATCACTAGTTCACTCAAGAACTCTGCTGGAATCATTGCTCGTTACATCACTGTAACTCCCCGTCGGGCATACGATGTTCCCCGTCGCTCACACCCCACACGGGCACACGACGTTTATGGATCGCTCACACCCCACACGGGCACACGACCCGATCGCTCACACCCCACATGGGCACACGATCGTCTATAACCATCGCTTTCGGTCCTCTTATTTTTAAGGCGATTCATTCCTCTTATTTTTAAGGCGCACAATGTTATAGCAGATTCCCTCTGGAATCAATCCGTCACTCAGGACGTCACAAGAATGCATATCATGATGCTTGGCATACAATGACTCATGACATTCATAATGCACACATATATGCAATAATCTCAATCAACAAAATCATGCCTTGCAATTCAAGCCCAAAACAATGCATTTATTTGCCATATGACCACAATCATCATCACACCATCTAAACACATGCGTTTACACCATACAACAACACACAAGTTGTAACGCCCCGATTTTGATTATTCCATTATTCTTGAGTCTTTTATTTTAATTGGGCAATAATTATTTTAATTGTGAATTTGGTGTGTTAAATGTTATTTTACCATTTTGAGAGTTTTCGGGGAAATTAGAATGGAGGGTATTTTAGACTTTTCATAATTAATCATAAGTTAGAAATTTTGTGGAATTAGAATTATGTGAGAAAAAATGAATTAAATTGATTTAGTGGAAAATGAGAGAAGAAAGAAAATAGAAAGAAAAGAGAAATAAGAGAGAAATAGAGAAAGATAGAAAGAAAAAGAAGAGAAAGAAAAGAGGAGAGAAAGAAAAGAGGAGAAAGTTGGGAAAACTAGGAAATCATCAAGATCGATCAATTAGCGAGCTTGGAAATTGGGTAAGGGTGTGAAACATTGTTATCTTATCAATGTGTATGATTATGTATAGGTTTGCTTGGATGTTTTCTTGTTTCCATAGCTTTTGAGTTTTAGGTCGAAAACGATAAAATGATTGGGAATCGATGTTTTTACGGTCGGAAATCGATATAATTTGTGTAGTATGATTACCATGTGTTTATGAATCATTGCTGATGATTGTTTTGTTGTTGGAATTAATTTGAGATGAAAAATGAGGTTTTTGGGGGTTTTGGGTCGTGTAACCCGTAACAGCATTTTTCTGGTTCTGGTGTGATTCGCCAGGCGAATTTGGGATTCGCCAGGCGAATTGAGTCTGGCCACTAGCTCGCCAGGCGAAGTGCTGGCGAAGGCAGATTCGCCAGGCGAATTTTCCAGTCGCCAGGCGAATTTGGAATTACAGAAAGGGGGTAGCTTCTGTAACTCTTGGAGTTTTTCAATATTGGTGATTCGCCACTGGCTCGCCAGGCGAAGTGCTGGCGAATGGGATTCGCCAGGCGAATTTTCAAGTTGCCAGGCGAATCTGGCTGTTTCTCAATAAATTCTTAACTTTTGAAAATTCATAACTTTTGATCCGTAACTCGGATCGGGACATTCTTTATATCGTTGGAAAGCTTATGAAATGTTCTTTCTTGTAAAAATGGTTTTTGAGATTGTTGGCCGATTAAATTATGTCGGAAATTGGAAAATGTGTTGTTTTGTCGAATTTTACGGTTACAATTGTGTGTAATTAGTGTATATCATGCAATGTGTTGATGGTATGGATATGGTATGACTTCCGTGTTGTTGTGAAGTGAAATTGCATGAAATACATGTGGTGGTGATGAATTATGGCCGAAAGGCAAGAAATTGCAATATGTGTATTTAATGGTATATGCATGACTATATTGTGAAATATGTGTGCATTGCATGAGTGTATGTGGTCATTTTGTATGAGAAACATCATGACATGCATTCATGTGTCGCGATTCCGTGGAGAATCGGGTGTAATATCACGTCCCTGTTGGGTGTGAGTGATTGATTACACAAATGATCATTGAGGATCCTCTGAACATTGCGTAGTCAATGGGTGTAATCGTTGCGATGAGTTACACTTGATTCCGTGGGAATCTTCAGAATGATTGTGTGCCCTTGTGGGGTTTGAGCAATCGGATTGTGTCTGCGTGAACAATCCAGAAACATCGGATGCCATGATGGTATGAGCAATGGGGAAATATCGTAGGCCCGGCAGGGAGGATATTTCTATTGAGTTCTTCAATTGAGCTCGGGTGATGAGTCGGTACCGCACGCATCTGCATAGAGTCGAGAGTCGGTCTCTATGAGTTGCATTGATCATCTTTGTGTTTGTGCATTGATGAATAAACATTGATATATGTATGTTTATGGGAGATGATATAAACTGTATCTTATAATGATGCATTGTTGGATGAACAAGTATGTGTGTGTTCATGTGGAATGATGATAATGGTGAATGTATGCATAATGAATATGCTTGATGATATATCTATATTGTGATATAGGATGAGTTGTGGTGAGAATATGTGTTATATGTTTATGTTGTAGTACATAATTATATGCATTTTTATTATGATAATATTTCTCACCCTTCTGCTGTTTTATGATGCTCTATGAGGCATTGCAGATTAGGTATCTGGCGGTCTTTTTGTGAAGCGTGTCTTCATTTTCCTTGTTGGTCGGTTAACTCTGATATGTAGCACCGGGTAGCTAGGACGTTTGATCTTTTTGTGATACATTTGCATATGTATCTTGCTGATGAATTAGTGTATATAAACACGATGTTGCTTGTGATTCATACTGGATGATGTATATATATGTTGGTGTATATATGTGGTTGTTATTCAATATTTTAGATGTTTCCGCTTTTATTCTAAATATTGAGATGTGGGTGTAAGGACAAAGTTCCTCGGTGGCAAGTTACCCCACTGTTGCATATCAATATTTTGAGCAGGTGATGTATGTATTAAATGAGTGTATGATGTGACATGCCTCTTTTATACTATGTTTTAATCGTACTCTGGCGAATTTTTTTATATGTGCCTAAATGATTTATGTGATTATTTGGGGGTATAGAAAGGGGGTGTTACATTAAGTGGTATCAGAGCCAGAGTTGAGTCAGTTGTGTCTATCTTGTTGTTGTGTGGTTGAACTATTGTTTAACCTTGTTGTCATTTTTGGGAATGATCAGAATATGGCTGGTAGAAACGATTATGCGATGGTTGCTGCTTTAGAAGCAATGGCTAGGGCGATGCAAGGTGCGCCGAACGTGAATGCTAATGACGAGTTCAGGAAGAATCAACCACCGGTCTTCAAAGGAAGATTTGATCCCGATGGAGCTCAACTGTGGTTGAAAGAGATTGAAAGGATCTTCAGAGTTATGGGTTGTGCAGAGGAGAATAAGGTGAGGGTTGGATCTCACATGCTGAAAGAAGAAGCCGACGATTGGTGGGTCGGTATGCGTGAAGTTCTTGAGGTGGATGATGAAGAGATAACTTGGGATTTATTTTGTACCGAGTTCTTGAGGAAGTATTACCCTGAGAGTGTGAAAGGGAAGAAGGAGGTGGAGTTCCTTGAACTAAAACAAGGTAGTATGTCCGTGGTGGACTATACTGCTAAGTTTGTGGAGTTGGTTCAATTCCATCTTCACTATGCTGCAATTACTGCTGAGTTCTCGAAGTGTATTAAGTATGAGAATGGTTTACGTCCTGAGATTAAGCAAGCTGTGGGGTATCAAAGGATAAGGAGGTTTACGGATTTGACGGAATGTTGTAGAATCTTCGAAGAAGATAGCAAGGCTCGTTCTACACATTATAAAAGTTTGAATGAGAGGAAGGGAAAGCAACAAGCTAGAAGTGGACCTTATGTGACACCCGTTGATAAGGGCAAGCATAGGGGAAACTTTGATAGGAGGTCTGGAGGAGGAAGTTCTGGTCCCGTAAAGTGTTTCAAGTGTGGAGGTATGGGTCATAAATCATTTGATTGTAGGAAGACTGTGGTGAAATGTTCTAACTGTGGAGGAGTAGGGCATGCTACTACTGAGTGTAGGAGGAATGTAGTGAAGTGCTATAATTGTGGAGAAGTGGGCCACATTAGTACTAAGTGTACTAAGCCGAAACAAGCTCAAGCGGGCGGAAAGGTGTTTGCATTGGCGGGGACTCAAACTACGAATGCAGACCGTTTGATTAAAGGTACATGCTTTATTAATAGTATACCTTTAGTTGCTGTTATTGATACGGGAGCGACTCATTCGTTTATTTCGGCTGAGTGAGCGAAGCGTTTGAACCTTGCGTTAACTTTGATGGGTGCTGAAATGGTTATTGAGACTCCTGCTTCAGGGTCGGTAACTACGTCTTTGGTATGTGTAAGTTGTCCTTTGACCATGTATGGTAAAGACTTTGTTATGGATTTAGTGTGTTTGCCGTTGGAGGGATTGGACGTGATCTTGGGTATGAACTGGTTGCAATTTAATCAAGTTCATATAGATTGCTATCACAAGTTAGTAAGGTTTCCTTCTTTGGAAGATGATGAATTTGAGAGTTTCCTATCCACTAAAGAGTTGAAGAAACTTTTAGCGGATGAAGCTCAATTGTTTGGTTTGTTTGCATCATTGTCGGTGGAGAGTCAAGTTGAGCTTGATGTGTTCCCAGTAGTGTGTGAATTTCCAGAAGTGTTTCCGGAAGATATTACGGATGTACCGTCGGAAAGAGAAGTTGAGTTTTCTATTGATCTAGTTCCGGGTACTAGACCAGTTTCGATGGCACCGTATCGTATGTCAGCATCGGAGTTGGTAGAATTGAAGAAGCAATTGAATGACTGGTTGGACAAGAGATTTGTAAGGCCAAGTGTTTCTCCTTGGGGTGCTCCGGTATTGTTGGTAAAGAAGAAGGATGGGAGTATGCGGTTATGCATTGATTATCGACAGTTGAACAAAGTGACAATTAAGAACAAGTATCCGCTTCCAAGGATCGATGATTTGATGGACCAATTGGTTGGTGCGAATGTTTTTAGCAAGATTGATTTGAGATCGGGATATCACCAAATTCGTGTGAAAGGAGAGGATATTCAAAAGACGGCATTTAGGACACGGTATGGTCATTACGAATATTCCGTGATGCCATTCGGGGTTTCTAACGCGCCGGGTGTGTTTATGGAATACATGAATCGTATTTTTCATGAACAATTAGATCATTTTGTGGTTGTGTTCATCGATGATATTTTAATTTACTCTAAGTCTCAAGAGGAGCATGAAGAGCATTTGAGGATTGTGTTACGAATTTTGAAAGAGAAGCAATTGTATGCTAAGTTGTCAAAATGTGAATTTTGGTTGTCGGAAGTAAGTTTCCTTGGACATGTTATTTCCGGTAGTGGTATAAGTGTTGATCCATCCAAGATAGATGCGGTGATGCAATGGGAGGCTCCTAGGTCGGTTACGGAGATTCGAAGCTTTTTAGGCTTGGCGGGTTATTATCGGAGGTTTATTGAGGGATTTTCGAAGTTGGCACTTCTTTTAACGCAATTGACTTGTAAAGGAAAGGCTTTCATTTGGGATATTCATTGTGAAGAAAGTTTCAATGAGCTAAAGAGAAGGTTGACAACGACTCCGATCTTGATTTTGCCTAATCCTAATGAACCATTTGTTGTGTATTGTGATGCTTCATTGGTGGGTTTAGGTGGTGTTTTGATGCAAGAAGGAAAAGTTGTGGCTTATGCTTCAAGACAATTGAGAGTGCATGAAAAGAATTATCCTACGCATGACTTGGAGTTAGCGGCCGTGGTGTTTATTTTGAAAATATGGAGGCATTATCTTTATGGTGCAAGATTTGAAGTTTTTAGTGATCACAAAAGCTTAAGATATTTATTTGATCAAAAAGAATTGAACATGAGACAAAGGAGGTGGCTAGAACTTTTGAAGGATTATGATTTTGGTTTGAATTACCATCCGGGTAAGGCAAACGTGGTGGCCGATGCCTTAAGTCGGAAGTTGTTACATATGTCTGCATTGATGATGAAAGAATGGGAACTTTTGGAGGATTTCAGAGATTTGAGTTTGGTTTGTGAAATGACGCCGAGAAGTGTGAGACTTGGTATGTTACATGTTACGAATGATTTTCTTGCAACGGTTAGTGAAAAGCAAAAGTTGGATTTGAAGTTCGTTGATTTGATGATGAATGAGAACGAGGATTTTAAGGTTGATAATTTTGGAGTTTTGAGATTCTGTGATCGTATTTGTATTCCCGACGACGCGGAGTTGAAAAAGATGATTCTAGAGGAAGGACACTGAAGTAATTTAAGTATTCATCCGGGTGCGAATAAGATGTATCAAGATTTGAAGAAAATCTTTTGGTGGTCTGGATTAAAGAGGGATGTGGCTCAATTTGTGTATGCGTGCTTAACTTGTCAAAAGTCTAAGGTGGAACATCAAAAGCCTAGTGGATTGATGCAACCGTTGGATATTCCGAAATGGAAATGGGATAGTATATCGATGGATTTTGTTACGGGATTGCCGAATACGCAAAGAGGTCATAATGCTATTTGGGTAATTGTTGATAGGCTTACTAAATCTGCTCACTTTATTCCAATTGATATTAGTTATCCTTTGGAGAAGTTAGCCGAGATTTATGTTCTTGTGGTTGTGAAGTTACATGGAGTTCCTAAGAGTATTGTATCGGATCGAGATCCGAGATTTACATCGAGATTTTGGGTGAGTTTACAAGAGGCTTTGGGTTCTAAGCTAAGATTGAGTTCGGCTTACCATCCGCAAACGGACGGTCAAACCGAGAGAACGATTCAATCGTTGGAGGATTTATTGCGTGCTTGTGTACTTGAGCAAGGTGGTGCTTGGGATGGTTATTTGGCGTTGATTGAATTCACTTACAATAACAGTTTTCATTCGAGTATAAGTATGGCACCATTTGAGGCTTTGTATGGTCGGAGATGTCGAACACCTTTGTGTTGGCATGAAACCGGTGAGAGGACGATTGTTGGACCGGAATTGGTGCAAGAAACGACGGAGAAAGTGAAGTTTATTCGTGAGAAGATGAAAGCTTATCAAAGTAGACAAAAGAGCTATCATGACAAGAGAAGGAAAGATCTTGAGTTTCAAGAAGGCGACCATGTGTTTTTGAGAGTTACGCCGGTTACGGGTGTAGGTCGTTCTTTGAAGTCGAAGAAGTTGACTTCTCATTTTATTAGTCCGTATCAGATTACTTCACGAGTTGGTGTTGTGGCTTACCGTGTGGTGTTGCCTCCGAACCTATCGAATTTGCATGACGTATTCCATGTTTCGCAACTTCGGAAATATGTTCCGGATCTGTCACATGTTATTCCTATGGACGAGGTTGAAGTGAGAGATAACCTTACGGTGGAAGCTTTACCGGTTAGGATTTTGGACCGCGAAGTTAAGAAACTAAGAGGCAAGGATATTGCGCTTGTGAAAGTAGCGTGGGGAGGCGCTGCGGAAGGCAATATGACTTGGGAACTAGAGAGTGGGATGCAAGAGTCGTATCCGGAGTTGTTTGAATCAGGTAATATTTTCGAGGACGAAAATTTCTAAAGTGGGGGAGAGTTGTAACGCCCCGATTTTGATTATTCCATTATTCTTGAGTCTTTTATTTTAATTGGGCAATAATTATTTTAATTGTGAATTTGGTGTGTTAAATGTTATTTTACCATTTTGAGAGTTTTCGGGGAAATTAGAATGGAGGGTATTTTAGACTTTTCATAATTAATCATAAGTTAGAAATTTTGTGGAATTAGAATTATGTGAGAAAAAATGAATTAAATTGATTTAGTGGAAAATGAGAGAAGAAAGAAAATAGAAAGAAAAGAGAAATAAGAGAGAAATAGAGAAAGATAGAAAGAAAAAGAAGAGAAAGAAAAGAGGAGAGAAAGAAAAGAGGAGAAAGTTGGGAAAACTAGGAAATCATCAAGATCGATCAATTAGCGAGCTTGGAAATCGGGTAAGGGTGTGAAACATTGTTATCTTATCAATGTGTATGATTATGTATGGGTTTGCTTGGATGTTTTCTTGTTTCCATAGCTTTTGAGTTTTAGGTCGAAAACGATAAAATGATTGGGAATCGATGTTTTTACGGTCGGAAATCGATATAATTTGTGTAGTATGATTACCATGTGTTTATGAATCATTGCTGATGATTGTTTTGTTGTTGGAATTAATTTGGGATGAAAAATGAGGTTTTTGGGGGTTTTGGGTCGTGTAACCCGTAACAGCATTTTTCTGGTTCTGGTGTGATTCGCCAGGCGAATTGAGTCTGGCCACTAGCTCGCCAGGCGAAGTGCTGGCGAAGGCAGATTCGCCAGGCGAATTTTCCAGTCGCCAGGCGAATTTGGAATTACAGAAAGGGGGTAGCTTCTGTAACTCTTGGAGTTTTTCAATATTGGTGATTCGCCACTGGCTCGCCAGGCGAAGTGCTGGCGAATGGGATTCGCCAGGCGAATTTTCAAGTTGCCAGGCGAATCTGGCTGTTTCTCAATAAATTCTTAACTTTTGAAAATTCATAACTTTTGATCCGTAACTCGGATCGGGACATTATTTATATCGTTGGAAAGCTTATGAAATGTTCTTTCTTGTAAAAATGGTTTTTGAGATTGTTGGCCGATTAAATTATGTCGGAAATTGGAAAATGTGTTGTTTTGTCGAATTTTACGGTTACAATTGTGTGTAATTAATGTATATCATGCAATGTGTTGATGGTATGGATATGGTATGACTTCCGTGTTGTTGTGAAGTGAAATTGCATGAAATATATGTGGTGGTGATGAATTATGGCCGAAAGGCAAGAAATTGCAATATGTGTATTTAATGGTATATGCATGACTATATTGTGAAATATGTGTGCATTGCATGAGTGTATGTGGTCATTTTGTATGAGAAACATCATGACATGCATTCATGTGTCGCGATTCCGTGGAGAATCGGGTGTAATATCACGTCCCTGTTGGGTGTGAGTGATTGATTACACAAATGATCATTGAGGATCCTCTGAACATTGCGTAGTCAATGGGTGTAATCGTTGCGATGAGTTACACTTGATTCCGTGGGAATCTTCAGAATGATTGTGTGCCCTTGTGGGGTTTGAGCAATCGGATTGTGTCTGCGTGAACAATCCAGAAACATCGGATGCCATGATGGTATGAGCGATGGGGAAATATCGTAGGCCCGGCAGGGAGGATATTTCTATTGAGTTCTTCAATTGAGCTCGGGTGATGAGTCGGTACCGCACGCATCTGCATAGAGTCGAGAGTCGGTCTCTATGAGTTGCATTGATCATCTTTGTGTTTGTGCATTGATGAATAAACATTGATATATGTATGTTTATGGGAGATGATATAAACTGTATCTTATAATGATGCATTGTTGGATGAACAAGTATGTGTGTGTTCATGTGGAATGATGATAATGGTGAATGTATGCATAATGAATATGCTTGATGATATATCTATATTGTGATATAGGATGAGTTGTGGTGAGAATATGTGTTATATGTTTATGTTGTAGTACATAATTATATGCATTTTTATTATGATAATATTTCTCACCCTTCTGCTGTTTTATGATGCTCTATGAGGCATTGCAGATTAGGTATCTGGCGGTCTTTTTGTGAAGCGTGTCTTCATTTTCCTTGTTGGTCGGTTAACTCTGATATGTAGCACCGGGTAGCTAGGACGTTTGATCTTTTTGTGATACATTTGCATATGTATCTTGCTGATGAATTAGTGTATATAAACACGATGTTGCTTGTGATTCATACTGGATGATGTATATATATGTTGGTGTATATATGTGGTTGTTATTCAATATTTTAGATGTTTCCGCTTTTATTCTAAATATTGAGATGTGGGTGTAAGGACAAAGTTCCTCGGTGGCAAGTTACCCCACTGTTGCATATCAATATTTTGAGCAGGTGATGTATGTATTAAATGAGTGTATGATGTGACATGCCTCTTTTATACTATGTTTTAATCGTACTCTGGCGAATTTTTTTATATGTGCCTAAATGATTTATGTGATTATTTGGGGGTATAGAAAGGGGGTGTTACACAAGTCATACCACATCCATATCAACAACACATGCATAATACACATCAATTTCACACAATTATAACAACAAAAGTCGACAAACTGACACTAATCCAAATTCCTGACATAATTTAATCGACCACCAATCTCAGAACTAATACTATAAGAAAGTACATTTTATAAGCTTTCTAACGCATCAAACCGAACCATAGAACCA
Source organism: Lathyrus tuberosus (assembly GCA_022829125.1). Lineage (NCBI taxonomy): Eukaryota > Viridiplantae > Streptophyta > Magnoliopsida > Fabales > Fabaceae > Lathyrus > Lathyrus tuberosus. Next base: position 2,838,443 of record JALAZF010000584.1, on the reverse strand, counting down.
AAGTTATTAAGAAAACAAAATTTCACAAATAGCTATGTTCGCTAGGCGAACCCTCTAGCGAGCCTTCGCTACCACCTTCGCTAGGCGAATGTCCAGTGAACCCACTACCAGCTAGAAAACAGACACAAAGTTCGCTAGGCGAACCCCTTGGCGAACCAAGGCAGAAACAAACAGAACCAAAAACACCCAAAGTTCGCTAGGCGAACAACTCAGCGAACCCTCGCTGACCTTCGCTAACTTGTTCGCTAGGCGAACCCGCGAAAACTCATTCGCTACCACCTTCGCTACTTGTTCGCTAGGCGAACCTGGGAAAACTCAGAATTCTTCAGCGCTGTTTGAAAACCCAAAATGATAATTTTTCCAACCAAAAGATTTCCAAATTAACATATATCAATCAGAACCTATTCTAATCGTGGCAACAAGCATTCTACCACATTTACGTCGATTTTCAACCGTTAAAACTTCGATTTCTATCATTTTATCATTTTCAACCTAGAAGTGAAAAACATGGAAAACAAGAGAATCATCCAAACACACACATACATAATCATACACAAACATAATATAATCGAGTTTCGCACCCTTACCCGATTTAATCGCGTGTAGAAAATTCGGTTGATCGATTTCTAGATTTTCCCAAGTTTTCTCTCTATCTCTTTTTTCTTTCTCCTCTTCTTCTTTCTCTCTACTTTTCTTCTTCTCTTTTTCTTTCCTTTTCTATTTTTCTCTCTTTCTATTCTATTCATACAAACTTAATCAAAATAAAGCAAAACGACCCAAAATACTCCTACACTCAAATATCTCGCAAATGTTCCCAAAACGCGACAAAATATATTCACGATGAAAAATAACATATTTTCACATAAAAATCATAAATAAAATAATATAATAATCAAAATAATAAAAAACGACTCAATTGCATATAAAGACAAAACTGACCGGGGCGTTACAACTCACCCCCACTTAGAAATTTTCGTCCTCGAAAATAATACCTGAAATGAACAACTCCGGATACGACTCCCGCATCCGAATTTCCAACTCCCAAGTCAAATTGCCCTCAGCAGCACCTCCCCACGCTACCTTCACAAGTGCAATCTCCTTGCCCCTTAACTGCTTCACCTCGCGATCCAAAATACTAACGGGTAATGCCTCAACCGTAAAGTTCTCCCTTACCTCAACCTCATCCATCGGAATCATATGCGATGGAATCGAAACATACTTCCGAAGATGTGAAACATGGAACACATCATGCAAATTCGACAGATTCGGCGGTAACGCCACCCTATAAGCCACAACACCAACTCTCGCAAATATCTGGTAAGGACCAATAAACCGAGAAGTAAGCTTCTTCAACTTCAATGCCCTACCCACACCCGTTACTTGCGTAACCCTCAGAAATACATGATCACCCTCTTGAAACTCAAGATCCTTCCTTCTACGATCATGATAACTCTTTTGCCTACTCTGGGAAACCTCCATTTTCTCACGAATAACCTTCACTTTTTCCGTAGTCTGTTGAACCAACTTTGGTCCAACCACCGAACTCTCACCAGATTCGTGCCAACACAACGGTGTTCGACATCTTCGTCCATGCAATGCTTCAAACGGTGCCATTCCAATACTAGAATGGAAACTGTTATTATACGTGAATTTAATCAACACAAGATAACTATCCCACGCACCACCTTGTTCCAAAACACATGCTCGCAACAAATCTTCCAACGACTGAATCGTTCTCTCCGTCTGACCATCCGTCTGTGGATGATAAGCCGAACTCAACCTCAACTTAGAACCCAATGCCTTATGTAAACTTTCCCAAAATCTCGAGGTAAACCTCGGGTCTCGATCCGAAATAATACTCAACGGAACCCCATGCAACTTCACAATCACACTGATGTAAATCTCTACTAACCGTTCCAAAGAAAAACTGATATCAATCGGAATGAAATGAGCCGATTTAGTCAGTTTATCAACAACCACCCAAATAGAATTATGCCCTCGCTGTGTATTCGGCAACCCCGTTACAAAATCCATCGAAATGCTATCCCATTTCCATTCCGGAATTTCCAATGGTTGAAACAAACCACTAGGCCTCTGATGTTCCACTTTCGACTTCTGGCACATCAAACAAGCATACACAAACTGGCCACATCTCTTTTCAATCCAGACCACCAGAAAATCTTCTTCAAATCTTGGTACATCTTATTCGCTCCCGGATGTATACTCAAATTACTCCGGTGTCCTTCTTCCAAAATCATCCGTTTCAAACCCGAATCATCTGGAATACAAATTCGCCCACGGAACCTCAAAACACCATTAACAACCACTCCAAAATCACCACTCGCATCTTTTCCGCCAACCAACATCAAATCCACCAATTTCCCATCCAACTTCGGTTTCTCGCTAACCGTCATCAGAAAATCATTAGTAACCTTCAACATACACAGCCTCACACTATCCGAAGTAACTTCACATACCAAGCTCAAATCTCTAAACGATTCCAAAAGTTCCCACTCCTTAACCATCAAAGACGACATATGCAATGATTTCCGACTCAACGCATCAGCCACCACATTAGCTTTACCAGGATGGTAATTCAAGCCAAAGTCGTAGTCCTTCAAAAATTCCAACCATCTACGTTGCCTCATATTCAGCTCCTTCTGATCAAACAGATATTTCAAACTTTTGTGATCACTAAAGACTTCAAACCTCATACCAAAAAGATAATGCCTCCAAATTTTCAATACAAACACCACAGCCGCTAATTCCAAATCGTGCGTAGGGTAATTCTTCTTATGCACTCTCAACTGCCTCGAAGCATACGCCACGACCTTACCTTCTTGCATTAGCACACCACCTAAGCCAATCAGAGACGCATCACAAAACACCACAAATGGTTCAGTAGGATTCGTCAAAATCAAAATTGGAGCTGTCGTCAATCTTCTCTTCAGCTCATTAAAACTTTCCTCACACCGAATATCCCAAATGAACGCTTGCCCTTTACAAGTCAACTGGGTCAAAGGAAGTGCTAGCTTAGAAAACCCTTCAATGAACCTTCGATAATAACCGGCCAAACCCAAAAAGCTTCGAATTTTAGTAACAGATCTCGGAGCCTCCCATTGTAGAACTGCTTCTACTTTAGATGGATCCACGGTGATACCATTACCTGAAATTACGTGTCCAAGAAAACTCACTTCCGACAACCAGAACTCACACTTAGACAATTTGGCAAAAAGCTTCTTTTCCTTCAAGACCTGCAAAACAAAACGCAAATGCTCCTCGTGCTCCTCTCGAGACTTAGAATAAATCAATATGTCGTCAATAAACACAACAACAAATCGATCTAAATGCTCGTGGAAAATACGATTCATGTATTCCATAAACACACCTGGCGCATTAGAAACCCCGAACGGCATCACCGAATATTCATAATGACCGTACCGTGTCCTAAAGGCCGTATTCTGAATATCTTCCTCCTTCACTCTTATCTGATGATACCCTGATCTCAAATCAATCTTACTAAACACACAAGCACCAACCAACTGATCCATCAGATCATCAATCCTTGGAAGAGGATACTTATTCTTAATCGTCACCTTATTCAACTGGCGATAATCAATACACAATCACATACTTCCATCTTTCTTTTTCACCAATAAAACTGGAGCACCCCAAGGAGAAACACTTGGCCTCACAAACTTATTTTCCAATAATTCATTCAATTGCTTCTTCAACTCAACAACTCAGATGCCGACACACGATAAGGTGCCATAGAAACATGTCTAGTACCAGGAACTAGATCTATCGAAAACTCCACCTCTCTCTCTGGCGGCACATCTAAAATATCCTCAGGAAACACTTCCGGAAAATCACACACAACAGGAAACACCTCAAGCATAACTTGACTATCCACAGTCAACGATGCAAACAACCCAAACAACTGAGCTTCATCCGCCAAAAGTCTCTTCAACTCTTTGGTAGATAAGAAATTCGAGTCTTCGTCTTCCTCAAGAGAAGGAAACCTTACCAGTTTATGATAACAATCAATATGAACCCGATTAAACTGCAACCAATTCATTCCCAGAACCACATCTAATCCCTCCAACGGCAAACACACTAAATCCATCTCAAAGTCTTTACCATAAATGGTCAAAGGACAGCTTAAACAAACCAAAGATGTAGTTACTGACCCCATTGCTGGAGTATCAATAACCATCTCACCATCCAACAAAGACAACACAAGATTCAAACGCTTAGCGCACCCAGACAAAATAAATGAATGAGTCGCTCTAGTATCAATAATAGCAACTAAAGGCGTACTATTAATAAAACAAGTACCTCTGATCAGACGATCTGCATTAGTAGTCTGAGTCCCTACCAATGCAAAAAATTTCCCACCAGATGAAGCCTGCATCGGTTTCGGACACTTTGTGCTAATATGACCAGGTTCACCACAATTGAAACACTTCACCATATTCTTCCTTTTACAATCAGCTACAACATGTCCGACACCTCCACAATTAGTACACTTCCTCATATCTTTCCTGCACTCAAACTGACGATGCCCTAACTCACCACATTTATAACACCTCAAAGGACCATACATACCTCCACCACTTGACCTTCGGTCAAAAGTACCCCTTTGTTTACCCTTGTCAGCTGGTGTCACATACGGACCTCCCCGAAACTGTTGCTTGCCTTTTCTGTCACTCACACTCTTATAGTGAGTAGAACGAGCCTTACTATCCTCTTCATAAATACTACAATATTCCACTAAGTCAGAAAACCTTCTTATCCTTTGATAACCGATTTCCTGCTTAATCTCAGGACGCAATCCGCTCTCAAACTTCACACACTTAGAAAACTCCGCGGTCGCTTCAGCATAATGAGGATAAAACTGCACAAGCTCCACATACTTAGCAGTATAATCAACAACAGACATATTACCGTGTTTCAATTCCAAGAACTCAATTTCCTTCTTTCCTCTAACATCCTCGGGAAAATACTTCCTCAGAAACTCCCGGCTAAAAACTTCCCAAGTAATCTCTTCTTCTTCCGCAGCTTCCAACACATGACGAGTACTAACCCACCAGTCATCAGCTTCCTCTTGCAACATGTGAGCACCCAGTCTCACCTTCTGATCCTCCTCACAATCCATTACTCAGAAAATCCTTTCAATCTCTTTCAACCAAATCTGTGCACCATCAGGATCATGTCTCCCTTTAAAGACAGGCGGTTTGTTCATCCTGAACTCATCATTTCCAGCAGCATTCGGTGCACCCTGCACAGCCCGAGCCATCGCTTGCATCGCAGTAGCCAAAGCAGCATCATTCATACCAGCCATATTCTGTTTATTTCCAATAACAGAAACTATGGTTAAACAACAGCTCACTCCAAACGCCAACACCGACAAGAACAGACACAAACAGACACGAACTGACACAGACTGGCTCTGATACCACTTAATGTAACACCCCGTCTCTATACCCCCAAGCTATTAAAGTGGTAACAAATAATCAGAGTATGTTTAAACATTCACGGCATAGAAAGGGGCGCCACATCAATTTAAAACAAACATACAACACCTGCTCATAAAGATATGCAACAATTCAGGTAGTAGTACACCCACAAATCAGGAACAGAATGAAAGCGGAAAATCCGTAACTGAATCTCATATATATATATATATATATATATATATATATATATATATATATCATAAAATTTGGTTATATACAAAGTCAACCAAGTACATCCAAGATATACATATACATGATACAGAAAAATCACACTCGATCGTCCTAACTACCCGGTGTCACATATCAGAGCCGACCGACAAAAGAATGAAGACCATAGCTTCACAAAAGACCTCCAGCAACTCTAATCTGGAATGCCTCATAAAACATTATAAAACAGTAGAAGGGTGAGAAACACAATCATAATACAGTTGCATATAATTATATATTAACACAGAACTGCACAAGTAAAATATTCTCACCACAAATGCACCACAATCAAATATAACACAACACAGTACAAGTATCAGGTATCCATCACCAATACACATCAATCATACACAATGCACCCATCATCAACATAATTATCCATATTCGATCTCATTAATCACATTCACAATTCCATACATAACTAATCCATGATTTATGCAAATGCACAGAGACCGACACAACGACTCTATGCAATGCATATGCGGTACCGACTTCCAAAGTTTCTCATCACTAGTTCACTCAGGAACTCTGCTGGAATCATCGCTCGTTACATCACTGTAACTCCCCATCGGACATACGATGTTCCCCGTTGCTCACACCCCACACGGGCACACGACGTTTATGGATCACTCACACCCCACACGGGCACACGACCCGATCGCTCACACCCCACATGGGCACACGATCGTCTATAACCATCGCTTTCGGTCCTCTTATTTTTAAGGCGATTCATTCCTCTTATTTTTAAGGCGCACGATGTTATAGTAGATTCCCTCGGGAATCAATCCGTCAGTCAGGACGTCACAAGAATGCACATCATGATGCTTGGCATACAATGACTCATGACATTCATAATGTACACATATATGCAATCATCTCAATCAACAAAATCATGCCTTACAATTCAAGCCCAAAACAATGCATTTATTTGCCATACGGCCACAATCATCATCACACCATCTAAACACATGTGTTTACACCATACAACAACACACAAGTCATACCACATCCATATCAAATATCACATGCATAATACACATCAATTTCACACAATTATAACAACAAAAGTCGACAAACCGACACTATTCCAAATTCTCAAACAGCTATGTTCGCTAGGCGAAGCCTCTAGCAAGCCTTCGCTACCACCTTCGCTAGGCGAATGTCCAGCGAACCCACTACCAGCTAGAAAACAGACACAAAGTCCGCTAGGTGAACCCCTTGGCGAACCAAGGCAGAAACAAACAGAACCAAAAACACCCAAAGTTCGCTAGGCGAACAACTCAGTGAACCCTCACTGACCTTCGCTAACTGGTTCGCTAGGCGAACCCGCGAAAACTCATTCGCTACCACCTTCGCTACTTGTTCGCTAGGCGAACCTGGGAAAACTCAGAATTCTTCAGCGCTGTTTGAAAACCCAAAATGATAATTTTTCCAACCAAAACATTTCCAAATTAACATATATCAATCAGAACCTATTCTAATCATGGCAACAAGCATTCTACCACATTTATGTCGATTTTCAACCGTTAAAACTTCAATTTCTATCATTTTATCATTTTCAACCTAGAAGTGAAAAACATGGAAAACAAGAGAATCATCCAAACACACACATACATAATCATACACAAACATAATATAATCGAGTTTCGCACCCTTACTCGATTTAATCGCGTGTAGAAAAGTCGGTTGATCGATTTCTAGATTTTCCCAAGTTTTCTCTCTATCTCTTTTTTCTTTCTCCTCTTCTTCTTTCTCTCTACTTTTCTTCTTCTTTTTTTCTTTCCTTTTCTATTTTTCTCTCTTTCTATTCTATTCATACAAACTTAATCAAAATAAAGCAAAACGACCCAAAATACTCCTACACTCAAATATCTCGCAAATATTCCCAAAACGCGACAAAATATATTCACGATGAAAAATAACATATTTTCACATAAAAATCAGAAATAAAATAATATAATAATCAAAATAATCAAAAACGACTCAATTACATATAAAGACAAAACTGACAAAACTGACCGGGGCGTTACAGCCTCCACCGTGCTCAGGTTCCAAACACTACAGAAATGGACAAATCATATATCATTCTCTTCATCTCTCCACGTAGATCACGGATCCGGTCTTAGATTTCACAAATAATGCACACACAAAGCATATCGAAGCCAAACAGTTTGCCTTAGTATTTTATACTAAGCACCTATGGTGCCTATCAACTAGCCTGGGGTTCACATTGCTCCTATTGAGCTCCAAAATAGGCAAAAGCAAGTTTAAATCAGCTTAAAACGCAAGAGAAAAATTGAAGAAAAACCTGAACTGTATTGAATCTTTGAGCATAAGAAAACCAGATGAAGATAATCCTTGATCTTTAGAGCTTGCTATTGGCCAAATAAAGGCTATGGAAGAGCTTCAAATTTCTTTAAAATCAGCTGATGAAGATGAAGAACTCAAGATGCAGGTCTTGTAGATTCAATCTCTTGCTTCCACACACTTCACAGGTGATGGTTGATGAAGAAACAAGATAAAAAATGCATAAAGGAGTGATGAATGTGAAGCTTCGAGAGAGAGAAAGCTTTGAGAGAGAGAGAGAGAGAGAGTGTGAAAATTTCAGAGAAAAGTGAAGAATGATTGAAGTTCTCCTGAAATTCTGTTAGGGAAGAGTTTATATATGTTGAGTTAAGTTCTAACTGTTATGGTAAACAGTTAGAACTATGGTTGGGTTAACTAAGTGAGTGACGTTGAAGGAAATTGAAAATGGAGTGTGAAATGAGAATGAAATGGCACGGGTTTAGTTTAATATGTTGAGGGAGCATGAGATACTATGGTGAGGGTTATGATGTAGGGTGATGATGATAGCATGGTACAATGCAGCAACTTATTCCCTAAGCTTTCTTTTCTCTTTTGTTTGGCTAAATGAAGAAAGATTGCATGAGAGTACATGTGTGTGAAAGGTTTTGTTTGGCTTATTATGGTAAAATGATGTATGATCATGCGCATGAGAAGTAGCAGCAACAATACACCATGTTTTCTTTTGAACTTTGCTAGCAAATATAACATGACATGAGCACTTGACCTCTTTCATGGTGATGACTTTGAAGAGGAATAATTCCAAGCATATTGAACCAAGTGGATTAAATTGGGGGTCTTTAGAAAGAGCTCATGATGGAGAATGGAATTGGTGTTGATAACAATCACAATAGAACACTTTAAGATGTCTAAAAATGATCATGAAGGTGTTTGGTCATAACTGAATTGACATGCCACCTTGACCTACTCGTGCCCAGCCCATATGCGTGTGAATAAATCAGGTGGAGGCCCTCACTTTGACTCACCATATCTCCCAAATGGTTGATCATATGAAAAATTCCCCAACATCAAAGTTGTAGAGGAGATTGAGAAGAACAAAACTCATGTTAAACATTTTTTCATTTGAAGCCTCCATCATAGAGAAAATTTGCCATGAACATGAACCCTTCATGCACATAAGATGTTTGTTGAAATGCAGGCGTGCTGGCTCGCCCATGACTTGCCTGCCTGGCCCAAAATGCCTTACAAACCTCCAACTTTAATCAATCATAACTCCTTCAATTTTGATCTAATGGAGGAGTTCTTGCTATGATTTTGAAGCTTATGATGTGAACTTTAATTAGGCCTCTTGAAATTTTCAATTTGAATCTTGCATCATAGAGAAAGAGAGCTCCAAAGATGATCATTCACCTTGCCAAAACTTACTAAATTTAAAAACCCTAATTTCTATTTTTGGAAACTTTTCACACTTCTTGATTTCTTGTGAATCTCTTGACATTTCTTGATCAAATCTTCATCAATGGACATATTTGAGATGAGGAACATGAACTTGACCTCAAAAAGTCAGGAGTTGACTTTTTCCTCTGCACAGTAAACTTTTCCCTAATCTGATTGATTCTCAACCAATTGATCAATTGAAAATCTTCTGAAATTAACCAATGGACAATACTCCCTCCTTAGACAATTGGGAGCATATAGAAAACATTGAGATCAAGCCTTAGCTTAAAAACACACTTGCACTAACTTTTCACCAAAACCCTAATTTTGCACAGGTTAGGAGAATATGATTCACTTGAATTTCTTGTCAAGCTTGATCATATGATGAGGTGATGGACCACTAAGATACCTTGAGGTCCAAGGCTCGTTTGTGGCTCAAGTAATGATGCCATTGAGACTATCTCTCCTCTTGGTGTCTTGGATAACACGCATGAACTTTTACTTGAAGCTCTGGAAAACATCTTCTTCTCTTGAGTTAGCTCATATACCTTGATCCCATGCTAAGAACCAATGCTATGCAAAGATGATAATGCAAGAATGAAATGAAACATAAGCCAGTTAGAGGTTAGAAAAAGAAAGGGCAAATTTTGGGGTGCTACACTCTGCTCCGAGGATGGAAGGAAAGCTGTTGGGAAACCATAACAACCCAAATCTTTCTGACCCTTCCTAGGGATAATAAAAATTCACATGACCTTTGCCTTAAGGACGGGGAGATCTACTGCGGAAAAATAATGAATCCGCTGGGGATTGTAAACGTATAAACATTTACACAAAATCCATTGGGAAAGCGAGGCAGATATGCTGGAGATATAAGAAAACTCTCAGGGGATTAACCAAATCTGAGCAAAGCATCTTGGACTTGCTTAGGAAAATAACAAAAGGTCAAACTGTGGGGGATTTTAGATCAATACTCATCATGAATGAGAGAAAACCCGACAGGTGACTAATATCAATACTCCTTAAATAGAGACTTCATCAGCGACATCATTGGGGAACATCCAAAATAATGATGCACAATCTTCACTGGGAGAGAAATACATCCTGGACAAAGAAGTTAACATTATTGCTCTATGGTTGGGAAACATTTGAAATAATAATGCATTACCTCCTTCAGGGAATCAACAAGGATATCTCTCTGGGTAGAACAACCTAGAGAGAAAGACATGCACAAGACAAGATAAAACTCGACAAGCGGCCACTATGTCAATGCTTCTTAGAGGAAAATAACACTGCTCTCTATTTGGGGACATCCAAAGCAACAACAACACATCTAGAGGGTAAAGCTCTGAGTGAGGATTCCCCATATGACTTATACTGGGGACAAAAAAAATGAATCTCTGCGTGGGGAGAACCATCAAGGAGAGATAGTCCTCAAGACTACTCAACTACCTGACCATAATATAATCAGCTGGAGAAGATCTAACTCAAGACATAGCTGGGGAAAAACCGAACAACACTCATCTGGAGAAGAAAAAAACTCAAACCGGTATTCCACTAGGAAATACTGGATCTTATGAGTCTAACACATCATAACAATCTTTTGAAGGAACCCATCATCTTGTCAACAACTAGTTAAATGAACAAACTCTACTGAGGAAATATCAACAAACTCTACTGGGAAAATATCAACAAACTCTACTGGGGGAGCTGTCAATAAATTCTACTAGAGGAGTAAGAACAAACCCTGCTGAGGAAAATATTGATCATACCATTCTTGGAGTAACCGTTGACATTCTTTTTTGTATTCATAAATCAAAGGAAAATGTTTTTATAATTTTCAAAAATTTAAATCAATTATTCACATTTTGTTTCAAAAATCATCATCAACAATAAATGAAAATTTGCAAACAAAAACAAAGTAAGAATTGCAAATAAAGGAACAAAGGCCCAAATTTTATTAATAGGATGGTAGTCCGCAAATGGCGTAACCCCATGGATCATTACAAAGTTTGAAAAATGGTAAATACATGGAAAGGATTACATTGAAATATAATGACCACTATTCTCCCTAACAACTTTGAATTCCACTGTGCTCAAAACTTCAGCTGAGCATGATTAAAGCAAAATCCTTGATAGATGATGTTGCTTTAAACGATCAAGACTTGGACAGATGCAGTTACTTTCCATAATCCCTAACTTTTGCCTAGATTGCCCTTTCGGGTTTTCAATCTACCGGGATAATTATTTCTGTTTTTGTCTCTAATTTTTGCCTGGACCGCCCTTTTGGGTTTTCAGCCCACCGTGACGCTCATTTTTGCCTAAGCCGCCCTATCGGGTTTTCAACTTAGCGAGCTGTTCTTTTTATTTTTTAGGCAAAGTATTTCTTGACTGTATCGGAATTCACAGGACGAGTGAACTCTTCACCACCAATAGTTGTAAGAATTAATGCACCACCAGAGAAGGCTCTCTTAACAACATATGGGCCTTCATAATTAGGAGTCCACTTGCCCCTATAATCATTAGTAAAAGTCGAGATCTTTTTGAGCACGGGGTTGCCTTCTCTGAACACACGAGGTCGAACCTTCTTGTCAAAAGCTTTCTTTATTCTCTGCTGATATAACTTGCCATGACACAAGGCCATCATTCTTTTCTCTTCAATCAAATTCAACTGGTCTTATCTACTTTGACACCATTCAGCCTCAGACAATTCATCTTCCATCAAAACTCTCATGGAAGGGATTTCAACTTCTACCGGGAACACTGCTTCCATACCATAAACAAGAGAGAAAGGAGTTGCCCTTGTTGAAGTATAGACGGATGTATGATACCCATGTGTAGCGAGCGATTTTTGTCGGTGACGCGACCACCTTATCGCTGAAGTTTGAGTTTTCCTCCTCGAGGAGAAATGGTGCTACTTTCTGATTTCTTATTTATCCCGTGAAGCTGGAAGGGAAAGGGAAGCTATATAAAACTAACCTTGCACGCGATTATTTAACTGAACAAACGCTTGAAGAGATTGCGGGGTCCGGGGTCAGGTTATACAATGGGTAGTCATCAATTACACATCCTATATGTGGTTATCCACAGGATGTTAGCTTTAGGTTTCACTTTGTAATTGATGGTGTTTATCTGTTAATGGGTTGGGGAAGTTTCTTGGGAAAGATGAGAGAGTGAGTGAGTTTTTGTTGATGCTCGGGTTCTTTCCCGATTGTTTTTGGTAAGGTACTATACCTAAGGGATTTGATTGATATGAAGGTACTGGACCTAGAGTTTTGGTTTAATATGCTCGCTAAGATTTTGCAATCTTATGCCTAAGTACTCCCGTTTAAAGAAACAGGGAAATCAGAGCAATCGTAGTTCCTCTTATTCTAAGGGACGAAACAGATGTTTTGGTGTCTTGTTCAAAGCCCAAGATTGAAGCTAAAAGGTTTGACTGAGAGAGAATTTGTCATCTCTAAAGAAGGACTGTTGATTTTTGTGTGCCTTGATCAAAGCCCAAGGTTGAAGCTAAAAGATTAATTGACTCGGCTAGGGTATTTCCCTATATAAAGCCGGAGAGGAGGCTAAATATGACCGACTCAACAAGAGAGTGTAGATATAGGTGTCTTGTACGAAGCCCAAGATTGAGGCAAAAAAGAGACTGACTCTTTGGGATATCATTATACAAAGCCTAAGAGGAGGCCAAAAAGGGTTTTGACTCTGTTGGGGAGGTTCGTATGTGTCTTGTACAAAGCCCAAGATTGAGGCTGAAATTTAACCGACTCTGGTGAGGATATTTTATGTGTCTTGTACAAAGCCCAAGATTGAGGCTGAAATGAGTTTGACTCTTCATGGGGAAAATCAGTCCTCGAAGCTAGAGGAAGGGTGGGAGGGAATGACTTTGCTTGGGAAGGTATCTGTTCCGAGCTCGAGAGAGGGAGATTTATGTCTTGTACAAAGCCCAAGATTGAGGCTAAAAGGGTTTGACTAAACAAAAGAGTGTTTTTATCTATCCTGTATAAAGCCCAGGATTGAGGCTAGAAAAAGATTGCCTCAACAAGAGAGTCTGAAAAGGTGGTTGACTCAACAAGAGAGTCCGAAAGTTGATTGACTCAACAAGAGAGTCCTTTATACTAAACAAAAGAGTGATTTGCTGTCTCATACGAAGCCCGAGATTGAGGCTAAAAGGGTGTTGACTCAACAAGAGAGTCTGAAAAGGTTAGCTCCACTGGGGAGAATCATTGTACAAAGCCCAAGAGGAGGCTAACTACGTTGAGAAAAGATCATTATACAAAGCCTAAGAGGAGGTTATCTTAATGCTGGGGATAATTGAGATCCCTAGGCAGGTCCAAGTGGGGGAATTAACTCTTGCTGAGGATTACAGAAGAGTTGAGGTATCAGATGCCTTAAGGTTCTGATTTAAGATAGTGTTGACCCTGGTCGCGGAATTTTCAGGAGAGAGACCGGGTTTTAACTCAGCTGGGAATTGATCGGATGATCAGGGTTCCTCCTACGCTCGTAGGGAACTTGAGAATGTGTTTGAGACTCAAGGGGGTTTAGAATGTCTAAGTCTACTGGTGTTGAAGAGTTTTATCTTTTGTAGGATGCCCAAAAGAGGGCAAGGGCCTTAAGGGATGAGAATCAACCCTAAAGTGGCCTGAGGTTTGACACTGGAAAGATTGCTCTAGCAAAGGATGACTAAGTTCTATCTTATACCTTTAAGAGGTCGTTAGGGTCCTTGTATGAAGCCCAAGAGAAGGCATGAGAACTTCTAAGAAGCCGAAGGGTCCTTGTACAAAGCCCAAGAGGAGGCAGGGATGCTTTTAGGAAGCCTGTGGGTCCCCAAACCAAGAGAAGTTCAAGAAATGCAATTCACAGAGAATAGATCATTCCAGGAAAGTTCTAGGGTTTGGAAGAGACTCAAGAGATGCTATTCACAGAGAATAGATCAACTCTGGGGAGTAGAATTTCTTTGACAATTTCTAGGGGTGACAGTCTGAGAAAAGGTTCACCGAGAATACTACCTTTCTCTTTGTTCCATATTGTTTAACCCTAAGAGAAGGGAAGACTGTATCTGGAAATCCTATGGGGATCTAGTTTTGTTTGTAATTAAGAGCAACCAACATAGCTTTACCTAGTTCTAGACCTAGTTGTCGGGGAAAACTCTAAATAACTATACTAGTATATATACAGTTGATATATGATGACTATTTAAAAGAGTATGAAAGAAGACTAACCATGCGCAACTTCCCACAATACAGTTATGTATATATGACATATATTTAAAAGAATGAAAGAAGACTAACCATGCGCCGCTTCCTATAATACAATTATATATATTAAAGCAGGTGAATGAAAGCGGATAAAACTTACAGGTGAGCAAACTTCCATGCTGTTTTGTTAGTTGTTCAAAAGAAATTAAAGAAAGTTTTGATAACAACTGTATATTTGAATCATAATCAAAAGGCGAATTGTTTTGAAAAGATTGTTGGGGCTTATACTCAAGGAGAGACCCAAGGTTCTAACAGTGATCGCACCGTTGTTTTGAAGATCGTATCGGGACTTATACAACGACTGAGGCCCAAAAAGTTTTATTTACAAAAGGGTTGGGTCTTACAACTCAAGGAGAAGCCCAAAGATTATTTAAAGAAAAGAAATGGGACTTACAACATGAGGGTATGCCCAGGTGATTTGATTTTGAACTGGCGATCGCGCCGAGATTTTGCTTTTTTAACGCAGAGAGACTTATATAATATCTGAGGCCCAAAATAGTTTTGGTTAAAAGAGGATTGGGTCTTACACTCTATTAGAGGCCCAAAGATTATTTTTGTACAAGTGATGGGGCTTACAGCTCAAGGAGAGGCCCAAAAGTTGTTTGAAAATGGCAATCGTGCCGAGGTTTTTCGAAAATGCCGTGGGTCTTATACAATGACTGAGGCCCAAATTATTTTGGTTTTCAAAAGGGGCTGGGTCTTACACTTTATTAGAGGCCCATGAGTGTTTGAAAAAGATTGATGAGGGTGGAATTAATCAAAACCCTAATTTTGTCTAAAATGGAATTAATTTTGTTTAAAAATTAATAAAAATTATTGAAAACATGTGAGAAATGAGTTGTGATCTTGGATCAATGTTTCAAAAATCATGTTTTTATCCACAAAATGATTGAAAATCATTTAAGTTTGGAAAATCATGAAAGAAAAAATATTTTAAATGTCAAAAACAAATAAAAATTAATTCTTTTGCAAAAATATCAAGTATATGAAATAAATAATATTTTTGGGAAATTTTGGTAAAATAAAATATTTTAACATTTTTGTGAATTATTAAAAAAAGAACCAACTCAATCATTAAAAATCAGAGAGATTAATTTTTGAATCAATTAAATAAAATCACAAAAATTCAAATATTCAAATATTTGAAAAAGGGCGCCAAGAACATCTTGGCCTTACCCGCGTGCTCTGTTTTTCCCAGATTTGCATTTTCTCATCAATCTCACTGAATACCTGATGAAATCACACAATCCACATATCAATCTACTCGTTTTCACCTCACGATCATGTCTATGGTCTTTAATTTCATTTATTTAAAGCATGGAATGCCGAATCAAAGAGAAACCTCAAGAACCATAGACCCTGCATGAAGGCTCAGAAATTCCACACACGATTCATACAAAGCAATTAATTAAGGGGAGACATCCCAGACATGATTATGAACATATGGCAAAATTATTGTGCGAGGAAATATGCATGAAGCATGAGATGACCAAGTTGATGCTTACCTCTTGCAGCTGGTGATCGTGTTTTGGGTTAGAGGTGTTACAACTTGGTTCCAATGATTTGGACAGCTTCCCTAGGTGCAATGGAGTGTGTCTGAATGATTGGAGTGGATTGAATTGAGCTGGAACTTGATTTATCACCTCAACTGCAAATCTAGGCTTGTGCAGATGGCTGGTGATTTTGAGAATCTGGTGTTCCAGATGTTGTTTAAGTGTTTGGATCACTTCTATATGATGTTTATGAGGTGTGTGTGTGATTGATTTGGTTGGATTTGCTCTCAAACTCAAAACCCGATAGTGACTTGCTTTAGAAGGCAAATTTGGAAGTGAAGGAGTGATTTTGAGAAAGGCAAGTGTTGTAGGCCTCTGGTGATTTTGAGAATCTGGTGTTCCAGATGTTGTTTAAGTGTTTGGATCACTTCTATATGATGTTTATGAGGTGTGTGTGTGATTGATTTGGTTGGATTTGCTCTCAAACTCAAAACCCGATAGTGACTTGCTTTAGAAGGCAAATTTGGAAGTGAAGGAGTGATTTTGAGAAAGGCAAGTGTTGTAGGCCTTTGGTGTACTCAAACTGATCAGAAATGAGGTCTATTTATAATGTGTCAAGTTTGTTTTGCAAGGAATAGGGAATGGCAACTGCAGCAGGCCCTTGGCCAATGTGGATCAAATGGAATCTCAAGTCTCCTCTAGCCATTGACTTGAGATTAGAGCACATGCCTATGGTTCTATGATTCAAGGATAAGGCTTGACTGAAGTGTTCATCTTTGCTCTGATACATGCCACCTCTAAGAATCCATTGAATGCTCCAAAACAAAATTGGTGTCTTGAGGCATCTTTAGCTTTTAGGGGTGCCAAACCTATATGTAGTTCCAAAGACTTGGGAGGCTTATAGATCAGTGTTTGTTCCTCCTTGGTCTCCCCTTGAGGTGTGCAGATGGATAAACTTGTTTGTTGTTTGCACAAATTGATTAAATCGAGCTATAATGCACCAATCTATCTTGCAAGACAGTTTGCATCAAGGCATATTACAGTCATCATAACTCTTAGCTCAGATGGAATTTGATGGAGTTCTTGGACATTTTGGAAAGCTGATATATCCTATTTCAATATGATGTCGAACTTTGGTTTTGATCCAACATGAATTACAATGAAAAATGCCTTTACTTTTGGGAAAAAATAAGGCAGATTCTGACTTAGTGAAAATTTCACTAAGTGTTGGAAAAATGTCACTTTTATGTTTTCAGCCATTTTGATCACTCCATAACTAAAAATTCATGAGGAATTAGAATGAGGTGTAGTTGACACTTTTAAAGTATGCCATGAGAGCTACAGATCCATCTTTGGATCATCCAAAATGGTTGCTTGGATCTCAAGTTATGATCCTTGGAAGTTGGTACCCTAGCCACTTTGTTCCATAACTTAGAAAAATTCTAAGTCTTTATGGTTACCCCTTTTACAAGTTTTCCCACTTTCTTTGATTTTTCTTGATGAATGGTGATTAAAATCATATATTAACATTGTTTTAGGGTTAAAGAACCATAAATATGAAAAATCTCAAAAAGTCAAACTTTGACTTTTGTGCACAATTGACTTTTTACCAGATGAATTCCAAATCGTGCGACCCTTTGTGAAATCAAGTCCTTGATCTAAATCAAACTTGATGGATATGTTCCATAGGTGTTATAGGGTGTTTAAAATCATGTTCCAAGGTTTGGGAGCATGTCTTGGTCAAAAGTCAAAGGTACAATTGACTTTTCCCTCGAAACCCTAATTGTGGTCCTGATGAAATTGAAATTTGTGCACCAAGCTTCTTGGATCAATCCATTATTGCAAATGGATCAATGTAGTTTATTAGAGACCCTCAAATCATTCCTTGAGGTCTTGGATCATGTTTTGTCCCAAAAGTTAACTTAGGGGTGAATTAGGTCAAGAAATCCTAATTCCTGATTTTTTGGATGAATGCATCCCCTGAGGCTAAATTGACTTGATGATTGGGTCCATGAGGTCCCTTGTAGTATCTTAAGTTGTGATTTGAAGTAATGGCTCATGCCCAGATGAAGATTTCCATCTGGAGGCCCTGGTCGACCAAAACCCTAATTTGGTGACACTGGCGATCTCGAGGCTTAATCCACTTGGAATGCTGCAACCTTGTGCCTGATTCTTGATGTGGGAGTCCTCTTGATCATTTATGGATGTTTGGGAGGTTAGACGAGTTGAGGATCATGTCATTTCTTGATTGATCCTTTGTGTAAGGCTCTAAGAGGGCTTAAAACCCTAAGGCTTAACTGCAGTGAATGCTCAAACATCTTTGAGGAGATTGATGAGGCATGATGGTTCATCCATATTGTGATGATGATTTGCAAAATGATGGGAAATCTTAGTGTTCAAAATTTGGGGTATGACAGATGCCCCTATTTAATCTTCTTGGACCCGAAGGTGTGAATGGCGAAGGTATACGGGCATTCAGGGTGCAAGAGGATTAAATATCGGAATACCCGAAATTTTGATGGTGGTTATGAATGGTAGTTTGCTCACCCATCTTCTTTTGCTAAGAGTTGATGCTTAGAAAAGGTAAAAACTTCCCCTCGATCCTGGTTTTCAGCCAAGGAACTGGTCTCAGTTTTCTTTTGTCAATAAACTTCCCCTCGATCCTGGTCTTCTACCAAGGAACTGGTCTTAGTTTCTGAAATAAACTTCCCCTCGATCCTGGTTTCCTACCAAGGAACTAGTCTAAGTTTCTGAAATAAACTTCCCCTCGATCCTAGTTTCCTACTAAGGAACTGGTCTCAGTTTCTGATATAAACTTCCCCTTGATCCTGGTTTCCCACCAAGGAACTGGTCTCAGTTTCTTTTGTCAATAAACTTTCTTGACAATGGGCGTTGTTTCCAGTGGTTTTCCTCAAACTTCTCGTCGAATTTTCCTGGGGAGATGCCATTTGATAGGAAAAGGTTTTTTATGTCAGACTTGCTGGGGAACCCATTCGTATGAGCTACAGAGGTGTATAAACTTCTCTGTTGGAGACGCCATTTGTCGACTCTACTGGGGAAAACGAGTCTCTTGAGAGACTGTTTCCTGTTTGGGGGTATTTCATCATACTTTTCCTCGAGATCTTCTCAAAGAAATGCCATGTGATGTAATCCAATTTGGAGGTGCTGATGACCTCTTTGTCAGCGAATCTTTCGGAGAAAAACTGCTATATTGCCGAAGCTTTGATTAAGAGGCTTTCTCTAGGGATTTTCCTTAATCCGGGAAAGCGAAGATATCATCTTCAATGGCGAAGAGTGACGTTTATCGAAAGTTTGCTTGCTTTTCAGAGGTTCAAGTTATCAAAGTGGTCGAATACCGTCTCTAATCCAGAAATTAACTGGGAGAGAGATTGATTAGATGATTCACTTCCTGACGAGGAAAAAACTGACAACTTGATTGATAAGAGGACTTTTATTACTAGGGAACAAGACCGACTAGAGTGATAGTGATGCAATATGAATATGAATGTAAATCAATAATGCATGATGTATGTATGTTTATGCCGACAAAACTGACATGACATACAGACTAGTAAATGAACACGACTGGATACTCGGCCACTGCAGTTCAAAATAGCAATTCTTCCTTGCTTAGGAGAAGTAGTTCCTGTGGGGAAAACTGTTGGTCGAGCTTAGGAGATAAGAACTCTGTCGGGGATGTCGGACAGAATATTCACGTCCGACACAGCTGATCCTTCATTCAGGTGCACTGGTTTAGAAGGAGTACTTTGATTCTGCATTTTGAAGCTTAATCGCATTTGGAGTAGCGATCGATGTTCTTTCGATGTTCAACAGTCAAAAGAAATTGCCATCTTTATTTTAAAAGCAGAAAAAGTTTGACAAGTAAATTCATTTTTGTTTTATTTCAAGAATCGTTAATCATATTAAAAATGTTATTCTGTAAAGCTAAAACAAATAAGAATTGCAAACAAAAGTACTAGGGCTCAAAGTTTATTGATAGGATGGAAATTAGCTAAGCGCGTGATCCCATAGAGTATTTACAAAGTTAGAACATGGTAATTTAAGGGAAAAAGGGCTACATTGAAACATAACGACCGCTATCTTTCTACCAACTTTGAATTCTGGACATCCTGAGCTTCCATCGAAGATGACCTTGACTGGAGTTTTTCTGATGGATGGCATTACAGCTGCTGAGAATTTGCCCCTTTGTTGGACGTAGTTACTTGCCATGAATCCCTAATGTTTGCCTGGATTGTACTTTGAGATTTCCAATCCATCGGGATGATTTTTGATGATGTCTCTAATTTTTGCCTGGACCGCCCTTTTGGGTTTTCAATCCACCGAGACTCTTTTTTTATTTTATTTAGGCGAAGTATTTCTTGACTACCTCAACATTTGTGGGGTAGGCAAATTCCTCTCCATCCATGGTTGCGAGTCTCAAGACGCCGCCTGAGAAGGCTTTCTTGACCACATATGGGCCGTCATAATCCATTTGCCCCGGGGATCAGTGAGAAATAATTGTATCTTCTTGAGCACAAGGTCTCATTTTCTGAAGACGCGAGGTCAGACCTTTTTGTCAAACGCCTTTTTAATTCTTTGCTGATACAACTGACCATGACATAGTGCCGTTATTCGCTTTTCTTCGATTAGATTCAGTTCATCGTGTCGACTTTGACATCATTCAGCCTCTGTTAGTTTAGCTTTCATCAATACCTGGATTGATGGGATCTCTACCTCTATGGGGAGCACTGCTTCCATGCTATATACTAGAGAGAAAGAGATTGCCCCTGTTGAAGTGCGGACAGATGTGCGATAACCGTGAAGCGCAAAGGGTAGCATCTTATGCCAGTCTTTGTAGGTTACAACCATCTTTTGAACGATCTTCTTGATGTTCTTGTTAGCCGCTTCTACCGCTCCGTTCATCTTGGGTCGGTAGGGAGATGAGTTATGGTGTTCGATCTTGAACTCATCACATAATTCTTTCATCATCTTATTATTCAAGTAAGATCCATTATCAGTAATGATCTGGCTTGAAACACCATAACGACAGATGAGATTATTTTTGATAAACCGGACCACGACTTGTCTGGTAACATTGGCGTATGACGCTGCTTCGACCTACTTGGTGAAGTAATCAATGGCTACCAGGATGAACCGATGTCCGTTCGAAGCCTTAGGTTCAATCATGCCAATCATGTTGATTCCCCATATAGAAAAAGGCCATGGGGAAGAGAGAACTTTGAGATGTGTTGGCGGTACATGGATTTTGTCCGAGTATATCTGACACTTATGACACCTCCTCATGTACTTGTAGCAGTCAGATTCCATTATCAACCAATAGTACCATGCTCTTAGAATTTTTATCACCATTGTGTGTCCGTTGGCGTGAGTGCCAAAGGATCCTTCATGAATTTCTTTTATCAGCGTGTTGGCTTCTGGTCTGTCTACGCATCGGAGCAAGACCATGTCAAAGTTTCTCTTATAAAGTGTATCACCGCTCAGGAAGAAGTTTCCAGCCAGTCTTCTGAGGGTCTTTCTGTCTTTTCTAGATACCCCAAGTGGGTACTCTTGTTTCTGAAGGAAGCATTTGATATCGTGATACCAAGGTTTGTCATCTATGACTGCTTCAATTGTGAAGATGTAAGCCGGCCGTTCAAGGCGCATTATGTCAATCTTAGGTACGTCGTTCTATTGACCTACACTAATCATGGAAGAGAGAGTGGCTAGTGCATCAGCCATGTGATTCTCTTCATGAGGGATGTGATGAAACTCGATTCTGTTGAAGAATGGTAACAACCTTCTCGCGTAGTCTTTGTAAGGAATCAGATAGATGGAGAATCCATCCATGAAGGAGAAGACTTTGAACTTTGCTGTACTGCCTACCAGCATGTCTATGTGCGGTAAGGGAAAGTCATCCTTTGGACTTGCTTTGTTCATATCCCTGTAGTCCACAGACATTCTGACTTTTCCATCCTTTTTCGGAATGGGTACTATGTTGGCTAGCCATTGAGGATATTCTGATGTGGCGAGGAAACCCGCGTCAATATGTTTCTGTACTTCCTCTTTGATTTTGATGGCCATGTCTGGGTGAGTCCGTCTCAACCTCTGTTTTACTGGCAGACATTCTGATCTTAATGGTAGATGATGTTCCACGATGCTGGTATCCAACCCTAGCATGTCCTGATAGGACCAAGCAAATACATTGGGAAACTCTTTGAGAAGCTTTGTCAAACTTTCTTTGACAGTTGAACTGAGCAGTGCCCCAATCCTGACCTCTTTTCTCTCTTCCTCTGAACCCAAGTTGACCGTTTCCAACGGTTCTTTGTGAGGTTTGATGGACCTTTCCTCTTGTCTGAGTAATCGAGATATCTCCTTTGGAATTTCTTCGTCATCTTCTTCTTCAGCCTCAAATACCGGGAATTCAAAGTTGGGAGAAGGCATTGGATCATATGTTTCAATGGGGTTTAAAACAAGCAATATGCATGACGTGATGATTTGTTTTTAGAAGAGATAGAGAGAATGCAAGAGTGCGTGCAGTGTATTTTCTGAAAAATGCTTGTTTTTATTATTTGAGTTGTTTTTTTAGGATTACCATTTTCTGAAAAAAGAAAAGAGAAAACAACAATAAATGCGGAAATTACAGAACAACATTATTTTATTTATGATTTTGTCGATTCTTGAAACTACAACCCTATTAAACAAAACTCAGTCGCTTTGGGAAAAGCGAAGAGGTATATTTACAGAAAAGTGAGCCCTATAAAAACATCCATTTCACCTGGGCAGGGTGAAAGGTTAAGATAAAAATGGCAATTACTTAGACTTATGAACAACTTTCGGAACGTTGACAGCAACCCATTGGCGGCGAACTCCTCGGTGAATCACAAAGTCTGGCACCTTCCTTCTTGATTTTTCTTCAGAAATGACGCCGATTTCTGGTGGAACAGGATCATTGGAGCCTGTCTCCCAGGAAGACTTGTCGTAGGAGGATTCCTCAGTTATATATTGCACAGTGTTTCCATTCTTAGGTGGATCTCCCCATCCAGTTGGTTGGATGTCTTCGAGCTTGATACGAGAGCTTTCGGGAGCGGTGTATTTGACCATAAAGTCGAATTTGCCACTTGGTTGTCCCAAGGTATCCCACACTTCTTTGGAATTGGAGGTGTCATCCCTTTCAATGACGTTTGTAACACCCCAAAATTTTCCCTCTCATTTTTCATATCATTACATTGCATTCAAGTCATAGAAAAATAAAAGCATTCATCTTACATGTTGCATAAGGGCATGTGGTCAGTGGTCTTCAGAGTATTGATCATCCAAAGCAAGAGAACAAGAGCCAAGGGTCTTCATGCAAGCCTCAAGGGTCTCTTATATCATATGTCATCTCATTTGATCCCACAAGTCATTGGAAGATGGGAATTCATCAAGAAGATTGGACAGCTCATCATCTCCTATCAAAAATAGTCCAAATTAGGGTTTGTGATTCAAGCAGTCTCCTGGTGAAATTTTGGTTCAAACTTGATCTCAATGTTTTCTACATGATATCAAGTATCTAAGGATGGAAGATTTCGCATTGGTTCATTTTAGAAGAGGTTTAATTGGCCAGTTGCTTGAAAATTAAGAAATTGGGGAAAAAGTCAACTGTGAAGAGGAAAAAGTCAACTCCTGACTTTTTGGGTCAAATTCATGAAATTCAAGTTACATATGTTCAATGGACAATATTTTATCAAGAAATGTCAAGAGAATCATAAAAAATCAAGAATTGTACAAAGTTGCCAAATTTAGAAACTTAGGGTTTCCAAAAATGGCAAGTTTGGACCATTTTGCACTACACTTCAAGGCATTCTTTCTTCATGATAAAAGCTCCAAACTTCATGCCTAATTTGAGCCAATTAAAGATCACATTCCAAGCTTCAAATCCATATAAAGAACTCTTCCATTGGATCAAAATTGAGAGAGTTATGATCAATCAAATTTTGGTAAAATCAAGGCAAATTGCAAGTCAAGACAAGGCAAGTTCAGGCCCCAGGCCATAATTTCATCAAACACTTGATGTGCCAAATGTCAATCTAATTTTCTCCATCAAGGAGGCTTCAAATGAAAAATTGTTGAACATCAAAGTTGTTCATCTCCATGTCCTCTTTAACTTTGATGTTGGGCATTTTTCCATTTGAACAAGTTATGAAGGAGTTATAGTGGTCCAAACATAGAAGCTCCACTCTAAAATTGCCATAGGCCATGATGCCATGCACGCAACAAGTTGCCACACCCATGCATCAGTTTTGATTCCTTGGTTTTCAAGCCATTTTCAAGTATGTTAAAGGTTTCCATTCAATTTGATTTCCATACCAAACTTGTTCTACCATATTTCCTCTTTCTAATGACACCAAAATCTCATCAAACCATGCATCCAACACAAAGAATCCCATCATCAAACTTCCTTGTTTTCATTGAAACCATGCTGCCAAGAATAGAGTGTTTTGCATTGATATTGGTTGATTCACATAAGTTTGCACGCAGACACTCATCATACATTGCCTCATTTGAACCAACATGATTCTTACACATACATGCTCCATACATCTCCATACACAAAAAAGGAAAAGAACAAACTTGTCCAACAAGCTTGCTGCTACACACATCAACATCATCACCACTACTGATCACATAACCTCATCACTATCTCATTTCATCATCCTCACCATAAGCAACATAAATCTCTCCACACTTTGATCAAACCTCTCCAACTCGTGCCATTAACTAACTTAACTCAGTTGGCTAACTCAAAATCACTTAACTCACTCACTTAACTCTCTTTCTAACTGTTAACCACACTAGTTAACAACTAACCACAATTATAGAAGTTAAACTCTAACACATTTGAAAGAGGCTTCATTCATTTTCTCACATTTGCATAAACTTTCACTCTCAAACTCTCTCTGAATTCTCTTTCTCTCTGCACGATTCCATCATCATCTTCATCCATTGTTTCACATTGTGACCTTTTGATCAAGAACAAGCTAAAACAAGGTTAATTCATCAAGTGCAATCTCACTTCAGATTTGATTTTCTCTCTGCTTTCATCAAGATTCGAAGCTTTAGAGCATTTATTTTGCTCTTAGAAAGATCAAGATCAAGTTCTCCTCTCTGGTTTTCTTTTGATTCAAAGTTTTTCAGAGTTTCAGGTTTGAACTTCTTCAAACTTTGCTTGCACGATTTCTACTTATTGTTGCTTGTTTCATGTTGATTTGAGCTCAATAGGAGTTGTGGTTGATCCGGCTAGTGATAGGCACTTTAAGTGCTTAGATTCATTTTTTTAGGGTAAACTGTTTGTGTTCGAATCTCTCTGTGTATGCATGCTGCATGATTTCTAAGGTCAGATTCGTGTTCCACGTGATTTCAACTTCATTTCTATATGCGGTTTGCTAGTTTTCATTGACCTGAAGATGTAGCCTCGCCGGAGAATCACCGGAGAAGACAACCGGAAGTCTTTTCCGGTCACCTGATTCTTGTTCAGGTCAAAACCCTAGGGTTTCTCAACTTTAAAACGTGGTCGTGTGATGCATCTGATCCAACGCTTGAGAATCTGCCAGCACATTAATGAAGCATGTGACTTGCGCGTGGTTTTAAGTTTTAGATTTTTGATTGTTGACTATTCGTGTGTATGCATGATCATGTTAATCTCTATGTGCTTACTTTGTGAATCATTAGATTTAAATACTTTTCTCATCATCATATGTTGACTGGATCTAACGCACGTTATTGAATCAAATGGTTGACTGAATGTGCACCCTGACCACATACACACACACACACGCGCGTCTTTGGACTGGACTCTTAATTTCTATCTGTACCTCCATGTTTTGAGCCCAAACACTTTTTGAACTAATATTTTACTCACGCTGCACCCCCTGCATGTTTTCATTCTTTTTTTTTTTAATTTCTTTTTTTATATTGTTTGATTTTCTTTTATTAAAAATATTAATTCAACTCTAAAAATTCTAGATAAATTCACATGTCATCTTGATACATAAAACTAATTTTCTATAATTTTTAATTCTGAGTTTAGTAATTTTTTATTATATTTTCATATTTTCTTTTTAATTTCCTTTTAAATGATCCTCTTCATTGGTAATTGAACTTCCCCATTTTGTTTCTCTCAACTCACATACTCTTTTGCATTCATTATTTTTGCACTTGTTAAAAAACATCTGAAAGCATCTAAAAACATTTTCATTTTATTTTTAAAGTCATTTTATCTTATGTTTTTATGTGCATATTTGAGCTTCCTTTGGATATGTTTCAATGAGACTTTGTGAGACTTTTTGATCATGTTTCCTTTTGAGTTTTGCCATGAGTTTTGATACATGTTCAGCCCTTGAATTAGGTTGGTTGAGACTTATGTTCTTTATTTTTCTCATGTGATTTGGTAATTGTTTGATACCTTGCATTTGAAGTGACATTTGTACATATTATTCTACTTCCATCTAACATGATTTTGATGAGGCACTTGTGCCACCTTGTCTTGTTTGCTTTGTGTGAGATTATAGGGTTTGTTTAGAATATCATAGGTCCTTATTGGTTCACTTATAGGTCATTTTGATTGGGGTTTGCCATTGATGTGTGTTTATGCATTTTAGCTTGCATTTTTGTCCTAATTCCACATCTGATTTCTTCTTGTGCTCTACATGATTTGTGTTTGCATTGTGTATGCCATTTCACTCATGTCATTTGCATATCATCAATTGTATGCTACTGGTCTATATGCATTCATACTCATTTCATATGTTATGCATCTTTAACATGTAAGTTTGTGCATCTAATTGAAATTTGTTTCTCTCCTTTTCATTTCTTCTTCATCTATTTTCTTCTACTTGAATCATTTCATCCATGACTTGTATGCTTGTTCATATGCATTGTAAGAAATTTATAAATGATGTATGCTTCTGACCTTGACATTTCTTTAAGCATAAATACATGTTCATCTTGCACTTTTATTCATCTTTCATCAACTACTTCCATGATGCATTTCTTGGATGTTTAAGGCATTGTTTGTGCAAAGTTTGCTTGAGTTTGGTACCTTAACCTTAGAAGACTCTCTTAGGGTATAAGTTCTTACTTAGAAACTTTATCAACCTTTAGGACATTTCTTCTTTAGTTCCTAACTTGTTTGATCTTTACTTGTCATTCTTTCTTTATTTCTTTACTTGTAAATTGTTTTGCTAACATTTTCAGGGGCTAATGGTAAGTCAAGTGTGTGGGTGTGCACCCACATACAACCTCTTCTTTCATCTCTTTTAAGCTTTCAACTTGTGTTTGTGATAAGCATCTAATGCTTTCTTTGTTCAATCTCTTTCATCCCCTTTGAGTTCTTAACTTAACTTCCATCTTTGAAGTAAGTTAGAACTCACTCTTCTTCTCTTTTCTTTTAGAGTTATGTTTCTAAAACACACTTAACCATTAGGAACATCCATGTATGATAACTTTAGGGTTTGAGTCTTAGTCTCCCTCATTAGATTTTACCTTTCTTAACATTTGAGTCTCTCTTCTTCTCATCTCAAAACAAAAGCAAAAACATCTAATAAAGGATTAACATGTATTGCACTTGAGCCTTACCTGCGGGAAATGGAAGGAGGAGGGTTTCCCTCCGCCTTTCTAGAGTGTTTAGCATACGTCCTGTTAGGACGACCATGCGACACATTCGATCCTATATCATAGACTTGAATGCAATACGTGTTACTAACACAAAAATAATCAAAACAATTCTTCTTAAAATACAAAAACAAACAAACAAGTTCTCTTCTCATCTCCTTAAGTCTATTTCTTAAGGAATCGTCATGTCCGTTCTACCGCAAACAGGTAACGCCTAAGTCTCCCTACAGCGAGCTGCAACACCTAACTGCTGGAATGCGCTCTCTAACGTTTCCACTAAAAAACACAAACAAAGCAACCCTTGTTGATCTGAACTACATTTGCTCTGATTCTTCCTTCTCGTCTGATTGAAGATACGTAGGCACAAGACGACGATGTCTTGACGAGCAACCTTCCCCGTAGTCCGTCGAACTACGTGGACTCTGACTTTCCCATTGCACTGAGGGAATACGTAGGCCTAGGACAACAATAATGTCCTATCGAGTCACTTCGTTCCTTTTTCCCCTCTCTATCCTACCTTTCGTTTCCAGTTCTCCAGTCAGCAGCGAAGCTCCAGTCGACGACACCTTTTGATCGAACAGCAAGCGTGGATCCCATCAGGTACGATGGACACGTGGGGGTGCTAATACCTTCCCTTCGTGTAACCGACTCCCGAACCCAGTTCTCTTGGTCGCAAGACCATGCTCTTTCCTTCCCCCAGGTTTACGCAGTGTTTCCTTTCCCTCTCTTGGGATAAATACACATTGCTGGCGACTCTGTTTCCATGCCACTTTCGCCTCTGTACTTGGATGAAAATCCCGAGAGCGACAACGTTGACCTCAGGAATAGTGTAGTTGAGGAACTCTAGTCCTGCAACCTTTGTAAATTCATCGTCGTACTGGATGTTTTCTAAATGCCCTGAGTAATGATCCCATAACATGGTGGGGACGTAGGTATTCTTTTCAATGATGCTCAGCTGATATTCATCATTGGGCTGACTCTTTTGCCCCAAGTCTCCTGGGTACAGCTGCCAGATAGGCATGCCATCCATTGGGCCATAATAGTCGTGGTCAAAGTTGTCTTTCATCAGAGTGTCCTCCTCTAATGAGTTAGGTGGAGCACGGTATCCTTCTGGATCACAATCTCCGTATATCATTTCGACGTCTGATCTTGGTATATATCTCGGACTCTGTGCGAGATAGCAAAATGGCGTAGACACCTCTTCCTGAGACATATAATCGTCCTCGTTGAGATAGGACTTCCATTCTTCATCTATATCGGAGGGATCACCCTCATTAATGGTATGTACTTCTTGAGACACTGGGTGAAGGAAACCTCCACTGTGGAAGAAGTTCTGAATGGGACGAAGACTTTCATCGTTAAAAGCAGTTTGGGTACAGTTTGAAGAAAAACCAAGACCTTTCTTCGCTTTGTTGTCAGTAGGAATGACAAGTTGTCCCCATCCTTTCACGCTGTTACTTTTGATCACTTCGAGAGCATCTTTGTACGAGGAAATCAATGTTCCTCTTTCTGATTGTTTGTCATTGTTCACCGAAAGTGTTTAGAACTGGGTTCCAACAACCTCCTATGGTTTTACACAAGTGGACGACGATAAGTTACTCACGATCAAGGCTTGTTCTCCACAGACTGTGACGAGTTGGTCCTTCTTGACGTACTTCAGCTTCTGGTGAAGCGTCGAAGTGACTGCCCCAGCCTCGTGTATCCAAGGCCTTCCTAACAAACAACTGTATACTGCCCGGATGTCCATGACCTGGAAAGTGACTTGGAAAGTGTGAGGGCCGATAGTTATGGGAAGGTCGACTTTGCCGATAACTATTTTCCGGGATCCGTCAAATACTTTGATGATGACCTCACTGCCTTTCATCGGAGATCCTTTGAAAGATAGTCGCATTAGAGTGGACTTTGGCATAACATTCAGATTCGATCCGGTATCTACCAGTACGCTGGCTAAAGCATCGTCCTGGCAGTTGACTGTAATATTTAGCGCCATGTTGTGACTTTTGCCTTCTTTCGGCAGTTCCTTATCACTAAACCCCAAGTTATTGCAGGAAGTGATGTTGGAGATGATGCTGTCAAATTGTCTTATTGACACATCTTGTTCCACAAAGGCTTGCTCTAATACTTTTTGTATAGCCTCCCTGTGAGCTTCGGAACTGAGTAAAAGAGATAGCATATAGATTCTTGAAGGAGTTTGCAATAGCTGGTCTAAAATGTTGTACTCGCTCTTCTGGATGAGTTTCAGCATCTCATCGTTGTTCTTTGAAAGGTCGGGATTACTGGATTGACCGACTGGTTGATCAGGAACTTCTGTTTGAGGTTCCTTTTCTTTGTTGGGTTCTCCAACTCCTCGGTTGAAGATTCGACCGCTCCGTGTTACTCGACTGATGTCTGCAATATTCACGACGGAGGGTAATAGAATTTCCTTTCCATTCTCAATTGTTGTTGTACCGTATTTGTAAGGGATAGCCTTAGTTGATTCATACGGTAGTGGTCCCGGCAGATAGATAACTACAGGAGCCTTTTGATTCTTCTGACCATTATAAGTAATTTCAATCAGTTCTTGTTGGGAACTTTCGATTCGTCAAGTAAAGGGATGATGGTACAAACATCTTTGGTCCTCTTATGATCAGAGATTACGACAACATCCTTGATTTGATCAGCGAAATAGTCTGGCATCAAGTTGATTGACCCAGAATCTGGACACGGTCGAATCTCTTTGTGGTCCAACTGGCTTTGAAGGGCTGCTCGCACGAGGTAACATCCTTGATTATCTTCCGAGCAAACTCGACATCGTTCATAGTTGTGTGGTGGCACCTGGCCACGCCCGCTCTGTATGCAGTGTAACCTCACTAGGTCCGTTTCCATTGATCGAACATCCTGACTTTGATGCCTAGTAGGGTTCCCATTAATCATACTGACTTGTTGTGTGTCTTCGTCTAAATAGATCGGAAGCCACCAGTGGTTCAACAAGTGTTGCAAAGTTCTCTGAACGAGAGCGCATCCTTGGTCGCTTTCACGACATCCCTTACAGTTCTGATAATTATGCGAAGTCAGAAAACCGAGCTGGACCTGCTTAGCATGTAACTCCACCAAGCTGGTATTCATCAAGCGAATATCAAAGATATGAATCATATTCACTTGATACTGATTTCTATCGCGGTAATCCTGAATTCATCCAAGAACCATCTGACGCTGGAGGGCCTCTTGTATAAAAGAGTATCCCTGATTGTTTACCGAGCAAGTCAGATAGGAATCGTAATTATGCTGTGGCAGATTGTGATGCTGGATTTGCCTTAAGTGCATCGCCACCAAGTTGACATTCATTGTACGGATGTCGTGGTTTTGAATGATGTTGGAATTTGTGTAAGTCATGTTGACCCCACGAATTCGGTGATCCTGAATCCATCCGAGATCTAACTATTCTTGTAGAGCTGATTGTACCACAGAACATCCTTGATTGTCTTTAGAGTAGATATCACACTGCTGATAATTATGAGATGGTACATGCCCATATCTGCTCTGTCTGTGATGCATCTTGACCAGGTTAGCCTTCAATAAAAGTACATCATGAATTTGATAGCTGTGGTTAGACTCTCCCTCTATCAAATTTACCGCAGCTTTCTCGTGTTGGGGCAGCGGGTTCGTCTGAACATTTGGATTTGTATCCTTAAAGGATAAGACCCTGCTCCTAACAAGCTTTTGCACATCGGATTTAAAGATGAGACAATTTTCTCTGTTATGCCCTGGTCCTTCTTGATGGTAAGGGCAAGTCTGATCGGCTTTGAACCAAAAAGGAGGATTCTCTAGTATTGTAAGAGGAGACCTGGTTTGGATGTGCCCCTTGACCAGCAGTAGTGGAAACAGTTCTGCGTACAACATTGGTATAGGGTCAAACCCTGGTGGTCGCGTTATAAGGTTGTTGTTGTACGGAGGACGAGCCTGCTGAAGAGGTTGTTGTGTCCTTTGCTGATATTGTTGTTGATTTGGTTGGCTCTGAGCAACCTGAGGTTGATACGTTGGAACAGGCTCATGGTTGATAGCAGGAGTTACAGCTGCTACTAGTTGGTACCATCGCCTTTGCTTTCCAAGAGAGATATTACTAATATCTTGCTCTTTTTTCTTAGGGGGAAAACTACCGTATCTTTTGGCGCTGCTTGATGATCCAGCATCTTTTACTAAACGTCCTTCTCGGACTGCTTCCTCCAGACGAACTCCCATGCCTACCATTTCAGTAAAGTCACTGGGCGCACTGGCTACCATTCGGTCGTAGTAAAATGAGCTCAAGGTTTTCAAGAATATTTTTGTCATCTCTTTTTCCTCAAGAGGTGGACAAATATGAGCGGAAATTTCACGCCATCTCTGAGCATATTCCTTAAAGGTTTCCTTATCCTTCTGCGACATGGCTCTGAGTTGGTCTCTGTCCGGTGCCATGTCCTGGTTATACTTATATTGTTGAACGAAGGCAGCGCCAAGATCTCTGAAGGTGACGATCTTGGTGCGGTTTAACTCCATGTACCATTTGAGTGCGACACCGGTTAAACTATCTTGAAAGTAGTGGATCAGTAGCTGTTGGTTCTTTGTCTGAGTTGACATCCTCCGAGCGTACATCACCAGATGACTTTGAGGGAAAGAGTTACCCTTGTATTTCTCAAATTCGGGCACCTTGAATTTGTGCAGAACTTTCACATTGGGGACCAAACAAAGGTCTGCAGCGTCCTTTCCAAATAAATCCTGACCACGAAGGGCTTGCAGTTCCTTCTGCATCTCCAGAAATTATTCCTGGAACTCATTCATTCTGTCAAACATACTTTCGTTTCCACCAGACGGTATCTGTAGAGTCTGTCCTTCCGGAACAGTGTGTACCACGGGTGGTGGTATAGTCATTACGGCTGAGACTCTTGGTGCTTCCCGAAGTTTGTAACCTTCAGGAGTTGCTATCATGCCCTTGGCATCTTCGATTTCCCGAAGTTTGTAACCTTCAGGCCCAGTGGGTCCTGCTGCAGTTTCTGGATCTTCCGTGATCGACGGAATATATCCTTCCGGGATATAGTTAATAGGCATGCCCCAGGGACGATCTTTAGGCATGGTATATCGAGGAACATACTTCTCCACTATGGGCGTCAATGTGGTCTCTGAGATCATAGTCCTTTGATGCTGTATCTGAGCTGCTGCCAGAGCTTGCATATCATTGTGAAGCTTTCTCAAATCCTCTTTCAGAGCGTCGAGTTCTTCTCTCAACTCTCTATTTTCTTCCTCGAGATCATTCATTTTCTTTTGTTGACTGGCCCAAGTATTGTACGAATGAGACAGTTTGGCTCTAGAATCGAGACACAAACGGGAGATTAGTAGGTAAGAAGAAGGCGTTATGTGAGAATGATGAATGATATGCAATGATTATATTAATTATTTTTTTAATCAAAATAAACTTCAATAATTGGATTGCAAATATCAAACAATGGCGAAGACCCCGTTTTATTGAATTCAAAATTGCGGAAATGGAAATACAGTAATTTACAAAGTACTGTAAAAGGAAAAGTCTAAACTAATGGATCCCGAGTCCTCTCTGAGGGGAGCTCAGGTGCTAGTGCTTTCCTTTTCTTTGATCGGGGCTCTTTAGCCGTTGTCGGGTTGTCATTCCTTTGCCAAGTGAAAGGAGTGAGTAAATTCCTTTGGTCTTCTTGATTTTCTACAGCGTGTTTCTCTAAAATCTCAACCAGAGCATCTTTTTCTTTTAACAGTTGCTGTATTTTCTTGCACTCCACATTGAGAATACGATACTTGTTCTTCCAAGACCTCTTCTCCTGTTGAACTCTATTGAGAGTAACCTGAAGCTTTTCCATATCAGACATAAAGTAAAGGACAGATTCCTTTAACGGAAGAACTTCCTAACGAGGGTAAGGCATCCTCAGCTTGAGAGCTCTAGTTTGTACCCAGTGGAGATAAGGTTCCACAGAGACACAATCTGGTTTTCCTAAAGACTCTCTTCCTTTCCTATGAACAAGTTTCCAAGCATGCACTATTTCTTCCTTTAGTGCCCTGTCATTTTCTCCTTCCTTGAAGAAAAGACCTTCCAGATGAGCATTACGCGAGACATGCCTCATCGAGTATCCAAATTGACGACGAACCAAAACTGGATGATAATTGATTCCTCCTTTAATTCCTATGAGGGGTACATTAGGGAAATTTCCACAATGGTCAATGATTCTTATCCCGTCATAGACTCGATCGTACCAATCGATGTCAGAGTTAGTAAGAGACATGATTCTCTGCGACCAACGTAAAGTATTCTTTTGATCTCAAAATGCAGCAGACTTGGGTAAATGGAAAGTGAACCATTTATACAGCAGGGGTACACAACATGTGATCATTCCTCCACTGTACAAATTCCTTAAGTGTACAGAATGATAAGCATCCGTGAGCAAGGTCGGTACAGGGTTTTCAATCAGAAAAATCTTAATGGCATTGAGATCAACGAAGTTATCAATGTTGGGAAATAGAAATAACCCGTAGGTGAGTAAGACAAAGACGCTCTCGAAAGCGGCCACGTTCCCTATACTAGCAAAGTACAGAGCCTTCTTTACCAAAAACTTGGATGGTAAACCTTGGATTCCACCCTTAGTGGTCATGTGAGTCCTGACTTCTGACTCGTCCAAATAAATTGCTCTTGCAATGGTTTGATCCTTTGGAATTTCTTCCAGTCTGAAAAAGGGAGCTTGATCAGTAATAGGTAAATCAGTCAGGTGAGAGTACTCCTCCAGCGTTGGTGCAAGTTGATAATCCGGGAATGTGAAACAGTGATAAATCGGATCGTCGAACTGAATGAGTGTAGACATGATTCCTTCAATTACATGGACCCTTAACAGAGACAGCAGTCCTCCGTACTTAAATATGAAAGCATCAGGGTTGGTGATCATCCTTGCTAACCCTCTCAAATCCTCTAGTTTTGGAACCTTGAAGGTATACTTGTGAGTCTTCCTCCTACCTAAATCCATAACGCAATCTCTTTATCTGACATTTGCAATCATTGTCTTAGTTTAATTTGAAAAAGAGAGACTAGAAGAGAAGAATTTTCTTTGTTTAATGTTTTTTAATGAAATGAATGCATGAATGCAACACACAAAAACATAGAAAAAACAAGCGGTCAAAGGTTCAGTGTCATGAAGTCATGGCTCTACCCATCCCCAAAGGTTATACTGGTGATTTTTTGTACCTGTCCTCAAAATCATTGACCCCTCTTGGGATAACAACAACATGCTGGTTCACCCGAGCGAGCTGCAGTATCTTAGAGTAGTCTCAAATGAGGGTAGTATCGTGTGACAACTATTTCCGATAGCTTTCGCACTACAAAATAGTAACAAGGTTTCAGTCTACTAAAATCCTCAGCTTCTCAGATAACCCAATCGAACAATCTGCTTTTAATAACTGAAGTCGTATAGGCATTGAATCCGCAAAGGGAATCTCCACTGATTCGATGGTCGACCGGGACCTCTTATTTGGGAGTCACTCCCTGTAAGATTACCCGTATAGTGCCATCACTTATCTTAGGTGTATACTCAATCTTTCCAGATGCGGCATCACCCGCAGTCCGATTAGCAGAAAAATAAACACAGATATCAATTAGGAAAAGTGATATATATATATATATATATTTGTCCTAGCATCCTAGACCTCTATAATCCTATTATCCTAACAGTCAATGACTCCCCAGCAGAGTCACCATTTTTCTGTAGCGAGCAACTTTTGTCGGTGACACGACCACCTTATCGCTGAAGTTTGGGTTTTCCTCCTCGAGGAGAAAGGGTGCTACTTTCTGATTTATTATTTATCCCGTGAAGCTGGAAGGGAAAGGGAAGCTATCTAAAACTAACCTTGCATGCGATTATTTAACTGAACAAACGCTTGAAGAGATTGGGGGGGTCCGAGGTCTGGTTATATAATGGGTAGTCGTCAATTACCCATCCTATATGTGGTTATCCACAAGATGTTAGCTTTAGGTTTCACTTTGTAATTGATGGTGTTTATTTGTTAATGGGTTGGGGAAGTTTCTTGGGAAAGATGAGAGAGTGAGTGAGTTTTTGTTTATGCTCGGGCTCTTTCCTGATAATTTTTGGTAGGGTACTAGACCTAAGGGTTTTGATTGATATGAAGGTACTGGACCTAAAGTTTTGGTTTAGTATGCTCGCTAAGATTTCGCAATCTTATGCCTACTGTCATACCCCAAATTTTGAAAACTAAGATTTCCCATCATTGTGCAAATCATCATCACCATATGAATGAACCATTAGTCTCCCCAAAGATGGGTGAGCATCCACTATAACCAGGCTTAGGGTTTCAAGCCCTCTCAGAGCTCTTAGACAAAGGATCAATCAAGAAATGACATGATCTTCAACTTGTCTAGCCTCTCAAACATCCACAAAGGATCAATAGGACTCCCACTTCAAGGATTAAGCACAAGGCTTCTCCCTTCTAGGTGGATCAAGCCTTAAGATCGCTAGTGTCACCAAATTAGGGTTTGGTCGACCAGGGCCTCCAGATGGAAATTTGCCTCAGGGCATGAGCCAATCCTTCAAAGCATAACCTATGAAGCTCCAAGGGATCTCATGAACCCAATCATCAAGTCAATTTAGCCTCAGGGGATGCATTTATAAAAAATGAAGAATTAGGGTTTCTTGACCTAATTCACCCCTAAGTTGACTTTTGGGACAAATCATGAGACAAGACCTCAAGAGATGATTTGAGGGTCCCTAACACACCATATTGATCCATTTGCAACAATGGATTGAGCCAAGAAGCTTGAGCAACAAGTTTCAATTTCATCTGAACCATAGTTAGGGTTTCGCGAGAAAAGTCAACTGTATCTTTGACTTTTGACCAGGACATGCTCCCAAACCCTAAGACATGATTCAATACACCCTATAACACCTATGAAATCAATCCATCAAGTTTGATTTAGGTTAAGGACTTGATTTCATAGAGGATCGCACAGTTTGGAGTTCATCTGACAAAAAGTCAACTGTGCACAAAAGTCAAACTTTGACTTTTTGAGATTTTTCACAATTATGGTTCTTTGACCCCAAAATGATGTTAATGTATAATTGGAATCATCATTCATCAAGAAAAATCAAGAAAAGTGGGATAACTTGTAAAAGGGGTAACCATAAAAAACTTAGAAATTTTTCTAAGTTATGGAACAAAGTGGCTAGGGTACCAACTTTGGAGGATCATAACTCCTAAACCACAAGGCCATTTTTCCCACCCAAAGCTGGATTTGTAGCTCTCATTACCTTCTACAAAAGCTTCAACTACACCTCATTCCAACTCATCATGAATTTTGATTTATGGAATGATCAAAATCTCAAAAAGTGAAAATGTCACTTTTTTCCAACACTTTGTGAAATTTTCACTAAGTCAGAATCTGCCTTCACTTTTCTCCAAATGTAGGGGCATTTTTCACTTGGATCCAAAAGGTATAAAAACCAACTATGATCAAACAGTTGTTGTATCATATAAGGGCTTTCCAAAGTGGCCAAGAACTCCATCAAATTCCAATTGAGCAATGAGATATGACAATGGCAATATGCCTTGCTGAAAACTGCCAAGGCTAGGCAGAATTTTGTACTTTTGCTCGATTTGGAAAAATCAGATAATTCTAAGCCTTGTCATTACTTTGGACACATCTGAGGATCAAATCTAAAGGGAACAAACACTGATCCAAGCCTCCAAAGTCTTTGGAACAAGAAGTAGCATGTCAAACCTAGAAATCCCTAAAAGAGGGACAAGACTCCAATTTTGGATTGGAGCATTTAATGGATGCACCAAGGTGGCATGGACTGACACATTTGCAACTGAATTCAGTCAAGAATGATCCAACAACTAGGGAACCACAACTCTGTGCCCTAACCTCTAGTCAATGGCTAGAGGAGACTTGGATTCCCATTGATCAACATTGGCCAAACCTCTGCTGCAGTTGCCATTCACTATTGATCCTAAAACAAACTTGTTCTACTATAAATAGAGCTCATTTGTGCTCAGTTTGAGTACACCAAAGCCATCAAACAGATGTTTTCCTCAAAATCACCTTCTCACTTCCAAATTTGCCTTCCAAAGTAAGTCACTATCGGGTTTTGAGTTTGAGAGCAATTCCAACCAAACCAATCACACACACACACACACACACACCTCATAAACATCATATAGAAGTGATCCAAACACTCACATAATATCTGGAACATCAAAATCACAAAATCACTAGCCAATTGCTCAAGCCTTTGACAAATTTGCAGTTGGGGTACCATCTCAAGTTCCAGATCATTTCAATCCATTCCAAGCATCCAGACACACTCCATGGCACCTAGGGAAGCTATCCAGATCATTGGAACCTAGTTGTAACACATCTAACCCAAAACACGATCACCAGCTGCAAGAGGTGAGATGAGCTCTTATAACTCTATGATCCATGCATTTTTTGTTGCACAATAATTTGGCCATATGTTCATAATCATGCATAGAGTGTTTACCCTCAATCAATTGCTTTGTATGAATAGTGTATGGAATTTCTGAACCTTCATGCAGAATTTAGGGTTCTTGAGGTTTCTCTTTGATTTCTTATTCCATGCTTAAAATAAATGAAATTAAAGACCATAGACATGATCGTGAGGTTGAAACGAGTAGATTGATATGTAGATTGCATGATATAATCAAGTATTCAGTGAGATTGGATAGAAAATGCAAATTTGCAGAAACAAAGGAAGGGCGCATGTTCTTGCCATGTTCTTGGCGCCCTTTTTCAAATATTTGAATATTTTAATTTTGTGATTTTATTTAATTGATTCAAAAATTAATTTCTCTCTGAGTTTTAATGATTTTGAGTTGATTCTTTTTTTAATAATTCACAAAAATGTTAAAATATTTTATTTTACCAAAAAATCCCAAAAATATTATTTATTTCATATAATTGATATTTTTGCCAAGAATTAATATTTTAATTGTTTTTGACATTTAAAATATTTTTTCCTTCTTGATTTTGCAAATTTTAATGATTTCTAATCATTTTGTAGGTCAAAACATAATTTTTGAAACATTAATCCAAGATCACAATTTTTTTTCCACATGTTAAACAATGTTGATCATTTTTATTGAATTTTTTATTCAATTAAAATACATTTTGGAAACAAATTATGGTTTTGATTAATTCAACCCTCATCAAACCTTTTTTAAACACTTTTGGGCCTCTAATAGAGTGTAAGACCCAATCCCCTTTTAACCAAAACAATTTTGGGCCTCAGATATTGTATAAGTCCCTCTGCGTTAAAAGAAAATCTCGGCTTGATCGCCAATTCAAAAACAAATCATCTGGGCCTACCCTTGTGTTATAAGCCCCATTCTTTTCTTTAAACACTTGGGCCTCTAATAGAGTGTAAAGACCAAATCCTTTGTAAATACAAACCTATTTTGGGCCTCAAATGTTGTATAAGTCCCGTTGTATTTCAAAAGTGCAGCGCGATCATCGCCCGTTTAAAACAAACCATCTGGGCCTCTCCTCGAGCTATAAGACCCATTCAAAACCATTTTGGGCCTCTAATAGAGCGTAAGACCCAATCCTCTTTTGAAACCAAAAACTTTTGGGCCTCAGTCGTTGTATAAGACCCACGGTGTTTTCAAAACCTCGGCGCGATCGCCGCCCTTTTCAAAATTAACCATTGGGCTTCTCCTTGAGCTATAAGACCCATCTTTGTTCACTTTCAATCATTTTGGGCCTCTTGAGAGAGTGTAAGACCCATCCCTTTGCACAGAAAACCTTTCTTGGGCCTCAGTCACTTGTATAAGACCCTGTACAAAACGACAGTGCAATCACTGATAAAACCCTGGGCCTCTCCTTGAGCTGTAAGCCCCAACAATCTTTTCGAAGTACTTTCTCCTTTGATTTTGAATATAATATTGTTATCAAAGTTTTCTTGGTTGAACAACTAACAAAACAACATGGAAGCTCTACAACCGAGTAAGTGTTTACCCGCTTTCATATGTATATAATTATATTGTGGGGCTGTTTCACTGTAAGTCTTCTTTCATGAACTCATATCGATTGTGTAATACTAGTATAGATATTTAGAGTTTCCCCAGCAACTACGTCTAGAACTAGACAAAACCTCGTCTCCTTACATCCAACATTCTCCCGGATATTTCAACATAACCTAAACCATAAGAATTTTCTTTTACAACAATTTTAGATAACTAGATCTAAGAAATCTCCCCCTTGAACAGTTCATATACAGAAGGCCAATGTTCCAAGTGAAACCCCTTCTGGAACTGTTCATCAGCCTCCTCTTGGGCTTAGTACAAGGACTCACAGGCTTCCTAAAAGCATCCCCGCCTCCTCTTTTGCATTGTACAAGGACCCGTCGGCTTCTTAGAAGTTTTCACAGCCTCCTCTTAGGCTTCGTATAATGATTTTTCCTCCGGGAAGATAGCCTCCTCTTGGGCTTCGTACAAATTTTCCCTTCGGCTTCTTAAAAGTTTTTCTCGCCTCCTCTTGGGCTTCGTACAAATTGTCCCGACGACCTCTTAAAGGTATAGGAACAAAAATTAGTCATCTTAATAGAACAGTCTTTCAAAGAGTCTAGATCTTTCTACCGCGAACGTACTGTCTCTTAATCTCTCTTAAGCATAGTACAAAAGATAAAACTCTAGACTTGGACAGTCTAATCTCCTTAAGTCTCTAAGACATTCTCAAGTTCCTTTCAAAAATAGGAAAAACACCCGTAGACTTGGGCAGTCTCAATACCCGTCGGATTCCCCGTTTCCTTAAAGAACAAGAAATAATCCTGGTCCTCAGATCAAATCCATGTGTACAACATTACCCATATAAGAACTGATTTTCTCTTTTAACCAACATACTGGACCTGTCACTCAACTGAAACAGTAACCCTAGCCTCCTCTTGGGCTTTGTACAATGATTCTCCCCAGCGGAGTTAACCTTTTCAGACTCTCTTGTTGAGTCAAACACTTTTAGCCTCTATCTCGGGCTTCGTACGAGATACAAAAACACTCTCTTGTTGAGTATAAAAGACTCTCTTGTTGAGTCAAACCTTTGCAGCCTCCATCTCGGGCTTCGTACGAGATACAAAATCACTCTCTTGTTGAGTATAAAAGACTCTCTTGTTGAGTCAAACATTATTAGCCTTCATCTCGGGCTTTGTACGAGATACAAAACACTCTCTTGTTGAGTATAAAAAGACTCTCTTGTTGAGTCGATCACCTTTAGCCTCTATCTCGGGCTTCGTACGAGATACAAATCACTCTCTTGGTGAGTATAAAGGACTCTCTTGTTGAGTCAAACCCTTTTAGCCTCCGTCTTGGGCTTCGTACAAGACACATATAAAAACACTCTCTTGTTGAGTCAACCCTTTTAGCCTCTCTCTCGGGCTTCGTATGAGACACAAAAGCATCCTCCTGTTGGGTCAATAGCCTTCTCTTAGGCTTTGTATAAAGAAATCCCCATTTGATTCAATCAACCTTTTAGCATCAAATCATGCTTTGGTCACAGCATACAAACATCAACAACTCATTTTCCCTCGTCTAATTGCTGTAAGCGGCAAGCCTCTGGATTATTTACATCCACGCCACTGTCCCTCTTTTAGCCTGAGAAATTCCTAAGGAAAGATGACATTACTCTAAACTGAGTTAAAGTCTTCTCCTTTAGGTTGAAAATCCCCTATAAAGGAAATTATGGCATTGCTGGATTCGTATATCCCAGTTAAAGTAATTCTCCTTTATAATCAGTCACCCAATAATTGTGACAAACAGACCCCTTTAGAGATGACAAATTCTCTCTAAAGTCAACACCCTTTTAGCTTCACATCTTGGGCTTCAAACAAGATATAAATAGACCCTTCAGCTTCACATCTTAGGCTTTGAACAAGATACAAACCACCTTTAGCTTCATGTCTTGGGCTTTGAACAAGACACCAAAACACCATTTCCTCCCATAGAATAGGAGGAACTACGATCGCTCGAATTTCCCTATCCCGGGAATGCGTAGGCATAAGATTGAAAAAGAATCTTAGCGAGCACACTAATAAAAAAACCCCAAAGTCCCCTACCTCCATCCTATCTGGCGCAGTATCCCTACAAATTCCCCATGAACAATCCCGGTATTTCGTTCTGAACAAAATAAGCAGAGAGAGGCCCACGAACTAAAGCCGCATCTGTAAACCAACAGTTTTGACTGTTTAACCTCAGTTTGCAAGCAGGGTTAGTTGGAGACATCTATTTCCCTTCCTTCATCAGCTTCAATAGGATAAAAAATGAATCGAACTGTAGTACCAAAGCGATAGTGATTCGAAACCACAAAAACCGTGCTACACCTACGTATTCCCGTTTAAAGAAATAGGGAAATCAGAACAATCGTAGTTCCTCCTATTCTAAGGGAGGAAACAGATGTTTTGGTGTCTTGTTCAAAGCCCAAGATTGAAGCTAAAAGGGTTTATTTGTGTCTTGTTCAAAGCCCAAGATTGAAGCTAAAAGGTTTGACTGAGAGAGAATTTGTCATCTCTAAAGAGGGATTGTTGAGTTTTGTGTACCTTGATCAAAGCCCAAGGTTGAAGCTAAAAGATTAATTGACTCGACTAGGGGATTTCCTTAAATAAAGCCAGAGAGGAGGCTAAATATGACCGACTCAACAAGAGAGTGTAGATATAGGTGTCTTGTACGAAGCCCAAGAATGAGGCAAAAAAGAGACTGACACTTTGGGGATATCATTATACAAAGCCTAAGAGGAGGCCAAAAAGGGTTTTGACTCCGTTGGAGAGGTTCGTATGTGTCTTGTACAAAGCCCAAGATTGAGGCTGAAATTTAACCGACTCTGGTGAGGATATTTTATGTGTCTTATATAAAGCCCAAGATTGAGGCTAAAATAAGTTTGACTCTTCTTGGGGAAAATCAGTCCTCGAAGCCTAGAGGAAGGCTGGGAGGGAATGACTCTGCTTGGGAAGGTATCTGTCCCGAGCTCAAAAGAGGGAGATTTATGTCTTTTACAAAGCCCAAGATTGAGGCTAAAAGGGTTTGACTCAACAAGAGAGTGTTTTTATCTGTCCTGTACAAAGCCCAGGATTGAGGCTAGAAAAAGATTGACTCAACAAGAGAGTCTGAAAAGGTGGTTGACTCAACAAGAGAGTCTGAAAGTTGATTGACTCAACAAGAGAGTCCTTTATACTCAATAAGAGAGTGATTAACTGTCTCGTACGAAGCCCGAGATTGAGGCTAAAAGGGTGTTGACTCAACAAGAGAGTCTGAAAAGGTTAGCTCTGCTGGGGAGAATCATTGTACAAAGCCCAAGAGGAGGCTGACTACGTTGAGGAAAGATCATTATACAAAGCCTAAGAGGAAGCTATCTTACTGCTGGGGATAATTGAGATCCCTAGGAAGGTCCAAGTGGAGGAATTAACTCTTGCCGAGGATTACAGAAGAGTTGAGGTATCAGATGCCTTGAGGTTCTGATTTAAGATAGTGTTGACCCTGGTCGGGGAATTTTTAGGAGAAAGACTAGGTTTTAACTCAGCTGGGAATTGATCGGATGACCAGGGTTCCTCCTACGTTCGTAGCGAACTTGAGAATTTCTTTGAGACTCAAGTGGGTTTAGACTGTCCAAGTCTACTGGTGTTGAAGAGTTTTATCTTTTGTAGGATGCCCAAAAGAGGGCAAGGGCCTTAAGGGATGAGAATCAACCCTAAAGTGGCCTGAGGTTTGACACTAGAAAGACTGCTCTAGCAAAGGATGACTAAGTTCTATCTTATACCTTTAAGAGGTCGTTAGGGTCCTTGTATTAAGCCCAAGAGAAGGCATGAGAACTTCTAAGAAGCCGAAGGGTCCTTGTACAAATCCCAAGAGGAGGCGGGTGTAACACCCTAACATCCCCCGAATAATTTAATCAAAAAATCAGAGTAAAATGAAACAACTCGGAATAAAAGGGTATTACTTTCAACAAGAACTTGCTCATAAATAGGACATGTAACATATAATAAATATTAATGCATCTTTAATCCAAAAATCATCTTTATTACACAGCGAAAATTCTTCATTGTGATCAACATAATATAACGGTTTCAATTAATCAAAAATAGTTTTCGTATTATAAACAACTAATAATTCTTTAACAAATAAATATATGCATAAAGCGTTCCCGACTCCTAATGTTACATATCAGAGCAGACGCCAACTAAAGTGAAGCACTTCGTCTTCACCGACCACGACTTCCACACTACTCCTGATTATCTGCACGTTACCCACGTGGAGGCAACATTCAAACAGAAGGGGTGAGATCCTCAAATCAACAAAAGAATAAGATGATATAAATATAAGAGTATAAATCATCAAGTAATTCACCCAATCACAACTTCCAACAAGAATCACACACTTCAACATAAACACAGATAATCACACAAAGCATAATGCAACACAACTATCAACGAATGCAATGAGAGACCAACTAGACTCAATGCATGTGGTACCAATATTGATCCCTGTTTCATGATCACAATTCCCATCAGAACATCTATTTAGGTCGCTCACACCCCACATGGGCACACGACAATCGTGATTGCTCACACCCCACATGGGCACACAATCACCTCAACAACCACAACAACATTGATTCCATCAAGGAATCCGGATAAACGCTCACACCCTGCATGGGCACACGTCATCCCACAACTATGCACATGCCATGCACCATCAATGACAACATACAACAACGACTCATGCACGCACATTGCATATTCATCATCATGCCAATACCACTCGACAATCAACACGCATTTATCGAAACATGCATATAGCTCATCAAAACATGCCTACCACATAACATGCCGTAACAACTCAACGTCATCATCATACTACCGCATAAGTAACAGCTAGTGCATTTACATGTTACGCCACAACAACTCAACAACAACATCATGCAACTTCATAAACAACAACTATTGCATTTATCAGTTAAGTCACAACACCTCATACCATAGCTAGTCAACAATATCATCACACAACATTATAAGCAACAACGATTACAATCACATGGTATGCTACAACAACTTATCAATAACATCACGCAACA
The DNA here is from genome assembly GCA_022829125.1 of Lathyrus tuberosus. Lineage (NCBI taxonomy): Eukaryota > Viridiplantae > Streptophyta > Magnoliopsida > Fabales > Fabaceae > Lathyrus > Lathyrus tuberosus. The sequence continues at coordinate 2,793,475 of JALAZF010000584.1, read as the reverse complement.
TCATAAGCAACAATCACAACACACATTCCTACGACTAACTCCCACATTTCACATTTCAACACATCGGAACCTACACGGAAACACATATGGTGCGTCGAATAGTTGGAAATCTATCATTGAAAATAATTTTAACATAAAGTACATAAAGTCAGCTTTCCAACGATTCGAACGGCGACCCAAACGGACTCACAGGTCAAAAGTTATGAATTTTCGAAGTTTTTAAAATCGGCTACCCGAGGGGACCGCGCTAAGCGAGCTAGACCGGGCTAAGCCCGCCCTGCGATTCAGCCAAAAATGCCCGCGATGACAGCACTTCTCCCACTTCGATTTCACACCCTTAAATTGTATTTTTAACCCCAATAATCCCAGTTGAAGTCATTAAAACCCATTTATACCACATATACATTATTCACAACAAGCACACATCTTTGCATAATTAAACCCCGCATTTCACAGTTCATCACATCGAAACATCAACGAACACACACACCAGACATTGGCACATAACAACACCTATACCATGACAATACGACATCCCTACAACATAAGGATACATATTTTCAATTAATTTCAACATAAATATACACTTTTCACTCCAGGACCCCGCGCTAAGCGAGCTACCTCGCGCTGAGCGTGTACACTTCTGCCCAACCCTCGCTAAGCGCGCCTGACCACGCTAAGTGCCCTCCAAGATTCTTCACTCAAAACCCTGCGATAACAGCAGTCTCTCCACTACGATTCTGCACTCCTAAACTAGTTTTCAACTCAGATTTTTCACATATTATGCCATTATAATCTATACTTAACATATGCATTTCAAACAAACAATCAAAACACAACAATTGCATCAATTTCAATTCCTTAATCATGGATTCTCCCCAAAACCCAAATCACCAACAATCACCATTCTCATGGATTCAACCTAATAATTTCTACCCAAATACATATATCATCAGCCCCTTAAAAGATTAAAGAACCCCACCCTTACCTTGTATCGATGAGCTTTCCTCGTCTCCAATGGGTTCTCCCTCTCTTCTTGCCCTAGCCTCTTTTCACCTCTTTTCTTTCTTCTCTCCTTTTTTACGTAAAAAAAATGAATCTAACTTCTCATTCCCTAACTCCTTACATAACCCCTAACTATGGTTTACTTCATTGCCCTCACCCATCTTTCTACAATTACCACAATGTCCTTAACAACTTTACACATCTAATTATCTCATTATATTATCCCATTATATTATTATTAATATTTTTGATCCATATTACCAAATAATAATAATAATAATAATAATAATAATAATTCATAATTATTCACAAATAATAATTAAAAAGGAAAACGGGGTGTTACAACTCTCCCCCACTTAGAATATTTTCGCCCTCGAAAATTTACCGGATACGAACTACCTCGGATACGCTCTCGCATCCCAACAATCAACTCTCATGCCATGAAAGGCAACACCACGAATAACACAAAACAACAATACACCTTATCAACGACAACAACAAGATGCAATGCTCATGCAATGCACTCGACGACCAACTCAAGACATGAAGAATAACCAAGTTAAGAACGCACAGGTTCACTATGAACCAGAACACAACACGATAGATACTATCACCATAGGCAACACTCCCCTAATTCCCATCATAGGAATTAGCTACTCGCACTCGAACCACCACCATAGGTAACGAGGCAACAACAAAGATAAAAACACAAAAGTCCATAACACAACCTTAATATAACCAACTACCAACATCGTTGTTACACACGTACGAATAAACTGCACTACACCACGCTTTCGCTGCGCACTCGAATTACTCGCAACTATCAAATCTACCAAGTTCACATCCAACTTTCGACCATCAAAGCAGACATAAGAAACGACTTTCGACTTAACTCATCGGGAATTCCGATCAAACAGGTATTCTACACTCTTGTGATTACTAAACACTTCGGACCTAGATTATTAAAAATAATACCTCCGGATACCCAACACAATTACAACCTCAACCAATTCTAAATCTTGAATAGGATAGATACTTTCATGAATCTCCAACTATCGTAAAACATAAGCTATAACTTCACCATCTTATATTATCACACTGTCTAAACTCATCTTAAACACATAATAGCATCCCAATACCATAACCGTGTAAGGATACATATTTCTAATTAATTTCGACAAGAAAAATCACCTTTTCCACTCCCAGACCGTGCTAAGTGGGATCTGACTCGCGCTAAGCGCGCTCGCTTCTGCCTCGAGAGGGCGAGAGTCTCCCAGACCGCGCTGGGCACGCTCAACGGTGCTAAGCGCCCTTCGCGATTCTTGCTACAAAACTCCGTGATAATAACCGACTAAGTCCAAGAATATTATACTCCCCATAATCCACTGCAGAGCTTCCTCATTGTAGAACTACATCTACTTGGATGGATCCACAACAATACCCTCATCTGAATTAACACAACCAAGTAAACTCATCTCTACTAACCAAAAATCACACTTTGATAACTTAACATATAGCTCCACTTCTTTCAATACTTGTAACTCAATTCTCAATTACTCTACACGTCCTTTTTCCGATTTTTATAATAGATCCGAACATCCACAATGAACACCAGTTCTAACTTATCCAAATAAGTATGGAAGATACAATCCATACTCTCTACACACACTTTAAGGCATACTAGTCACTACTATCCTCTACCAAACATCCTTGGTTAAATCATGGTCTCGTATTTCTATTTACTCCCTCACTGGATCATCTTTCCAATGCTTCAAGTCTCATGTCTATCGGATTCTCGATTCATCTCAAATCAAAACTCAAGCTACCCCGGACACAACTGTGAGTTTCCATACTACTCACTGATCCACACGCAACCTCATGCCATTACTATACCAGTTGGAAAGACACATCTATCCCATCCAACATGATCCCGTCTACCATCAATAAGAGATTAAGGGTGATCAGTTCCTCAATTTGTCAATAGGTAGCTGGCAACCATAACGGTGGCATACATAATCATTACCCAACTACAATAGCATCCTTCACTTCGTGCCCAAAGTTACCTAAGCATAATCCTCCACCATCTCTCTAAGGCTTACAACTGTTTTCTTAATTTCCTTCTGTCATACCCCAAATTTTGACCATTAAGATTTCCCATCATTGGTCAAATCCTCATCACAATAGGGATGAATCATTATGCCTCATCAGTCTCCCCAAAGATGGGCGAGCATCCACTACAATCAGACTTAGGGTTTCAAGCCCTCTCAGAGTTCTTAGACAAAGGATCAATCAAGAAATAACATGATCTTCAACTTGTCTAGCCTCTCAAACATCCATAAAGGATCAAGAGGACTCCCACTTCAAGGATTAAGCACAAGGCTTCTCCCTTCTAGATGGATCAAGCCTTAAGATCGCCAGTGTCACCAAATTAAGATTTGGTCGACCAGGGCCTCCAGATGGAAATTTTCCTCTGGGCATGAGCCAATGCTTCAAAGCATAACCTATGATGCTCCAAGGGATCTCATGAACCCAATCATCAAGTCAATTTAGCCTCAGGGGATGCATTCATCAAAAAAATCAGGAATTAGGGTTTCTTGACCTAATTCACCCCTAAGTTGGCTTTTGGGACAAAACATGAGCCAAGACCTCAAGATATGATTTGAGGGTCCCTAACACACCCCCTTGGTCCATTTGTAACAATGGATTGAGCCAAGAAGCTTGAGCAACAAGTTTCAATTTCATCTGAACCACAGTTAGGGTTTCGCGAGAAAAGTCAACTGTATCTTTGACTTTTGACCAGGACATGCTCCCAAACCCTAAGACATGATTCAATACACCCTATAAAACCTATGATATCAATCCATCATGTTTGATTTAGGTCAAGGACTGGATTTCATAGAGGATCACACAGTTTGGAATTCATCTGACAAAAAGTCAACTGTGCACAAAAGTCAAACTTTGACTTTTTGAGATTTTTCACAATTATGGTTCTTTAACCCCAAAATGATGTTAATGTATGATTGGAATCATCATTCATCAAGAAAAATCAAGAAAAGTGGGATAACTTGTAAAAGGGGTAACCATAAAAAACTTAGAAATTTTCTAAGTTATGGAACAAAGTGGCTAGGGTACCAACTTTGGAGGACCATAACTCCTAAACCACAAGGCCATTTTTTCCCATCCAAAGTTGGATTTGTAGCCCTCATAGCCCTCTACAAAAGCTTCAACTACACCTTATTCCAATTCATTATGGATTTTGAGTTATGAAATGATCAAAGTGACTAAAAACATGAAATGCCACTTTTTCCAACACTTAGTGAAATTTTCACCAAGTCAGAATCTGCCTTCACTTTTTTCCAAATATAGAGGCATTTTTCACTTGGATCCAAAAAGTATCAAAACCAATTATGATCAAACAGTTATTGTATCATATGAAGGCTTTCCAAAATGGCCAAGAACTCCATCAAATTCCACTTGAGCCATGAGATATGACAATGGCAATATGCCTTGCTGAAAACTGCCAAGGCTAGGCAGAATTTTGTACTTTTGCTCGATTTGGAAAAATCTGATAATTCCAAGCCTTGTCATCACTTTGGACACATCTGAGGATCAAATCTAAAGGGAACAAACACTGATCCAAGCCTCCAAAGTCTTTGGAACAAGAAGTAGCATGCCAAACCTAGAAATCCCAAAGAGAGGGACAAGACTCCAATTTTGGATTAGAGCATTTAATGGATGCACCAAGGTGGCATGGACTGACACATTTGCAACTGAATTCAGTCAAGAATGATCCAACAAATAGGGAACCACAGCTCTGTGTTCTAACCTCTAGTCAATGGCTAGAGGATACTTGAGATTCCAAAGTGCAACCATTGGCCAAACCTCAGCAGCAGTTACCATTCACTATTGCTTGCAAAACAAACTTTAGGAAAAACACTACAACAGATGCTTTCCTCAAAATCACTTTCTTTAGGCAAAAATACCTTCTTTAGCAAGGTAACTCTGAGTTTTTGAGTTAGAGAGCATTTCCATCACAGCTCATGATCCAAACACATCCAATATGTCATATCTTAGCTGTCCAAACTCACACAAGTGACCTGTAATCCTTAAATCTCAAAGTCACCTCTCAAAACCTCAAAATAGGCTTTTTTTTTTTGCATTTTTCAAGCCATGTCTTGATCCAATCACTTTTCAAACCAGATAAAACCTCAAACACACTCCAAATATCATCCTTGAACTGTCCCAAATGGCTCCCAACATCTGGAACACCATTTGAGAGAGTTGCTATTTTGGCCATTTTAACCCCTTTTGCAAGAAAGGACCAGTTTTTGTTTTTGCAGGTTCCAGCTGATTCCAATCATCCTAAAATCTTCTAAGAGATCATTTGAGAGTGTCCAAAGCATCAAACCATTTATGGAACAACAAACTTGGCAGATTGCACAAAAAACTCCAAAAGGTCAAAAAGAGGTAAGCATCATGACTTGAAATTTCCAAAATATGCATTGCTTTGAAGTCCACTGCTCATGCATGTCTTCTACATGTTATATGTGATGTGTTTGCACCAATTTATCATGTAATTCATGCTTGTACCAAGAGATGGCATAGAAAATGCAAATTATGGTCTATTTCAAAACCACTATCGAATTTTGAGGAGGGAGCATGATCTGAAAAAAAATACCACCACCATTGGATTCCTTGTGAAATTCTAGGCCAGATGCATATAAATTTTGTCCCCAACCATGGAGAAATGAGAAAGTTATGGACCTTCCCGTTTCTTGCCAAAACTTGCCTTGCCTTGCCTTGGCCAGACCTAGAAAACAAGGCAAGCCTTGTGTATTTGTTGGTTTGTTTCAATCAACGGATGTATCACCACCCCAGTGGTAAGGCGCGCACCCTATAACCTTGAGGTCGTGGGTTCAAACCCCACCCAGACCATTTTGTGTTTTCTCACAATTTTGCTATTTTTCCAAAATTTTCATGTTTTATTAATTAATTGGAAAATTAATAACTCCTTCAATTTTAATTATTTTTTATTGGTTCTTTTTGCAAAAAATCACAAAAATGTTGAAATATTTTGTTCCAAAAAAAATTAGATTTATATTATTTATTTAATATAATTAGTATTTCTTTGAATAAAATGCCTTTTATTTGTTTTTAAACCTTTTAAAAATAAATATACATTTTGGAAAATAAAAACCAAGTAGGTTTTAATTCATCTTGTGATTAATCCCTCATTTTTCAAACCCAAAACAAAAATCACAAATGGTTTATTCAAACTTATTTGGCATTTTTATCATTTTTATTTGATTTCCTTTAAATATTTACTTTTAAAGAAAAGCAAAATTAGGGTTTTTTGATTTTCACCCTCACAAAACATTTTCAAACTTTGGGCCTCTATTAGAGTGTAAGACCCAACCCCTTTGGAAACCTTTTTTGGGCCTCAGTCATTGTATAAGACGCACTACGCTTTCAAAAATCTCGGCGCGATCGCCCGTTTAAAACAAACCATCTGGGCCTCTCCTCGAGCTATAAGACCCATTCAAAATCATTTTGGGCATTTAATAGAGTGTAAGACCCAATCCCCTTTTGAAACCAAAACATTTTGGGCCTCAATCGTTGTATAAGACCCATGGTGTTTTCAAAACCTCGGCGCGATCGTCGCCCTTTTCAAAATTAATCATTGGGCTTCTCCTTGAGCTATAAGACCCATCTTTGTTCACTTTCAATCATTTTGGGCCTCTTGAGAGAGTGTAAGACCCATCCCCTTGTACAGAAAACCTTTCTTGGGCCTCAGTCACTTGTATAAGTCCCTGTACAAAACGACAGTGCGATCACTGATAAAACCCTGGGCCTCTCCTTGAGCTGTAAGCCCCAACAATATTTTCAAAGCACTTTCTCCTTTAACTTTGAATATAATATTGTTATCAAAGTTTTCTTTGTTGAACAACTAACAAAACATCATGGAAGCTCTAAAACCGAGTAAGTGTTTACCCGCTTTCATTTACCGCTTTCATATGTATATAACTGTATTATGGGGCTGTTTCACTGTAAGTCTTCTTTCATAAACTCATATCAACTGTGTAATACTAGTATAGATATTTAGAGTTTCCCTGGAAACTACGTCTAGAACTAAGACAAAACCTCGTCTCCTTATCTCCGATGTTCTCCCGGATATTTCAACATAACCTAAACCATGAGAATTTTCTTTTACAACAATTTTAGATAACTAGATCTAAGAAATCTCCCCCTTGAACAGTTCATATATAGAAGGCCAATGTTCCAAGTGAAACCCCTTCTGGAACTGTTCATCAGCCTCCTCTTGGGCTTAGTGCAAGGACCCACAGGCATCCTAAAAGCATCCCCGCCTCCTCTTGGGCGTTGTACAAGGACCCGTCGGCTTCTTAGAAGTTTTCACAGCCTCCTCTTAGGCTTCGTATAATGATTCTTCCTCCGGGAAGACAGCCTCCTCTTGGGCTTCGTACAAATTGTCCCTTCGGCTTCTTAAAAGTTTTTCTCGCCTCCTCTTGGGCTTCGTACAAATTGTCCCGACGACCTCTTAAAGGTATAGGAACAGAAATTAGTCATCTTAATAGAACAGTCTTTCAAAGAGTCTAGATCTTTCTACCGCGAACGTACTGTCTCTTAATCTCTCTTAAGCATAGTACAAAAGATAAAACTCTAGACTTGGACAGTCTAATCTCCTTGAGTCTCGAAGACATTCTCAAGTTCTTTTCAAAAATAGGAAAAAACACCCGTAGACTTGGGCAGTCTCAATACCCTTCGGATTCCCTGTTTCCTTAAAAAAATAGGAAATAATCCCGGTCCTCAGATAAAATCCATGAGTACAACATTACCCATATAAGAACTGATTTTCTCTTTTTACCAACATACTGGACCTGTCACTCAACTGAAACAGTAACCCTAGCCTCCTCTTGAACTTTGTACAATGATTCTCCCCAGCGGAGTTAACCTTTGTAGCCTCCATCTCGGGCTTCGTACGAGATACAAAAACACTCTCTTGTTGAGTATAAAAGACTCTCTTGTTGAGTCAATCCAATTTTAGCTTTCATCTCGGGCTTTGTACGAGATACAAAACACTCTCTTGTTGAGTATACAAGACTCTCTTGTTGAGTCAAACATTTTTAGCCTTCATCTCGAGCTTTGTACGAGATACAAAACACTCTCTTGTTGAGTATAAAAAGACTCTCTTGTTGAGTCGATCACCTTTAGCCTCCATCTCGGGCTTCGTACGAGATACAAATCACTCTCTTGGTGAGTATAAAAGACTCTCTTGTTGAGTCAAACCCTTTTAGCCTCCGTCTTGGGCTTCGTATAAGACACATATAAAAAACACTCTCTTGTTTAGTCAACCCTTTTAGCCTCTATCTCGGGCTTCGTACGAGACACAAAAGCATCCTCTTGTTGGGTCAATAGCCTCCTCTTAGGCTTCGTATAAGGAAATTCCCGTTTGATTCAATAAACCTTTTAGCATCAAATCATGCTTTGGTCACAGTATACAAACATCAACAACTCCTTTTCCCTCGTCTAAATTACTGTAAGCGGCAAGCCTATGGATTATTTACATCCACGCCACTGTCCCTCTTTTAGCATGAGAAAGTCCTAAGGAAAGATGGCATTGCTCTAAACTGAGTTAAAGTCTTCTCCTTCAGGTTAAAAAATCCCCTATAAAAGAAATTATGGCATTGCTGGATTCGCATATCCCAGTTAAAGTAATTATCCTTTATAATCAGCCACCCAACAATTGTGACAAACAGACCCCTTTAGAGATGACAAATTCTCTCTAAAGTCAACACCCTTTTAGCCTCACATCTTGGGCTTCGAACAAGATACAAATAGACCCTTCAGCTTCACATCTTGGGCTTTGAACAAGATATAAACCACCTTTAGCTTTATGTCTTGGGCTTTGAACAAGACACCAAAACACCATTTCCTCCTACGATCGCTCTGATTTCCCTATCCCGGGAATACGTAGGCATAAGATTGAAAAAGAATCTTAGCAAGCACACTAATGAAAAAACCCCAAAGTCCCCTACCTCCAGCCAATCTAGCGCAGTATTCCAACAAATTCCCCATGAACAGTCCCGATATTTCGTTCTGAACAAAATAAGCAAAAAGAGACCCACGAACTAAAGCCGCATCTGTAAACCAACAATTTTGACTGTTTAACCTCAGTTTGCAAGCAGGGTTAATTGGAGACATCTATTTCCCTTCCTTCATCAGCTTCAATAGGATAAAAAATGAATCGAACTGTAGTACCAAAGCGATAGTGATTCGAAACCACAAAAACCACGCAACACCTTCTTTTCAACCTCGTCAACGATATATAAACACCCAAAATCCATTACATATTCTCCTATACTCGCTTGTAACACAACACAATTGTTAGATATTCTCCCAAAATCGGAAATGCTACTACGTCTAGTATAATCCAAATCGGTCCGCTCTAAATGAAACATTTATCCAAATAGAGGACTTTAACAATACTAATAAATCCTTCGTCCTTTCTTTAATTTCACAATCTCGATGATCCGTATAGTTTCACATTTGGTCTCATCCTAATCACAATCTTAACAGTACCATCTCATCATCTGGTTGGTGATAGAAACTTTCCAAAGTCTTCCTGACACATGTCGATACTAAGTCATCAATGACACACAATCCACTTTACTATTTAACCTTCTTCCTTCCTCAAAAATCTCTCCACTCTACGCATTCTATATTGGCATACGCCGCACCTCCATGTGCTTCTCCGATACCCTCACCTCCTTCCTATTACCAAACATCTTATACCTGACCTCATCACAACCATTTCAGCAAGACTCACTCAACTTCAAACACAATTATCTCCTTCGATACAGACCTTCTTGATACAAAATTACATTCCAAAATGAAGGGAATTTCCTATAGATTCCAGAAATTCAAGAATCGTTTTAATCCGAGTTTTGATTAAAAAGTTATCACCTGCGCAATGGAGGCTGGTCAAGGAGTCCCGTATACCTGTCCTCACCAAATTCAGCATCAGACCCAAATCTTCAAACGCGTTTTCCCCCTCTTCAAAAACATGTAGAAGACAAAGTGTATATGAAAACTGTAGGAAATTTCGCAAGCTTTCTAAAAAGTCCAGAATCCCTCCCATCGGAGTTACTAGCGAAAAGTTATCACCTGTTTAGTGTAGGTTGTTCCTTAAGTGCGAAAATGAAGAATGGAAATGGTGAACATGAGTTTCACCTCTTTCTCTTACTCTTAAGATTCTCCAAGTATCCTCACTTTTCATCCAAATCTGAAGGTAATCCGACTTCAATTCCATTATACCGAAAACACACTAGCCCACCAATTGGTCCATCAAATCATTAATCCCGTTGAAATGGATATTTATTCTCAACCGTCGGTAATCCACACACCATCTCGTACTACCTTCTTCCTTCTTAATTAATAACACCGGAGCTACACTTGTCTCGACAACACACTACACCACTCATCTAAATAATTGGTAAATACATGGTTTATCTCCACCAATTCGTCCCAAAAATGACATCATCTTGTTCCAACTAAAGATAATTGTGCACCTCCTAAGGGAACACGTCAGGATACTCCACATATCACCGGCCTATCTCTAGCCACAACATCCCCTTCCCCCTCACAAGGAAGCAAACAACGAAAACACCTGACCATCTTCCCTCAAGGATCACACCATTCTCAAACAGTTGGACAATCCAACACTGCACTCCCTCATGCGACAACATGATATCAAATCCCTCAACCACTGGAATATCCAAGAGAAGAAGACACTTCTCCCCCACTTGATTCATTCCCAACCTGCAAATGGAAAACAAAACAAGCACTGACAATGTTTTCACACACATGTCGCATACTAGGAAACAACATAATTAGACAACCTGGCCGGACAGACCGACCTGCTCTGATACCACTTTGTAACACCCTAACATCCCCCGAATAATTTAATAAAAAAATCAGAGTAAAATGAAACAACTCGGAATAAAAGGGTATTACTTTCAACAAGAACTTGCTCATAAATAGGACATGTAACATATAATAAATATTAATGCATCTTTAATCCAAAAATCATCTTTATTACACAACAGAAATTCTTCATTATGATCAACATAATATAACAGTTTCAATTAATAAAAAATAGTTTTCGTATTATAAACAACTAATAATTCTTTAACAAATAAAAATATGCATAAAGCGTTCCCGACTCCTAATGTTACATATCAGAGCAGACGCCAACTAAAGTGAAGCACCTCGTCTTCACCGACCACGACTTCCACACTACTCCTGATTATTTGCACGTTACCCACATGGAGGCAACATTCAAACAGAAGGGGTGAGATCCTCAAATCAACAAAAGAAGAAGATGATATAAATATAAGAGTATAAATCATCAAGTAATTCACCTAATCACAACTTCCAACAAGAATCACACACTTCAACACAAACACAGATAATCACACAAAGCATAATGCAACACAACTATCAACGAATGCAATGAGACACCAACTAGACTCACTGTATGTGGTACCAATATCGATCCCTGTTTCATGATCACAATTCCCGTCAGAACGTCTATTTAGGTCGCTCACACCCCACACGGGCACATGACAATCGTGATTGCTCACACCACACATGGGCACACAATCACCTCAACAACCACAACAACATTGATTCCATCAAGGAATCTGGATAAACGCTCACACCCCACATGGGCACACGTCATCCCATAACTATGCACATGCCATGCACCATCAATGACAACATGCAACAACGACTCATGCACGCACATATCATATTCATCATCATGCCAATACCACTCGACAATCAACACGCATTTATCGAAACATGCATATAGCTCATCAAAACATGCCTACCACATAACATGCCGTAACAACTCAACGTCATCATCATACTACCACATAAGTAACAACTAGTGTATCTACATGTTACGCCACAACAACTCAACAACAACATCATGCAACTTCATAAACAACAACTATTGCATTTATCAGTTAAGTCACAACACCTCATACCATAGCTAGTTAACAATATCATCACACAACATTATAAGCAACAACGATTACAATCACATGGTATGCTACAACAACTTATCAACAACATCACGCAACATCATAAGCAACAATCACAACACACATTCCTACGACTAACTCCCACATTTCATATTTCAACACATCGGAACCTACACGGAAACACATATGGTGCGTCGAATAGTTGGAAATCTATCATTGAAAATAATTTTAACATAAAGTACATAAAGTCAACTTTCCAACGATTCGAACGGTGACCCAAACGGACTCACGGGTCCAAAGTTATGATTTTTTGATGTTTTTAAAATCGGCTACCCGAGGGGACCGTCCTAAGCGCGCTAGACCGGGCTAAGCCCGCTCTGCGATTTAGCCAAAAATACCCGCGATGACAGGACTTCTCCCACTTCGATTTCACACCCTTAAATTGTATTTTTAACCCCAATAACCCCAGTTTAAGTCATTAAAACCCATTTATACCACATATACATTATTCACAACAAGTACATATCTTTGCATAATTAAATCCCGCATTTCACAGTTCATCACATCGAAACATCAATGAACACACACACGCACCAGACATTGACACTTAACAACACCTATACCACGACAATACGACATCCCTACAACATAAGGATACATATTTTCAATTAATTTCAACATAAAAAATACACTTTTCACTCCAGGACCCCGTGCTAAGCGAGCTACCTCGCGCTGAGCGCGCACACTTATGCCCAACCCGCGCTAAGCGCGCCTGACCGCGCTAAGCGCCCTCCACGATTCTTCACTCAAAACCCTGCGATGACAACAGTCTCTCCACTATGATTCTGCACTCCTAAACTAGTTTTCAACTCAGATTTTTCACAGATTATGCCATTATAATCTATACTTAACATATGCATTTCAAACAATCAAAACACAACAATTACATCAATTTCAATTCCTTAATCATGGATTCTCCCCAAAACCCCAATCACCAACAATCACCATTCTCATGGATTCAACCTAATAATTTCTACCCAAATACATATTTCATCAGCCCCTTAAGAGATTAAAGAACCCCACCCTTACCTTGTATCGATGAGCTTTCCTCTTCTCCAATGGGTTCTCCCTCTCTTCTTGCCCTAGCCTCTTTTCACCTCTTTTCCTTCTTCTCTCCTTTTTTACGTAAAAAAAATGAATCTAACTTCTCATTCCCTAACTCCTTACATAACCCATCTTTCTACAATTACCACAATGTCCTTCACAGCTTTACACATCTAATTATCTCATTATATTATCCCATTATATTATTACTAATATTTTTGATCCATATTACCAAATAATAATATTAATAATAATAGTAATAATAATAATTCACAAATAATAATTAAAAAGGAAAACGGGGCGTTACAGCGAGGATGCTTTTAGGAAGCCTGTGGGTCCCCAAACCAAGAGAAGTTCAAGAAATGAAATTCACAGAGAAGAGATCATTCCAGGAAAGTTCGAGGGTTTGGAAGAAACTCAAGAGATGTTATTCACAGAGAATAAATCAACTCTGGGGAGTAGAATTTCTTTGACAATTTCTAGGGGTGACAGTATGAGAAAAGGTTCACCGAGAATACTGCCTTTCTCTTTGTTCCATAATGTTTAACCCCAAGAGAAGGGAAGGCTGTATCTGGAAATCCTATGGGGATCTAGTTTTGTTTGTATTTAAGAGCGACCAACATAGCTTTACCTAGTTGTAGACCTAGTTGCCGGGGAAAACTCTAAATAACTATACTAGTATATAAACAGTTGATATATGACGAGTATTTAAAAGAGTATGAAAGAAGACTAACCATGCGCAGCTTCCCACAATACAGTTATGTATATATGACATGTATTTAAAAGAATGAAAGAAGACTAACCATGCGCCGCTTCCCACAATACAGTTATATATATTAAAGCAGGTAAATGAAAGCGGATAAAACTTACAGATGAGCAAGCTTCCACGCTGTTTTGTTAGTTGTTCAAAAGAAATTAAAGAAAGTTTTGATAACAACTGTATATTTGAATCATAATCAAAAGGGGAATTATTTTGAAAAGATTGTTGGGGCTTATACTCAAGGAGAGGCCCAAGGTTCTAACAGTAATCGCGCCGTTGTTTTGAAGATCGTATCGGGACTTATACAACAACTGAGGCCCAAAAAGGTTTATTTACAAAAGGGTTGGGTCTTACAACTCAAGGAGAAGCCCAAAGATTATTTAAAGAAAATAAATGGGACTTACAACACGAGGGTAGGCCCAGGTGATTTGATTTTGAACTGGCGACCGCGCCGAGATTTTGCTCTTTTAACGCAAAGGGACTTATACAATATCTGAGGCCCAAAATAGTTTTGGTTAAAAGAGGATTGGGTCTTACACTCTATTAGAGGCCTAAAGATTATTTTTTCACAAGTGATGGGGCTTACAGCTCAAGGAGAGGCCCAAAAGTTTTGTTTGAAAACGGCGATCGTGCCGAGGTTTTTTGAAAATGCTGTGGGTCTTATACAATGACTGAGGCCCAAATTATTTTGGTTTTCAAAAGGGGTTGGGTCTTACACTCTATTAGAGGTCCATGAGTGTTTGAAAAAGATTGATGAGGGTGGAATTAATCAAAACCCTAATTTTGTCTAAAAAGGAATTAATTTTGTTTAAAAATTAATAAAAATTATTGAAAACATGTGAGAAATGAGTTGTGATCTTGGATCAATGTTTCAAAAATCATGTTTTTATCCACAAAATGATTGAAAATCATTTAAGTTTGGAAAATCAAGAAAGAAAAAATATTTTAAATGTCAAAAACAAATAAAAATTAATTCTTTTGCAAAAATATCAAGTATATGAAATAAATAATATTTTTGGGAAATTTTGGTAAAATAAAATATTTTAACATTTTTGTGAATTATTAAAAAAAGAACCAACTCAAAATCATTAAAAATTAGAGAGAAATTAATTTTTGAATCAATTAAATAAAATCACAAAAATTCAAATATTCAAATATTTGAAAAAGGGCGCCAAGAAAATCTTGGCCTTGACCGCGTGCTCTGTTTTGCCCAGATTTGCGCTTTCTCATCAATCTCACTGAATACTTGATGAAATCACACAATCCACATATCAATCTACTCGTTTTCACCTCACGATAATGTCTATGGTCTTTAATTTTATTTATTTTAAGCATGGAATGAGAAATCAAAGAGAAACCTCAAGAACCCTAGATTCTGCATGAAGGCTCAGAAATTCCACACACGGTTCATACAAAGTAATTAATTGACGGGAAACATCCCAGACATGATTATGAACATATGGCAAAATTATTGTACGAGGAAATATGCATGAATCATGAGATGACCAAGTTGAGGCTTACGTCTTGCAGCTGGTGATCGTGTTTTGGGTTAGAGGTGTTATAACTTGGTTTCAATGATTTGGACAGCTTCCCTAGGTGCAATGGAGTGTGTCTGAATGATTGGAGTGGATTGAATTGAGCTGGAAATTGATTTGGCACCTCAACTGCAAATCTGTCAAAGGCTTGTGCAGATGGCTGGTGATTTTGAGAATCTGGTGTTCCAGATGTTGTTTAAGTGTTTGGATCACTTCTATATGATGTTTATGAGGTGTGTGTGTGTGTGATTGATTTGGTTGGAATTGCTCTCAAACTCAAAACCTGACAGTGACTTGCTTTAGAAGGAAAATTTGGAAGTGAAGGAGTGATTTTGAGAAAGGCAAGTGTTGTAGGCCTTTGGTGTACTCAAACTGATCAGAAATGAAGTTTATTTATAGTGTGTCAAGTTTGTTTTGCAAGGAATAGGGAATGGCAACTGCAGCAGGCCTTTGGCCAATGTGGAACAAATGGAATCTCAAGTCTCCTCTAGCCATTGACTTGAGATTAGAGCACATGCATATGGTTCTCTGATTCAAGGATAAGGCTTGATTGAAGTGTTCATCTTTGCTCTGATACATGCACCTCTAAGCATCCATTGAATGCTCCAAAACAAAATTGGAGTCTTAAGGAATCTTTAGCTTTTAGGGGTGCCAAACCTATATGTAGTTCCAAAGACTTGGGAGGCTTATGGATCAGTGTTTGTTCCTCCTTGGTCTCCCCCTGAGGTGTGCAGATGGATAAACTTGTTTGTTGTTTGCACAAATTGATCAAATCGAGCTATAATGCACCAATCTATCTTGCAAGACAGTTTGCATCAAGGCATATTGCAGTCATCATAACTCTTAGCTCAGATGGAATTTGATGGAGTTCTTGGACATTTTTGAAAGCTGATATATCCTATTTCAATATGATGTCCAACTTTGGTTTTGATCCAACATGAATTATAATGAAAAATTCCTCTACTTTTGGGAAAAAATAAGGCAGATTCTGACTTAGTGAAAATTTCACTAAGTGTTGGAAAAATGTCACTTTTGTGTTTTCAGCCATTTTGATCACTCCATAACTAAAAATTCATGAGGAATTGGAATGAGGTGTAGTTGACACTTTTAAAGTATGCCATGAGAGCTACAAATCTATCTTTGGACCATCCAAAATGGTTGCTTGGATCTCAAGTTATGATCCTTGGAAGTTGGTACCCTAGCCACTTTGTTCCATAACTTAGAAAATTCTAAGTCTTTATGGTTACCCCTTTTATAAGTTATCCCACTTTCTTTGATTTTTCTTGATGAATGATGATTCAAATCACAAATTAACATTGTTTTAGGGTTAAAGAACCATAAATATGAAAAATCTCAAAAAGTCAAACTTTGACTTTTGTGCACAGTTGACTTTTTACCAGATGAATTCCAAACTGTGCGACCCTTTGTGAAATCAAGTCCTTGATCTATATCAAACTTGATGGATATTTTCCATAGGTGTTATAGGGAGTTTTGAATCATGTCCCATGGTTTGGGAGCATGTCTTGGTCAAAAGTCAATGGTACAGTTGACTTTTCCCTCGAAACCCTAATTGTGGTCCTGATGAAATAGAAACTTGTGCACCAAGCTTCTTGGGTCAATCCATTGTTGCAAATGGATCAATGTAGTTTATTAGAGACCCTCAAATCATGCCTTGAGGTCTTGGCTCATGTTTTGTCCCAAAAGTCAACTTAGGGGTGAATTAGGTCAAGAAACCCTAATTCCTGTTTTTTTTATGAATGTATCCCCTGAGGCTAAATTGAATTGATGATTGGGTCCATGAGGTCCCTTGTAGTATCTTAAGTTGTGCTTTGAAAAAATGGCTCATTCCCAGATGAAGATTTCCATCTGGAGGCCCTGGTCGACCAAAACCCTAATTTGGTGACACTGGCGATCTCGAGGCTTAATCCACTTGGAATGCTGCAACCTTGTGCCTGATTCTTGATGTGGGAGTCCTCTTGAACATTTATGGATGTTTGAGAGGTTATACGAGTTGAGTATTATGTCATTTCTTGATTGATCCTTTGTCTAAGGCTCTAAGAGGGCTTAAAACCCTAAGGCTTAACTGCAGTGAATGCTCAAACATCTCTGAGGAGATTGATGAGGCATGATGGTTCATCTATATTGTGATGATGATTTGCAAAATGATGGGAAATCTTAGTGTTCAAAATTTTGGGTATCACACCATGCAAAGCAAAAGGGAGCATTTCATGCTAATCCTTGTATGTAACAACCATCTTCTAAACAATCTTCTTGATATTCTTATTAGCAGCTTCAACTGCCCCATTCATCTTAGGTCTGTAAGGAGAAGATTTATGATGCTCAATCTTAAACTCATCACATAATTCCTTCATCATCTTGTTGTTCAGATTCGACCCATTATCAGTGATAATCTTGCTCGGAACACCATACCGACAAATTATTTGGTTCTTGATAAACCGGACCACTACTTGCTTAGTCACATTGGCATATGATGCTGCTTCAACCCACTTGCTAAAATAGTCAATAGCCACCAATATGAAACGGTGTCCATTCGACGCTGTAGACTCAATCATTCCAATCATATCAATGCCCCACATGGAGAAAGGCCATGGAAAAGAGATAACATTGAGATGAGTTGGAGGTACATGAATTTTGGTAGCATAAATCTGGCACTTATGACATTTCTTCACATATTTGCAACAGTCAGATTCCATTGTCAGCTAATAGTAACCTGCTCTCAACATTTTTTTAGCCATTAAATGTCCATTGGCATGGGTACCAAAGTATCCTTCATGAATTTCTTTCATCAACATGTCTGCTTCGTGTCTATACACATCTGAGCAAGACCGTGTCATAATTTCTCTTATACAACACATCATCATTCAAGAAGAAACTACCAGCCAATCTTCTCAAAGTCTTCTTATCTTTCTTGGATGCCCCAAGTGGGTACTCTTGATTCTGAAGAAAACATTTAATATCATAATACCATGGTTTATCATCAACGACCTCTTCAACGGTAAACATATGAGCTGGTCTATCAAGGCGCATAACATCAATTTTCGGCACATCATTCCACCGATTCACCATAATCATGGAGGATATAGTTGCTAAAGCATCTGCCATTCAATTCTCTACTCTGGGTATATGGTGAAATTCAACCTTATTGAAGAAAGTTGACAACCTTATGTCGTAACCCGAAATTTGACCTCCCTTTTTGCCTTTTGCATGAGCATGTGCATTCGCATCACTGGCATAAGCATTGGCACTTTTTCAGTTTGATTTTGTTGCAGGAATATTCAAGTTTTTTAAGCCCGATTAATCATATCTTCACAAGGTCATCACATCATCAAAACAAGCATAAAACAAGGGTTTCCATGATTATTCATCAAAACAAGAGGTGGAAAATCGAAACCGGGGCCACGACATCATTTCCTAAGCAAATTTGGGCAAAATTGGCTAGAGTAACCGATTACCCAAATAGGATAATCGATTACCCTATGTCAGTTTGCAAATTCTGCAGCTTTTTTGGACAACAACTATGCACACTCTTTGTTCTTTGATCCTACATTGTTCTATCAGCATGTGGAGTATTCTAGACTCTTCAAGTAATTCATCTGCATTTGCTACAATGTATCATTTCCATTCAAGACTACCATGCACCCTATTTTCCTAATATGTGAACCTTTGGATTTGAAGCTTACATTGGGATGTTCCCACTAAGTTAACAAATAACTAACTGAGTTAGCCTCTAACTCTATGAGTTAGATGTAACTAACTCCTAGCCTAATTCCAAACCACCCTAAGCTAGCTCCTAGCCTAATTCCAAACCTCTCACACTCCAAACCAAAACTCTATATAAACAAACCTTCAATCATTTTTCAAAGGATCAACCATTTTCATACACATTTCTCACACTTCACTCTCAAATCTCTCACATTCTCTCTGAATTTTTCTGCAACTTCTTCATCTTCATCTCCATTTTCTCCCCAAACCTCAATATAGCTCTTCACCATTGAAGATTAATCACTTTCACCTCGGAAGTGATTATTTCTTGAGCTTAACCTTCATTACCTTGCAATTCTACTTGATTTTCTGGAGTCATATTAGCATTTGGATTCATCTCAAGTGTTTGTTTCAAGATTCTACGGTTCGATTTTGTATTTCGGAGTTTCTTCGTAATTTGCTCGATTTCAGTATGATTCGGCTACAATTGAAGATTAATCTGGTTTTCTTTGATTATCTTCACCAAGATTCATTTGCAACAACATCCAAGGCACATCTCATCCTTGTAGGATGGTCTTTCTTTGCACATTTTACTGTTTCGAACGTTTTCGTATCATTCGCGATGTAGTTTCGATGCTTTCGATTTTATAAATGTGCACATTCTTAGAATTGCATGAACATGATCATTCTTGCACAATTTTGGATTGTCATTTGGCACTGTTTTTCACTTTCCATTCATGTTTGAATTAAGTTTGTTCTTCAAGGAATAAGCTTAATCTTGTGTAATCAATAATACACCATTTGCTTTAATAATTTTTCAAGTCATTTTGGAAAATTATTAGCATATTCCTCCCTTTGATTAGTTAATCGAAACTTTGTTTCGATTGTTAATCTTCCCGTTGGTGCTTCTCTTCAGGTTTCCTTTAGAGCTTTCTCCCTCTCTTTCCGCCACAGAGTCGGAGTTTTGCACGACACACTGGAGCACTATACAATTTGGAGCTGTCACGTTGTTCATTTCAACCTCTGCGCTACACTCTGTGTATTAGAGAAGGAATGAGAATGGATAGTTCCTACTCTCATTCTGACCACTTCAAGTAGGGGACGAATAACCCTGTGCCTGGCTTAGTCATCTCTATCTCTAGGCGGTAGCATATCTCCTTTCCCAGTTGAGTCGATCCTTGATCACTCTTGACTCTCTTGCATCTTTCTATATCTCTTTTGATCAATCACCATCCCTTTTGGTTAAAGATCATTCTCTTGGGTTAACACCCATCTCTTGTGTCATTGTCTTTTTCTTGTGGTCAATCATTGCTTCTTGATTCCCCTGAAGAGTCTCAATTCCTTTTCTTCGTTTAAACACAGTTTTCCTATTAAATACCGAACCCCTCGCGGAGTTCACAACCTTCTTTTGGTTCTTCTCCCCTTGTTTGGTTAATCACTGTCTGTCAGTTAAAACACCAATTTGCGCTTCTCCTCAGTTAACTACAGTATATCTGTTAACACACTGAGTTCTTCTTGGGTTAATCACCTTCTCTTGGTTAATCACCCATTTTTCAATTAACCACAGCCACTCTGTTAAAACACTGAGCCCCTTTCGAGTTAATCACATTCTCTTGGTTAAACACTCGTTTCTTTGCAGTTAATCATGGTCTTTTTGTTAAAACCAAATCCCCGGCAGTTAGCAACCTCTTTTTGGTTCAAATACTCCCACTATTGGATTACAACCTTCGCTTGGCTCCACACCCTTTCTTTGGTAAACCACTGATTATTAGTTAATATACCGAAATCCCTTCAGAGTCAAACACCTTCTCTTGGGTCAGTAGTCTCTCTTCTGGTTGATCGCAATCTATCTGTTAAAACCTTTATCCCCACCAGAGTCGTTATCTCTTTCTCTTCGGTTAACCACTGCCAGTCAGTTTACATACCGAACCCCTTTTCCTCTTGGTTTCAACACCATCCCTTTGTTTGTTCCCCAGTAGGGTCGCTTACCCTCTGGTCCCCAGCACAGTCGCTTTATTCTCTTACCTCCCCAGTGGAGTCTTTTTTACCCTTTTTATTCTTTTGCTCCTTTATCTTCATGGTTTCAACACCACTCTTGCACGTTATCCTCAACACAGTTACTATCTTTCCTTTGCACCCCTTTCTTGTTTTCGACACCATTTCTTTGGAATCCCCAGTGGAATTTCCTTCTTTTTTTTGCTCTTGGTTTTGACACCACTTTCCTTTCCTCTTTTCTTTTTCCGTCTTAGTTCCACGAACTACGGAAGTTCTGATTCTACATTAATTCGAATGTATGATATGTAGGCACGAGATCGCGAAGATCTTGGCGAGCACTCTTCCACCTTCTTCCATTCCTCCTTTCTTTTCCCTGGTTCCTTTGAACTACAACGCTCTGATGTCCTCATTGTACTATGAGGGGTACGTAGGCACGAGGGCCCTAATCCTACGCGAGCACTTTTTTTTTTCTTTTCTCCTCTCCCTCCTTTTCTTTTTAGCTAGAAGCCTTTAGATAGATAACCCATCCAAGCCTAGAAGCAAGCAAAATGGTTTCCTTCAAGTACGACGGATGCGTAAGGTGCTAGTACCTTCCTTTCGTATAACCGACCCCCTACCCATTTCTCTTCCCCTTGGGTTTTATCGATATTTTCTTTGTCCTTTGGGACTAAATAAAGTTCGGTGGCGACTCTGTTTTATCTTTGAGTGTGCGATTCACTCAGGTATAATCCAGCCCTCTTCACCTTCTTGCATAATCATGATAAGGAATCAACTCAGGTTGACGTGTCTCCCATTCTCCTTTAATCTGATTAACCACCAGGGATGAATCTCCGTACACATCAAGAATCTTGATTCCTAAATCGATAGCTTCTTCCAAACCCATAATACACGCTTCATACTCAGCCACATTATTTGTGCAAGTGAACATCAACCTTGCAGTGAAAGGAATATGAGAACCATGAGGAGTAACAATTATTGCCCCAATACCATTACCATGCTCATTAACAGCTCCATCAAAAATCAAACCCCATCGGGATCCAGGCTCAGGTCCTTCTTCAGGTAATGGTTCCTCACAATCTTTAACCTTTAGATACATCACATCCTCATCATGGAAATCAAACCTAATAGGTTGATAATCATCAATTGGCTGGTGTGCCAAATGGTCAGCCAAAACACTTCCTTTTATCGCTTTTTGAGTTCGGTACTCGATATCATATTCTGACAACAACAATTGCCAACGAGCAATCCGAGCAGTCAGAGCAGGATGTTAAAAAATATACTTGATTAGATCCTTTTTGGGTATCAACCAAGTGGTATGATTCAACATATACTGGCGGAGGCGTTTGGCAGCCCAAGCTAAAGCACAACATGTCTTTTCAAGCATTGAGTACCGAGACTCACAATCGGTGAACTTCTTGCTCAAATAATAAATGGCAAATGGTGCTCCACAATATCAGTATCAAGACCAGACATGTCTTGATAGGACCAAGCAAACATGTCAACATATTCTTTAAGAAGCTCTACCATCCTCTTCTTAACATCTGACTGAAGCAGTGCCCCAATCTTGACTTCTTTTATATCATCCTCTGAAACCATATTAACCAATTCTACCGGCTCTTCATGAGGCTGAATGGCTTTTTCCTCGTGCTTAAGCAACCGAGAAATTTCATTCGGAATCTCCTCAATATCCTTTTTTTCAGCTCTAAACACAGGGAACTCAAAGTTGGGAGAGGGCATAGGGTCAATGTTTTCAATGGGTTTAACAAGATTCTTTTGAATTAAACCAGGGAACAATTCCATGTAGGTCATCAGAGTTGGATCAAAGTCCTTCTGATAACGGCCTCATTGATTGTTCTGTTGATTAGAACATTGTTGATGAGCAGCTTGAACAACAGGAGTTGAATTGATAACAGGCGTAATAGATGCAACATGTTGCTAACATTGATTATTCTTACCATAACTCTTTCTGCATATTCCACGAGAAATAGCATTGGTCTCACCTTCTTTCTTCTTGGCAAGTCCTCCACCGTATTTCTTGGAATTTCTAGCAAAATTACCATCTTTTGACAATCTTCCCTCACAGAAACCTTCTTCCAATCTCATCCCCATATTAACCATCTCAGTGAAGTCACTCAGGGCACTAGCAATCATACGCTTATAATAGAATGAAATCAGAGTTTTCAAGAAGATTTTGGTCATCTCTTTTTCTTCCAAAGGAGGATTAATCTGAGCAGCAATCTCGCGCCACCTCTGCGTGTATTCCTTTAATGTCTCCTTATCTTTCAGAGTTATTCCTCGAAGCTGGTCACGATCGGGAGCCATATCCATATTATACTTATACTGCTTTACAAAAGCCTCACCTAAATCTTTGTAAGTGCAAATTCGAGTATTGTCGAGTCCCATATACCATTTCAAGGTTGCACCAGACAAATTGTCTTGAAAGTAATAAATGAGAAGCTAATGATTATCGGTCTGAGTCGACATCTTGCGGGCATACATAGTCAAATGGCTCATCAGACAAGAATTACCCTTATTCTTTTCAAAGCCAGGGACCTTGAATTTATGTGGGATCTTCACATTAGAAATCAGGCATAACTCATGGGCATTCTTCCCAAACAGTTCTTTACTCATCAAAGCTTTGATTTCTTTATGTATTTCAGCAAATTGATCTTGAATCTCTTCCATTTTCTCATAAGCACTGAAATTCTCACTCGGAGCAGTGTGGAAGACCGGTTCTTCAAAAGGAACAGTATGAACCACAAGCTGTGGTACATACATCACAGTCTGGACAGTAGAAACAACTGGAACTTCAGGAGGTGGTGGTGGTTGATAACCTTCAGGAACAAAGTTATGATGCATACCCTAGGGGAAGCCAGGAGGCATGAAGTGTTGAGGAACATTGGCAGGCACCACAGAGATGGGCGTAGAGACAATCTCAGAAACGATTGTCCTTTGCACAAGAGTTGAAAGCGGAGGAGGAGGGAGTGGCTAATTCTGAGCAGCCACTAATGCTTCCATCATAGCAGCGAGTCTTTCCAAACTACTTTTCAGAGTTGTGACTTCCTCACGAAGCTCACGGTTCTCTTGTTGCAATTGATCCATCTTTTTCTTCAGATTAGCTCAAGTATTATACTGATGCGACAACTTGGCTAAAGGAAGACCAAGAGAAACATAAGATACCCGGCAAAAGGCAAAATACAATGCACAATGATGCGAATGCAAATGTTTCATTCAGCTTTCAAAGATCTTTAAAATATAAAGTAATTTTAAACATCCTAAAGAAATAACACTTTTTGAAATACTGATAAACATCTCATTCTATTGAATATTGGAAGGAGCTACACTTGGAAGTACAAGTTACAAAGGATCAAAATACAATAAGAAAAAGCTATATCCTATAGATCCTAAAGAGCATCTGATGACGATCCCAGCTGATATTTCCTTCGGAGTCTCTTAATCTCTCTCTCATAGTTGTCTTTCATGGAGGCCTTCTCTAACACGAGGCGATCCACGATACCCTTCCAAGCACCGGAAGTAGGATGATGAGATGATGAAGTAGTAGAGGAAAATAAATCCTCTCCATGTCTCTTCACAACACGTCGCTCAAGCAACTCAATCAAGTCATCTTTCTCCTTCATCTGCTTTTGCAACTCTAACTTCTCAAGGTTTGAAGCGTGAAACTTGGATTCCCAAAGATTTTTTTCTTTCTTCATCTTGGACAAAGCATCTTGAAGAGTCTTCACATCATCAGAAGGAATAGGGAGCGGCGTAGCGACCATTGTAGTCATGGGTTTCTCAAAAGAATAAGGCATTTTGAGCTCCTTATCTCTCTCCTTCACCCAAAGTGTATAAGGTTTCGAGATAATGCAAACTTGTCTCCCAAGCTGTCCTCTACCCATCCTATGAATCATAGTCCAAGCACGCGTCATCCTTCTCCTCAAACCAAGAGAACCATTCCCTCCTTGGAAAAACAATCCCTCTAAATGAATATTTTTAGGCTTATCCTTCAACATATAACCAAGCGGATGGCGAGCTAAACTCGGGTTGTAGTTAATTCCACCTTGTGTGCCAAGAAGAGGCACATTGGAGAATTCCCCACAACTATCAATAATCTGGACATTATCATAAATAGAAGAAGACCTAGTAATGTTAGCATAAGTAAGGGACATGATCCTTTGAGACCACCTTAAACAACTCTTGTTCTCCTTGAAAGCAGATGACTGTGGCAAGTACGAAATAAACCACTCGTACAGCAGAGGTGCACAACAAACAATGGTACCATTTCCCTTAGAAGTCCTATGATGGATGGAGAAGTAAGTATCACCAAGTAAAGTCAGAACAGGGTTCCCAATCAAGAAAATCCTAATAGCGTTAACATCCACAAAGTTGTAAACGTTAGGGAATAAGACTAGTCCGTAGATAAGCAAAGCAAATATAGCCTCAAACGCCAATGTGCTACCAGCATTAGCAAATCAAGTGGCTTTCCCAATCAAGAACTTAGAAGTCAAACCCTTGATGCCTCCCTTAACCATAAGGTTAGCATCTATATTAGACTTCGTCAAATGGGTGGCTGCAGCAATATCTTGGGGCTTAAGAACTTCCTCCAAACCAGTATAAGGAATCTTATCAGAAACTGGTATACCCAACAAATAAGCATACTCTTCCAAAGTCGGCATGAGCTGATAATAAGGAAAAGTAAAGCATCGGTAGACAGGATCATAGAATTGCACTAGGGTGTTCAGAATTCCGTCTTCAATGTTGGTAGAAAGAATAGATAGAAGTCTCCCACGGCGAGATCTAAAGTTTGCACGATTAACTACCAAGGACACTAGCTTTTTCAAATCTGTAAGATCGGGAGCTCGAATACCGTACTTCTGAGTGTTTCTCCTTTCAATGTCCATGATCATAATATCAGTGATATTTGCAAAGGAAAATCTCTGAGATCCTTGAAAACTTATTGAAACAAAATGTCCATGAATGCATGATGCAGCAACCACAAACAAGATCACACAAAGCACACGGGTTCAAAGGTTCGGCGCGAGCATGGAGCTAAGGGTAAGAATCTCCCACAATGGTATGTACTAAGGTTATATCAGCACCTATAGAATAAGGTTCTAAAAAGTTCCCAGAGTCATAGATCCATCTTTCGGATATTATCGGCTTAAACGACTACTCGTCAACCAACAATATTCTCAAGAGAAACTCGTCTGAGTGTGGTATCGCGTAACAACTGATTCAAGTCTACACCTAAATAGTCACCGCACCACGTCCTAATAAGGCCAAGATGGGTTAAAGGTTCTACGGTCCTCAACTTCTCGGGCTCTCAGGTCGGAAAAAGTAATGCCAAATACGACTACTCGTATGACATCAGTAATCCCAAAGGGGCCTCCACTGAGTGGGGGATCTCAAGTCATCTTAGTTAGGACTACTCCATGTAAGCCAAACAAGACTATACCACCCTCCTATCATAAGTGCACTCAAGTCCGGGTATAGGACTTATCTCACCACACAGGATTTGAATCAATTAATGGTGCCGCTCATCGCGAGGCATGTTGGTTTCAATGAACGACCACATTCATAACTAACTGACCTAGCATTTCACACAGGATTAACAACTCAGATTACATCAATGAGCATTCTCACATCATAAAACTCAAAATTGCATTTCAATCATTAATTCAGCATGGATAAAATTCCAGGAGTTCCACAATAATAAAACCATAGTAGTGTTTTTTAAAAAAGGGAATATTCATGACACAATTTTAGCATTGCATTCATTTTAACTCAAACAATAAACCCCTACACAATGCATACATTAGCATAACATGTCATCCAATCACAACCCATACGTTGATACATTCGTTCAAGCTATCATTCAAACTTTAATGCTTCAATTCCCTAACCGTTTTACTAAATTTAACCGTCCCAGTCCAATAATAGCAGCAACATCAATTTCATACATAATCAACACACACATACACGCAACTCACTGCATCCAGAGCATGAGAAAAAAAAAAACTTCAAAACCTAGCTTGCACAAGCAATACATAATAGATTTTCACATGATTGCATTTTGTCCAACTTATCCAAACTCACTGCAAAATTTTCACAACAACAGATTTTTCGCGTTGCGTCTCATAACCAATTTCCAAAGCTAACACCATAACAACCCTAATCGAAATTCAAAATTCACAACTAGGCTAATCTTTTTTTTTTCACTAGGTAGTTAACTAATTTCTAATCATTCCAACTAACTTCATCTAAGTCTCAATGCGGTTGCAACTAACTTAAGATACCATAACAGAATTTCTGATTTAAACTAACTTCTTTTTTAACTAACAACTAATTGTTTCAAGCTAACTTACACCTCATAACTCAAATTCACAACAATTGTCACTAACTCATTATTTAACACCTAACAGCTAGTTGTATTTCACAGTTACAACAGTTTCCAAACATTAACAACCTAACAAACTAACTTTCATAGTCGTTAACTATCTTCAACTGTCCACAACTAACTCTCTAAAATAACTGTCATAATAGAATTCCTAACTAACTAATTCAAAAACAGATCATAACTAACTCTAACTGTCACTGGCTGTCTAACTAACCATACTCTAACAAACATAACAGAAAAATAAAATTAGAGAGGGTATAAAAATTAGAACTTACCTCATTCTACAGACTCTCCACGTTTTTCCTCATCTCATTTTCACCTTCATCTTCATATTCCCCATTCCATCTTCCATTCCCTTCACTCTCCTCTTTAATTCACTCCCAGCCATTTTTTTGCTTCTCTCTTCTTCAATCCACCATCACCTACCTCCAACGGATTGCTCAGTCTTCAACCTTCAATTCGGAAGTTACAAACTCAAATAAAATCCACTATGAGCATAGCAATTCTGCACCATAATATAACCTGCGATCAGCAAGAAACAAAAATTCAACATCCTTTCAAGGAATCGTAACACAAATCACAACACAGAAGAAACCGCAACGAGAACTCAACAATCCGCGACACAACGCAAGGAATTCAACGTTCAAAATCATAACAGAAATAAGAATGCTCAACAGCAACAAGAATGCTCAATAACAACGCAACGGAAAAAATTTGTATCGCAGACAAGTGTCAATGGAGCACGTAATTCCTACATACTAGGGGTTTAGAGGAGAAGAATGAAGGCATTACAATAATTGGGAGGTAAAGATTCAAAAAATTACCGGTGTTCCTTCAGAATTTGCCCTCTCCGTTCGCATCGGCCACTGCTTTGAAGGTGTGTTTCTATTCCTGTGATTACTTACTACCAGTTCATAGAATAGATGTTGAGGGTTCTTAACACCAAACTCTGAGGTATAGATTGAACTGCGTTAGCGTTTAAATTGAATTAGAAGAGTTAGGGTTCAGTTGTTCATTTCTTTAATTCGGAGTAACGGTAGAGAAGTAGACGAAATTAGTCTCAGATAAAAGTAGAGTGTGAGGAGACGAGCAAAGCGGTATGTGTTTTGAGTGAGTTCTCCTTCTGCCGCCGCCGCAAGCAATTGCCGGCGCGGCGGAGGTGATTGTTTGGTCGTGAGAAGAAAAGAGAGTAGGTTATGTTATTGTTTCCTCGTATGGCTTGGCTTTCTGAAGGTTAGAGCAAAATTCCCTTCACCATTGGGCCTTTGGCTCATGTGTTTTGCTGAACAGACCTCTCACTCCATGTACACCCCCTGCTTCTAATTAAATTACTTTTAATTAATTGATTAATTGTCTTAATTGAGTATTAATAATAATTATTTTGTGATAGTCATTTTAAGTGAATTAGTTTTTTCATGATTATCATTGTTGATTAAACATAGTGCCTTGTTGATTGAAATCATGATTAATGTTGATTGAATTTGAATATTAAGTTTTTTTTTTTTGAACCTTCAAGTAAGAAAAGCCATGCAGTTCTTGATTAGTCAAATTGGTTGAATGTTACCATGTTCATGTGCTGATTAAATTTTTGGATGTTGAATTATGTGACTAAGATTGTGAATCCTGATTTAATGAGCATGTCATCTGATTAATTAGGTTTTGTGGGTTCTTCTTGATATCATGTTCATGAGTGGTAATCTTGCTTAAATATCATTTGATTGCTTGTTTCAACTTCCTAATTTAATTATATATGAATACTTGTTTCCATGCATAACATCTTTTCATTGTTCACTTCATACTAACTGCTCTGATTTGTTTTATGAGGTATTCACCTGAGTTATATCTACATTGGACATTTGGACATTTATTGACTGTACATTATCATTGTACCCTGCTTTAGATTAGGGTTTTCTCCCCCCTTGGTGGGCTTCTCATACATCCCCCCTCCCCGATTACAATGTAATAGTTTAGGACCTTTACTTTCCTGTGCATATCTGTATGACTGGTTGCTTTGCATGTTAATAGGTTAGAAAAGATAAAATCGAAAGCGTTTAGAAAACAATTTCAAAACAAAAAGACAAATAAAAACTCGATCCAACGTCGAGTCACTTTTCAAACTAATTAAATGAATAGCTCATTCCTCTGTCACCTTAAGGTTTCCTTCCATCTCCTCTACCAACTCCATTCCATCTCCTCTACCAACTCCATTCAATTCCATTTAAACCCAGCAAACCTTGTATGTATTCTACCCTTGTAAGTCGATTGTCTTGCGCATCGCCATCAACCTACCTTGATTCAATCCTCCATCCTTTCCATATCATCTTCATCCTCTTCCATCCAGAAATGCATTTAAATTAAACCAAGAGTTTAATCATGTCCTTTTAGGGTGAACGTAGGTGGTTGGGATGCTATCGTCCCTTCAACCTCGAGTATCTGATTGTAGGCCGTATTTGGCCTATGGTTGGATACTCTTCCCCCTCTAAGTACCTATAATTAAACTCGACAAAACAAATAACTGTCACCTTAGGACATCACTCTAAAACATACCAAAAAAGGCACCTTACCTCCGTTCTACCGCAATACAAGCAACACTTAACTGCTAGAACGCGACCGTTAATCTCGCCCACAAAAACAACAAAACTTCTCTCACCCCTGTACGATCGAGGCCAGCAACCCGTGGTCCCACGAACTACAGACGCTCTGATTCTTCATCTCACAATGGAGATATGTAGACACAAGGGCCCCAATCCTTGGCGAGCGACCTTCCACCAATTCACCCGTAGTCCTCCGAACTACGATGACTCTGACTTTCCCATTGCACGAGGAAATATGTAGGCATAAAATTGTGAGATCCTATCGAGTCCCCTTTTATTTAAACCCCTTCATTTCTCTTTAGCAAGTAAATCTTAGATAAACGACACCTATTCACGTATAGACTCCCTAGACGGTTCCCATCCAGTACGATGGATATGAGGGGTGCTAATACCTTCCCCTTGCATAACCGACTTCCGGACCCATATCTTGGTCGCGAGACCATATTTTCTCCCTAGGTTTTCTCGATGTTTTTATTTCCCCTCGTTGGATTACCAAATTCATATTGAGCCATAGTAGTATCGTTACAGATGGAATCCGGGGTGGTGGATCTGCATGAATTATGGTTCGTGCTTTATTTTAGAATGTGAGTGATAAAAGAAAAAGAAAACATTGGCATTATTAATGAAAAAGATATAAAGTAAAAATGAAAGACAAGGAACAAAATATTGGAATGTAAAACGTCCTTTATTAATGATAAAATTGCAAATGAAAACAAATGAGGCCCTACAAAAGTTCAGTACGCCTTAGGCAGAGCGTAGGAATTATTATATGAAAACAAAACAAAGGAAATTACTCTTGATAAAGAGTAACTGGGATGATATCCACGGATGACCAATTGGTGATCTTTTTTCTTGGGACACACTGGTTGATCCAATTATCCATATCATAATCACTATCAGCACCGCCGTCCACAACATGAACTTAACCATCATGAATAATACCAGCACTGGAAAACTTGATAGGAACCAGGGGACCTTGACTCTTCGGAACTATCCCCTTCTGAGACATCTGAGTAGGCTTGTAACCAAGACCAAACTTGTCCTTCTTCACAGGTAAATCGAGAACTCGACCCCATCCCTTAGGATGACCAACTTCAATCATGGCACGAACTTCCTTCAAGGATTCCATAGAGACTTCAGGCTTCTTACCCTCTGGAGGAGGAGTCTTCATAACTTTCATAGCTTCGAAAGCCTGAAAAGGAGTCTCATGAGCTTCACCTTCTACTTCAACATACCTGAACGAAGTCAGATGACTAACCATGATGTCTTCCTCTCTACACACGGTGACAACCTTACCATTGACCATAAACTTGATTTTCTGGTGGAGAGTAGAGGTCACAACACCTGCTGCATAAATCCATGGACGTCCCAAGAGACATCTATAAGCATGATGGATGTCCATAACAAAGAAAGTAACATTGAAAACCTGGGGTCCCACCTTAATAGGCAACTCCACTTCACCAAAGACTAATCTCTTGGATCCATCAAAAGCTCTAACCACCAGATCACTAGGTCTAAGCACCACTCCTTCTACATTCAACTTCATCAATGTTGCCTTGGGCAAGACATTAAGAGAAGATCTGGTATCAACCAAAACTCTGGATACAACAGTACCAGTGCATTCCATGGAGATATGCAAAGCCTTATTATGGTTTGTCCCCTTAGGATGCAAGTTAAAATCAGCAAAACCCAAACCATTACTAGCAGTAAATTTTGAAACAACCCTTTCAAACCAGTTAACATATATCTACTGAGGTACGAAAGCAGTATTCAGGAGCTTCATCAGAGCATTACAGTGAGCTTTAGAACATAACAACAATGACAAGATGGAAATCTTGGAAGGCGTTTGGTTGAGCTGATCAATCACCTTATAGTCACTCTTCCAAATGATTTTCAACAACTCTTCAACTTCTTTGGAAAACAACGCTTCAGGGGTTGAACTTTGCCCTTGGTCATCAGTTACCACTTGTTTGCCATTAGCCTTAGCTAAAGCATCAGCATTACTATCTTGGGAGTGTTGTGGAGGAGCAAATATTCCACCATTATGGGTGAATCTACCTGTCCCAACAATATTATAGACATCTAGTTAATCAATCACGAGAGACTCAATCTCTTGCTTATTCCTCTGATAGTATACATCAGCACCATAATGCCATGGTACAACTTTGGTACTCTCGTAAGGAATAAGACCATGCATAATAATAACCAAAGGAGGTTGTCTTATTGGCACAGGAATATGAATTGGAGAATATGGAATGGAGATAACAGCAACATCATTGCTAACCACACCTTTGTTGATAGAAATTATATCAAACTAAATATGACCTTCATCTATCATCCTTTGAATACCAGCATTCATCTCAACACAACCTTCAGGCTGAACAATGCACTGCTTGCAATCAAAGGAACACCCAAAAAACACATCACCCTTGAGCAACTGTTCTATGACAAAAGACAAAGGATTTTTCAACAGATTCACATCCATAACCAGATTCAACCCATCAACCCTTTCAATAGCATTCATAGTATGACCATTATGTGGTGGCATTGGATTCTAAATTACATTAGGACCATTGTTCAAAGTGAACTCAATAGTTTTTGAATCAATCAAATCCTGGACTTTATGCTTCAAAGCTTTGCAGTTCTCTATGTTGTGACCAGGTGCCCCGGAATAGAATTCACATCTGGCATTAGCATCATAACTAGGAAGAAGTTTTGTAGGAGGAGGACCCAAAGTACGGAGTTCAATCAACTGAAGTTTTAGCAAGTGCTGAAGCATCTGAGCATATGACATTGAAATTGGATCAAAGTGTCTTTTAGGCATCTTTTGTCTCTGCTGATATGGTCAAGGAGCAAAACATTGCTGATATGGTTGTGTTGTTGTAGTGCAGTTGGAATAGACAAATCAGCTACCTGCTGATACAATGCCTGATAAGTTCAACCTTTGCCTTTATAAGAAGACACAACATTAGTTCCCCCTCTTTCTTCTTAGGGAGTCCGACATAAGGCTTATTTCCTCCATTAGAAGAACTAGAAGCAGCAGCTTGAATGTTACTCATCTTGATACCACTTTCAACCCTCCTATTATAATAAGGACCCTGCAAGGTGATCATAAACATATCAATAAGCTCTCTTTCCATCATTGGAGGTTGAACTCGTGCAACCAACTCTCGCCACCTTTGGGCCTACTCCTTGAATGTCTCATTGGCCCGTTGAGTAAGACTCTGAAGTTGAGTCCTATTGGGTGCCATATCAGTATTATACTGATAATGCTTGATTAATGCCTCAGCAATCTATCTCTAACTACAGATATAAGTCCTCTTTAACTGCATATATCATTCCAATGATACCCCAGTTAGGCTATCTTGGAAAATGTGCATCAACGACTTCTCGTCATCAGAATAAGCAGCCATCTTCCTGTAATATGCCCTAATATGAGTCTTAGGACATGTTGTTCCCTTATACTTATCAAAGTCAGGTACTTTGAACTTAGCAGAAACCCTCACACCTGGTACCAGACCCAAGTCAGCAACATTCATTCCCAGAGTACTATGGCTTTCCATAGCTCTCATCCTTTCCTCAAGCATATAGAGCTTCTTCTCACCTTCAGTAGGAAAATCCATATCATCATTGTGCATAGAAAATACATCATCGTGATTATCCATTTCCAGTTGAGGAATAGGAATCTCAACAGCCTTTCTTCCCAGTTGCGCCAGAAACTCTTCAGGAGTGGGTGGAGAACCATCATTATTCTGAGGAGGATTGTCATACCCCAAATTTTGACTACTAAGATTTCCCATCATTGTGCAAATCATCATCACAATAGGGATGAACCATCAGTCTCCCCAAAGATGGCTAAGCACTCACTACAAACAATAATTAGGGTTTCAAGCCCTCTCTGAACTTAGACAAAGGATCAATCAAGGAATGCATGATCTTTAACTTGTCTAACCTCTCAAACATCCCCAATTGATCAAGAGGACTCCCACCTCAAGGATTAAGCACAAGGCTGGAACATTCTGAGTGGATCAAGCCTCAAGATCACCAGTGTCACCAAATTAGGGTTTTGGTCGACCAGGGCCTCCAGATGGGAATTTTCCTCTGGGCATGAGCCAATGCTTCAAAGCACAACCTATGATGCTCCAAGGGACATCATGAACCCGATCATCAAGTTAATTTAACCTCAGCGAATGCATTCACAAAAGATCAGGAATTAGGGTTTCTTGACCTAATTCACCCCTAAGTTGACTTTTGGGACAAAACATGAGCCAAGACCTCAAGACATGATTTCAGGATCTCTAATAAACCAATTGATCCATTTGCAATAATGCATTAATCCAAGAAGCTTGAGCAGCAAGTTTCAAATTCATCAGAACCACAATTAGGGTTTCGCAGAAAAAAGTCAACTACACCTTTGACTTTTGACCAAGACATGCTCCCAAACCCTAGAACATGATTCAATACACCCTATAACACCTATGAAATTAATCCTTCAAGTTTGATTTAGGTCAAGGACTTAATTTCATAGAGGATCACACAGTTTGGAATTGATCTGACAAAAAGTCAACTGTGCACAAAAGTCACCTTTGACTTTTTGAGATTTTTCACAATTATGGTTCCTTAACCCTAAAATGATGTTAATGTGTGATTGGAATCATCATTCATCAAGAAAAATCAAGAAAAATGGGATAACTTGTAAAAGGGGTAACCATAAAAACTTGGAAATTTTTCAAAGTCATGGAACAAAGTGGCTAGGGTACCAACTTTGGAGGATCATAACTCCTAAACCATATGGCCAATTTTTCTCATTCAAAGCTGGATTTGTAGATCTCATGGCCCTCTACAAAAGCTCCAAACACAACTCATTCCAATTCCTTATTGATATTTAGTTATGGAATGATCAAAATCACAAAAAGTGAAAATGTCACTTTTTTCCAACACTTAGTGAAATTTTCACTAAGTCAGAATCTGCCTTCATTTTTTTCTAAATGTAGAGGCATTTTTCACTTGGATCCAAAAAGTATCAAAACCAACTATGATAAAAGAGTTGTTGTATCATATGAGGGCTTTCCAAAATGGCCAAGAACCCCATCAAATTCCACTTGAGCCATGAGATATGACAATGGCAATATGCCTTGCTGAAAACTGTCAAAGCAAGGCAGATTTGTGCATTTTGCTCGATTTGCCAAATTTGTGCAAATGACAAACACACTTATCCATCTGAATACCTCAAGGGGAGACCAAGGAGGAACCAACTCTGATCCCAAGCCTCCCAAGTCCTTGGAACTAAAAATAGCATGCCAAACCTTGAAATCCCTAAAGAGGGGACAAGACTCCAATTTTGTTTTGGGGCATTCAATGGATGCACCAAGGTGGCATGGACTGAGCCATTTCCAACTGAATTCAGTCAAGACTTATCCAAGACCAAGGGAACCAGCATCCTGTGCCCTAACCTCTAGTCAATGGCTAGAGGAGACTTGGATTCTCATTGATCAACATTGGCCAAACCTATGCAGCAGTTGTCATTCACTATTCCTTGCAAAACAAACTTGCTCTACTATAAATAGAGCTCAATTGTGTTCAGTTTGAGTACACCAAAGCTAGCAAACATATGTTTTCCTCAAAATCTCCTTCTTCACTCCAAAATTTCCTTCCAAAGCAAGTCACTATCAGGCTTTGAGTTTGAGAGCTATTCCAATCAAACCAATCACACACACACCTCATAAACATCATATAGAAGTGATCCAAACACTTAAACAACATCTGGAACACTGATTTCATAAAATCACCAGCCAACTGCTCAAGGTTTTAAGCAAGTTGTAGTTGAGATACCATCTTCAGTTCCAGATCATTTCCATTCATTCCAAGCATCCAGACACACTCCATAGCACCTAGGAAAGCTGTCCATATCGTTGGAACCAAGCTGTAACACCTCTAACACAAAACACGATCACCAGCTGCAAGAGGTAAGCATGAGCTCTTCTAACTCTATAATCCATGCATTTTTTGCTGCACAATAATTTGGCCATATGTTCATAATCATGCATAGAGTGTATTCCCTCAATCAATTGCTTTGTTTGAATCATGTATGGAATTTTTGAACCTTCATGCAAATTTTAGGGTTCTTGAGGTTTCTCTTTGATTTCTTATTCCATGCTTAAAATAAATGAAATTAAAGACCACAGACATGATCGTGAGATGAAAATGAGCAAATTGATATGTAGATTGCATGATATAATCAAGTATTCAGTGAAATTGAATAGAAAACGCAAATCTGCAGAAACAGAGGGTGGCGCCTGTTCTTGCCATGTTCTTGGCGCCATTTTTGAACATTTGAATATTTGAATTTTGTGATTTTATTTAATTGATTCAAAAATTAATTTCTCTCTGAGTTTTAATGATTTTGAGTTGATTCTTTTTTTAATAATTCACAAAAATGTTAAAATATTTTATTTTCCCAAAAAATCCCAAAAATATTATTTATTTCATATACTTGATATTTTTGTAAAGAATTAATATTTTAATTGTTTTTGACATTTAAAATATTTTCTCCTTCTTGATTTTTAAAATTTTAGTGATTTCCAATCATTTTGTGAATAGAAACATAATTTTTGAGACAATAATCCAAGATCACAATTTGTTTCCACACATGTTTAACAATATTGATCATTTTAATTGAATTTTTATTCAATTAAAATACATTTTGAAAACAAATTAGGGTTTTTGATCAATTCAACCCTCATCAAATCTTTTTTCAAACATTTTGGGCCTCTTGGTAGAGTGTAAGACCCAACCCTTTGTAAATACAAACCTTTTTGGGCCTCAGTGTGTTGTATAAGTCTCGATACCGTTAAAAGGTTCGACACGATCGTCGCCTTTTTTACAAAAATCTTTGGGTTTCTCCTTGAGTTATAAGACCCATCTTTAATCATTAGCCTCTAATAGAGTGTAAGTCCCAACCCTTTTTGTACATAAACCTTTTTAGGCCTCACTTATTGTATAAGTCCCTCTGTACATTTTTAAAACAACGACGCGATCGTCGTTCTCAAACAAAAACCATTTTTTTGGGCCTCTCCTTGATCTGTAAGCCCCACCACTTGTACAAAAATAAACCATGGGCCTCTAATAGAGTGTAAGACCTAACCCCTTTTTGAAACCAAAATATTTTGGGCCTCAATCCTTGTATAAGACCCACTGTGCTTTCAAAAACCTCGGCGCGATCGCCATTTCAAAACGAAAATCATCTGGGCCTACCCTCGTGTTATAAGTCCCATTCTTTTTCTTTAAACACCTTTGGGCCTCTTGAGAGAGTGTAAGACCCATCCCTTTATACAGAAAACCTTTTTGGGCCTCAGTCACTGGTATAAGTCCCTGTACAATTTCAAAACCACCGTGCAATCACTGATAAAACCTTGGGCCTCTCTTTGAGCTGTAAGCCCCAACAATCTTTTCAAAGAACTTTCTCCTTTGATTTTGAATATAGTATTGTTATTAAAGCTTTCTTTGTTGAACAAACTAACTAAACAGCATGGAAGCTCTACAACCGAGTAAGTGTTTACCCGTTTTCTTTATCCGCTTTCATATATATAATTGTATTGTGAGGATGCTCACTGTAAGTCTTCTTTCACAAACTTTTATATACTTGTCAAATATCCACTATGTAATACTAGTATAGTTATTTAGAGTTTTCCCCGACAAATACGTCTAGCACTAGGTAAAGCCCTGTTGGTCACTCTTAAATACAAACAAAACTAGATCCCCATAGGATTACTAGACACAGTCTTCCCTCCTCTTGGGGTTAAACAATATGGAGACGTGAAAGGCAGCATTCTCAGTGAACCCTTTCTCAGACTGTCACTCTTAGAAATTGTCAAAGAGACTCTACTCCCCAGGGATGATCTTTTCTCCGTGAATGGCATCTCTTGAGTTTCTACCAAATTCTCAAACTTTCCTGGCTTGATCTATTCTCGGTGAATGGCATGTCTTGAACTTCTCGGGGTTTGGGGACCCACAGGCTTCTTAAAAGTATCCCCGCCTCCTCTTGGGCGTTGTACAAGGACCCTTCAGCTTATTAAACGCTCTCATGCCTTCTCTTGGGTTTAGTACAAGGACCTAGAGACCTCTACATGTACAGGAACAGAACCTAGTCATCAATTTGCTAGAGCTGTCTTTCTGAGTCAAGTGTCAGACCTGTTAATGGGTTGACCTTCATCCCTTAACATACCAGCCTTCTCTTGGGCATCATACAAAGATCATCCACTACCTGAGAATCGATTTCTCAAAACACCAGTAGACTTGGACAGTCTCAATACCCTTTGGATTTCCCATTTCCTTAAAGAACAGGAAATAACCCTGATCCTCCGTTCAGTGCCAAAGCACAACCTTACCTTCAATCTTTATAAGAACTGATTTTCTCTTTTATCCAACATACGCGACCTGTCACTAAACTGAAACAGTTACCAGCACGATAGCCTCCTCTTGGGCTTTGTACAATGATTCTCCCTTAGCAGAGCTAACCTTTTCAGACTCTCTTGTTGAGTATAAAAGACTCTCTTGTTGGGTCAAATCCTTTTAGCCTCCATCTCGGGCTTCGTACGAGATATAAATCACTCTCTTGTTGAGTATAAAAGAATCTCTTGTTGGGTCAAACCCTTTTAGCCTCCATCTCGGGCTTCGTACGAGATACAAAAACACTCTCTTGTTGAGTATAAAAGACTCTCTTATTGGGCCACTTCCCTCTCCGCCTACATCTCGGGCTTCGTACGAGATATAAAAGCACTCTCTTGTTGAGTCAGTCACTTGTTAGAACTCTCTTGTTGAGTCAACCCCTTTTAGCCCCTCTCTCGGGCTTCGTACGAGACACATAAAAACACCCTCTTGTTGGGCCAATAGCCTCCTCTTAGGCTTTGTATAAGGAAAACCCCGGTTGAGTCAATCAACCTGTTAGCATCAAAATTTGTGTCTCGTTCACAGTATACAAACATCAACAACTCCTTTTCCTTCATCTAATTGCTGTAAGCGACAAGCCTCTGGATTATTTACATCCAAGCCACTGTCCCTCTTTTAGCATGAGCAATTCCTAAGGAAAGATAGCATTGCTCTACACTGAGTTAAAGTCTTCTCCTCCAGGTTAAAAATCCCCTATAAAGGAAATTTTGGCATTGTTGGGTTCACATATCCCAGTTAAAGTAATTCTCCTTTATAATCAGTCACCCAACAGTTGTGACAAACGGACCCCCTTTTAGAGATGACAAATTCTCTCTAAAGTCAAAACCCTTCAGCTTCACATCTTGGGCTTCGAACAAGATATAAATAGACCCTTCAGCTTCACATCTTGGGCTTTGAACAAGATACAAACCACATTTAGCTTCACGTCTTGGGCTTTGAACAAGACACCAAAACAACCTTTTTTCCTCCCATAGAATAGGAGGAACTACGATCGCTCTGATTTCTCTGTTTCATCAAACGGGAATACGTAGGCATAAGATTGGAAAAAATCTTAGCGAGCATACTAATCAAAAAACCCAAAATCCCGTACCTTCATACATCAATCAAAAAGCACCATTCCTGACATCCTACCAATAGCCCAGACACTGTTTTTTTAACAAAATAACCTAAGAGAGACCCACAATCTTTATAGCATCTGTAAACCAACATTCATCTGTTCAAACTCAGTATGCAAGCAGGGTTAATTGGAGACATCTATTTCCCTTCCTTAACCAGCTTAACAGGATAAAAAATGAATCGAACTGTAGTACCCCAAAGCGATAGTGCTTCGCAACCATGCAAAAACTTGCGCTACAGAAAAATGGTGACTCTGCTGGGGACAAGTTACATCATATCTCTTCCTATCTCTTAGGTAGAAACCTTAAAAAATGCCACAGCAGAAGGGCGACCACAGTGGGAGATATTCTTGCTTGCTTTCCCAAGGGAGGAAACCCTAAATTCGCATCACAGAAATGACAGCTCTGTTGGGGAGTCATTGTCTGTATAGGATCACAAGACTAGAGGTCTAGGATGATTAAGACAAATATATATACTGCTTTTCCTAATTGATATTTGTGTTTATTTTTATGCTAATGGGAATGCGTGTGATGCCGCATGTGGAAAGATTGAGTATACACCTAAGATAGGTGATGGCAATGTGGGTAATCTTGCTGGGAGTGAATTCCAGTTAAGAGCCCCCGATCGACAATCAAACTCAGTGGAGACTCCCTTTGCAGATACATTGCCTATACGACTTCGGTTGTTGAAAGTAGTGTGGTCGACTGGGTTATCTGAGAAGCTGAGGTTTTTAGTAGACTTAAGCCATTTTGTAGCGCGGAAGCTATCGGAAATAGTTGTCACGCGATACTACCCTCATCTGAGATCGCTCCAGGATACATCAGCTCGCTGGCGATCCGCTTGCTGTTGTTATCCCATAGGGGTCAATTATTTTGCGGACAGGTACAAAAAATCACCAGTATAAACCTTTAGGGGGGGGGTAGAGCCTTGACTTCATGACACCGACCCTTTGACCCCATGTTTTTTCTATGTTTTTGTGTGCTGCATTCATACATTCATTTAAAAAACATTCAACAAAGAAAATCTTCTCTTCTAGTCTCTCTTTTTCAAATTAAACTAAGACAATGATTGCAAATGTCAGAGAAGGAGATTGCGCTAATGGATTTTGGTAGAAGGAAAACTCATAAGTACACCTTCAAGGTTCCAAAGTTAGAGGATTTAAGAGGTCTGGCGAGAATGATCACCAACCACGAGGCTTTCAAAGCCAAATACGGGGGACTATTGTCTTTATTAAGGGTCCATGTAATCGAATGAATCTTGTTCACACTAATCCAGTTCTACGATCCGGTCTATCACTGTTTCACATTCCCAGATTATCAGCTGGCACCAATGCTGGAGGAATATTCTCACCTGACTGATTTACATATTACTGATCAAGCTCCCTTTTCTGGACTGGAAGAAATTCCAAAGGATCAAACCATTGCAAGAGCAAT
Source organism: Lathyrus tuberosus (assembly GCA_022829125.1). Classification (NCBI taxonomy): domain Eukaryota; kingdom Viridiplantae; phylum Streptophyta; class Magnoliopsida; order Fabales; family Fabaceae; genus Lathyrus; species Lathyrus tuberosus. The sequence goes on along the minus strand of JALAZF010000584.1, from coordinate 2,752,299 downwards.
TTATTTGGACGAGTCAGAAGTCAGGACTCACATGACCACTAAGGGTGGCATCCAGGGTTTGCCAGCCCAGTTCTTGATAAAGAAAGCTCTGTACTTTGCTAGTATAGGGAACGTGGCTGCTTTCGAGAGCATCTTTGTTTTTCTTACCTACGGGTTATTTTTGTTTCCCAACATTGATAACTTCGTAGATATCAACGCCATTAAGATTTTTCTGATTGGAAACCCCGTACCGACCTTACTCGCAGATACGTATCATTCGGTACACTTAAAGAATTTGTATAATGGAGGAATGATCACATGCTGTGTACCCCTACTATACAAATGGTTCACTTCTCACTTGCCCAAATCTGCTGCATTTTGGGATCAAAAGAATACTTTACATTGGTCGCAGAGAATCATGTCTCTTACCAACTCTGACATCGATTGGTACAATCGAATCTACGACGGGATCAAAATCATTGACCGTTGTGGAAATTTCCCAAATGTACCCCTTATATGAACTAAGGGGGGAATCAACTATCATCTAGTGTTAGTTCGTCGTCAATTTGGATACCCGATGAGGCATGTCCCGCGAAATGCTCATCTGGAAGGTCTTTTCTTCCAGGAAGGAGAAAATGACAGGGCACTAAAGACGGAAATAGTGCACGCTTGGAAACACGTTAGTCGGAAAGGACGAGAGTCTCTAGGAAAACTAGACTGTGTCTCGGTGGAGCCTTATCTCCACTAGGTACAAACTAGAGCTCTCAAGCTAAGGATGCCTTACCCTCGTCAGGAAGTTCTTCCATTAAGGTACTCTGCCCTTTATTTCATGTCTGAGACGGAAAAACTTCAGGTTACTCTCAGCAAAGTTCAGCAGGAGAAGAGGTCTTGGAGGAACAAGTACCGTATTCTCAATGTGGAGTGTAAGAAAATACAGCAACTGTTAAGAGAAATGGATGCTCTAATTGAGATTTTAGAGCAACATGCTGTAGAAAATCAGGATGACCAAAGGAATTTTCTTGCTCCTTTCACTTAGCAAAGGAATGACAACCCAACAACGGCCCAAGAGCCTCGGTCAAAGAAAAGGAAAGCACCGGAACCAGCACCTGAGTTCTCTTCAGAGAGGACTCAGGATCCATTAGTTTAGGTTTCCTTTTTCAACACTTTGTAATCTACTGTATTTCCATTTCCGCAATCCTTTGAATTCAATAAAATGGGGTTTCCCCACTGTTTGATATTTGCAATCCAATTGTCGAAGTTTTATTTGAATAAACAAAAATAATTAATAATCATTGCATTCATCATTCTCATAAACACGTTCTTCTTAACTACGAATCTCACGTTTGCGTCTCGATTCTAGAGTCAAACTATCTCATTCGTACAATACTCGGGCCAATCGTCAAAAAAAGATGGATGATCTCGAGGAAGAGAACAGAGAGTTTAGAGAAGAGATCGACACTCTGAAAGAGGATCTGAGAAAGCTTCATAACGACATGCAAGCTCTAGTAGAAGCTCAGATGCAACAACAAAGGACTGTGATCTCAGAGATCACATCAACGCCCATAGTGGAGAAGTATGATCCTAGGTACAAAATGCGGAAAGATCATCCCTGGGGCATGCCTATTAACTATATTCTGGAAGGATATATTTCAGTGATTAATGAGGATCAGGGAACCGCAGCAGGAGCCGCTGGGCCTGAAGGTTACAAACTTTGGGAAAGCGAAGATGTCAGGGGCATGGCAGCAACTCCTGAAGGTTACAAACTTCGGGAGGCACCGAGAGTCTCGGCCATAATGACTATACCACCACCCGTGGTACACACTGTCCCGGAAGGACTGATTTCATAGATACCTTCTGGTGGAAATGACAGCATGATTGACAGAATGAATGAGTTCCATGAACAATTCCTGGAGATGTAGAAAGAACTGCAGGCCCTTCGCGGTCAGGATCTATTTGGAAAGGACGCCGCGGACCTCTGCTTGGTTCCCAATGTGAAAGTTCCACACAAGTTCCAAGTGCCTGACTTTGAAAAGTACAAGGGTAACTCTTGGCCTCAGAGCCATTTGGTGATGTACGCTCGGCGAATGTTAGCTCAGACAAAGAATAAGGAGCTACTAATTCATTACTTTCAGGATAGTTTAACCGGTGCCGCATTAAAATGGTACATGGGTTTAAACCGTGCTACGATCGGCACGTTCAGAGATCTTGGCACTGCTTTCGTTCAACAATATAAATACAATTTAGACATGGCACCGGACAGAGATCAGCTCAGATCGATGTCACAAAAGGACAAGGAAACCTTTAAGGAGTACGCTCAGAGATGGCATGAAATTGCCGCTTAGATTTGTCCACCTCTTGAGGAAAAAGAGATGACAAAGATCTTCTTAAAGACCTTGAGCTCATTTTACTACGATAGAATGGTTTCCAGTGCGCTCAGTGACTTCACCGAGATGGTGGGCATGGGGGTTCGTCTTAAGGAAGCAGTCCGGGAAGGACGCTTAGTAAAAGACGTTGGGTCAACAAGTAGTACGAAACGATACGGTAGTGCTCTCCCTAAGAAAAAAGAGCAAGATATCGGGAATATCTCTCTCGAAAAGCAAAGGCGACGATATCAACCAGTAGCAGCTGTAACTCCTGCTATCAATCCCGTTCCTGTTCCTACCTATCAACCTCTGGTTTCACAGAGCCAACCAATTCAACAACAATATCAACAAAGGACACAACAGCCTCTTCAGCAGGCTCGTCCTCCGTACAACAACAACCGTACAACGCGACCACCAGGGTTCGACCCCATACCGATGTTGTACGCGGAACTGTTTGCATTATTACTGGTCAAGGGGCATGTCCAAACTAAGTCTCCTCTTACAGTACCAGAAAATCCGTATTTTTGGTTCAAAACGGATCAGACTTGCCCTTATCATCAAGGAGGACCAGGGCATAACATAGAAAGCTGTCTCAGTTTCAAATCCGATGTGCAAAAGCTTGTTAGGAGCGGGGTCTTATCTTTCAAAGATACGAATCCGAATATTCTCACAAACCCGTTGCCTCAACATGAGAAAGCTGCAGTCAATTTGATAGAATGAGAGTCTAACAACATCTATCAAATTCATGATGTACTCTTATTAAGGGCCAACTTGGTCAAGATGCATTGTAGACAGAGTGGATACGGCCATGTGCCACCTCATAACTATCACCAGTGTGATATTTGCTCTAAGAACAATCAGGGATGTTCTGTGGTGTAAGCAGCTCTACAGGAACAATTGGATCTCGGATGGATCCAAGAGCATCGAGTTCGTGGAGTTAACATGACCTATATGAATTCCAACATCATTCAGAACCACGACATCCGTGCGATGAATGTCAACTTGGTGGCGATGTACTCAAGGCAAAGCCAGTATCATAATCTGCTGCAGCACGATTACAATTCCTGTCTGACTTGCTCGGTAAACAAACAAGGATGCTCTTTTATACAAGAGGCCCTCCAGCGTCAGATGGATCTTGGGTGGATCTAGGACTACCATGATAGAAATCGCTATCAGATTAACATGATTCAAATCTTTGATATTCGTCTGATGAATACCAGCTTGGTGGAGTTACATGCCAGGCAGGTCCAACTCGGTTTTCTCACTTCACATGATTATCAGAACTGTAAAGGATGTTGTGAGAGTAACCAAGGGTGCGCTCTCGTTCAGAGAAATTTACAACATTTGTTAAACCACTGGTGTCTTCCAATCTATATGGATGAAGACACGCAATAAATCAGTGTGCTTAATGGAAACCCTACTCGGCGTCAAAGTCAGGATGTCCGATCTATGGAAACAAACCTGGTAAGGTTGCACTGCATTCAAAGCGGGCGTGGCCAGGTGCCATCACACAACTATGAACGTTGTAGAGTTTGCTCGGAGAGTAACCAAGGATGCTACCTTGTGCGGGCAGCCCTTCAAGGTCAGTTGGATCATAAAGAGATTCACCTGTGTCCGAGTCCCGAGCCAATCAACTGGACGCTGGACTACTTCGCGGATCAAATCAGAGACGTTGTCATAATCTCTGATCATCAACAGAATAAGGATGTTTGTACCATCATCACTCTACTAAACAAATCAAAGGTTCTTAGCCAGGAACTGATTGAAGTTACTTACGACAGTCAGAAAAATTAGAAGGCTCTTGTAGTTATTTATCTGTTGGGACCATTACCGTATGAATCAGCTAAGGCGATCCCTTACAAATATGGTGCAACAATAATTGAGAATGGAAAGGAAATTCCATTACCCTCCGTCGTGATTATTGCAGACATCAGTCGAGTAACACGGAGCGGTCGAATCTTCAACCGAGGAGTTGGAGTACCTAACAGAGAAAAGGAACTTCCGACGGAAGTTCCTGATCCACCAGTCGGTCAATCCAGTAATCCCGACCTTTCAAAAAATGATGATGAGATGTTGAAGCTCATCCAAAGGAGTGAATACAACATTATTGATCAACTGTTACAAACTCCTTCAAAGATCTCAATGCTATCACTTTTACTCAGTTTCGAAGCCCACAGAGAGGCTCTACAGAAAGTCTTAGAGTAGGCCTTTGTGGAACATGATGTGTTAATACGACAGTTCGATAGCATCATCTCTAACATCACTTCCTGCAACAACTTAGGATTCAGTGATGAGGACTAGCTAGAGGGGGGCAAAAGTCACAACATGGCTCTCAATATCATAGTTAACTGTCAGTACGATGCTTTAGCCAGCGTACTGGTAGACACAGGATCGACCATCAACGTTATGCCGAAGTCCACTTCAATGCGACTATCATTCAAAGGACCCCCCAATGAGGGGCAGTGAGGTCATCGTCAAAGCATTTGATGGGTCTCGGAAAGCAGTTATCGGCGAAGTTGACCTTCCCATAACTATCGGTCCTCACACTTTCCTAATCACTTTTCAGGTCATGGACATCCGGGCAACATACAGTTGTTTATTAGGAAGACCTTGGATACACCAGGCTGGGGCAGTCACTTCGACACTTCACCAGAAACTGAAGTTCGTCAAGAACGATTAACTCGTCACGGTCTGTGGAGAACAAGCCTTGATCATGAGTAACTTGTCATTATCTACTTGTGTAGAACCCGAGGAGGTTGTTGGAACTCAGTTCCAAGCACTTTCGGTGAACACGGAGAATCAGTCAGAGAAAGGAACCTCGATTTCCTCATACAGAGATGCTCTCGAAGTGATCGAGAATAACAATGCAAAAGGATGGGGACAGCTTGTCATTCCTACTGATAATAAAACAAAGAAGGGTCTTGGTTTTTCTGCAACCTGCACCCAGACAGCTGCTAACGATGAAAGTCTTCATCCTATTCAAGACTTCTTCCACAATGGAGGTTTCCTTCACCCAATGCCTCAAGCAGTCCATACCATCAACGAGGGAGATTCCTCTGATACGGATGAGGAATAGAAGTCCTATCTCAACGAGGACGGTTATATGTCTCAGGAAGAGGTGCCTACGCCATTTTGCTATCCCGCACAGAGTCTGAGATTTATACCAAGGTCAGATGTCGAAATGATATACGGAGATTATGATCCGGAAGGATGCCGTGCTCCACCAAATTCATTAGAGGAAGACACTCTGATGAAAGACAACTTTGACCATGACTATTATGGCCCAATGGATGGCCTGCCTATCTGGCAGCCGTACCCAAGAGACTTGGGGCAAGAAAATCAGCCAAACAATGAAAATCAGCTGAGCGTCATTCAAAAGAATACCTGCATCCCCACCATGTCATGGGATCAACACTCAGGTCATTCAGAAAATATCCCGCACGACGATGAATTCGCAAAATTTGCAGGACTATAATTCATTAACTATGCTTTTCCCGAGGTCAACGTCATCGAGAGAGATGACTCCTCCAGTTCCACAGAAGTGTGGGACACCTTGGGACAACCAAGTGGAAAATTTGACTTCATGGTCAAGTACATCGCTCCTGAAAGCTCTCGTATCAGGCTTGAAGACATCCAACTAACTGGATGGGGAGATATACCTGAGAGCACAAATACTATGCAAAATACAACAGAGGAATCCTCCTACGACAACTCTGCCAGGGAGACAGATTCCAATGATCCTGCTCCACCAGAAATCAGCGTCATTTCTGAAGACAAATCAAGGAAAGTACCAGACTTTGTGATTCACCGAGGAGTTCGCCGCCAATGGGTTACTGTCGATGTTCCGAAGATTGTTCATAAGTCAAAGTAATTGTCGTCTTTATCTTAACCTTTCACCCTTCCCATGTAAAAAGGATGTTTTGATAGGGCTCACTTTCTGTAAATATCCCTCTTTGCTTTGGCCAAAGCGACAGAGTTTTGTTTTATAGGGTTGTAGTTTCAAGAATCGACTTGTTCATAAATAAAATAGCGTCGTTCTGTAATCTCCGCATTAATTGTTGTTTTCTCTTTTCGCTTTTCTCAGAAAATGGTAATCCTAAAAAACAATTCAAAATAAACAAGCAGTTTAAAAAAAATACACTGCACGCACTTGCATTCTCTCTATCTCTTCTAAACACAAATCATCACGTTATGCAGATTGCTTGTTTTAAACCCCGTTGAAACATACGATCCAATGCCTTCTCCCAACTTTGAGTTCCGGGTATTTGGGGCTGAAGAAGAGGTTGACGATGAAATTCCAGAAGAGATCTCTCGATTTCTCCGACAAGAGGAAAGGTCCATTGAACCTCACAAAGAGACGTTGGAAACGATCAACTTGGGTTCAGAAAAAGAGAGAAAAGAAATCAGGATTGGGGCACTGCTCTGTCCCACTGCCAAAGAGAGTTTGACAAAGCTTCTCAAAGAATTTCCCGATGTGTTTGCTTGGTCCTACCAGGAAATGCCAGGATTGGATACCAGCATCGTGGAACATCATTTACCATTGAAATTGGAATGTCCGCCAGTAAAACAGAGGTTGAGACGGACTCACCCGAACATGGCCATCAAAATCAAAGAGGAGGTACAAAAACAGATTGACACGGGTTTCCTCGCCACATCAGAATATCCTCAATGGTTAGCCAATATCGTACCCGTTCCAAAAAAGGACGGAAAGGTCAGAATGTGTGTACTACAGGGATCTGAACAAGGCTAGTCCAAAGGACGACTTTCCCATGCCGCACATTGACATGCTGGTAGACAGTACAGCAAAGTTCAAAGTTTTCTCCTTCATGGATGGATTCTCGGGCTATAATCAAATCAAAATGGCGCCGAAAGACATGGAGAAAACTTCGTTCATTACCCCATGGGGTACCTTTTGTTACAAGGTAATGTCGTTCGGTTTGAAGAATGCTGGGGCAACCTATCAAAGGGCCATGACTACTCTGTTTCATGACATGATACACAAGGAAATCGAGGTATATGTCGATGACATGATTGCCAAATCTAAGATAGAAGAGGAGCATGTGACCCACCTGTCAAAGTTATTCGAGCGGTTGAGAAAGTACAAACTCCGCTTGAATCCCAATAAGTGCACATTCGGTGTCCGTTCAGGGAAACTCTTAGGGTTCATCATCAGCCAGAAAGGAATTGAGGTTGATCCTGACAAGGTCAAAGCCATTCGAGAAATGCCTTCTCCGAAAATTGAAAAACAAGTCAGAGGATTCCTGGGACGTTTGAACTACATCTCCAGATTCATATTCCTCATGACCGCGACATGCGCGCCAATCTTCAAATTACTCAAAAAGAATCAGGACTACGTTTGGACAGAGGACTGCCAAACCGCCTTCGACAGTATTAAGGAATACTTGTTGAACCCGCCGATTCTATCACCTCCAGTGGAAGGAAGACCACTAATCATCTATCTCACAGTCTTGGAAGACTCAATGGGTTGTGTGCTTGGTCAACAAGACGAAACAAAAAGAAAAGAGTCTGCCATCTACTATCTGAGCAAGAAACTCACCGACTACGAGACTCGGTACACTATGCTTGAGAAAACTTGTTACGCTTTGGCTTGGGCAGCCAAACGTCTGCACCAATACATGATTCGTCACACTACTTGGTTAATCTCAAAAATGGATCTGATCAACTACGTCTTTGAAAAGCCTGCTCTCACGGGAAGGATTGCCCGTTGGCAGATGTTGTTATCAGAATACGACATCGAATACCACGCTCAGAAAGCTGTTAAAGGGAGTATTTTAGCTTATCATTTGGCTCATCAACCGATTGACGACCAGGAATCAATCAGGTTTGACTTCCCAGACGAAGATGTCATGCATTTGAAAATGAAAGATTGCGATGAACCACTACCCAGTGAAGGGCCAGAACCAGGTTCCCAATGGGGACTAATCTTTGATGGAGCTGTCAATCATTATGGAAATGGAATTGGGGCAGTCATCATAACACCTCAGGGTACCCACATTCCTTTCACTGCCAGACATACATTCAAGTGCACAAACAATGAGGCCGAATACGAAGCTTGTATTATGGGTCTCGAAGAAGCGATTGATTTGAGGATCAAGAACTTGGATGTATATGGCAACTTAGCCCTGGTTATCAATCAAATCAAAGGAGATTGGAACACATACCAATCCGGATTGTTTCCTTACAAAGATTATGCAAGAAGGTTATTACCTTTCTTCAACAGAATCGAGTTTCATCACATCCCTCGTGATGAGAACCACATGGCTGATGCATTAGCCACTATCTCTTCCATGATTAGTGTAGGTCAATGGAACGACTTACCCAAGATCGACCTAATGCGCCTTGAACAGCCCACTTACATCTTCACGATTGAAGCAGTCATAGATGACAAACTTTGGTATCACGATATCAAATGCTTCCTTCAGAAACAAGAGTACCCACCTGGGGCATCCAGGAAAGACAGAAAAACCCTCAGAAGGTTGGCAGACAGCTTCTTCCTGAGCGGTGATACACTCTATAAGAGAAATTTTGACATGGTCTTGCTCCGATGCGTAGACAGACCAGAAGCAGGCATGCTAATGAACGAAATTCATGAAGGATCCTTTGGCACTCATGCCAACGGACACACAATGGCCAGAAAAATTCTGAGAGCAGGGTACTACTGGTTGACCATGGAATCCGACTGCTACAAGTACATGAGGAAGTGTCACAAGTGTCAGATATACTCAGACAAAATCCATGTACCGCCTACACATCTCAAAGTTCTCTCTCCCCATGGCCTTTTTCCATATGGGGAATCGACATGATTGACATGATTGAGCCCAAGGCTTCAAACAGACATCGGTTCATCCTGGTAGCCATTGATTACTTCACCAAGTGGGTCGAAGCAGCGTCATACGCTAATATAACCCGACAAGTGGTGGTCCGATTTATTAAAAACAATCTCATCTGCCGTTATGGTGTTCCAAGCCAGATCATTACTGATAATGGATCTAACTTAAACAACAAGATGATGAAAGGGTTTTGCGCAGAGTTCAAGATCGAACACCATAACTCACCTCCATACTGACCCAAAGTGAACGGGGCGGTAGAAGCTACTAACAAGAACATCAAGAAAATCGTTCAAAAGATGGTTATAACCTACAAAGATTGGCACGAGATGCTACCCTTTTCTCTTCACGGTTATCGCACATCTGTCCGTACTTCAACAGGGGCAACCCCTTTCTCTCTAGTATATGGCATGGAAGCAGTGCTCCCCATAGAAGTAGAGATCCCATCGATCCGGGTATTGATGGAAGCTAAGCTAATAGAGGCTGAATGGTGTCAAAATCGACACGACGAACTCAACCTGACAAAGAGAAACGAATAACGACACTATGCCATGGTCAGTTGTATCAACAGAGGATGAAGAAGGCGTTTGACAAAAAGGTTCGACCTCGCGTCTTCAGGAAAGGAGACCTTGTGCTCAAAAAGATACAATCATTTCTCACTGATTCTCGAGGCAAATGGACTCCGAATTATGACGGCCCCTACGTGGTCAAGAAAGCTTTCTTAGGCGGTGCCTTGAGACTTGCAACCATGGACGGAGAGGAATTTGCCTACCCCACAAATGTCGATGTAGTCAAGAAATACTTCGCCTAAAAAAACGTCTCGATGGATTGAAAACCTGAAAGGACGGTCCAGGAAAAAATTAGAGACATAATAAAAAAAATCATCCTGGTGGATTGGAAATCTCAAAGTACGATCCAGGCAAAAATTAGGGATTCATGGTAAGTAACTACGTTTGATCAGTTCAACTCCTCAGCGGTAATGCCATACATCAGAAGAAAAACTCCAGTCATGGTCATCTTCGACAGAAGCTCAGGATGCCCCAAATTCAAAGTTGGTAGAAGGATAGTGGTCGTTGTGTTTCAATGTAGCCCTTTTCCCTTAAATTACCATTTTCTAACTTTGTAAATACTCCATGGAATCACGCCTTTGGCTGATTTCCATCCTATCAATAAAATTTGAGCCCTTGTGCTTTTGTTTGCAATTCTTATTTGTTTTAGCTTTACAGAACGACATTTTAACATGATTAACGATTCTTGAAATAAAACAAAAATAAATTTACTTGTCAAAATTTTCTGCTTTTAAAATAAATATGGCAATTTCTTTTGACTGTTGAACATCGAAAGAACATCGATCGCTTCGCCAGAAGTATTCGAGCTTCAAAGTGCATAATCAAAGTACTCCTTCTAAATCAGTGCGCCTAAACGAAGGATCAGTTATGTCAGATGCGAATACTCCATCTGACATCTCCGGTAGAGTTCTTATCTCCTAAGCCCGACCAACGGTTGTTCCCCACAGGGACTATCTCTCCTAAGCAAGGCAGAATTACTATCTTGAACCAGTGGTACTTCTTCGTCCCCAACAGTGGCCGAGTATCCAGTCGTGTTCATCCACTAGTTTGTCTATCGCGTCAGTTTTTTCAGCATAAGCATACATACATCATGCATTATTGATTTACGTTCATACTCATACTGCACCACTATCACTCTAGTCGGTCTTGTCCCCTAGTGGTAAACGTCTTTTCCATTGAGTTGTCAGTTCTTTCCTCGTTAGGAAGTGGATCATCTAAGCAATCTCTCTCCAATTTATCTCTGGATTAGAGACGGTCTTCGATCACTTTGATAACTTGAACCTCTGAGAAAACCAGAGAAACTTTCGACAAATATCACTCTTCGCCATTGAAGATGATATCTTCGCTTTCCCGGATTAAGGAAAAACCCCAGAGAAAGCCTCACAACTAAAGACTTTTAGCAACACATTGATTTTGCTCCCCGGAGAGTCGATGTTAATAAAGTCATCAGCACCTCAAAATTGGATCACATCATATGGCATTTCTCCGAGAAGATCTCCGAGAAAAGTATGATGTAACACCCCCAAGCGACAGCAGTCTCTCGAGAGACCTGCTTTCCCCAGTAGAGCCGACAGATGGCATCTCCAAACAGAGAAGTTTGTGTACCTCTACAGCTCAGATAGATGGGGTCCCCCAGCAAGTCTGACATCAGATCTTTTTCCATCAAATGGCATCTCCCCGGGAAAATTCGGCGAGAAGTTTGAGGAAAACCACTACGCATAACGTCCCTTGTCAAGAAAGTTTATTGAGGGGAAGTTTATATCAGAAACTTAGACCAGTTCCTTGGTAGGAAACCAGGATCGAGGGGAGGTTTATTTCAGAAACTTAGACCAGTTCCTTGGTAGGAAACCAAGATCGAGGGGAAGTTTATTTCAGAAACTAAGACCAGTTCTTTGGCTGAAAACTAGGATCGAGGGGAAGTTTTTACCTTTTCTAAGCATCATCGCTTAGAAAAAGAAGAAGGATGTGCAAACTGCCATTCTTAACCGCTATCAAAATTTCAGGTATTCCGATATTTAATCCTCTTGCACCCCGAATGCCCGAATACCTTCGCCATTCACACCTTTGGGTCCAAGAAGATTAAATAGGGGCATCTGTCATACCCCAAATTTTGACCACTAAGATTTCCCATCATTGTGTAAATCATCATCACAATAGGGATGAACCATCAGTCTCCCCAAAGATGGGCGAGCACTCACTACAAACAATAATTAGGGTTTCAAGCCCTCTCTGAGCATAGACAAATGATCAATCAAGGAATTACATGATCTTCAACTTGTCTAACCTCTCAAAAATCCCCAATGGATCAAGAGGACTCCCACCTCAAGTATTAAGCATAAGGCTGCAACATTCTGAGTGGATCAAGCCTCAAGATCACCAGTGTCACCAAATTAGGGTTTTGGTCAACCAGGGCCTCCAGATGGGAATTTTCCTCTGGGCATGAGCCAATGCTTCAAAGTATAACCTTTGATGCTCCAAGGGACATCATGAACCCAATCATCAAGTTAATTTAACCTCAGGGGATGCATTCACAAAAGATCAGGAATTAGGGTTTCTTGACCTAATTCACCCCTAAGTTGACTTTTGGGACAAAACATGAGCCAAGACCTCAAGAAATGATTTGAGGGTCTCTAATAAACCATATTGATCCATTTACAATAATGGATTGATCCAAGAAGCTTGAGCAGCAAATTTCAAATTCATCAGAACCACAATTAGGGTTTCGCGGAAAAAAGTCAACTGCACCTTTGTCTTTTGACCAAGACATGCTCCCAAACCCTAGAACATGATTCAATACACCCTATAACACCTATGAAATCAATCCATCAAGTTTGATTTAGGTCAAGGACTTGATTTCATAGAGGATCGCACAGTTTGGAATTCATCTGACAAAAAGTCAACTGTGCACAAAAGTCAACTTTGACTTTTTGAGATTTTTCACAATTATGGTTCCTTTACCCTAAAATGATGTTAATGTGTGATTGGAATCATCATTCATAAAGAAAAATCAAGAAAAGTGGGATAACTTGTAAAAGGGGTAACCATAAAAACTTAGAAATTTTTCTAAGTTATGGAACAAAGTGGCTAGGGTACCAACTTTGGAGTATCATAAATCCTAAACCATAAAGCCATTTTCCCCCATTCAAAGCTGGATTTGTAGATCTCATGGCCCTCTAAAAAAGCTCCAAACACAACTCATTCCAATTCCTCATGGATTTTTAGTTATGGAATGATCAAAATCACAAAAAGTGAAAATGTCATTTTTTTCCAACACTTAGTGAAATTTTCACTAAGTCAGAATCTGCCTTCACTTTTTTCCAAATGTAGGGGCATTTTTCACTTGGATCCAAAAAGTATCAAAACTAACTATGATCAAACAGTTGTTGTATCATATGAGGGCTTTCCAAAATGGCCATGAACCCCATCAAATTCCACTTGAGCCATGAGATATGACAATGGCAATATGCCTTGCTGAAAACTGTCAAAGCAAGGCAGATTTGTGCATTTTGCTCGATTTGCCAAATTTGTGCAAATGACAAACACACTTATCCATCTGAGCACCTCAAGGGGAGACCAAGGAGGAACCAACTCTGACTCCAAGCCTCCCAAGTCCTTGGAACTAAAAATAGCATGCCAAACCTAAAAATCCCTAAAGAGGGGTCAAGACTCCAATTTTGTTTTGGAGAATTCAATGGATGCACCAAGGTGGCATGGACTGAGCCATTTCCAACTGAATTCAGTCAAGACTTAACCAAGACCAAGGGAACTAGCAACCTGTGCCCTAACCTCTAGTCAATGGCTAGAGGAGACTTGGATTCTCATTGATCAACATTGGCCAAACCTATGCAGCAGTTGCCATTCACTATTCCTTGTAAAACAAACTTGATCTACTATAAATAGAGCTCAATTGTGTTCAGTTTGAGTACACCAAAGCCAGCAAACATATGCTTTCCTTAAAATCGCCTTCTTCACTCCAAAATTGCCTTCCAAAGCAAGTCACTATCGGGTTTTGAGTTTGAGAGCTATTCCAATTAAACCAATCACACACACACCTCATAAACATCATATAGAAGTGATCCAAACACTTAAACAACATCTGGAACACTGATTTCATAAAATCACCAGCCAACTGCTCAAGGTTTTAACCAAGTTGCAGTTGAGATACCATCTTCAGTTCCAGATCATTTCAATTCATTCCAAGCATCCAGATACACTCCATAGCACCTAGGAAAGCTATCCATATCCTTGGAACCAAGCTGTAACACCTCTAACACAAAACACGATCACCAGCTGCAAGAGGTAAGCATGAGCTCTTCTAACTCTATGATCCATGCATTTTTTGCTGCACAATAATTTGGCCATATGTTCATAATCATGCATAGAGTGTTTTCCCTCAATCAATTGCTTTGTTTGAATCGTGTATGGAATTTCTGAACCTTCATGCAAATTTTAGGGTTCTTGAGGTTCCTCTTTGATTTCTTATTCCATGCTTAAAATAAATGAAATTAAAGAGCACAGACATGATCGTGAGATGAAAACGAGCAAATTGATATGTAGATTGCATGATATAATCAAGTATTCAGTGAGATTGAATAGAAAACGCAAATCTGCAGAAACAGAGGGTGGCGCGTGTTCTTGCCATGTTCTTGGCGCCATTTTTGAACATTTGAATATTTGAATTGTGTGATTTTATTTAATTGATTCAAAAATTAATTTCTCTCTGAGTTTTAATGATTTTGAGTTAATTCTTTTTTTAATAATTCACAAAAATGTTAAAATATTTTATTTTCCCAAAAAATCCCAAAAATATTATTTATTTCATATACTTGATATTTTTGTAAAGAATTAATATTTTAATTGTTTTTGACATTTAAAATATTTTCCCCCTCTTGATTTTTCAAATTTTAGTGATTTCCAATCATTTTGTGAATAGAAACATAATTTTTGAGACAATAATCCAAGATCACAATTTGTTTCCACACATGTTTAACAATTTTGATCATTTTAATTGAATTTTTATTCAATTAAAATACATTTTGAAAACAAATTAGGGTTTTTGATCAATTCAACCCTCATCAAATCTTTTTTCAAACATTTTGGGCCTCTTGGTAGAGTGTAAGACCCAACCCTTTGTAAATACAAACCTTTTTGGGCCTCAGTGTGTTGTATAAGTCCCGATACCGTCAAAATGTTCGACACGATCGTCGTCTTTTTCACAAAAATCTTTGGGTTTCTCCTTGAGTTATAAGACCCATCTTTAATCATTGGGCCTCTAATAGAGTGTAAGTCCCAACCCTTTTTGTACATAAACCTTTTTAGGCCTAACTTATTGTATAAGTCCGTATGTACATTTTTAAAACAATGGCGCGATCGTCGTTCTCAAACAAAAACCATTTTTTTGGGCTAATCCTTGAGCTGTAAGCCCCACCACTTGTACAAAAATAAACCATGGGCCTCTAATAGAGTGTAAAACCCAACCCCTTTTTGAAACCAAAATATTTTGGGCCTCAGTCCTTGTATAAGACCCATTGTGCTTTCAAAAACCTCGGCGCAATCACCATTTCAAAACGAAAATCATCTGGGCCTACCCTCATGTTATAAGTGCCATTCTTTTTCTTTAAACACCTTTGGGCCTCTTGAGAGAGTGTAAGACCCATCCCTTTGTACAGAAAACCTTTTTGGGCCTCAGTCATTTGTATAAGTCCCTGTACAATTTCAAAACCACCGTGCAATCACTGATAAAACCTTGGGCCTCTCCTTGAGCTGTAAGCCCCAACAATCTTTTCAAAGCACTTTCTCCTTTGATTTTGAATATAATATTGTTATCAAAGCTTTCTTTGTTGAACAAACTAACCAAACAGCATGGAAGCTCTACAACCGAGTAAGTGTTTACCCGCTTTCTTTATCCGCTTTCATATATATAACTGTATTGTGGGGCTGCTCACTGTAAGTCTTCTTTCACAAACTTTTATATACTTGTCAAATATCCACTGTGTAATACTCGTATAGTTATTTAGAGTTTTCCCTGGCAACTACGTCTAGCACTAGGTAAAGCCCTGTTGGTCGCTCTTAAATACAAACAAAACTAGATCCCCATAGGATTACCAGACACAGTTTTCCCTCCTATTGGGGTTAAACAATATGGAGACGTGAAAGGCAGCATTCTCAGTGAACCCTTTCTCAGACTGTCACTCTTAGAAATCGTCAAAGAGACTCTACTCCCCAGGGATGATCTTTTCTCCGTGAATGGCATCTCTTGAGTTTCTTCCAAATTCTAGGACTTTCCTGGCTTGATCTATTCCGGTGAATGGCATGTCTTGAACTTCTCGGGGTTTGGGGACCCACAGGCTTCTTAAAAGCATCCCCGCCTTCTCTTGGGCATTGTACAAGGACCCTTCGGCTTCTTAAAAGCTCTCATGCCTTCTCTTGGGCTTAGTACAAGGACCCAGAGACCTCTACAGGTACAGGAACATAACCTAGTCATCAATTTGCTAGAGCTGTCTTTCTGAGTCAAGTGTCAGACCTGTTAATGGGTTGACCTTCATCCCTTAACATACCAGCCTTCTCTTGGGCATCATACAAAGATCATTCACTACCTGAGAATCATTTCTCAAAACACCAGTAGACTTGGACAGTCTCAATACCCTTTGGATTTCCCATTTCCTTAAAGAACAGGAAATAACCCTGGTCCTCCGATCAGTGCCAAAGCATAACCTTACCTTCAATCTTTATAAGAACTGATTTTCTCTTTTATCCAACATATGGGACCTGTCACTAAACCGAAACAGTCACCAGCACGATAACCTCCTCTTGGGCTTTGTACAATGATTCTCCCTTAGCATAGCTAACCTTTTCAGACTCTCTTGTTGGGTCAAATCCTTTTAGCCTCCATCTCAAGCTTCGTACGAGATATAAATCACTCTCTTGTTGAGTATAAAAGACTCTCTTGTTGGGTCAAACCCTTTTAGCCTCCATCTCAGGCTTCGTACGAGATACAAAAACACTCTCTTGTTGAGTATAAAAGACTCTCTTATTGGGTCACTTCCCTCTCCGCCTACATCTCAGGCTTCGTACAAGATACAAATAGACCCTTCAGCTTCACATCTTGGGCTTTGAACAAGATACAAACCACATTTAGCTTCACGTCTTGGGCTTTGAACAAGACACCAAAACAACCTTTTTTCCTCCCATAGAATAGGAGGAACTACGATCGCTCTGATTTCCCTGTTTCATCTAACGGGAATACGTAAGCATAAAATTGGAAAAAAATCTTAGCGAGCATACTAATCAAAAAAACCAAAATCCTGTACCTTCATACATCAATAAAAAAGCACCAGTCCTAACATCCTACCAATAGCCCAGACACTGTTTTTTTAACAAAATAACCTAAGAGAGACCCACAATCTTTATAGCATATGTAAACTAACAGTCATCTGTTCAAACTCAGTATGCAAGCAGGGTTAATTGGAGACATCTATTTCCCTTCCTTAAACAACTTAACAGGATAAAAAATGAATCGAATTGTAGTACCCCAAAGCGATAGTGCTTCGCAACCACGCAAAAACTCGCGCTACAAGGATCAACACAATTTGGTGGGTTCACAACACCAACAGGAGGATTAACACCAGAATATTGACTTGGGTTCTCAATACTAGGTTCAGTGACAACAACGACGGGCCTCTGACCAAGTGCCCTCAATTCATCTTGACCATGAGTCATGGCCTGAATCACATCCGTGAACTGACCCATCTAGGTCCTCATCTCAACCATATTTTCCTGTAACTTCTCCATGATTAGCCTATGATTGTTGTGATTTACATAGTGGTGAAAATTTGGATTTACAATTCTACTGAGAAAATCAAATTAGAATAAGAAAACCATCTTTGAACACCTGTCATGAATGCATGTATGCATGAAAATGCATGAGTGTATGCAAATGCCATGTTCAATTATTTCCAGGGAATCTACATACTTTGATTCATGTTTTAAGCAATAGAAACACAAGAGATAGATGGAACACTAGCAAAACAAACTCATGTCATTAACTGGAAATCAAATAAATAATAATATAACGAGTTCATACAAACAAAAGCCATAGGAAAAGTACAAAGACAAAGGATCCCAATCAACATGTCTGATGGTGATCACCATAACAACAAAGCGCACAACACTAAGGTGTATCATCAATCTCCTCAAGGGTAAGTCCCCCCAACCAAGGTGCTTCTTGCTCCAATCTTGAGCTTTCTTGAAGAGTTTCTTAGTTACATCATGTCTTGGCCTCAGAATCAATTCTTGGATAAGAACCTCCATTATGTTGATGATACCTTCCAAGTAACGACACTGTTGCTCCCAATGATCATTCTCCTCCTGAAGTTTGTTGATGTCGACCCCTTCAGGATGAGCTTCAACTCTAGGTCCCTTGACTATAGCTTAAACTTTGAGTTCTTCAACCTTTGCTAAGTATATGTCCAACTGGAATTAGCGTCTAATGAACTGATGATCAACTTTGTCCTTTTGACGACGTTCTTCTTTGAGATCCTCTTCTTTACCCTTGAGCTGCTTCTGCAAGTCTTCAATCTAAACTTTGTATTGGTCCTCCATTTCCTTACGAGATCTAATAGGGTCTTCCCATTGCTTTTCCAACTTGAGGATCTCTTGTTCAGCTATAGCTAAATCTTCATTCCTATCATCAATGGTGAGAGCAGCCCCACCCAACTCTCTACCAATCCTCTATTTCTTTTTACTTTCTACCTCGACAATCTTGCATTTCCTTTTATGCAACTCAGTCTTGACTTCATATGTCATCTCATTCTTTGCATGATTAGCTCTATAGATTTGTCTCTTCAAATCTTCATTCTTCTCATGAAATTCTTGATTGGCAGCTTTGATCTTATTGTACTTCTTAATGGATACAGAAGTGGGTTGAACAGGATCATGTGGATACAAGGGAGCTTCCACAGGAAAATGCAAGTGATAGGTCTCAACCCTCTTCTTCACCCATTCAATATAAGTTAGATAAGCTACACAACCCTTCTTTCAAAAATATGACTTTCCCTTCCAATGAATCTTGTGCCAAGCATTAACAGCTTTCTTCAATAACTCAGGACTTTCAATCACATTGTAGAAAAGAGCTCTTCCACATCTTTGTCCTTTGGTTGATCCTTCAGAGCATAACCCAACTGCCTTTAAGAAAGAACTGGGATGTAATTAATACCACCTCTCACTCCCATAAGAGGCACATTTGGGAACTCTCCACAGCTATGAATGATCTCAATACCATTCATCCTTATGGCATACCAAATGATGTCCTTTGAATTTAGGCCCATCAATCTTTGTGACCGCTTCAAAGAATCTTTAGTATCCACAAAAGCACTAGTATGAGGAAGATGACTCATGAACCACCTGTAGAGAAGTGGAGCACAACAGAGAAAGAGGTGAAGATGAAGATCTGGAAAAAAGTTGCAGGATGATGAATATGTTGAATGAAAGAGAAGAAGTTGGCTTATATAGTTGGTTGAGGTAGTTACATATGAATAGATCTGATCCCTTGGATTCGAAAGTTTGTTATAAGATGGAAGGTTGAGATGTATTCTGTTAAGAACCTGGAAATCAATTATTCTGAGCTGAAATTTTGTTGAACTGATTTTCTATTCTGTTTTAGTCTTCTTCCTTCTGTATTTTTTCTGTTTTTCCTTATGAATCGATGTAGGGCAATGATGTTGTTTTAGTTTGCGCAGGTTTTGGTATTGCAAGTTTGATGAAGAATTGCTTTGGATAATTTGCCATGGTTTATGTTGCCGCAAGTTTTATTTTGCAAGTTGGAATGTTACTTGGACATGTTTTGCAAAGTTTGAAGAGGAAGTTTTGGAAGTGAAGATTTTAAGCATAGGCTTAGGATTTTTAGGTTTTGCAATGTTTTAGAGATTTCATGTACTTGTGAATTGGATTCAAGCTAGCAAATTAAGCATGTTCTTTGTACCTTTTCCTTTCATGTGATTCTTCAAAAATGGATTGTAACTTGTATTCCAAGTAAACCATAATCATGAACCTTCCATCCTTGTATTCTTAAGACCTTGATTCTTTTGACAACTTTGAACATTTGAACTCAATTTGAACTTAATGTCATTATTTGGATGCATCTTCAAATCATCTTCAACTCAATGAAACTCCTAATTTCAAATACTCTAAACACAAATAACTCGCTTTACAAGTAACAAGTATTTGAATGAATAATGGTGTTTTGGTCATTAAGAATCCTTATCCTCATATCACTTGCATCATGGCTTCAAACTTCTAGCAATTCAGCCCTCATTTTCTTGGTAACTTGTATTGAAAGCAAACAAACAAACTTTAATCACAACTTCATCTCTTATGCCATGATTTTTTCTTTGTAAATCACACCTCAAACTGTTTGCCTAAACTTTCTTTACTTGGTTATCTTAGCACAAGAACTATGCCTTGAGGAATCCTTGAAATAAGGATACAACATGAAGTATAACTTATCATGAAACCCTAACCAGTCTTTAATTGATGAACATGCTCAAACACCAACGAAAGTGAAACCCTAATTCTCCTTGAGATGTACACTGAATGAGGAAATGACTTGAGTTGTTGGAGAACCAAAACCCTAGTCCATAGCCTTCTCAATTGAGAACAATGATGAAAATCTAATCACTTAAGGCTTTTGAGAAATCTTGAAGAAGATGACCTTGATACTTGATGAAACTTGATAAGAATATGCTCATGATGATGAGAATTCAACCATTGCCTCACTTGAGTGTTGTAGCCAAATAAATCCCATTTGAATAGGGAAACCCCAAATCACAAGAAACTCTTGATCCCATGTCTTAAAGAGCTCAAAGAAATGAATGATTGTGAGTGTATCACCTAGTGGAGATGCATATGCATGAGAAACAAATGCCAATTAAGGTTAGAAGCATGAAGGAAAATTTTGGTGTACAACAATTAGGATCCAAACTTATTGAGTCATGGATATCCCCTTGCATAAAAAACTCCCTTCCATTAGCAGTATAGGGTGAAATGGTTGTCAGCTTCTTGTCAAAAGTTATCTTATCAAAATGGTCTACTTTCGCAAGGAAATATCTATGGTCGGCTTCCACATTCTCCATATAACCATTAGGCCTCTAGATTAAGATTTTTTGAAGTAAAGTCGAAGGAACTACCCCTAAACCATGTATCCATTATTGGCCTGGCAATACCTTATAATTTTCTTTAGATGGATTGACTACAAACAGGGTTAGTCTTACGATTATGCCCATAGCTATGTTAACCATAACGACTCCCGAGGCCTTACTTTATTTGCCTTCATAATCCGACAAAACCATGTTATGAGTCTTCAAATCTATTCCTTTTTTCCAATCTTCTTTAGTAGTAAATTCGACATCAAATGTACCGCAACTCCACCATCCACTAGCACCTTGTTTACACCTACTCTATCAACCTTATCCCAAATAAAGAGTGGCTTGAGATGTTTTTTCATCTCTTCATCAGGCTTCTTAAAAACGGCATCTTCCCCTCCCACTCCACCATCACTCATAATATAGTAGCAAAGAGGCCTATAGTATGTGATTTCTCTGGCCAGACAATCATCCTCCTCCTCAGTAACCTCATAAACTTTGTTGAATTCAATTAGTAAAATGAAGACAATGTTGTAGATGATACCAATCCCATCATCAGACTCAGATTCGAAGTTACTAGTGAGCACGTTTTCATTTTCGTTTAAGATGAGGGTTTTGTCATTGGACTTGACCACTGGCAGTTAAGGGGAAAAAGTCTTTCTCTCATGGGTTTCTTCTTTTCTTGAGCAATTTTCAGAGGTGGGAATTTAGCCTTAGCTTTCGATTCTTCAACCTCAAGAGCAACTTTCTTCTTTGTCTGGTACCTCCTCATTTGTGTTATGGTAATAGGATTCTTACCTAGATAATTCTTAGAACTATAAGATTAATTCTTTGAGACCTGGGAGTTGTTGTGGTATTTTTATCCTTAACCTATCTTAAACACTTTCCACCTTAGCTAATTAGCATTGGATTTAACATTTGGCCGGATCCATTGTTCAACAGGTACACCTGAAGCTGGAACATATATCTTTTGCTAATTATTCTAATGGCATGGAGGCCCTTGGGACCCTTGGTTGTTCCACTTTCTCCAAATTGAACTCTTCTAACTTTGGATTGGGGCCTTTAGCAGCTTCAATCATCATAATCTCCACATGTTCGACTAGGTTTGCCTCCTCGACTTGCAAAGGGTCTGAGTCGATTTTAATGGGTGGCTTAGGTTTATCACCAAACTTAAGCTTGCCATCTTTTAGAGCATCCTATACTAAATCATTGAAAAGAAAACATTGAGAAGCCTTATTACCAAGGAGATTATGATATTTATAAAAACCTTTCTTCTTTCTTTGTTCCAGTGGTAGCGTCGTAAGGCCTTTCGGCACTATGATTTGAAAATCAAGAACTAAATGGTCAAAATTTGCATCACATTTGGTTACATCAAAAGTATAAGTTTTTGCAATAAATTTTTCATTTATACTTGGTTCCACATGGTTCTTTCCATTAGAGGGTTTTAAGACCTTACAAACATATGGAGGTTATGGCTTTAATTCTCCCATATTTACCTTATTTTCTTCAACATATTCAAAAACTACATCAAGTTCTTGATTACTACATCTGTCTCTATATAAGAAACATTTTACTTCCCATGGTGTCAATTTATTCTAGCCTTTTCTAATCCATACTTATCTTCCTTTAAATGTTCGACTTGTCTAACCCTATATGCGAATTGGGCCATATCCTTAGGTATTTGATAAGTGGTTTTTGTATCTCTTTTATTAGTTGTTTTACTTCATTATTTTCCTATTTTCATTTGATTTACTTTCTGTATATCATGTTTTATGCTTGGTAGTTTTTTTTTGGTGTTTTTCAGGCTTAAGCAAGTATTCGGGACAAAAGAGGAACCAAAATGAGCAAAATGCATAAAAAGACAAAAAATGGAATTTTCTCCATACTTTTTCTAGAGGGCTGCTATGGCCACCCGTAGCAGTTGGTATGGGCTCCTAGCAGCAAGCACGGCCTAGCCACTTTGCCCATATGTTTTCAAGAGGCCTGATATGGGCGGTCGTAGTAGCTGCTACAGGTCGTAGCAGGCAGACATGTTTTTCCCCATCTTTTCTTTCCTTTTTCGACGTTTTCTATTGTTGTTTTGGGATCTGGGCACTTCCTGATTCAGAATATTTTATTTATATGGGAATTGATAAGAGGGATTTCTTCCACAATGATGATTTTTCTATAAAAACTCATAGCCTGTAATAGTTTGAGACATCTCTTATTATAGTTTTAGGATCCAGTTTTTCACATATTTTGTTTTTTCATTCTCAGTACTCAAGCCTCTATTGGAGCACTAGATCAAGGTTAATTCAACATATTTTCTTTCCATTCAAGTTTTATTAATCATTTTCTTTGCAATTATTATATTATTTCAATTGTTTATTATGATTTTGATTATGAACATTGCTCTGATTGTGTTATCCCTCACCATGAGTGAGTAGTCCACTAGGGACTAAGGGTCATGGAGCTTATCTCATGACTATTTGTATGATCTATCACAAGTCGATTACAAGATTCTTCATTCATATTTATTTTAATACTTGAGTTATGTCATTCCAACCCTTGTACGAAAGTAAAGAGTTCTCAGGTAGTAGTCTGAAAGGATATGAATCGTTACGTGAGCGCAGATTTTTAAACAATCAAGTCAAATACAACAAAAGTACTAGGATGAGATTGAGAAACGTTCCATTTTTTATAGCCGCGCAAAGGTAACGAATCTTTGACGAATAATCCGGTCGTGCCAAAGTAGACGAACTATCCGTAATCGATAGGGCAACACGCTGGGGAAAGCATGCGTTGTCCACATTTATCTATTTTTTATAAATTTTGTCATAACTCTCGTAATATAAGTGAATTGGATCATACAGATATGTTAGAGTAAGAATTGTGACCCTAAGTTCTGTTTGTCTTATCATAATTTTAAGTGATTTTTATTTAATCTATTTTTCTGAAAAGTGCTTTTTAAATAAGTTGTTTTACAAAACCTCAAATTTTGTCTCTCTAGATGTACATCGATAAAAAGGAGTTCGGTATTTAATTCATTGGTCCTTATGGTTCGATAATCTTTGACTACTTCGCACAGTCGTGCACTTGCAGTGTGTCAGTATTGAGTATCTAACTTTTTCCTAATGGAATAATCTAAGCCACCTGCATCCATTTCGACTAACTCATGTTCAGGAACTTGAGTAAATCACCTTGACTTCATTAATCTGAACCTATTGAGATAATCATTTATCGGTTCAGACATTTTCTCTTCACACCAACTAACTCTTTTAGACTGATTTTTGATTGGCCATTATAAAATTGCTCATGGAACACTCTCACTAGTTGATTCCAATTATGTATGAAATTAGGAGGGAGAATAGTGAATCATGTGAAAATATTCTTGGTCAAAGAATTAGGGAAGTATTTCACCTTTAAATTTTTGTTATTACTCAGATCACTGACTTCTGCCTAGTATCGAGCAATGTGCTCGATAGAGGATTCACTAGTGTCACCTGTAAATTTAGTTATTTTAGGGATTTTTCAACCCCTGTGGAGTTCAATTGCAAAACATATTCAGATAATGTAGAAATAAAATTTGGCCTATGAAGACTGGTATTAAGACCATTTTAGGTTAGGATTTGTTCAACCATATTAGTTATGTTATTTTGTCCCTCAAAATTGTTTTGTTCGACTCTCCTAACTACTATATCTGCATCTTTGTTCCTATTTACCAACACCACGTCTTTGACTACCTAGTGTATAGGTTATCGACTGGCTGAGGCACAACTTGCTGTTACACTTGGTTATTAGGAACTGGCTGAATGAATGCTTGAAGAGCATCAAAGAAGTCAGCAATTCAACTCATTTGATGTGATATTTGTTAGTAACTGTTATTGGTATTTTGGATCGAAGGATTGAACATAGTACCAATTTATTGAGTAAGCATGTTAATCATGTCATGGTTACTGCTGTCCAACTGTTGCCTTACAACCAAGAGAGAATTTTAAGTTAAAGATGGCATAACCTGAGGGATGTATTCCAATCCTCCCTAGAATTGACCCATTTCGACTAGGGTTGTTTATAGCAGATTCCGATACCATTGTATAGATTAAAAGGAGATCTCAAACTCATTAGGTAGTGGTATCATTTTGTCCATCCATTCAGGCTATGGTTTTTTATACCTAGGTTTAGCTAAAGGACTAAGTTGTACATGGAAGTACCTTTTCAAAGCCTCAACTATCATGTCGATGTTAAGTTGTTAAGGCTCGACCGATCTACTTTCAACCATTATAGGCACTGGATCATGTTGTAAAATTTACATTGTTACCCTTTAAGAACATTTTGGTAGACATGTTCCAGCATGGGTTTGATTAGCCGTAGTAGGTGGAATTAGCCATAGTTTGATATTAAATTATGAAAATACAAAAATATTAAATTTTTAGTTTAATACCCCTTTTAGTCCCTTAACTTTAGTCATTGTCTCGCTTTGGTCCCTTAAGAAAAAAATGTTACATTATGGTACACTAACTTATACTCAGTTACATATATCAGTCCTTTCCGTTAGTTTTGCTTGGGAAAATGTTAGAAATTGCCTTGCTGGACTTTATATTGCTTAGTTGGATATTCTGTAATTATTTTAAGGGATGAGGTGGATATTGTATTAGACTTAACAGTCGTATTAAGGAGATGAAAAGTTTTAGGGCATGCTTAGATTGTTAGTGAAAGCTCAGGTTCAAAGAACAACAAAACTTGTTTGAAGAAGGAGTACACTGAAGACGAATATATGAAGGCAGAAGAACGAAGAACACTGAAGACATAGTAAACTGAAGACAACGTTTACGAAGGCTGAAGAACAACCCTCCATTGAAGTAGAACGAAGAAGAAGAACTTCTTTATTTCATTCGTCTACAGAAAAAACCCTAAGGTATGAACTTGAACGAATACGATTAAAAAATGTTACGTTTCTCCTATACCTAACTTACTTAGTACTTCTGATACTATATGTAGGTTTATTAGGTCATGGAGAGTAGGTTTAAGTGTGTTGTTCATCATTCTGGTGAGTTTTCTAGGGAGTTTGCAAATTTTACCAAGTCGGGTTATGTAGGGTTAGAGGAGATATGGGATGTTGATCCTAATTACTGGAGTTACTTTGAAATATTGGACAAGTTAAGAGAGTTAGGTTACCTTACCATTGATAGGATTTGGTATTTTGATGACATGATTGCTAATGACATAGTTCAGTTAGAAAATGATAAGGGGGCTGATAGGATGAGAACAATTGCAGTGTTGACTGGGGAATTCCACCTGTATGTTACACATCCTGAATCTGAACCTGATGTTATTGAGGAACCCATACTGTCACTACCAGATGTTAGCACATTGGGTGAAGATATGTGTGGTGAATGTGTGGCTGGTGAAGATGTGGTTGTTGAAGATGTGGCCAATGAAGTATATGAAGTGGGAAATAATGAAGGTGGGGCCAAAGTGGCTGAAGATTTGGTTGGTGAAGTACATGAAGGGGGGAGTGATGAAGGTGGGACCACATTGGATGAAGATGTGGTGGAAGAGGGGGCAAGAGCTGATGAAGAGAATGTTGGGATTGAAGAGAATGTTGGAAATGAGGAAAGTGTGGGTCAAGTGGGGACCAACTTTGAAACTGAGGAGAATGTGGGGCAAGAGGAGACAAACTGTAATAATGTGGATGATATGGGGACCACTTGTGAAATGGAGGAGCATGTGGAGGTAGGGATGAATGCTGGAGTAGATGAAATCAATGAAGGACTGAACTGTAACCAAGAAAAAGATGAGGTAGTTAACTGTAACCAAGAAGATGGAAGTGATGACAGTACTTTGAATGTGGATTTTGAAGATTCATAGAATGATATAGGTATTGATGGAGAGATAGCAATTGATGAAGTGAATGAAATAAGTATGGAGAAGGGAAAAGGTAAGGGGAAAGGTAAAGACAAAGGGAAAGGGAAAGGGAAGGGTAAGGGAAAGGGAGAGGGAAAAGGAAAGGGAAGGGGAAAGGAAAGGAAAAGGTTATTGTTAGGGATGTAGGTGTTGATAATGATGGTGAGGTAAATGTAGACAATTTGAAAGGTTTAAGTGACATTGAGGAGTATGACAGAGATAAAATGTCTACCGAGTATGACAGTGAGAATGATGAGGTTGTAAAGGATGACTTTGTAACCTTTTAAGCTTCCAAAAAGAATGGAAGACTACAATTGGGAGCTTGGTACATATTTTACCACAAAGGGGGTGTTTCAAGAGGCAATAAGAACATATGTCATTCAGGAAGGAAGGAACTTGAAATTTACCAAAAATGATAAGGCAAGAATGAGAGTTAAGTGTAAGGCAGGTTGCCCATGGGAGGCTTACTGTGCTAATATAAAGGGTGAGGAGACTTGGAAATTGAGGACAATTGTGGACAAGCATACATGTAGTAGGGATTATAAGATTAGGTTCCTCAATTCAAAATGGTTGGGAAAGAAGATTCAAACAAGTGTT
This sequence comes from Lathyrus tuberosus, assembly GCA_022829125.1. Taxonomy (NCBI): domain Eukaryota; kingdom Viridiplantae; phylum Streptophyta; class Magnoliopsida; order Fabales; family Fabaceae; genus Lathyrus; species Lathyrus tuberosus. Next base: position 2,724,922 of record JALAZF010000584.1, on the reverse strand, counting down.
AGAGAGAATCCAGCTTTGAGGTTAAGTGATATTATGGAGAAAACACATGAAAAGTGGAATGTTGGAATTAACAAGACATTGGCATATAGAGCTAAAACACTAGCTGTTGATATTGTTGATGGCTCTTTTAGAGAGCAGTATAGAAGAATTCATGATTATGGCTATGAACTCTTGAGGGCAAACCCAGGATCGATTGTGAAGATTACAAGTCAGCCACCAGTTCAAGGGGAAAGCAGTGAAAACTCTACTCAATTGAATCCTCACTTTCAAAGGATGTATGTATGTCTTAAAGCTTGCAAGGACAATTTTTTCAAATGCAGGCCTATTATAGGGTTAGATGGTTGTTTCTTAAAGGGATACTATGAAGGACAAATACTTGCTGCTATTGGTAGGGACCCAAATGACCAAATGCTTCCAATTGCATATGTTGTTGTTGAGGGTGAAACTAAAGACTCATTGAACTGGTTTTTGGAGTTAATGATACCTGATTTGGGAGGAGTCAAGTTGTGCAAAACCTATACCTTCATTAGTGATCAACAAAAGGTTTTAAACTCTCACCTTGACATTTATAAGCCAATTGTTTATATGTAACCCAATTGTTTTATTTTCACCATCATTCTTACTTATTTATGGATGCAGGGTTTACTGCCAGCTCTAGATGAACTACTTGGCAAAGTTGACCAGAGATTTTGTGTTAGGAATTAAGTTGCCTTACATGTTGAGTATGACATAGATAATTATTCTTACATGTTTGCTTACACTTACTTTATATTGCAGACATTTGTACAGTAACTTTAGGAAAAAGTTCCCTGGCCTGAAATTAAAATAGTTGATGTGGAGGGCTGCATGTGCTAGTTATGTTATTGCTTGGGAGAAAATTATGCTTGAAATGAAAAAAGTTAATGAAGAGGCCTTCAAACACCTTATCAAAATTCTACCAAGATTCTGGAGCAAATCAAGGTTTTAGCCAAGCTGAGGTTGTGACACTTTGGTTAACAATATGTCAGGGGCCTTCAATTCTGTATTTATAGCTGCTAGATCCAAGCCCATTGTCACAATGCTGGAGGAAATTAGAGTATACCTAATGCAGAGGTGGGAATCCAATAGGAAAAATATTACCAAATATGATGGTATCATACTACCTAACATCAAGAAGAGGGTGGAATGGGAATCACAGAAAACCAATCATTGGATTGTGAGGTAACATGTTTGAGTTGTTGAACATTACTTTCAAATGTCTAACTATTTGCATAGACTAACATTATAATGGTTACTTGTTTACAGGCGTGCAGGTGAATATGATTATGAGGTGAGGCATACTTCACTCAATGGAGAAAAATATGTTGTCAACCTTTACAAGAAAGAGTGATCATGTAGACTATGGATGCTGACTGGACTTCCTTGCTGTCATGGAATGTCTTGCATGAAAGATCAATATTTGGAGATTGATGACTTTGTACCTGACTGCTACAAGAAGGAACAATATGATGCTTGCTATGCACATGTGATATATCCACTTAATGGGGAAGCCTTGTGGGCAAAGACAAGTGCTGTTGATCTTCAGCCACCACCAATAAAGAGGCAACCTGGAAGGCCAAAGAAAAAAGGAATAGGGAAGCTGGAGAGATGGTGAAGGATGAGACACACATGAAGAGGGCAAGACATGGTATAAGGTGTAGTCGTTGCCACAAGGATGGTCACAACAAGGCCACTTGTAAACTATCACAACCACAAGAACCAAGTCAGGTACCATCACATGCTGATTCAAGTCAACCATCACAAGTTGCAGAAAGTCAACCACTTCAGGATTCAGCAAATCAGCAACCATCACAAGTTGCAGCAAGCCAACCACCACAAGATTCGGCAACTCAACAACCATCACAAGCTATTGCAACAAGTCAGCCACCAACTGTTACAAGTCAGCCACCAACTGCAATAAGTCAGCCACCAACTGTTACAAGTCAGCCACCAACTGTTACAAGACAGCCACCACCACCCAAAACAAAGAAAAAAAACTTCATAAGGGTGGAAATCCTGTTTCCAGCCAACCATGATCTTTATTAATCTGTCTACTAAGATTTTGAAATGCCATTTAATGGCCTGTCTCTTATGTTTTTGGTTAATGCACATTTTGGAATAGAACCTGTTATGTAATGCCTTATAATTGGCTTTTGTTTTGGAACCTGTTATGTAATGCCTTATCATTGGATTTTGTTTTGGAACCTGTTATGTAATGCCTTATAATGGCCTTCTTCTAATGAACCTGTTATGTATCAACTTTGATGGTGTTAATGAATGTTGGAATGGCTTATGATGCCAAGTTATGTTACATTTTGTTTCCACAATTTCTTGTTCATTAGTCTGCATTTTTTACAGGTTGGATATTGAGACATCATTCAATTAAAATGTGAAAACAAAACACATACATCATTCATTGAAACAACATAACAATACATCATTCATTGAAACAACATAACATTACATTATTCATTAAACAAACTCATCAATTTGTTACAAACACAAGGTTCAACCATAAAACTACCAACATAACAACATATCTTTGAACTACCCTAACACTAACTGAGATACATTGTTACAAACACAAGGTTCAACCCTAAGCTAACAATCCCAACAAAAATGGACACTTTGAGCCATCCTCTAGTGTAGATAACTTCATTCCTCAAATTGTTAATTTTCTTCTTCTGTCTATCAATCTTCAAATCTCTTTCATCAACAAACTCTTCACCCAACCACTTGAAGAAATTACAACCCTTTTCAATGTGGTTTCTGTAATTTCTACAACCCCAAAATTTTCTCCCCTTGTTGACACTGTTCACATCATTCACTGTTCTAAGAACACTTTCATCTTGACAAAAGCACTCGATTATCTTGTTTCTACGAATCAAAGAACCAGCTGTACGATAACTATGGTTGTTTGAAGTTGAGGCATTGCTTGCACTCTTTGACATTGAACCCTAATTCCTAAATTGGAGAAGATAATGGAAGAAAATAGAAGGAAGATGGAAGAAAGGGATTTATCCCTGATTTGAAGATGAAGATGTAAGACGACTGAAGAAGATGAAGAAATGGAACCCTATGTACGTTACATACACATATGCTGGTGTGGAATTCTAAATTCGCCTACATGGCATGCCAGCTCACACAAACTAACGTTTTTTTGACACAAACTAACAGAAGGGACCAAAATGTTTAATGGAACTTAAATTAAAGGATCATTATGTAACGCTTTTTACTTCAGAGACCAAAGCGAAACTTCGCTCAAAGTTAAGGGACCCAGTGACCAATTATAACTAAATTTTTTGAAAGAGAATTTTTTAATCCACTTTCGTGATAAATTAAGGTTACAATAATATAAATGATATATATAATACTACGACTCAGTCTACATTATATGAGTCATACTTAACAATTTCTATTTTGATAAATATTAAATCCCTATTAATACTTTTTATATGACGATCACATCCTAACAACTAAATAGACACACACGCCTCTTGCTTAACACTAAAAACTTGTAACAAGTTTAAGTAATACTTGAACTTATCATTGATGACCCGACTTAGTCAACATATTATTTTCAGTATGAGTATTATCTGTAGTATGAATATTTTCAAGTAATATTTGTTCAAATAAAATAGCTCTATGATCTTGCAAAATCTTACATCAATGTGCTTGGTCCAAGAATGATAAACCTGATTATTTGTCAAATAAATGATACTCTGACTATCACAATGCAACTAGACTCACCTTGCTCATCACCAAAATCTCTCACTAGTCATATAAGCCATAATACTACTTTAACAACTTCAGTTACCGCCATGTACCATGCTTCATTTGTTGACATGACTACTATGGATTGAACTAATGATTTCTAATAAAACGATCCTCGTGATAAAGTAAAGGCATACTCTATTGTAGACCTTTTATCATCCATAAACACGAAGTCCTAGAAAAGAGATTTTTTCTAATGTTGAATGCACTGCAAGGTTATTCATGTGGGTTTTCACTTGTATTGACACGATAAGATTATTTTAAATGGATTTATGTTTTAGAAGTAAAAACAAGAAATATATAAGATTAGGACATATAATAAAAAGAATACTATTAGTTTTTGATTTTAGACACTGTACTAAAACCTTCTAAGTCTGATTTGGAAGAGTCTCAGGAACAGGTCTACAAGATTAGGATCACTCTCTCTTCAAAACATGTCCAGAATCTCAAAAAGGTTTGTAGTGAATTAATATTTTGACATGAAAGTGTGATGTAAAGGTGGTAAGTTTGACTTGCCTGTTAGGTGTTTTAGGACTTAGTATATTCTAGAGTTTAAAGATTAGGTGATGTATAAACGTTTTGACACTACGCTACAAGATTCGATAGAAAAGCACTTCGACGGAGGTAATTAGAGGTTGTAAAGATGGTTTTAAAGGTGAACAGCTGTTTGGAAGTAGTTCAAAGGCCAAAGGCACGTGGAAGCATATTAGAAAAAAGATATCCAGACATTGGATACATGTCGAGTTCTAGGGTAGTGATCGTCATCGAAGGTTATTTATGTATATAGTATATAAGTTGGTTTCATTCATGTAATCAAGGTTCACAAATCTTATCAGTATTATCTATAGAACTCGAGTATCCAAGTCACAGAGAGAAAAGAGTTTGTGAGTAAACATATATGAATTTGTGTCCATGTTCTTAAGTTTTTAACCCAAGCATTTTATTTGATTTCTTTTATTTATTTATTTATTTATTTTGCATCGTTGAACAACTTTGTATTGTTCACATTCTGATTCTTATCCAATTTCTTTACATTTAAACATCAACTACCCAAGCACAGACATACTTTCTCAAATCTTTTGCACAAAATTTCTAGCGGATTTTTTTTCGAGTTTAGTCCCTGAAGTGAACGAAAAATTGTGATTTGATTTACTAAAAACAACAGTAAACAAATTGGTACGCCTAGTGGAACTCTTTTGTACGAAATTTAGATTTTTGCATAAGAGTGCTTTGTGTTTTATTACTTGTTTTGTTCTTCATACATTCAATATTTTCAATGTTTGAGTGTGTATGCATCTGAGAAGTGGTAAAACTCTTGTTGAGATTGCACGTCCAAAAAATACTTCCTTTCCCTAGAATGATGCTCTAGATACTGAAGAACAACCAATCAGAATGATGGTTGGTGGTGTCGAAGCTTCAACTTCCGTTTTAGTAATCGCTCATGTTTTAAGACAAATGTTGGTTTCGACAACATAACTAGAAGTGGTGGTTCCCCCATCACAAGTAATGAGTATTCAAACTACCTCAGGACCACGCAAACTATTTTAGTAGATCCTAGGCCTTCTTTCCTTCCATGTTTCATGCTACCCCCTTGTAGTAGGGAATACCCTTATGGCATGTCAACTACAATTACGGTAGACCAGAAAACTAGTGCATCTATGTATGCAGATAATGCAATGACCATTGCATCTCCTCTTAATCCATACTTAGCATCAGGATATGATATAAGCAATTATATTCAAATGGCACAACCACAAGGAGCGTTAAGATATATCCCTCAAGTTATGCCACCCATAACCACTAGTTCCTTCATATCTGAAAGGAAACAAATGGATGAGAGTAACCATGATATTATAAATATGTTAACCCAACAAATTAATACTATGTTTAACCCTTTGATCCAAAACACAAAGCATTCTTACCAACAATTAGCGCATCAAATGGGTTGAATTGTTGATTTCTTTAGTGCTCCCTAATCCTCTATTCAATCAATCCCTCAAGTCAAAGAAGTTGGGGCAATACAAAACCCAGGAGTTGCAAATGTTTTCCCTAATAATCAAGTGCAGCAACAGGTTATGCCTCAGTCGGTCGAACAACCCATACCCAGGGTGGCCGAAGGCGACTTAGGTCGAAATGGCCCAGAAGTAGTATTGATCCATAGGAACCAAGATGCAGATCGAGTAGTTAGGAATGTCCAACAAAATAATTTTGGGGGGGGGGGGGGGGGACTTAGCCAATATGGTCGAGAAAATCTTAGTTCAAAATGGCCTTAATGTGGGTCTTCATAAACCAAACTTTGTTTCTACCTTGTTTGAGTATGTGTTGCAAACTAAACTCCCTAAGGGTTAGAAGATTCCCAAATTACTAAGTTTCTAGATGACACTAGTGAGTCTACCGTCAAACACATTGCTCGATACGAGACTGAGGCTGATGATTTGGCCAATAATGAGAATTTAAAGATGAAATATTTTCCTAATTCTATGACTAAAAAAGCTTTCACATGGTTCATGACCCTCTCTCCAAACTCCATATGTAATTGGAATCAACAAGAAAGAGTCTTTCATGAACAATTCTACACGGTTCATTCGAAAATTAGCCTGAAAGGATTTGTCAATGTGAAGAGAAAACTCTTTAAGTCCATATATGACTATTTAAATAAGTTTAGGTTAATGAAGTTGAGATGTTTTACTCATGTGCTTGAACATGAGTTAGCCGAAATGTCCGCAGGTCGTTTAGACTATTCTATTAAGAATAAATTAGATACCTAATATATGAGAGATATAGCCCAGTTAGCAGATATGGTTAGGCAAGTCGAACGGTTGAAAGCTAAAAAGGTTTGGTCGAATAAATACCATAAAAAAGGTTGCTTATGTAGAAATAGATGAAAATGATCAAGAATCTGACATATTTTTTTAGTATGTCAAAGAAAACGAGGTTAATTTGGCAGAACTAAAATTAGGACCTCCATATGTTTGTAAGGTCCTAATACCTTCTAACGGAAAAGTTCATGTCAAACCTAGTAAAAATGAAAATTTCTTCACCAAAACTTATATGTTTGATGTAACTAAATGTGATGAAATTTTTAATCTTTTGGTTGTCGATGGTCAAATCATAGTGTCAGAAGGCTTAAAGACGCCACCATTGGAACAAAGAAAGAAAACAGTTTTATGTATGTATCATAATTTTATTTGTCATAAAACCTCTCAATGTGTTCTTTTCAAGGATCTAGTACAAAATGCTTTGAAAGACGGAAGGTTAAAGTTTGGATATAAATCCAAACAATCTGTGAAAATTGACGCTGACCCTCTGCAAGTCGAAGACGTCAATTTCTCCAAACCTGTCTACTATATGTTCATTACCACCTAAGTAATATATTACATAGTCCCTAACAAATTTTCTCCCGTAAAGGAAGTTCACAATAAAACTCATACTTTGTTCAATGACACAATGATTTGAAATGTGAAAACTAGAACTTGTTTCTTGAATCAACTGTATTCCTCAATAGTGTAGTTGATTTGTCTACCATATTTGTTGCCCATATACGTCTTCCTTGTAATTGCATCCCATAAAGCTCCCAAATTTTTCCTCATCTGAAACCCTAATTTGTAGGGAAAGTAAAAATGCAAAATGAAATGTGCGGCCATTTTTTGGTGGGAAATATTTGAGACCACGTATAATTAATATGTTAGAATGAAAACTTAAAAAATAAAATTCAGGTCAGCAACATTAAAACCTAAGTTCTTTTTAACAGTAGTTTGACATCAATGACTAACACCAACAAGAAAGTAACATATAGGGTCTCCATAAAAAAAATTATGGACCAAAATATAAAACTCGCCAACTTACAGGGACGGAAATATTATTTAAACTATATATATATATATATATATATATATATATATATATATATGTGTGTGTGTGTGTGTGTGTGTGTGTGTGTGTGTGTATGTGTGTGTGTTTGTGTGTGTGTGTGTGTGTGTCTATGTGTTATGGACTGGCCCAATGGCTAGGCATGACCCAATCCACTTCTGCACCCAAAATGGCCCAATAGCCTAAGCCCTGTCAGTTGAAGGGAAAAGGAAAGCACTTTTTCTTCTGCCCCTCAGCCGAGGAGGGCTGGCCAGCTGACCCCCTGGATCAGTTGTCCTTCATCACATCTCTGTTCGTCATGCACAATTTAACCATCCAGGAACGGCCACGATGCACTTGCCCGAAACCACACCCCTGCTCGAAGCAATGACTAGTTCTGAGCAAGTCTGTCTGTCACAACGGCTAGTTTCTGGCAGTTACCTACTTTTGGGGAGCGGATATCCAGGCCTGAGAATAGGGACCAATGGCCAAGCGCTAGGGGCATTATAAATACCCTCTCCTTTGAGAGAGTCAGGTATTCCAAAATTATCCTAAGACATTCTTACTTTGTACTTGCCTTCTCCTCTTCCGATTCTTACTTTAGCATCGGAGTGCCTTGCAGGTACACCCCCTCCTCCTTGGATCCAGCATCGAAGATGAATTCTCTGGCCCACTTCAGGCTCTGATCAACCTGAAAGATCAGTGGCGTCGTTTGTGGGAACTTTTGTTCTCCCCGTCTTTCTTTCCCCGAAAACCAAAGATCAAAGCAATTTTTCAAGATTCCGATCATGGCCAGCCACAATAACGTCAACGATGCGTGCAACACCGACATCTCCCCTGTCAATAAGATAAACAACGACGAGGAAAAACCCTTTCTTGGAGACAATCTTCCTCCACAAAGGGACGGAGTCACCGCGTCTCCCACCCTGGATCGCGCCAACAACGTAGAGATCCAGTACTAAGAGGACCATCAGCCCATCCTGGTTCCGTCCAACACCGACCCGGCCATGGCATCCCTGGTCGAAGCCCTCAATAAGACGAACCTTCTGATCCTCCATCAGAATGCAAGAATTGGAGCATTGGAAGAGATCTGCTGTCCAAGATCTCCTCCATCAAGGTGCGAGCACCGGATATCTCGGAGCCATTCTCCCTGATTCGGAAGAAATCGCCAGATGCCAGTGGAGCCAGAATCCCTGTCGATAAGGAAAAGTGACCATACTCCTCCTCGGAGCCATCACTCTTCATGGGCCAAGAAAACAAGAAGAGATATGCGGGCAGAAAACCATCGTTCGCCTCCGCCCAGACCTAAAGGCCGGTGCGAACTCCTTCTCCCTGTCGAGATCGCGGTCCATACCCTGGCAGAAACACCCGCTTTGTTCGCGGTCGAGCAGCTACAGGGACGACGACGAGCCTTGAGGCCCGTTATCCTAGGAGATCATGGCCACTCGATTACCCAAAGGGCTAGAGAAACCCCCACCCCTGGGCACATATGATTGCACGACCGATCCCGACGACCATATCAAGAACATCAATGCCCTGCTTGACTACCATGGCGTCAGAAGCTCCATCAAATTTAAATTGTTCTCGACTACACTGAGGAAGGGAGCAATGTCGTGGTACAAGAGCCTCCCCTACGAATCCATCACCTCATGGAGGCAGTCGGGGAGGATGTTCTCAAGACATTTTGCAGCCTCTCGCCGTCATCCAAAGACAGAAGTCTCCCTCGAGGCTATCATTCAAGGAAAAGACGAATCTCTTCGATCATACATCGAAATATTTAATAAAGAAGTCGTTCAGGTCTCCACGACTGACGACATGAAAAAATATTTTCTCGAACGAGGGCTTCGTCCCCGCAGCGACTTTGCCAAGGCAGTTGGCATCGAGACCCCAACAACACTGGACGCCCTTCTCCTCAAGGCTCAGGCATATATCCAGTATGAAGAAAAAAAAGCAGCAAACACTGCTCGGGACCAAAGGTACCAACAGAACGCCAGGTCCTCAAAACACGACGACTCCTCGTCAACTCGTCGGGGAGCAGAAAAAAGAAGGGATGACCGCTCCCAGGAATCCCGAGATCACAAAGGGCCATATGGCCATTTCCAAGAGTACACACCGCTGACCGCCTCGGGCCAGAAGATTCTCTCCAAATGTGCAAACTCAGAGTTTCGACAGGCAGGGGTCCATTTCCAAAAGAAGATACCCACCAAGTCGAACACGGATAAACCAAAGTACTGTCGGTTCCACAAGAGCCATGGGCACATGACAGACGACTGCATCCATCTCAAGGAGAAATCTTGATCAGGGACAGTCACCTGAAGCAGTTCAAGAAGAAGAAAGACACTCATCGACAAGACGCCCAGGAATCGAAGAAGGTTGAAGAAGAAGTACCATCCTCGGACGATGTCAATCTTTAGGTCGCCATGTGCATCTCACGACCAGAAGATTTCTACGTCCCCGATGGGCTCGATGTCCCTCTTTACTTTGCTACTCATAACCCCTGGGAAACCTTCTCTCCGCCATGGTCATATCAGGAGGAGGATTCAACAAGGTTACCGTGGGGTCAGTAAAGAGAAAGTTCGAGTGTAACACCCTAAATTTCCCCCGTAATATTCTATAAAATAAAACATCAGAGTAATCATTTCAAACACACGCAACTTAAGATGTTACGGCCAACATACGAAACCTGCTCGTCAAACTGACTAAGTACCACTTATAATTTTGCAAAATCACAAAACTCGAACATTATTTTTATTGCAACGGAAACATAAAATCATTTAAATTTGAAACATGTAATTCAACAGGCAACAGTTAAACATATTAAAGGAGATATCTATAATCTCAAGGAAATTAAAATTCATAAAAGCGTTCCCACGACTCCCCAATGTTACAATCAGAGCAGACGCCAACTACTGAGAAAAGGTAAGGAGACTCCATCTTCAACTCACACCTGAGTCCTACTGCGGAGTATCTGCACATTACCCACGTAGAGGTAATATTCAAACAGAAGGGGTGAGATATCATGATAATATAAAGGAAAGCATGTTAAACAACATGCATTAAGTTAGCACAACAACAATTCAACTAACATCTCACATCAATCATCCAACGATATCATCACCAATTATTCACCAAACAAACAGTAATCACACGATACAAAACAATTAATCACCCATCACCATATATTTAACAACTTAGCAACATATATGACATATAATGCAATGAGACTCACACCCGACTCAATGCATATGCATGTGGTACCAAATTTCGTGAACACTCAGGTTCACCATTCTGATCCCCACCTCCTAGAATCAGAACCACTCACTGATCCATCACCTCCGAATCAACTACCGGCCCCAATCCACACAATGGTATTTTAGGCTCACCAACAACGGACAATCTTTCCACAAATCTATGCAATGTAACTATTTATGTATACAACAACAACAACATCGTGTGCAATAACCCACCATTATGGTTATTGTACACTGCCCAAATTGGCCATCAAGCATAAAAATGTATTTCATACACTATAGACATACATGTAAATATTATGCAATCACAATAACATCATCAAACATGCTCAATTTACACTAATAACACCACAATAACCTCTTTGTAACAACATTCAAGTTTCACCACTTACAACGGAATTTCTTTACATGCACAACAAGTAATAGTCGGAATATTCAACATATTAGACATAAAAATATTAGAAAAATGACTCATCTAATTATACCATGTTAAAGTTGAGTTCATTAGCTTTCCAACGCTTCGAACGGTTCGTCATTTGGATTAACGGTTAAAAAGTTATGACCGAAATCGTTTCTGGCGTTTTTCTGCCTATGAGTCGACTCAGAGGTCGACGTACAGAGCGCTTAGGTCGACTCAAAACCTATGAGTCGGCGCATACTGCTAAAATTTCCACAATTTTGCATTCGGGTGGCTATGAGTCGACCCAGGGGTTCTAGCGGTCGACTCATACTGTTCTGAACTCCAAAAATCACTTTTTTTAAAAGCACTTTCACCCTAGACTTTCACACCAAAGCCTATACCACTAACCCCTATCACTATAGACCCGATTTTATACCAAAATAACATCTTAAACCTCGATTATGCATTGTTTTACTCATGGATTAACAACAATTCATCATAATTTCATTCTTCCGACTCAAAACTCCAAAACTCAACAATGGAGGAATTTTCAACAATTTCTAAAACAAAATTTCTACACACATACATGTACAGAACTCATCACTGAAGATGGTTGGTTTACATCCTGAGTGAATGGCACACTCAAATATAACATAGAGTCGCCACCGAACTTTATTTAGTCCCAAAGGACAGGGAAAATATTGATAAAACCCAAGGGGAAGAGAAACGGGAACGGGGGTCGGTTATGCGAACGGAAGGTACTAGCACCTTACGCATCTGTCGTACTCAACGGGAACCATTTCGCTTGCGTATAGGCTTGGATGGGTTATCTATCTAAAGGCTTCTAGATAAAATAAAGAGGAGAGAGAAGAAAAGGGAAAAAGAAAAGAAAGAAAGAAAGTGCTCGCGGAGGATTGTGGCCCTCGTGCCTACGTACCCTCATAGTGCAATGAGGAAATCAGAGCATCGTAGTTCATGGGAACCAGGGGACAGAGAGAATGGAAGAAGGGAAGAGAGGAAAGAAGGGAGGAAGTGTGCTTGCCAAGACGTCGCGTCTCGTGCCTACGTATCTGACATTCGAAAGAATGCAAAATCAGAGCTTCCGTAGTTCGGGGAATCGAACACAAAACCAAACAAGGAAGAAACAGGAAAACAAAAGAAGCGGTGTCAAAACCAAGAGCAAGAGTGAAATAAAAACTCTACTGGGGAAGACCACACAGTAAGAGCGATTGCACAAGAGACTAGGAAAAGAACGGTGTTAAAACCAAGAATGAAATAAACTCCGCTGGGGAAGGAAAATAAAGGACTGTTAGGGATAGAGGGTAAGCGACCCGGCTGGGGGTCCAAATAAAGGGATGGTGTCGAAACCAAGAGAAACGAGAGACTCGGTATATTAACTGGCTGGCAGTGGTTAACCGAAGTAAGAGAGTAAGACTCTAGCGGGGAAAAGAGGCTGGTGTCAACAGACGGACTGTGATAAACCAAGAGAAGAGAGTGTTGAACCAAGAGAAGGTGTTTGACTCTGAGGGGGCATCGGTATATTAACTGATAAACAGTGGTTAACCAAAGAAAGAAAGGACTGTAACTCTATGGGGATAGAGAAGCATTGGTTTTAACAGAGAAAACTGTGATTAACCAGGAGAACGGGTGTAGGACCGATCGAAGGTTGTAACCCAAAAGGGGTGTTGGTATTGACTGAACAAACAGCGCTTGACCAACGAAGAAGGGTATTGAACCAAAAGAGGTTGCCAACCACTGGGGTTTCGTTTGTAACATGAGAACTGTAATTAACCGAGAAGAATGAGTGATTAATCAAGGGGAGATGATTAACTCAAAAAAGGGTTCAGTATTTTAACAGACAGGTTGTGGTTAACTGAAGAAAAGGGTGATTAACCTAGAATAGGTGATTAACCCAACGAAACTCGGTATTTTAACAGACGGACTGTGGTTAACTGAGAAGGGGTGCAAACATTGGTGTTTTAACTGACAGGCAGTGATTAACCAAACAAATGGAGAAGAACCAAAAGAAGGTTGCGAACTCCGCAGGGGATGCGGTTGTAACAGGAGTACTGCGTTTAACCGAAGAAAAAGAAAAGAGACTCTCCAGGGGAATCAAAAGAACAATGATTGACCGCAAGAAAAGAATAGGGTATCGAAGAAAGCTTGCTAACCCAATAAACAAAGGATCGTCACCAAGAAGGTGATTGATCAAGAGAGAGGTTGAAAGAGATAAGAGTGATCAAGGGTCGAAAGAGATTACAAAGGGAAAAGAGTGATCAAGGATTGACTCAACTGGGGAAAGAAAGTACACTACCTCCTAGAGATAGATGTGACTAAGCCAAGCACAGGGTCATTCGTCCCCTACCTGAAGTAGTCAGAATGAGAGTAGGAATTCTCCCTTCTCATTCCTTCTCTAACACACAGGGTGTAATGCAGAAGTTGTACCGGACGGCACAACAGCTCCAAGTTGTACAGTGCTCCTGAGTGGAGAAACGGACAGCGTAACAGCTTCGACTGTACAGTGCTCCGATGCAGGGCGTAGCGCGAAACTCCAACTCAACGGGGGGAAAAAGAGAAAGCTCTAAAGGAAACCTAAAGGGAGGAAAAGGGACGATCAACTAATCGAAGCATGGTTTCGATCAATTAATCCAAGGGAAAAGCCATGCCAATAATTTTCCAAAGAGGATGAAAAATCATTAAGGCAAAACGTTTGAATTATTGATTGTACAAAATTAAGTTCATCCATGAAGAATGAAACTTAATGCAAAATCAAGGAAGGGAGTACAAGACAGTACCAAATGATCAACAAATATGCAACACAAAGTCATGTTATGTGATCAAAGAAAAATGCAAGCATGATTATATTCACATGATGCCAAAATATGAACAATTTGAATAATCGAAAGTATGCAACAAAAGTTCATGAATAAGCTTCAAAAAGAAGTTAAATGACATTTAAAACATCCATAAAATCAAGCATGACAATCAATGGAAGTTAAAATGAAGAAAGCATGGCAAACACACTTGAAAAACACCAAAAATGGCACTCTGTTACAGTGGTAATCGATTACCCTAATCTGGTAATCGGTTACTCACTTGAAAATAGCAGAATCTGGCAAAATTTGTGCAGAGTAATCGGTTACTCAATTAAAAAAAACAACGTTGATGCAAATTTGTGAAGAGTAATCGGTTACTCTCTTTGAGTAATCGATTACCATTGTAACAGTGGCAAAAAAAAATAGCAAAAACAGCTTTTCAAAAGCAACTTTCAACACATAATCACTTATCCAAACTACCACATGCTAGGGTATGAGTTTGTGCACGAAAAATCAAGTTTAGAAATAGCAAATGATCAACAATAGAATCAATTAAACAATCATGATCATGGATCAAGCAGTGGTATAATCAATTCACATACAAAAACATCGAAACTACACCGCGAATGATACGAAAACGATCAAAACAGAAAAATGGAAGAGATCCACCAACCTACAAGGCTGAGATGTGCCTTGGTAAATGTTGCAATGTGATCTTGATGAAGATGATCAAAGAAAACTAGCGGAATCTTCAATTATAGCCGCAACGTATCGAAACCGATCAAATCGCGACAAAAACTCCAAAATGAGAATTATCACCAAAGAAACTTGAATCGATCACTTGAGATGAATCCAAAAGCTATTGGAACTCCACAAAAACCAGTATAATGGAATGGCAATGGAGGTTAAGCTCAATAAATAATCACTTTCAATGTAAAAAGTGATTATCCTTCAAGAATTAAGAGCTTTTAGTGAGGTTTTGGGAGAGAATCGAAATGAAGATGAAGATGTAGCAGAAAAAATCAGAGAGAATGTGAGAGAATTCAGAGTGAAATGTGATAAATTTGGTGAAAATGGTGGATCCTTTGAAAAGTGAGTGAAGGTGTGTTTATATAGACTTTAGGTTTGGAGTATGAGAGGTTTGGAATTTGGTTTGGACTTAGCTTTGGGTTTGGAGCTAGGCTAGGAGTTAGTTGGACTTGACTCACCGAGTCAAGGCGATTAACTGGGTTAGTTAGAACCAACTCGGTAACAATCCCAAAGTGAACTCCAACATCCAAAGATCCACATTACTTGGAAAATAAGGAACATGGTGTACTTGATTGGAAGTGAAGCATTGGAGTAAATTTGAGTGAATTCTTGAAGACTCCAGAATGTTCCACATGCTACTATACCAATGTAGAATCCAAGACCAAAGTGTGTGCAAAGGTGTTGTCATGAAAAAGCAGCAGAATTTTCAAACTGACACAGGGTAATCGATTACCCTATTTGAGTAATCGATTACTCTAGCCAATTTTGCCCAATTTTGCTTAAAAATGGTGTTGTGGTCCCGGTTTCGATTTTCCACCTCTTGTTTTGATAAATAGGCATAGAAATCCTTATTTTGTGCTTGTCTTGATGATGTGATGACCTTGTGAGGATATGATTAGTCGGGCTTGGAAAACCTGAATATCCTGCAACAAGAAACACACAAAGAGAAGTGCGAATGTGTATGCCAGCGATGCCAATGCTTATGCTCATGCAAAAAGGCAAAAGAGGGAGGTCAAATTTTGGGTTACGACAACTGCCCCTATTTAATCTGCTTGGACCTGAATGTATGAATTACGCCAGCTTTTCGATGATTCGAGGTAAAAGGGGATTAAATAAAAGAGTAGCTCAAAAATTTGGCCGATGGCGATAAAAGAAGAGTGTTAAGAATAGGTAAGTGCAAAGTTTGGCTGAAAATCTGCTGGGAGTTAAGTCTGGCAAAAAGAGAGGGAGTATGATCGATGCATATGTTATGTATGCGTTCCTACATGATGCTTGATATCATGCAATTCAAAGGTGCAAGATAAGGCATAGTGTGAAGCGGTTAGGCGGAAATCGTAGCAAGACGACTTCGACACCCTCAGTCAGGGAGAGGACCCGCAGATAACGACAATCTCTGCTGGAGAAGAGAGTTCATAAAGGATGATGATCCTGCCGGGGAAAGAAACCGAGAACCTCTCAGGATTCTAAGTCACCATGGTTATCTCTGTTGGGGATGAAAGAATCAAATCAATCCTTCCAACCAAGACTGGCTCCGCGTGGGGAAATACATCTTTCCAAATCATGTTGACTTTGCTGAGGAGAACCCACTGCTGCTGGAGACAGATAGTTTCAAATTATTGGAGATGATGTACAACCCTTGCTGGGGAAAAGAGAGCAAAGTGTCTCCGCTGGGAACACTTTGGAAACCTGCCTAGAGACATTACAAATCTGTCGGAGAAAAGATATGTAAACAAACAAACTTTTCGACAAATCGTGATGGCGCTTGCTGGGGAGAGGGATGACGCTGCTGAGGAAACAACAACTTCTTCATAGAACCATCATATTGTCGGCCAGACGTTAGGCTTACCAATGGATATTACTGATTATCCTGCAGGAGTTACCAGTAACACATGCGATGCATAATGCTTTCTCGATTGATTTAGGTTTTTATTGTTCTCAACGCTTTTTAGTATTATGTGATCACAAATAATTATTTATTTTGCAAACAAAATACTGAAATGAAAACAATTTGAGATAACAAAGAATGCATTATATTGAATGTAAAATTTTTGTACATAAAGTGTGTACAAGGATGCAAAATCCTTGATGAGGAAATTTGCAAATAAAATTGAAAAACAAGTGTAAATGGCAAAGGGAAATCATGCTTTGCATTGATTACAACATTGGCCACCATCCACAATAAGTCTAGGTTCCAACGCCTTGCACCTGTTAATGATGATTGGAATGTTCTGTTACCGTCTGAGGTCTAGCCATGATGAAGAGAGGCTCAAGTGTTCACAGTCAATGCCTTTATCCCTAATTTTTGTCTGGACATGTTTTTTTTCCTATTTTTTTCGTCCACCGGGATACCCATTTTTGCCTAAGTCGCCCTTTCGGGTTTTCAACTTAGCGGGCTACTATTGTTTTTCATTGTCCCTAACTTTTGCATGGACATCTCTTTTTTTGGTCCATTGGGACGTCCATTTTTGCCTAGATTGTCCTTGCGGATGTCAATCTGGCGGACTTTTATCCATTTTTTTCCAGGCATAATATTTTTTGACTGTATCGGAGTTCACGGGCGATGGCAACTCCTCCCCATCCATTGTGGTGAGGATCTGGGCTCCACCTGAGAAGGACTTCTTAACGACAAAGGGTCCTTCGCAATTGGGAGTCTATTTGCCTCGTGGATCCGAGTGAACAGGTGAATATCTCTTGAGCACGAGTTCTCCTTCACAGAACGTTCAAGGAAGAACTTTCTTGTCAAAAGCTCGTTTGAGGCGTCTCTGATACAATTGACCATGACAAACGGTTGTAAGGCGCTTCTCTTCAATGAGATTCAGCTAGTCGTATCTGGATTAAACCCATTTAGCTTCATCAAGACCTGCTTCCATGATGACTCTGAGCGAAGGAATTTCAACTTCAATGGGTAGAACTACCCCCATACCATACACTAGCGAATACGGAGTTGCCCCAGTAGAAGTGCGAACTGAAGTTCGGTAGCCATGTAGTGCAAAGGGAAGAATTTCATGCCAATCTTTGTATGTCTTGACCATTTTTTGGACAATCCTCTTGATGTTTTTGTTTGCTGCTTCAACGGCGCCATTCATCTTGGGCCGATATGGTGAAGAGTTGTGGTGCTCGGTCTTAAATTCTTGACACAACTCCTTCATCATATTGTTGTTCAGGTTGCTTGCATTGTCCATGATAATGCTGCTAGGAATGCCATAACGACGGATTATCTCTTTCTTGATGAATCTGCCAACCACTTGTCGTGTAACGTTTGCATAAGAAGCAGCTTCAACCCACTTGGTGAAGTAGTCGATAGCAACCAGAATGAATCGATGACCGTTAGAAACCTTTGGCTCGATCATTCCAATCATATCTATACCCCACATGGAGAATGGCCAAGGTGAAGTCAAAACATTCAATGGAGTTGGAGGCACATGGATCTTATCTCCGTAGATTTGGCATTTGTGACATCTTTTGGCAAAGTTGTAACAATCTACCTCCATTGTTGTCCAGTAATACCCAGCCCGAAGGATCTTCTTGGTCATAGCAGGACCTTTAGCATGTACACCCTCGCAGCCCTCATGTATGGACTTTATGATCGTGTTTGCTTCGTGTCTATCCTTGCATCTGAGCAACACGGAATCATAATTCCTCTTATACAGTATACCACCACTTAAGAAGAATTTGGCGCAAAGCCGCCTAAGAGCTTTCTTGTCAGTGATAGTGATACCCTCGGAATATTCCTGTTTTTCTAGATATCTTTTAATGTCATAGAACCAAGGCTTGTCATCAGACTCATCCTCGATTGCTAAACAGTGTGCTGGTTCGTTCAAGTGATCAATGCGGATATGAGGAGTTTCATTCTTCCACTTGACCTTAAACATGGATGCTAGAGTGGCAAGAGCATCAGCTAGTTGATTTTCCTCTCTGGGGATATGATGAAAAGAAATCTCATCAAAGTAAGGAATCAACTTCGCAATGTGTTGTTGGTACGGAACCAGCTTGGAATCCCGAGTTACAAAATTCCCTTTGACTTGACCGATGACCAAGGCAGAATCTCCATAGACCTCAAGAATCTTGATTCTCATGTCAATAGCCGCTTCAATACCGTAGATACATGCTTCGTATTCAGCCATATTATTGGTGCATGCAAAGCATAATCTGGCAGTGAAGGGAAGGTGAAAACCTGTTAGAGAGATGAGGATAGCACCGATTCCACGACCTTTAGAATTGGAGGGACCATCGAACACGAGCATCCATTGCACCCCTGGTTCGGGTCCTATGTCAGGGTCTGGAGTCTCATAATCTCTGATAAACAGAACATCCTCATCGGGAAAGTCAAACTTCATCTGTTGATAACCCTCTACAGGTTGATGAGCAAGGTAGTCATACAAGACACTCCTTTTTATTGCTTTCTGGGTAACATATGTGGATATCATACTCAGTTAACAGCATCTGCCACCAAGCAATCCTTCCAGAGACAGCAGGCTTTTTAAATATGTACTTTATCGGATCCATTTTGGATATCAACAAAGTAGTATGGCAAATCAAGTATTGTCGTTGGCATCGAGCAGCCCAGACCAGAGCACAACAAGTTGTCTCTAAGAGTGAGTATCTGGTCTCAAAATCAGTGAACTTCTTGCTCAGATAGTATATTGCATGTTCTTTTCTGCCAGTGTCGTCATGCTAACCTAATACACATCCCATTGATTCATCGAGAACGGTGAGATACATGATTAAAGGCATACCAGGAACCGGCGGTACTAAGATTGGTGGTTCTTGCAAGTATTGTTTTATTTTGTCAAATGCTTCCTGACAATCATTTTTCCATTCAACCGATTAATTTTTTCTTAGTAATTTGAACATTGGTTCACAGGTAGCCGTCAAATGGGAAATGAACCTTGAAATGTAATTGAGTCTGCCCAGAAAGCCACGGACTTCCTTTTCTGTTTTGGGAGGCGGCATGTTCTAGATTGCCCGAACCTTATCAGGATCAACTTCAATGCCCTTCTGACTCACAATAAGACCCAACAGTTTACCAGATCGAACTCCGAAGGTGCACTTCGTAGGATTCACCCGCAGTCTAAACTTTTGGAGCCTGTCAAACAGTTTCTTCAAATGAACTAGGTGATCATCTTCAGTTTTGGACTTGGCAATCATATCGTCCACGTACACCTCAATCTCTTTATGAATCATATCATGAAAGAGGGTTGTCATGACACGTTGGTATGTTACCCCTGCATTCTTTAGACCGAATGGCACGACTTTGTAACAATATGTACCCTATGGCGTGATAAAAGTAGCCTTCTCCATATCGGTTGGGGACATCTTGATCTGATTATATCCTGAGAAACCGTCCATGAAGGAAAAGACAGAGAACTGCGCAGTGTTGTCTACCAAGACATCAATATGAGGCAAAGGAAAATCATCCTTCGGGCTTGCCTTGTTGAGATCTCGATAATCCACACACATTCTGACTTTACCGTCCTTCTTCAGAACCAGGACGATGTTGGCAATCCATTCAGGATATTCGGAAATGGCTAGGAACCCAGCATCATGTTGTTTCTTTACCTCTTCTCTTATTTTGAGTGCCATGTCGGGTCTAGTCCTTCTGAGTTTCTGCTTGACAGGAGGACATTCGGGCTTGAGTGCCAAGTGATGTTCAACGATGTTGGTATCTAACCCAGTCATATCTTGATAGGACCAGGCGAGGATATCAACATACTCTTTCAACAACTTGACCAACTCGGAGTGTACATGCTTTGCGAGGGATGCGCCAACCTTGACTTCTCTTCTGACCTCATCAGTACCAAGATTGACAACTTCCACTGGCTTTTTGTGTGGCTGAATCTCTTTATTCTTGTGCTCAAGGAGCCTTGCTAGTTCAGCCGGTAATTCACAATCTTCCTCACCATCCTCTTCGGCTTGGTAAATTGGAATTCCAGCATTACAATGGATGTTTGCCATGTTGTTATCAATGCTTTTATTAGTTCTGCATGTTTTATGAATAGAATGAGCTATTTTGAAAAGTGAAAAGAAAAGAAACTTTTGCCATTTATTTGTGAAAAAGTAAAATAAAGAAAGAAAATAGAGCATGATTTTGAATGCAAAAACTTTTATTTATTGATCACATAATATTGCAAAAGCGTGAGGCCCTTTACAAGCTATCCACTCGTCTCGGGCGAGGACAAGGGAATGAGAAAGCAAAATGCATTACATGTTATATGGGAAAACCAAAGGAATCACGGTAGATGTCCAATTGTTGAGCTTGAAACCTGGCGGACACTTGCGCACAAAGCTTGAAGTCTGATTACTGGGACTAGTGTAACACCCCACTTTCTCATTTTATAAAAATACATATTAATATGAAAATAATCAGAGTTTACACCAAAAAGTAGGATGTCACATCATTTAAACCAGCAACTAAACTTCTTTTATTAATTATAAAAATATAGTTTTTACAGCGGAATCATACTTCAATTCAAACTATGGCACTAAGGCCTTCATTACAATATTCTCCAACTAACTAGTGGCCTCATAAAAGGTTATTAAATAAGATACGTAACGAAATACAATGGTGTAAAACATAACAAATGCCCAATATCCCGTGTTACGTATCAGAGCGACTCCTAAGACCTGATCAAGCAACACTCACTCCATGCACACTCAAGTACCTGGATTATCTGTACTTCCAAAGAAGCACAGACACAACAAACAACAAAAGGGGTGAGAACTACATTCAATAATTAACGGCGTATAATACATGATAAGAGTAGTATTCACCTAACACACAAATCCAATCAACAGATAATAATAATGCAATGTGACTCAACAATGGCACAATGCATGTGGTACCAATACACTTGTTGGTTCATTCAATCGAACCCGATAAATCACATACACCTCTACTTGGCAATGATTTATCTCACCTACGAATCACATACACTCCTCCTGAGCAATGATTCTTATTCACCAAATACACCATGAAATGCATGACAATAATATGCATACAACACATGTACATTGACATGCATACACCAACACGATCCTCCTGATCACATGTGAGTCTCATACTCACCGTAATACACAAAGGTATTACCACACCTGCGAAGAAATATGAAGAAAATTTTATGCAAAGACACATGTATAGTAATAACATACATGCACATGATCCTCCTGATCACATGTGAGTGACACCCTCACCGTAATTCACACAAGAATTACTCGTGTTGTCCCAAGCAGCTCACCTCACACAAAATCAATTCAACACGCCTCACAAGGCATTAGCTCACCGATTAACTAGTTACTAATTAATTCCTTAAAATTCCTTAATTAATTATTTTCATTACCAATTCCACGTTAAGTCATTGTCGGCATCTATACCAACCTCTCAAACCAAGAAATGGAGAAGAAACGAGTTGGAAATCATAAAACAGTAGAAAATAGTAGAAAACCCATTACAGAGCATTGTGACGGTCGCCATAGCCCCTCTTACGGTCGCCACAGCCTCTCTTACGGTCGCCACAGCCTCTCTGACGGTCGTCACACTTCCCCTGCCGGTCACCACA
Organism: Lathyrus tuberosus; assembly: GCA_022829125.1. Lineage (NCBI taxonomy): Eukaryota > Viridiplantae > Streptophyta > Magnoliopsida > Fabales > Fabaceae > Lathyrus > Lathyrus tuberosus. Next base: position 2,702,508 of record JALAZF010000584.1, on the reverse strand, counting down.
CTTCCCCTGCCGGTCGCCACACCTGGAACGTTCGAACCCTCTGTTGTCTTACGTTTACACTCCTTTTTCCGTCCTAAAATCATTCTACATTGATTTTAAGGTCTATAATTCCACACTACGTTCTGGTCTTGTTATTACTACACAAATTAAATATTCCTAAATCTAAATTTGTAGCCTCCGCTTGCACCCAAAACCCAATATGTACACCAATGTTCATATAAACACAACAACAACAGTATTTTCCACAAGTTCATGACAGAACACAACGATTCCACTCAAATTCATCACAATACATTCATACAAGAACAGATCTACACAAACAACAAACATATATACAAATTCCTATAAGGGAAAGGACCCCTCACTACCCTCTCATGATATTACCACCCATTATGAAATAGATTCTCCCCCCTTACCTCAAAATTGTTTAGAAAATCCTGCGAATCTTGCTTCTCCAAATTCCCCTAGCAGCCATTTTCTCTCTTGTTCTTGATCTCCTCTAGCTTGTTCTTACGTGAAAAAATTCTCCTCCTTTCTTTTTGGCTAAACTCCCCACTAATTCCACATTAAGGACTCACTCTTCCTTATTTTTCTCACTTAAATCCTTGTTTTCCTCCCACTAACAATATTATTAATAAATTCTTATTTTTACTTAATAATAATATTAATATTATTAATAATAATAATAATAATAATAGTGATAATAATGATAATAGTAATAATAATAATAATAATAATACCTCTTATACTACTATTATTAATTACACCCTCTAATTATCCACTATTATGTTATCCACCCAATATTATTTAAATTAATATTCTCCTAATATTATAATTAAATATATATTAACTAACATAATCTAATTAGTTTTGCTCACCACACCACCAATCTCTACACTTTTGGTCACACACCCCTACTACCTTAAAGTCTCACTCTTAAGGCTACTATCCCTTACTATGGGTACATAATTACCCTGAATACACACCAAAACACACAATCAATTACATCAATTCATAGTTATTTCACAAATAATAATCAAAATAAAAGCGGGGCGTTACAACTAGCATCATCAATAGCTGCCACAATGTCACCTTGCTGGAAACCCGCGCTACTGAACTTGATCAAGTTGCACTGCTTCTGAACAGAGGAACCAAATTGACGACCAGGATGGTAGCCCAATCCAAAATGATTATGTTTCTCAACCACATCAATCACATGCCCCCAGCTAGACAAGGCACATTTATGGATAGTCTCCTTAGCACTCTTAGCAGACGCTAAAGTCAATTGTGGTGATCTACTTTGACTAGTTGAAGCAGAGCTGACATCTTCGAACTCGAGACACTGCAACGGCACCTCAGCTATGCCTTCCTTGGTCTCGACATATCGAAAAGATGATAACTCGCTTACAATCAAATCCTCTTCACCACAGACGATGACAAGCTGATCATCAAACATGAACTTCAACTTCTGATGCAAAGTGGAGGTAACTGCCCCTTCGGCGTGGATCCACAGACGATCCAGTAGGCAACTGTACGCAGGATTGATATCCATCACCTGGAAGGTAATGGTGAACAAATGCGGCCCAATATTGATGGGTAAGTCCACTTCCCCAATAACTTGCCTTCGAGATCCGTCAAAGGCTCTGACAACTAAGGCACTTGGTCTCATCTCATTTCCTTCCACCAGTAATTGACTCAATGTGCCCTTAGGCATCACATTAAGGGAAGAACCGGTATCCACTAGAACACGAGATAACAGGATGCCTGTGCAAGTTACAGATATGTGCAGTGCTTTATTGTGGGCGGTTCCTTCAGGAGGCAATTCTGATACATTAAAGCCCAAATACCAACTTGCAGTTATGTTGGCCACTACGTCATTAAACTCGACGGCAGATATATCATGCATAACGTGAGCACTGTTCAAGACTTTCAACAAAGCAGATCTGTGCGCAGGCGAACTCATAAGTAAGAACAAAATTGAGATCCTCGAGGGAGTCTGATCCAGCTTATCCACAATTTTAAAGTCACTTTTCTTGATCAACTTAAGGAACTCTTGGTCATCAAGGGTCTCTTTGCTCTTTGAAACATCCTCAGACGGGATAGTCGGTACTGGATTGGTAGTAGATACCCCTTGTTGAACAACAGGGGTTGCAGATGCAGGTGTCTCCTTAGGAGAAACAACAGTTGGAACTTGAATAGGCTTCGTAGTGACCTTCGGAGCGAACACTCGTCCACTACGAGTCATACCTCCATCGGCTATAACATTCACGATCTCAGCTTTAGCGAACCTTATCTCTTGACCTCCAGAAAACACAGTTGACCCATATCTCCAAGGTACCACCTTAGAATTCTGATACGGAAACGGCTTCGACGGACAAACAACGATGGGATGCACTTTCTTCTGCTTAGGGGATTCCACAGGAACTTTTCTATAGACGATGGTGAATGGCTCGATAGTAGCAACTTCCTCAACAGGTTTAGATCTGGCAAATTGCACTTCACCACGGTTCATCAAAACCTGGACACAACCCTTCAGCTTTCGACACTGGTTGGGATTATCGTCACAAATCTGACACTTACCATGCAATCCTTTCAACAGCCCATATTCCTTCAACTTCTTGAAAACCACAGTCATCGGGGTCTTTACCTCATCGACATCCGTGGTCAATTTAGCCCTTGAACTATCGTCAATCATGTTAACCGCAGGTCCATTGTGATTCGGCAACGGATTATTCTGAATGTTCGGTCCTTCCTCAGCGAAAGTCAGAACCTTCTTATCAATGAGTTCTTGCACTTTGGTTTTGAAAACAAAGCAATCCTCTGTTGCATGTCCTATGTATCCAGCATGATAAGCACATGATGCATTTGGATTATGCTTCGGGTCAAATGGAGGAATTGCAGGTGCAATCTGCTTGGGGACAATTGCCCCTTGGTGAACCAAGTAAGGAAATAATTCAGTGTATGACACTGGAATCTTATCAAAATTCAGACGCTTACGATTTCCTTGATTGTTATTGTTCTGACGATTCTGATTCTACTGACTTTTGTTATTCTGTTGAGTCTGTTGCTGATTATGAGCATTCTGAACTGGTTGTTGCGGATGATATTGATATGGAGGTTGTTGATACTGTGCAGCAGCAATGTATGGATATGGATAATACGGCATGGGATCCATGGGAGCTTGATACTGAGGAGAAACTTGAGTTGTCACAGCGTTGGCTTCACCATCCTTTTTCTTGGACTGACTGTTTTGAGATTTTCTAGTGGCCGACTGCTGGGAAGCAGCTCCATGAATCTTTCCAGTCTTCAAACCATTCTTAATCCATTCACCAATCATTACAACATTAGCGAAGTTCGATGAAGAACTACCCACCATTTTCTCATAGTAAGATCCTTGCAATGTTCCCATAAAGATGTCAACCAACTCATTGTCAGAGAGAGCCGGTCGCACACGAGATGCCATCTCACGCCATCTTTGTGCATACTCTTTGAATGTTTCTGCTGAGCGCTGAGACTGATTCTGCAATTGTAGTCTAGTGGGCGCCAGATCAAAGTTATATTTGTATTGCTTTACGAATGCTTCAGACAGATCCCTCCAAGTACGGATTTTGATGCGCTCCAAGCCCATGTACCAATCCAATGAAGCACCAGACAAACTATCTTGAAAACAATGAACAATCAATTCATCATTATCAATATGGGATGCCATCTTCCTGCAATACATAGTGATGTGACTACGCGGGCAGCTTAAACCTTTATACTTTTGCAAATCAAGTATCTTGAATTTCTGCGGCAGCACAACATTTGGAACCAAACACAAGTCCTTGGCTTCCATGACAAAAGCAGAAAACCCTTCAATAGCTCTGATACGGTCTTCCAACAACTTGTAGTCAACAGATCTACTCTGATTAACAGGCCTGACAAGAATCTGAGGATTTGGCAGCTGGGAGTGGGCGGAGCGCGTACTTGCGGAGTAGCAAACTGAGAAGGATACACCAAACCCGGATTAACCATCTGACCAGCATTCTGACCCATCGGAACACCATACAGATAGTTCGGAGGAGGTAGCCTAGCAGCTGAGGAAGATGCCCCAGGATAGAACATCCCAGGATGAACATTCGGAACAACAGTTTGAGCAACTTGAGATGAAACTGGAACATGAATAGGAGGACCTCTATACACATGCTCTTCTTCATCAGGAGTTTTAGTGTCAGCCAATCTGGAAGCTTGATAAGTTTGAACCTGAAGATTCTCAGGATCATCATGCACCACTGGAGTCGGGACTGGAGTAGGCATGACCCATGGATATGCGGCAGCATTCCCATTAGGCATGGGCGTAACAAAAGGCTGATATGGCCTGAAGGCACTACCATTATTTGCAATCTGAGAAGTGTAATTCGGAGGCATGCCCCAAGGAAAACCAGCGGGCATCTGGTTCAAACCGGGTTAAACAACAGGCTAATTCACAGGCTCGACTGGCACTTCAACCATAGCAGGAGAAGGAACAAAAATAGCAGGAGTAGCCGTAACAACAGGAGGAACAGTCACAACAAGAGTGACAAAAGTTGCATCAGTAGTGGTTGCAGCAACAGTGGCAGCAGCAGCAGCGTCCCTTTGAGCACGAAGGAGTTCCATAATGACATCCATGTTCGTCTGGAACTGATCCATCCAACCTTGGAATTGTGCCAGAGTTTCCTTGTAAGCAGCGTTCTCAGCTTCGAAGTCAGCCATGATCCTGGATTTGTTTGAGCGAGTAAAATACCGATGTCGAGTCGTCGTCTTGCTACAAGGAAGGCGGACAAGGATGAGCAACGGTTTCGGATGAAGGGACGTGCATATGTGTGCAAATGAATGTATGATATGCATGCAACATAAAGTTTTACATTCCAGGAATTCTTAAACTTATCTTTGTTGACAATAATCATAAAGCATACAAGTAAAGGCATAAAAGATAGAGTGGGCAAGAATCTTCATTCATTCAGTAATAAAAGAAAGAAGTACGCATCGAATACAAGTCAAATATCTGCCTTTTGGGCTACAACAAAATCTGCATGGATTCTATCAAATACCACCCTACACACAGACAAGAAATGGAAAACAGCCCAAGGAAGCTGGTGTGGCAATGCATCAGCATATGCATCCCTCAACAACCCAGGTAGGTCCTCTAATGCATGCTCAACAAATCTGGCTAGACGACCATGCCTCTCACTCCAGTACTTCGCATCCTTCATGAGGTTACGCAGCAACGAATGATTAGGTCCCTGAAGCATATCCTGAAGAAAGGCCTTTTTTCGATCCAGGAGGTTCTGTAGGCTATCCCTCTCGGAAGTGACTCTATCAAGGTTGAGACGAAGATCAACAATCTCCTTCTTCAACTTCTCAACAATCAGCTTGAGTTGATCGACCTCAGATGGAGGAACAATGGTAAGTTCAGGAAGCTTGGCATTCGTGGAAGGCTCAGGAGAGAATGGCAACGAGATCTCTTTGCCACGTTCTTTGACCCAAAGTGTGTAAGCTTCCTTGGCTACGCGATTCTTCTTACCCAAATCGGCTCTCCCTTCAAGATGAATCTGAGTCCAAGCGGCACTGAACCTCTTCAACAAACCCATGTCATCAACCCCTTCATGAAAGATGAACTCCTCCACTAACTCAGGATCAGGCTTAGCAACCATAGGGTATCCCAACTGTCGGAATTCCATTCTCAGATTGTAGTTAATTCCACCCTTTGTACCCAAGAGAGGCACGTTGGAGAATTTCCCACAATGAAGAATGATCTGAATGTCGTCGAAGACTCGAGAATACCAAGAAATATCATCAGCAGTAAGGGATATGATTCGCTGAGACCACTTGAGATTACCCTTATTCTCGACAAAGGGACCTTTCTGTGGAAGGTGAGACATGAACCATCGGTATAACAAAGGAGCACAATAGACAATGGTTCCTTTCTTCTTTTCATTCCTGAAATGAATAGAATGATAGGTATCAGCAAGAAGTGTTGGAAGAGGGTTCTTGGACAAGAAGATACTGATGGCAGCCTGATCTACGAAATCCTCCATGTTCGGAAACAAGACAATCCCATATATCAGCAAAGCAAGAACGGCGTTGAAAGCCTTCCAGTTTCCATCTTTAGCAAAAGAAGTGGCCTTGTCAACCAAGAACTTCGAAGCAAACCCTCGAATACCCTTCCCTTTGGTATTGAGATTATCCTCCACATCTTTCTTACTAATGCAAAGCGCATCAGCAATAAGATGAAACTTCGGACAACCGCTAGTGTAGACTTAAGGAACCTGCTTCTTGATCTCAACCTCCAGAATATAAGCATACTCCTCAAGTGTAGGTGCTAGCTGATAATCCTGAAATGTGAAGCACCTATATGGAGGGTCGTAGAACTGAACCAGAGTGTGAATAGCAGTGATGTTGACTTCAGTGTTGAGGATGGTCAACAGGTTACCATAAGTACCTATGAAAATCCCTCTGTGATCTCCAACCAACAAAGATGCCAAACCTCTCAAAATACCCAGCTTAGGTTCCACAAACTTGTAACTGAAGATGCCACGACAACCAGTACTCATCTCTATGATAATGCCAACAAAAGATAAGTCCTCGAAAAACCTGGAAATGCACATGCAAAAATTAATTTACATGATGGAATGATATGGAACACAACAACAACAAGCCAGCACTGTCTGAATAATCAAGTCCGAACAATTCGGATATCTGCATATAATTTTGTGTCAATGCCACATAATCTGATGTGTCGGTGAAGAATCTGATGTGTGTGAGAGAACAAAGGTATGAAGTGGCTTGTTTTCCTGCAAAAACCCATCCCCCTCACAGGTGTGATCTAGACACAACAAGGTGGTCCCTAGAAAGGTCGCCCAAACCATAGGACTTAGAATGAAAACCCCCCGCCGTAGTGAATTCTCACAGGACGGAAGTATTCTCAAACGAATCAGGATCTGGGATGTGGGTCTTGTGATATCCCAACGCGCAAAACGCAGGCCTCACGACTATCCATGTTCTAGTCTATATGTATACTAGGCCCGGTGTTAGGACCTTTCTCTCCAATAATATCTACCCATCCCAACAACAGCAGAAAATAGCAGATATCCAGAATATGCAGCATATGAATATCCAAAGCAGTAAAGAAATATAAAGCTAAAGCAAGTAAAATAAAGCGAATAAAGCGCAAAAAATAAACACCCAAGCAAGCAAGAAAGCAAACAAAACTAGGCGAGACCCCAACCTGCAAGCAAGGACTCCCCAGCAGAGTCGCCAGTTGAAGATGGCTGGTTTACATCCTGAGTGAATCGCACACTCAAAGATAACACAGAGTCGCCACTAAACTTTATTTAGTCCCAAAGGACAGGGAAAATATCGATAAAACCCAAGGGGAAGAGAAACGAGAACGGGGGTCGGTTATGCGAAAGGAAGGTACTAGCACCTTACGCATCCGTCGTACTCGACGGGAACCATTTCGCTTGCGTCTAGGCTTGGATGGGTTATCTATCTAAAGGCTTCTAGCAAAAAGAAAGAGGAGAGAGAGGAAAGGGGAAAAAGAAATGAAAGAAAGAAAGTGCTCGCGGAGGATTGTGGCCCTCGTGCCTACGTACCCTCATAGTGCAATGAGGAAATCAGAGCGTCGTAGTTCATGGGAACCAGGGGACAGAGAGAAGGGAAGAAGGGAAGAGAGGAAAGAAGGGCGGAAGTGTGCTCACCAAGACATCGTGTCTCGTGCCTACGTATCTGACATTCGAAAGAATGCAGAATCAGAGCTTCCGTAGTTCGGGGAACCGAACGGAACACCAAACAAGGAAGAAACAGGAAAACAAAAGAAGCGGTGTCAAAACCAAGAGCAAGAGTGAAAGAAAAACTCTACTGGGGAATACCACACAGTAAGAGCGATTGCACAAGAGACTAGGAAAATATCGGTGTTAAAACCAAGAACGAAAGAAACTCCGCTGGGGAAGGAAAATAAAGGACTGCTAGGGATAGAGGGTAAGCGACCCGACTGGGGATCCAAATAAAGGGATGGTGTCGAAACCAAGAGAAACGGGAGACTTGGTATATTAACTGGCTGGCAGTGGTTAACCGAAGAAAGAGAGTAAGACTCTGGCCGGGGAAAGAGGCTGGTGTCAACAGACGGACTGTGATAAACCAAGAGAAGAGAGTGCTGAACTAAAAGAAGGTGTTTGACTCTGAGGGGGCATCGGTATATTAACTGATAAATAGTGGTTAACCGAAGAAAGAAAGGACTGTAACTCTATGGGGATAGAGAAGCATTGGTTTTAATAGAAAAAACTGTGATTAACCAGGAGAACGGGTGTAGGACCGATCGAAGGTCGTAACCCAAAAGGGGTGTTGGTATTGACTGAACAAACAGCGCTTGACAAATGAAGAAGGGTATTGAACCAAAAGAGGTTGCCAACCGGTGGGGTTTTGGTTGTAACAGGAGAACAGTAATTAACCGAGAAGAATGAGTGATTAACCAAGGGGAGATGATTAACTCAAAAAGGGGTTCAGTATTTTAACAGACAGGCTGTGGTTAACTGAAGAAAAGGGTGATTAACCAAGAATAGGTGATTAACCCAAGGAAGCTCAGTATTTTAACAGATGGATTGTGGTTAACTGAGAAGGAGTGCAAACATTGGTGTTTTAACTGACAGGCAGTGATTAACCAAACAAAGGGAGAAGAACCAAAAGAAGGTTGCGAACTCCGCAGGGGATTCGGTTGTAACAGGAGTACTGTGTTTAATCGGAGAAAAAGAAAAGAGACTCTCCAGGGGAATCAAAAGAACAATGATTGACCGCAAGAAAAAAAAAAGGGTATCGAAGAAAGCTTGCTAACCCAATGAACAAAGGATCATAACCAAGAAGGTGATTGATCAAGAGAGAGGTTGAAAGAAATAAGAGTGATCAAGGATTGAAAGAGATTACAAAGGGAAAAGAGTGATCAAGGATCGACTCGACTGGGGAAAGAAAGCACACTACCGCCTGGAGATAGAGGTGACTAAGCCAAGCACAGGGTCATTCTTCCCCTACCTGAAGTAGTCAGAATAAGAGTAGGGAGTCTCCCTTCTCATTCCTTCTCTAACACATAGGGTGTAATGCAGAAGTTGAACCGGACGGCACAACAGCTCCAAGTTGTACAGTGCTCCTGAGTGGAGAAACGGATTTGTTACAGCTTCGACTGTACAGTGCTCCGATGCAGGGCGTAGCGCGAAACTCCAACTCCACGGGGGGAATAAAGAGAAAGCTCTAAAGGAAGCCTAAAGGGAGGAAAAGGGACGATTAATTAATCCAAGGGAAAAGTCATGCCAATAATTTTCCAAAGAGGATGAAAAATCATTAAGGCAAAAGGTGTGAATTATTGATTGTACAAAATTAAGTTCATCCATGAAGAATGAAACTTAATGCAAAATCAAGGAAGGGAGTACAAGACAGTACCAAATGATCAACAAATATGCAACACAAAGTCATGTTATGTGATCAAAGAGAAATGCAAGCATGATTATATTAACATGATTCCAAAATATGAACAATTTGAATAATCGAAAGTATGCAACAAAAGTTCATGAATAAGCTTCAAAAAGAAGTTAAATGACATTTAAAACATCCATAAAATCAAGCATGACAATCAATGGAAGTTAAAATGAAGAAAGCATGGCAAACATACTTGAAAAACACCAAAAATGGCACTCTGTTACAGTGGTAATCGATTACCCTAATCAGGTAATCGGTTACTCACTTGAAAATAGCAGAATGTGGCAAAATTTGTGCAGAGTAATCGATTACTCTATTTGAGTAATCGGTTACTCAGTTAAAAAAAATAGCGCTGATGCAAATTTGTGAAGAGTAATCGGTTACTCTCTTTGAGTAATCGATTACCACTGTAACAGTGGCAAAAAAAACTGCAAAAACAGCTTTTAAAAAGCAACTTTCAACACATAATCACTTATCCAAACTACCACATGCTAGGGTATGAGTTTGTGCACGAAAAATCAAGTTTAGAAACAGCAAATGATCAATAATAGAATCAATTAAACAATCAAGATCATGGATCAAGCAATGGTATAATCAATTCACATGCAAAAACATCGAAACTACACCGCGAATAATACGAAAACGATCGAAACAGAAAAATGAAAGAGATCCACCAACCTACAAGGCTGAGATGTGCCTTGGTAAATGTTGCAATGTGATCTTGATGAAGATGATCAAAGAAAACCAGAGGAATCTTCAATTATAGCCGCAACTTATCGAAACCGATCAAATCGCGATGAAAACTCCAAAATGAGAATTATCACCAAAGAAACTTGAATCGATCACTTGAGATGAATCCAAAAGCTATTGGAACTCCACAAAAACCAGTATAATGGAATGGTAATGGAGGTTAAGCTCAAGAAATAATCACTTTCAATGTGAAAAGAGATTATCCTTCAAGAATTAAGAGCTTTTAGTGAGGTTTTGGGAGAGAATTGAAATGAAGATGAAGATGTAGCAGAAAAAATCAAAGATAATGTGAGAGAATTAAGAGTGAAATGTGAGAAATTTGGTGAAAATGGTGGATCCTTTGAAAAGTGAGTGAAGGTGTGTTTATATAGACTTTAGGTTTGGAGTATGAGAGGTTTGGAATTTGGTTTGGACTTAGCTTTGGGTTTGGAGCTAGGCTAGGAGTTAGTTGGACTTTACTCACCGAGTCAAGGCGGTTAACGCGGTTAGTTAGAACCAACTCGGTAACAATCCCAAAGTGAACTCCAACATCCAAAGATCCATATTACTTGGAAAACAAGGAACGTGGTGTACTTGATTGGAAGTGAAGCATTGGAGTAAATTTGAGTGAATTCTTGAAGACTCCAGAATGTTCCACATGTTACTAGACCAATGTAGAATCCAAGACCAAAGTGTGTGCAAAGGTTCTTTCATGAAAAAGCAGCAGAATTTACAAACTGACACAGGGTCATCGATTACCCTATTTGAGTAATCGATTACTCTAGCTAATTTTGCCCAATTTTGCTTAAAAATGGTGTTATGGTCCCGGTTTCTATTTTCCACCTCTTATCTTGATAAATAGGCATGGAAATCCTTATTTTTTGCTTGTCTTGATGATGTGATGACCTTGTGAGGATATGATTAGTCGGGCTTGGAAAACTGAATATCCTGCAACAAGAAACACACAATGAGAAGTGTGAATGCGTATGCCAGCGATGCAAATGCTTATGCTCATGCAAAAAGGCAAAAGGGGGAGGTCAAATTTTGGGTTACGACAATCACATATAAGTTAGAAAACATCATTTATCACACAATCAAATGACAATTTCATCATTGATCAAGTATTCATAGTAATCACCACATAGAACAACATTCCACCCACAAGACAAAACCTAACTTCTACCCATTGTTCAACATGTTAACCCTTATAAGATCAGAACCCCACCCTTACCTCAAAATCAAGCTTTCCAAACTTTCACAGATGGTGGTTCCTCTTCTTCTCCTCTAGCCCTAGCCTTCCTCACCTTCAATTCCAAACACGTCCAATCATAAAACTGATTCCAATCTTTTCCAATTCCTTCATAAACTCCATCACTATGGTTTTCCTCTTCTACCCTCACTCACACTATGTAATTACAATTCTGCCCTTCAATTCTCTACACACTTAATATCTCATTTTCTTTTCTTCATTCCATTATTATTCTTATTTTTTATCCTCTTTAATTAAAATAATAATAATTCTCAACAATATTTAATTAAGTTAAAATTCACCTAATATTACCTAATTAACTAATTATAAATAATACATTCTATTTGGTTTTACTTCTCGCACCACCAATCTCTACTCTTAAGGTTACTAGCCCACACCAAGGGCATCCCCAAACACAACAAAACACATAATTCACAATTGCACACCCAATTTTACAAAATTAAATTACGAAAAAATAATTTAACAAAACGAGCGTTACAACTCTCCCCTACTTAGAACATTTTCGTCCTCAAAATTTCCTTAATTAAATAACTCAAGATGCGACTCTCGCATCCTGCTCTCCAATTCCCAAGTCATATTTCCTCCGGCAACTCCTCCCTACACGACCTTCATGAGAGCAATCTCCTTGCCTCGCAACTGTTTCACTTTGTGACCATCAATCCTCACAGGTAAAGCCTCCACAGTAAGTTTATCCCTTACTTGCACATTGTCCATCGAAATCACATGCGAAGGATCTGGAATGTACTTCCGTAACTGCGGAACACGAAATACACCATGCAGATTGGACAAACTTGGTGGCAACGCCACTCTATAAGCAACAGCTCCTACCCGCCCGGATATCTGATATGGACTGATAAACTGAGGAGTGAGCTTCTTCGACTTCAAGGCACGTCCAACATCGGTCACTGGAGTGACTCTCAAGAATACATGGTCTCCTTCCTGGAACTCAAGATCCTTTCTCCTCTTGTCATAATAGCTTTTCTGTCTACTCTGAGAAGCTTTCATTTGTTCCTGAATTAGTTTCACTTTCTCCGTAGTTTGTTGGACTAATTTAGGTTCAAGCACCACACTCTCACCAGATTCATGCCAACACAAAGGCGTCCTACACCTCCAACCATACAACGCTTCAAAAGTTGGCATCCCAATACTAGAATGAAAATTGTTGTTATAAGTGAATTCAATCAATGGCAAGTGACTATCCCAAGCACCTCCTTGTTCTAGGACACAAGCCCTCAACAGATCTTCTAACGACTGAATAGTCCTCTCTATCTGACCATCTATTTATGGATGATAAGCCGAACTCAACTTCAGCTTAGTACCCAGTGCCTCCTACAAGCTCTCCCAAAATTTGGAAGTGAACCTCGGATCTCTATCCGACACAATGCTTAATGGAATCCCATGCAACTTAACAATTACACAGATTTAGATTTCTGCCAACTTCTGCATAGAAAAACTTATGTTAATCGGAATAAAATGGGCCGACTTCGTCATCCTATCTACTATCACCCAAATAGCATCGTGCCCTCTCGGAGTATTTGGCAATCCTGTCACAAAATCCATAGAAATGTTGTCCCATTTCCATTATGGAATATCCAATGGTTGCATCAACCCTGCAGGTCTCTGATGCTCAACCTTCGACTTCTGGCAAGTCAAACAAGCATAAACAAACTGTGCAACATCGCGCTTCATTCCTGACCACCAGAATATCTTCTTCAGATCTTGGTACATCTTAGTAGCTCCCAGATGAATACTTAAGCTACTCTGATGACCTTCTTCTAAAATCATCTTCTTTAGTTCCACATTATCGGGAATACAAATTCTATTCCTGAATCTCAACATACCTTGTTCGTCTACTTTGAAATTATTCTCTGCAGTTTGATCTTCTCCAGCCTTCAAGTCCACCAATTTTACATCCAGTTTCTGATTATCTTTGATTCTAGCAAGGAATTCATTGTTGATTGTTAGCATCCCCAACTTCACACTCTGATCTATTAGTTCACAGGCTAAACTCATCTCTCTGAACTGTTCCATAAGTTCCAACTCTCTAACCATCATCGCTGACATGTGCAACGACTTCCGACTTAAAGCATCAGTCATGACATTAGCTTTACCGGGATGATCATTCAAGCCGAAATCAAAGTCTTTCAAGAATTCTAACCATCTATGTTGCCTCATGTTTAATTCCTTATGATCAAACAAGTACCCCAGACTTTATGGTCGCTAAACACCTCGAACCTCGAGCCATACAAATAATGTCTCCAGATCTTCAATACAAACACTACTGCTACCAACTCTAAGTCATGAGTAGGATAGTTCCTCTCATGAATCCGCAACTGTCGAGAAGCATAATCCACCACTTTTTCATCTTGCATCAACACACCTCATAGACCCATTAACGACGCATCGCAATATACAACAAAAGGTTCATTTGGTTCAGGCAAAACCAAAACTGGAGTTGTAGTCAACCTCTCCTTCAACTCTATGAAGCTCTTCTCACAATGAATATCTCAAATAAACGGCTTACCTTTGCATGTCAGCTGAGTTAGCGAAAGTGCTAACTTGGAAAAACCTTCAATGAACATGCGGTAGTAATCAACCAACCCCAAAAAGCTTCGAATTTCGGTAACTGACTTCGGAGTTTCCCATTGTAGAACTGCATTTACCTTGGAAGGGTCTACAACAATACCATTACCTGAAATAATGACCAAGGAAGCTAACCTCGCCAACCAGAACTCACACTTCGATAGCTTAGCATAAAGTTTCTTCTCCTTTAGCACCTGCAACACAATCCTCAAATGCTTCTCATGCTCTTCTTCTGACTTAGAATAGATCATAATGTCATCGATGAACACCACAACAAACTGATCTAAGTAGTTATGAAAAATATGATTCATATACTCCATACATACACCGGGTGCATTAGAAACGCCAAAAGACATCACCAAGTATTCATAATGTCCATAACGAGTCCTGAAAGCTGTCTTCTGAACATCTTCATCTTTTACTTTTATTTGAAGATAACCCAATCTCAAGTCTATCTTGCTAGACACCCGAGAACCTACCAGCTGGTCCATCAGATCATCTATTCTGGGAAGTGGATACTTGTTCTTAATCGTCACTTTGTTCAACTGCCGATAATCTATACACAATCTCATACTACCATCTTTCTTCTTTACCAACAATACCGGAGCTCCCCAAGGCAACACACTTGGTCTTACGAACTTCTTTTCCAACAAGTCTTCCAATTGTTTCTTTAACTCTCTAATTCAGAAGCTGACATCCTGTATGGTGCCATAGAAATAGGTCTGGTACCAGGGACAAGATCAATAGAAAACTCCACTTCTCTTTTTGGCGTTACATTTGAAATATCCTCCGAAAATACTTCTGGAAACTCTCGTACCACCTGCACTTCATCGATCACAGCTTGGCTGTCAATATATAACGATGCGAACATCTCAAACAACTGAGTGTCATCTTCTTAAATATCCTTCAATTCTTTCATAGATAAGAAATCATCCCCCTCCTCATCAGTAGGAGTAGGAAACCACACCGATTGATTGAAATAATTAATCTGAACATGGTTAAACATCAACCAGTTCATTCCTAAGATAACATCGAGATTCTTCAACGGCAAGCAAATGAGGTCCACCCCAAAATCCTTATGAAAGATTCTCAAAGGACAATTTAAGCAAACAAGAGAAGTAGCCACCGATCCCTTAGCAGGAGTTTCAATAACCATTTCTCCCTTCATCACAGACACACTAAGCATAGCTTTTTCACACAATCATCAGAAATAAAGGAATGAGTAGCACCAGTACCAATAATAGCAATCAAAGGAGTATTATTAATATAACATATACCTCTGATCAACCTGTCCTCACTGGAAGTCTGAGTTCCTGACAGAGCGAACACTTTGCCTCCAGTTGCAGCTTGTTTTGGTTTCTGGCAATGAGTATTAATATGACCAGGTTCTCTCCAATTGAAGTAAATCACCGCCTTCTCAGTGAAATTAGCGACCAAATGTCCTATCTTACCACACTTGTAGCACTTTTTCACACCGCTCTTACACTCGTTGACGTGATGACCCATCTCACCTCATCTATAACACTTAGGAATAGTAGAAGCACCTCCCTCACTTACCAGCTGGAGCTGCATAAGGCTTCCCTCGTTCATTTGTTGTTTTCCTTTCCTCTCGGCCAGCCCCTTATAGTGAGCCGATCGAGCCTTGCTATCTTCTTCATAGATTCTACAACAATTCACCAAATCGTAGAATCTTCTAATTCGTTGACACCAGATCGTCTGTTTGATCTCAGGCCTCAAACCATTCTCAAATTTGACACACTTCGAGAACTCAGCAGTTGCTTCACTATAGTGAGGGTAGAACTTAGCAAGTTCCACAAATCTCGTAACATATTTCGTAACCGACATGTTACCCTGCTTCAACTCCAGAAACTCAATCTCCTTATTACCTCGTACATCTTCAGGAAAGTATCTCCTCAGAAATTCCCTACTGAACACAGCCCAAGTGATAACTCCTCCTGCAGCTCCCAACAATTGACTGGTGCTAACCTATCAGTCATCGGCCTCCTCGGCTAACATATGAGTACCTAACCGCACCTTCTGTGCCTCAGGATAATTCATAACCAGGAAGATTCTCTCGATCTCTCTGAGCCAAGTTTGTGCTCCATCTGGATCGTATCTTCCCTTGAAGGTATGCGGTTTGTTCTTCTAAAACTCGTCATTCTCACCAGCACTAGGCAGATTCTGCACAGCCTGAGCAACTGCTTGCAATGCAGCAGCAATAGCATCATCGTTCCTTCCATCCATTCTCTATTATGCATCAACAACAACATATAATGGTTAAGGAAACGACATCGACAATAGTCAACTGTCACACAACAACGACTCAACAACTTGGCCGGATAGACCGACCTGCTCTGATACCACTATGTAACACCCTAAATTTCCCCCGTAATATTCTATAAAATAAAACATCAGAGTAATCATTTCAAACACGCGCAACTTAGGATGTTACGGCCATCATACAAAACATGCTCGTCAAACCGACTAAGTAACACTTATAATTTTGAAAATCACAAAACTCGAACATTATTTTTATTGCAGCAGAAACATAAAATCATTTAAATTTGAAACATGTAATTCAAAAGGAAACAGTTAAACATATTAAAGGAGATGTCCATTATCTCAAGGAGATTAAAATTCATAAAAGCGTTCCCACGACTCCCTAGTGTTACAATCAGAGCAGACGCCAACTACTGAGAAAAGGTAAGGAGACTCCATCTTCAACTCACACCTGAGTCCTACTGCGGCGTATCTGCACATTACCCACGTAGAGGTAATATTCAAACAAAAGGGGTGAGATATCATGATAATATAAAGGAAAACATGTTAAACAGCATGCATTAAGTTAGCAAAACAACAATTTAACTAACATCTCACATCAATCATCCAACGATATCATCACCAATTATTCACTAAACAAACAGTAATCACATGATACAAAACAATTAATCACCCATCACCACGTATTTAACAACTTAGCAACATAGATGACATATACTGCAATGAGACTCACACTCGACTCAATGCATATGCATGTGGTACCAAATTTCGTGAACACTCAGGTTCACCATTCTGATCCCCACCTCCTAGGATCATAACCACTAACTGATCCATCACCTCCGAATCAGCTACCAGCCCCAATCCACACAATGAGATTTTAGGCTCACCAACAACAGACCATATGTCCACAAATGTATGCAACGTAACTATTTATGTATACAACAACAACATTATCGTGTGCAATAACCCACCACATGGTTATTGTACACCGCCCAAATTGGCCATCAAGCATAAAAATGTATTTCATACAATATAGACGTACATGTATATATTATACAATCACAATAACATCATCAAACTTGCTCAATTTACACTAATAACACCACAACAACCTCTTTATAACAACATTCAAGTTTCACCACTTACAACGGAATTTCTTTACATGCACAACAAGTAGGGCTGGCAATGAGCCGAACCAACTCGAAAATAGTTCAAAACTTGGTTCGAAAATTAATTCATTGAACTTGGTTCATGAACCTAATGAGCTGAATATGAGGGAAAAACTAAGTTCGTTAACTAAATGAGTTGAACTTGAACTATACATAGTTCGACTCGTTAGGTTCATGAGTCAACTCGATTATATATGAGAATGATTATATTGTCTTTAAGAGTAAATTTAAAGATTTAATATAAATTTTAACCTTATATTTTATTTAAGCTAAAGGATTTTAATTGATAATTTATATTCTCAAGTGATTAAAATATTTCTAAAAATAATTATACAAATAAAATTAGTATCATATAAATTAATTAACTTTTAAATTAGTAGATTTTTGAGACAAAGTTAAATTCCAACCTAATAACTTTTACTTTATTTCAATACTTTCTTTTTAAAATAATATTAAGTTAAAATGTCAAATATATAAAAAATAGACTTTAAAAAATGATTTTTAAGTCCGTGAAGCAAACGAGCTAAACCTAACGAGATGAACCTAACGAGTCGAACCGAGTTATTCGTGAACTTATAACGAGTCGAGTTTGAGCTTAAAAAAAGTTCGTCTCAAACACGAACCGATATTTGAGCTGAACCAATTCTTAACGAGTCGAGTCGAGCTGAGGTGAGTTCAACTCGACTCGGCTCATTTCTAGCCCTAACAACAAGTAATAGTCGTACTCTTCAACATATTAGACATAAAAATATTATAAAAATGACTCATCTAATTATACCATATTAAAGTTCAGCTCATTAGCTTTCCAAAGCTTCGAACAGTTCGTCATTTGGATTAACGGTTAAAACGTTATGACCGAAACCGTTTCTGGCGTTTTTCTGCCTATGAGTCGACTCAGAGGTCGACGCACAGAGTGCTTAGGTCGATTAAAAACCTATAAGTCGACGTATACTACTAAAATTTCCACAATTTTGCATTTGGGTGGCTATGAGTCGATTCAGGGGTTCTAGCGGTCGACTCATACTGTTCTGAACCCCAAAAATCACTTTTTTTTAAAAGCACTTTCACCCTAGACTTTCACACCTTAGCCTATACCACTAACGCCTATCACCATAGACCTGATTTTATACCAAAATAACATCCTAAACCTCGATTATGCATTGTTTTACTCATGGATTAACAACATTTCATCATAATTTCATTCTTCCGACTCGAAACTCCAAAACTCAACAATGGAGGAATTTTCAACAATTTCCAAAACAGAATTTCTGCACACATACATGTTCAGAACTCATCACATATCAGCTAGAAAACATCATTTATCATACAATCAAATAAAAAATTCATCATTGATCAAGTATTCATAGTAATCACCACATAGAACAACATTCCACCCATAAGACAAAGCCTAACTTCTACCCACCGTTCAACATGTTAACCCTTATAAGATCAGAACCCCACCCTTACCTCGAAATCAAGCTTTCCAAACTTTCGCAGATGGTGGTTCCTCTTTTTCTCCTCTAGCCCTAGCCTTCCTCACCTTCAGTTCCAAACACGTCCAATCAGAAAACTGATTCCAATCTTTTCCAATTCCTTCATAAACTCCCTCACTATGGTTTTCCTCTTCTACCCTCACTCACACTATGTAATTACAATTCTACCCTTCAATTCTCTACACACTTAATATCTCATTTTTTTTTATTTCATTCCATTATTATTATTAATATTATTGATGCCCTCTAATTAAAATAATAATAATAATTCTCAACAATATTTAATTAAGTTAAAATTCACCTAATATTACCTAATTAACTAATTATAAATAATACATTCTATTTGGTTTTACTTCTCAGACCACTAATCTCTACTCTTAAGGTTACTACCACACACCAAGGGCATCCTCAAACACAACAAAATGCATAATTCACAATTACACACCCAATTTCACAAAATTAAATTAAGAAAAAATAATTTAAATAAACGGGCGTTACATCGAGCACCTCGTCAATACGAGCTCGAACGGAGTTTTACCCTTGACAAGATCCGGGGAGATTCAGTTCCCATCACCTTTTATCGCGAGGAACTCCTTGGTAGAGCCCCAAACTCTAGTATCCCTCTGCTCATAAAGGCGCAGATGGCCAACTTTGATGTTCGGAGAATTCTAGTAGACCAGGGAAGCTCGGTAAACATTATGTACTCCCAACTGTTCTCCACACTTCAGCTGGACGAGACACACCTGACACCCTATGTAGGCTCAGATCTACAAGGCTTCAACGGTTCAGTCACGAAGCCATGGGGATACGTGGAGCTGATTGTCACCTTCGGGGCACCGAAGACGGCTAGATCCATCAAGATCTAGTTTCTGGTAATTGATTGCCCATCCTTTTACTAGTGCATCTTCAGACGACCAACGCTGGCCGAATTAATGGTTGTGCCCTCCACGATGCACTTGAAGATGAAGTATTACACTTCCAAAGGGCTCGTCGCCACCCTACACGGAGACATAGAGGAAATAAAAAGGTACTTCGAGGCAGCCTCAAAAGGGCTGAATACCATTGTTACTCGACCAAAGACGTCCAACAAGCCTGCCCTGCCCTGTAACTCCGACGAGACGAAACTGGTGCCCCGCGTTGACTCCATCGACCATGACAGCCGTTTCTCCAATGACGACTTAAAGGACCAGAAGAAGAATGGGAGGGAGACTCAGTCAAACTCGAACAGCCCCTCAACATCAAGAAGTAGCGGAGAGCCTGCCCATCCTATGCGGACAATCCTGGATGGAGAATTCGAGCTAGTCCTCCTCGGAGACGACCCCCTCAAGGGAGTGAAGATTGGGACCGGCCTCCCCAACCTTGCGAGGAAGTAGCTGAAAGCTTGTCTCAGAGAGAACGCGGACCTATTCGCGTGGAGAGCCTCGGAGATGCCCAAGATGGATCCAGAGGTGGCCTGCCACCAACTCACCATCGGCCCCGCCATTAGGGCAGTAGCCCAACGTAGGCGCAAGCAGTCCCAAAAAAAAACGGAGGCTGCTGAGCAAGTTGTAAGAGACCTCCTATAGGCAAATTTCATTTCGGAAGCCAAGTACACTACTTGGCTATCCAACGTTGTACTTGTGAAAAAATCTAATAAAAACTGGAGAATGTGTGTTGACTATACTGATCTTAATAGGGCCTGCCCTAAAGACGTCTATCCCCTCCCCAACATAGACAAATTAATTAATAATTTTGCCAATTTTAAATTATTGTCTTTCATGGATGCATATTCGGGCTACAACCAAATACCCATGGCCAAAAGCGATAAAAGGTACACAGCCTTCATGACCGAATCGGGCAACTATTACTATAACGTAATGCCCTTCGGCTTAAAAAACGCTGGCGCTACCTACCAGAGAATGATGAACAAGGTCTTCCGAGAAGAGATCGGGGATATGCTCGAGGTTTACATGGATGACATGATTGTGACATCCCATGAGGAATCCGACCATATGCTCCATCTAAAGAAGCTCTTCGACCAGGCCAGGAAGTACAAGATGTGCTTCAATCCGGAGAAGTGCTCGTTCGGGGTACAGGCAAGAAAGTTCCTCGATTTCTACCTAACATAATGAGGAATCAAAGCCAACCAAAAAAAATACAAAGCCTTCTCCGATATCCGCACGTCGAGTTCGAAAAATCAATCCAAGCTTTGAATGGGACACTCACCTTATTGTCCCATTTCGTGGCAAAATCTGCTCAGCACGCGCTCCCCCTTTTCAAACTCCTCCGCAAAGAGGCAGCTTTCATAGACCGAGGAATGCGACAAAGCTCTCCTCCACCTAAACCAAGCACTATCGGAACCACCAGTTCTCTCTCGACTAGACAACGGGGAGACACTCTATCTCGTCATTGCAACCGAAGTCAGCGCAACCCTCACTCATGAAACCCTAGAGGGGCAGAAGCCCATATACTTCATGAGCAAGGCGCTGCAGGGACCAAAACTTAGATATTAATAGATCGAAAAAGTGTCCCTGGCCCTCATCAACGCAGCAAGGAGGCTGAGGCATTATTTTCTAGCCCACACCATCGTGGTACGCACGGACCAACCCATGAGGCAACTATTGGGTCACCCAGATATGGCCAGCAAAATGTTCAAATGGTCGTTGGAGCTGTCCGAGTTCGACATCAAGTACGAGATCAGAAAAGCCTTCAAAGCCCAGGTGATGGCCGACTTCGTGGCAGAGATGGCCTTGCCTGTCTCCCCGACTTACGGAGCTCGCAAATGGACAATCTTCATTGACTGAGCATCCAGCTCGACGGGGAGCGGGGAAGGTGTCATCTTGGAAAACGAGGAAGGTATCCTCGTCGAGGTGTCACTCGCACTGTCTTTCCCTACATCCAACAATCAAGCAGAGTACGAAGCTTTCCTTGATGATCTACGCCTCGCCGAAGACCTGGGAGCCGAGGAAGTCATAATCTGCACAGATTCCCAGCTCATGGCCCTGTAGGTACGGGGAAAGTATTAAGCCAAAAATGATAACTTCTCTTAATACTTGACCTTGGTTAAAGAAAAAATGATGAAGTTCACGTCTGTGTAAGTAAAGCATGTTCCCCGCGAACACAATGTCTGGGCAGATGTCCTGTCAAAGCTAGTGAGCACAAAAAAGAAAGGAGGAAACAAATCTGACATCCAGGAGATACTTCCTCGACCAAGCATCGAGAGGACTCCCCCAACTCTCGACATAAACGTCATCAGTGATAGCGAATGCTGGATGACCCTAGTCTACAACTACCTTGCCAAGGATGAACTACCATCCGACCCAAAGGAAGCCAATGTGGTCAGGCGCAGAGCTTGTTCCTATGTCCTGGTTGAAAATAAGCTTTATAGGTGAGGGTACTCCATTCCTCTCGTCAAATACGTCGAGGAAAAAATGGTCGCCCACATCCTGCGCGAAATACACAAAGGAATCAACGCCCAGTTTCTCGGAGGAAGATCCCTCTCCAGGAAAGCTCTACGAGCAGGATATTATTGGCCGAACATGCAACATGAAGTGAAGGAGTATGTGAAAAAATGTGACAAATGCCAACGTCACGGGGACATGCACCTGGCACCACCCAACGAGCTCAAAACAATATCCTTCCTGTTGCCCTTTGCATGGTGGGGCCTGGACATCTTAGGACCGTTTTTTCGTAGGATCAAATCAGATTAAATACCTGATAGTGGGCGTGGATTATTTTAGAAAGTGGATAGAAGCATAGGCTCTAGCCAAAATAACTGCCCAAAACATACTTTGTTTTTACAGGCGAAACATTCTTGCCCGTTCGGCATTCCCCAGGAAATCATCACCGACAACGGGACACAGTTCACGAACAAAAATTTCCAAGAATTCATCACCAAACTGGGCACCAAACAACACTTCACGTCCGTCGAGCACCCGCAGACGAACGGGCAAGCCGAAGCAGTGAACAGGGTAATCCTACGAGGTCTCAAACAAAGACTGGATGTAATCAAAAAATAGTGGGTCGAGGAGCTGCACAGCGTGCTCTGTGCCTACCGAACAATGCCCCACTCGACAACCGGGAAAACTCCTTTCCAATTAGCATATGGGACCGAGGCGGTGATCCCTATCGAAATACATGTGCCCTCCAGGAGGACTGAAGCTCCCCTGGACGAGGAGGCAAACAGCAAGGCGCTGGGGGAGGAGCTCGACCTCGCCAAAGATGTCCGATCAGAAGCAGCCCTCCACGAGGCCTCGTTAAAACAAAAAATCTCAATCAGGAATAGCGCCAAAGTCATACGGCGAGGTTTCTAAGTAGGCAGTCTCGTCCCGAGGAAAAATCACAAAGATTCTCGCGAAGGAAAACTCGCTGCAAACTGGGAGGGACCCTATCATGTTCGAGCAAAAACGGAAAATGGGGCCTACTACCTAGAACATCTCGACGGGTAAGAACTTGCTTGACCATGGAACGCCAAAAAGCAAAAACAATATTACAGCTAAGGCCACAATAGTGGCGTGCTCCGTCAAAACGACAAACACAGTATACCGACTAGAAGTACGTGCCTCGGTACAAGCACTACATACTAAAATCAATCAAGGCAAGCTTTTACTCTAGAACGAGCAAAACCCCTGTCTGATAGCGGTCCCCCGACTGAGCCCGCCGTCGCCACCGTACAACGAAAGGCAGAACGCCCAGCTCGCGATGGGAAGTTCACGCCGCAGAACTCGGGCCACTAACGCGACATGAGCACTGCTCTCTTGCCCGGAAACTACCCAGGCCTTTCGACCAGTTCCCCTCACTGTCGAACAACTATTTGTTGAGCAAACCCTAAAACAAATTGAAAAATCACCCACAAAAACAACCCATACAATGGGCACTCACAACGAGCAGCATGTGACACTTAGCGAAATCAAGCAGAGTAAAAACATACACGCACAAATATCCAAAATAAATCATACACAAATGACCACCAAGGCCGAAATCACTTATCAAAAAATAAGGATATTACAAAAAAAAGGGCCACTCCCCCACCAAGAAACAAAGATACGACCACGAAGGCCGAAATTGTTTTAAAAATTACATAAATGGGCCAAGCCCATCCGAAGAAATTACATCATACGGCACGTAGGCCAGAAAGACAAAACATAAAATCAATCGGCATTTGGCTGCGGCTCCTCATGGGCAGGCTGCTTGTTCTCCTCACCAAACCTGAGGAAATCAGGAACTACGATATGGCCATCCACCACGCTATGGAGGAACCCTGTCCCCGCGGTAACCAGCTCAACCCCGGGGTTCACAACTTTCAGCTGCTCCACCGCATTGTTGAAGGCCTCCTCAGCATCCCCCAAGCAGTCATCCTCGGCCTGGTTGATCCGGACGATAAGCTCGGTATGAGTGTTCAGACTCTTCATCTCATCGCTCTCGTCCTCGGCAGGAGCCGTGACAGCTCGTAAAGCAGTAACCACATCCTCCGAGGCTTTCTTCTCCGCAGCCAGAGTATCCCGCTCCTCGGTGATCTTGGCCAGCTCCTCCTTGGACTTCTTCGCCGCCTCCTCCACAGCCTTCAGCCTCTCCTCCAGAACCGCGTTGACAGCCTGAGTCTTCTTCAGCTCCGCTTCCTGAAGGGCCCCCTTCTCTGTATAGACCACCACCATGCCCAAGACCCTCATTAGGGTAGCGGCGTCCTGGGCCAGCAACGTCCTCTTGCTCGGACGATCAAGCTTCTCGAGCTCCAAAGACTCTGCCCAATTGAGTGCAAGAGAGGAGCCTTTGAAGAAATCCCTCTTGTGGAAGCATGGGGACAGCTCGTACTTTCTTTTCTCTTACTCGCCAGTCAGGTCGAGGACATATTCCGCCCAGAAGCGCTTGTGCCTTGAAGTTACCGTCAACGGGGAAGTCTGGACGGCTGCTGCAGCAGATGAAGAGGTCCCCGATTTCGTCGGAGGCGGAACTACCTGCTCGCCAAGGTAACTTTTGCTGACTTTTCTCCCTAGCTTGACCTTGGCTTTCGCATTTTTACCAAACATTCTTGAGCCGTGGACATCTTGCTTGCAAAACAATGGACACATGTTAGTAAACAAAAAACAACAAAATGGGACGAGCTAAAAAGAAAAATGGCTACCCAAAAGTTCCAGAGCATCCCTGCGCGTGTCGCAATCAAGGAGCTCTTTGGTGTTAATATACTAGGCCTCTTCCTTTGGCCCCCCATCATCTTCAAAATATCCCCGCCTCTGGTCACGCACTGAGCAGGGCGGAAACTATCAACAAAGGCCACCAGCTTGTTATTACTGGCCAGGTCATCGTCCTCCAACATGGTCGGCTTGGCTATATACTCCTCGATTTCCCTGGTGAAGTGGTCCTTGCTCTAGGTGAAACTGAATTTCTGGGCCCGAATCCCTCTCACCTTACCTTGCTCTTTGCGAAGGGGCCTTCCTCTTCCCCCACCGTCGTGAAGGCATCCTGAGTATAAGAGGCAATGAGTGAGGCATGCTACCTGAAGATGGCTGGTTTATACCTGAGTGAATCGTACACTCAAAGATACAACAGAGTCACCACCGACTTTATTTAGTCCCAAAAGAAAAGGGAAAATATCGATAAAAGCCAAGGGGAAGAGAAATGGGAACGGGGTTCAATTATGGGAAAGGAAGGTACTAGCACCTTACGCATTTGTCGTACTCGACGGGAACCATTTCGCTTGCTTCTAGGCTTGGATGGGTTATCTATCTAAAGGCTTCTAGCTAAAGAAGAAGAGAAGAGAGAGAACAGAGAAAAGAAAAGAAAGAAAGAAAGAAAGAAAGAAAGTGCTCGCGGAGGATTGGGGCCCTCGTGCCTACGTACCCTCATAGTGCAATGAGGAAATCAGAGCTCCGTAGTTCATGGAACTAGGGAAAGAAAGAGAAATGGAAGAAGGAAGGGTGGAAGTGTGCTCGCCAAGATTATCACGATCTCGTGCCTACGTATCATACATTCGAATGAATGCAGAATCAGAGCTTCCGTAGTTCGGGGAACTAAGATGGAAAAAGAGAAAAGGAAAGTGGTGTCAGAACCAAGAGCAAAAGAGTAGAGACAAAATTCGCTGGGGATCCAAAGAAACGGTGTCAAAACCAAGAAAGAAGTGAAAAGGAAAAGATAATTGTATTGAGGATAAAGTGCAAGAGTGGTGTCAAAACCAAGAAAGAAACTCCGCTGGGAGATAAAAGGAAAAGAGCTCGAAAAATAAGGAATGGTGTCAAAACCAAGAGCGCAAGGTAAAGGAGTGGTGTCAAAACCAAGAGATAAGAGCAAGAGCATTGGTGTCAAAACCAAGAGAGAGATATCGATAGAAAGAGCAAGGGAAAACTCCGCTGGGATAGCAAGAAGCGAAATGCTAGAGATTGACTTTGTTGGGATTAAAGTATAGGTATCAACGTGCTGAGGTAAAATTGAGTGATCTGATGAGCAATGCTTAACCGGGGAACGAGTGTAGGACCGAGCGAAGGTCGTGACCCAAAGAGCGGGTGTGGGACCAAGCGAAGGTCGTGACCCAGAGAACGGGTGTGGGACCAAGCGAAGGTCGTGACCCAAAGGAGTTCGGTGCACTAACTGAACAAACTGTACTTGACCGAAGAAAGGGTATTTGAACCAAAAGAAGGTTACTAACTTAAGGGCGCAAGTATTCGAACCAAGAGAAGGTTGCTAACTGCTGGGGATTTGGTTTTAATAGAAATAATGTGATTAACCGAAACGAAACAAGTGATTAACTAAGAGAAGGTGATTAACTCTAAAAGGGTTCAGTGTTTTAACAGACTGGCTGTGGTTAACTAAAGAAAAGGGTGATTAACCAAGAGAAGGTGATTAACCCAAAAGGAAACTCAGTATATTAACAGGTAGACCGTGATTAACTGAGAAGACGTGCAAATTGGTGTTTTAACTGACATGCAGTGGTTAACCAAATAAAGGAGAAGAACCAAGAGAAGGTTGCGAACTCCGCTAGGGTTTCGGTGTTTAACAGGAAAACTGTGTTGAACCGAAAAAGGATGTTGAAACTCTTCTGGGGAATCAAAGCAAAATGATTAACCAAAGAAGAAGGATATTGAGACAAGATATGGGTGTTAACCCAAGAGACAAATGATCTTTAACCAAGAGAAATGGCGATTGATCAAAAGAGAGATTGAAAGGTCCAAGAGTGATCAAGGATCGACTCGATTGGGAATTGAGAAAAAGCACTATAGCTTGAGGATAGAGTTGACTATTCTCGGTGGAAGGACAAGAGGCCCTTACCAAAAATAGCCAAAATGCAGTTAGGATAGACTCCATCCTCATTCCTTCTCTATCGCTCAAAGTATAATGCGGAAATTGACACGGATAACATAACAGAGCCAATTTGTACAGTGCTCCAGTGTCGTGCTCTAGTACGTCGTGCGAATCTCTGACTCCGCAGGAGAAGAGAGAAAGAAAACTCTAAAGGAAGCCTAAAGAGAAGCGCCAAAGGGAGGATCAATAATCGAAACGAAGTTTCAATTATTTAATCAAAAGGGAGGATTATGCTAATAATTTTCCAAAATGAATTGAAAAATCATTAAAGCAAAGGGTGCATTATTGATTATACAAGCTTAAGCTTATCCATGAAGAACCAACTTAATGAAAGAGATGCAAAACAGTACCACATGACATTAAAAATGCAACACAAAGCATGTATCATGTGATCAAAGAAAAGTGCAAGAATGTTCATGCTCACATAATGCCAAGACTATGTACCAATTGAATAATCGGAATCGTGCATCGAAAGTTCATGAATATGCTTCAAATAGAAGTTAAATGACACTTAAAACATCCATAAAAATCAAGCATATCAATCCATGGAAGTTAGGAGAAGAATGGCAAACACACTTGAAAAAGCATGAAAATGGCACTCTGGTTCAGTGTTAATCGATTAACACTTTTGCACTGCAAAGTGTTAATCGATTAACACTTGAAAATTAGCAAATTTACACTGGTTAATCGATTAACACTTTTGCACTACAAAGTGTTACTCGATTAACACTGGACAGGGGCAGAAAAATCAGTTTTCCAAAAGTGCTTCCAGCAGTTAATCACTTAATTGAACTTCCACATGCTATGGTTCACACTTGTGCACGAAAATTACATCATGTATGAGCAATTAAACAGAAATTAACAGCAATAACATGTAGATCAAAGATCAAGAAAACGCATGGCAAATCAAAACGAAAAAACGATCGAAATTACATCGTAAACACGCGAAAATGAACGAAACAATAAATTAAGTGAGAATCGACCAACCTACAAGCCGGAGGTTTGCCTTGGTAATTGTTTCAAGTGAAATGTGATGAAGATAAGTGAAGAAAACCAGAGAAAACCAGAGAAAACCAGAGATTCCTACACTTGCACTTCGAACCGTAGCGAAACCGAGCAATTTTTGACGAAAACTCCAAAATGAGAATTATCACTGAAGAAGCTTGAAGTGATCACTTGTGATGAATCTAAATGCTACTAAAGCTCCACAAAATCCAGTAGAATGGAATGATGATGAAGGTTAAGCTCAAGAAAAAGCACTTTCAAGGTGAAATTAACTTTTCTTCAATGGTGAATTAAGAGCTTTAGTGAGGTTTTGGTGAAGAAGATGAAGATGAAAGTGTAGAAGTTGCAGCAAAATGCAGAGGGAAATGAGAGAATTGAGAGTGAAGAAAGTGTGAAATTGTGTGAAAGGTTGTGGAGGAGTTGCAAAATGGTGAAACTTTGTTTATATAGACTTTTGGTTTGGAGTATGAGAGGTTAGGAATTAGGCTAGGAGCTAGCTTTGGGTGGTTTGGAATTAGGCTAGGAGTTAGTTACACTTGACTCACCGAGTCAAGCGGTTAACTCGATTAGTTAGGATCAACTCAGTAACAATCCCAATGTGAGCTCCAACATCCAAAGGTTGACATGCTTGGAACTCAAGGTACATGGTGCACTTAACTTAGAATGATGCATTGGAATAAATACATATGGAATGTCTTGAATAGCCTTGAAATGTCTAGAGATGTCCAGAATATTCCACATGCTGCTAGAATACTGTAGAATCAAAGACCAAAGTGTGTGCAAAGGTGTTGTCATGAAAAAGCAGCAGATTATGCATATTCTTCCTGTGTTAATCGTTTAACACATTTGAACTGCAAATGGTTAATCCATTAACCAGGCCAAAAAATGTCCAATTTGCCTGAAAAATGGTGTTGTGGCCACAGTTCCGATTTTACACCTCTTGCTTTGATGAATAGACATAGAAACCCTTGTTTTGTTCTTGTTTTGATGATGTGATACCCTTGTGAGGATGTGATTAATCGGGATTGAGAAACCTGAAAACCCTGCAACAAGAAACACATAGAGAAAAGTGCGAATGCTTATGCCGGCAATGCGAGTGCACATGCTTATGCAAAGGGCAAAGAGAGGGAGGTGAAATTTTGGGTTACGACAGCTGTCCCTATTTAATCCACTTGGACCTGAATGTTCGAATTGTGCCAGCTTTTCGATGATTCTAGGTAAAAGGGGATTAAATAAAAGAGTAGCCCGAAAATTTTGCCGGCGATGACAAAAGAAAAGGTTTAAGAGTGTTTGAAGTTTGGCTGAATATCTGTTGGGAAGATGAATCAGGCCAAAGGGGTATGCTAATGCATATGCTATGTATGTGTTGTTCTACATAATGCTTGATATCATGTTATGCAATGAGTGAGAGTTAAGGTAATGTGCAGAGTTAGGCAGAGATTGTAACAAAACGACCTCGACATCCTCGGCTGGGGAGGGAACCCGCAAATGAAGACAGTCTGCTGGAGAAAGGCCCCGAATGGTGACAACTCCGCTGGGGAAGAAAATGGGAAGTCTCAAACTTCTAGACTACCACCATTGCCACTATCGGGGATAAGAGAATCAGGCTGATCTTCACGCCATAACTGACTCTGCCTGGGGAATAAAATCAAAAAACTCTGATTTCTAAGCTATCCCTGACTCTGCTGTAGGGAATTCACAAAGCTCAGAGGATCTTCTCTGCTTGGGGAAGATAAGAAACCAAGTCGTACCATTGCTGGTGCGTGACAGTTCAGACATGCTGGGAATGATGTGCGACCTTTGCTGGGGAAAAGAACAATCAAGTCTCTGATTGAAGTACATCACTCGGCCACTCTACTGGGGACATTATGGATCTGCTAGGGATATGGAAGGTAGCCCACCTTTCCGGAGAACCATAATGACACTTGCTGGGGAAATAATGGTTTTGCTGGGGAAACAACAGCCTCTTCAAAAAACCATCACGGTGTAAGTCGGGCATTAGGCTTGCCAATGGACATTACCGATTATCCTACATGATTTACCAATAAAATATGCAATGCATAATGCTTTCTCGATTGATTTAGCTTTTTATTATTCTCAACGTTTTATAGTATTATGTGATCACAAATAATCGTTTGTTTTGCCAACAAAATACTGGAAAGAAAACAATTGAGAAAACAAATGATGTAATTTTATTGAATGTAAAAGAACGTACATAAGATGTGTACAAGGATGCAAAAATCCTTGATGAGGAAATTTGCAATAAAAATTGAAAAACAAATGTAAATGGCAAAGGGAAATTATGTTTTGCATTGATTACAACATTGGCTACCATCCACCGTAAGTCTAGGTTCCAGCGCCTTGCACCAGTTGATAATGATTCGACTGCTCTGTCACCGTCTGAGGTCCAACTATGATGAAAAGAGGCTCAAGTGTTCACAGTCAATGCCTTTATCCCTAATTTTTGCCTGGACAATTTTCTAAATTTTTTTTCGTCCACCGGGATACCCATTTTTGCCTAAGTCGCCCTTTCGGGTTTTCAACTTAGCGAGCTATTCTTGTTTTTTTCATTGTCCCTAACTTTTGCATGAACATTTCTTTTTTTGGTCCATCGGGACGCCTATTTTTTCCTAGACTGTCTTTGCGGATGTCAATCTAGCTGGCTCTTTATCCATTTTTTTTCAGGCATAATATTTTTTGACTGCATCGGAGTTCACGGCCGATGGCAACTCCTCCCCATCCATGGTGGTGAGGATCAGAGCTCCGCCTGAGAAGGCCTTCTTGACAACAAAAGGTCCTTCGTAATTAGGAGTCCACTTGCCGCATGGATCCGAGTGAACAGGTGAATACCTCTTAAGCATGAGTTCGCCTTCATGGAATGTTTGTGGGAGAACCTTCTTGTCAAAGGCTCTCTTGAGGCGTCTCTGATACAATTGACCATGACAAACGGCTGTAAGGCGCTTCTCTTCGATGAAATTCAACTGATCATATCTGGATTGAACCCATTCAGCTTCATCAAGATCTGCTTCCATGATGACTCTGAGTGAAGGAATCTCGACTTCGATGGGTAGAACAGCCTCTATACCATGCACAAGCGAATACGGAGTTGCCCCAGTAGAAGTACGGACTGAAGTTCTATAGCCATGTAGCTCAAAGGGAAGCATTTCATGCCAATCTTTGTACGTCTTGACCATTTTCTGGACAATCCTCTTGATGTTTTTGTTTACTGCTTCGACGGCACCGTTCATCTTGTGCCGATATGGTGAAGAGTTGTGGTGCTCGATCTTGAATTCTTGACATAACTCTTTCATCATCTTATTGTTTAGGTTGCTTGCATTGTCTATGATAATGTTGCTAGAAATGCCATAGCGACAAATTATCTTTTTCTTGATAAATCTGGCAACCACTTGGCGTGTAACATTTGCGTAAAAAGCAGCTTCAACCCACTTGGTGAAGTAGTCAATAGCAACTAGAATGAATCAGTGACCGTTGGAAGCCTTCAGTTCGATCATTCCAATCATATCTATACCCCACATAGAAAATGGCCAAGGTGAAGTCAAAACATTCAATGGAGTTGGAGGCACATGGATCTTGTCTCCGTAGATTTGGCACTTGTGACACCTTTTGGCAAAGTTGTAACAATCTACCTCCATTGTTGTCCAGTAATACCCACCTCGAAGGATCTTTTTGGCCATAGTAGGACCTTTAGCGTATACACCCTCGCAGCCGTCATGTATGGACCTTATGATCGTGTATGCTTCGTGTCTATCCACGCATCTGAGCAACACAGAATCATAATTCCTCTTGTACAGTATACCACCACTTAAGAAGAATTTGGCGCAGAGCCGTCTAAGAACCTTCTTGTCAGTGATAGTTATACCCTCGGGATATTCCTGTTTTTCCAGATATCTCTTAATGTCGTATAACCAAGGCTTGTCATCATACTTATCCTCGATTGCTAAATAGTGTGCTGGTTCGTTCAAATGATCAATGCGGATATGAGGAGCTCACTTAACCTTGAACATGGATGCCAGAGTGGCAAGTGCATCAGCTAATTGATTTTCCTCTCTGGGGATATGATGAAAAGAGATTTCATCAAAATAGGGAATCAATTTCGCGATGTGCATGTGCTTTTGGTACCGAACCAGCTTGGAATCCTGAGTGACAAAGTTCCCTCTGATTTGGCCAATAACCAAAGCAGAATCTCCATAAACCTCAAGAATCTTGATTCTCTTGTCAATTGCCACTTCAATACCATAGATACATGCTTCGTATTCAGCCATATTATTGGTGCATGCAAAGCATAATCTGGCAGTGAAGGGAAGGAGAAAACTTGTTGGAGAGATGAGGATAGCCCCAATTCCACACCCTTTAGCATTGGAGGCACCGTCGAACACAAGCGTCCATCCCGCCCCTGATTCAGGTCCTATGTCAGGGTCTGGAGTCTTATAGTCTCTGATAAACAGAACATCATCGGGAAAGTCAAATTTCATTTGTTGATAACCCTCTACATGTTGATGAGCAAGGTAGTCAGATAAGACACTTCCTTTTATTGCTTTCTGGGTAACATGTTGGATATCATACTCAGTTAACAGCATCTGCCACCGAGCAATCCTTCCAGAGACAACAGGATTTTCGAATATGTACTTTAGCGGATCCATTTTGGATATCAATAAAGTAGTATGGCAAATCATGTATTGTCTTAGGCGTCGAGCTGCCCAGACCAGAACACAGCAAGTTTTCTCCAAGAGTGAGTATCTGGTTTCACAATCAGTGAACTTCTTGCTCAGATAGTAAATTGCATGTTCTTTTCTTCCAGTGTCATCATGTTGACCCAATACACATCCCATTGATTCATCGAGAACAGTGAGATATATGATTAGAGGCCTACCAGGAACCGGCGGTACTAAGATCGGTGGTTCTTGCAAATATTGTTTTATTTTGTCAAATGCTTCTTGACAATCATTGTTCCATTCAACCGATTGATTTTTTCTTAGTAATTTAAACATTGGTTCACAGGTAGCCGTCAAGTGGGAAATGAATCTTGAGATGTAATTAAGTCTGCCCAGAAAGCCACAGACTTCTTTTTCTGTTTTGGGAGGCGGCATGTTCTGAATTGCCCTAACCTTGTCGTGATCAACTTCAATGCCTTTTTGACTCACAATAAAGCCCAACAATTTACCAGATCAAACTCCGAAGGTGCATTTCGCAGGATTCAATCGCAGTCTAAACTTTCGGAGTCTGTCAAACAGTTTCTTCAGATGAACCAGATGATCATCTTCAGTTTTGGACTTGGCAATCATATCGTCCACGTAAACCTCAATCTCTTTATGAATCATATCGTGAAAGAGGGTTGTCATGGCATGTTGGTATGTTGCCCCTGCATTCTTCAGACCGAATGGCATGACTTTACAACAATATGTACCCCACGACGTGATGAAAGTAGTCTTCTCCATATCAGCTGGGGACATTTTGATCTGATTATACCCTGAAAAATCATCCATAAATGAAAATACAGAGAACTGTGTTGTGTTATCTACCAAAACATCAATATGAGGCAAAGGAAAATCATATTTCGGGCTTGCCTTATTGAGATCTCGATAATCCACACACATTTTGACTTTCCCGTCTTTCTTAGGAACTGGGACGATGTTGGCAATCCATTCAGGATATTCAGAAGTGACTAGGAACCCAGCATCAAGCTGCTTATTTACCTCTTCTCTGATTTTGAGTGCCATGTCGGGTCTAGTCTTCCTGAGTTTTTGCTTGATAGGAGGACATCCAAGCTTGAGTGGCAAGTGATGTTCAATGATGTTGGTATCCAACCCAGGCATATCTTGATAGGACCAGGCAAAGATATCAACATACTCTTTCAATAACTTGACCAACTCGGAGTGTACATGCTTAGAGAGGGAGGCGTCAACCTTGACTTCTCTTCTGACCTCATCAGTACCAAGATTGACAACTTCCACTGGCTCTTTGTATGGCTGAATCTCTTTATGCTCGTGCTCAAGGAGCCTTGCTAGTTCAGCCGGTAATTCACAATCTTCCTCACCATCTTCTTCGGCTTGGTTAATTGGAACCCTAGAATTATAATGTATGCTTGCCATGTTGTTATCAATACATTTATTAGTTCTGCATGTTTATGAATATGTTTAGAATGAGCTATTTTGAAAAGTGAAAATAAAAGAAACTTTTGCCATTTATTTGTGAAAAATAAAAGTAAAGAAATAAAATAGAGCATGATTTGAATGCAAAAAAACTCTTATTTATTGATCACATAATATTGCAAAAGCGTGAGGCCCTTTACAAGCTATCCTCTCGTCTCGGGCGAGGACGAGGGAATGAGAAAGAAAAATGCATTACATGTTTGTTGGAAAAACCACAGGAATCACGGTAGATGTCCAATTGTTGAGCTTGAAACCCGGCGGGCACTTGCGCATAAAGCTTGAAATCTGATTGCTAGGACCAGCATCATCAACGGCGGCCACAATATCACCCATTTGAAAACCCGCGCTATTGAAATTGATCAAATTGCACTGCTTTTGACCATGTGAACTAGATTGTTGACCAGGATGGTAACCCAATCCAAAACGATCATGTTTTTCAACCACGTCGATCACATGCCCCCAGCCAGGCAAAGCACCTTTCTTGATGGTCTCTTTAGCACTTTTGGCAGATGCTAAAGTCATTTGTGGTGATCTACTTGTTGAAGCCGAGCTGACATCTTCGAACTCGAGACACTGCAACGGCACCTCAGTTATGCCTTCATCAGTCTTGACATATCGGAAAGACGATAATTCACTTACAATCAGATCCTCTTCACCACAGACGATGACCAACTGATTGTCAGACATGAACTTCAATTTCTGATGTAAAGTAGAAGTAACTGCCCCTGCAGCGTGAATCCACAGATGACCCAATAGGAAATTGTACGCGGGATTGATATTCATCACTTGGAAAGTAATGGTGAACAAATACGGTCCAACTTTGATGGGTAAATCCACTTCTCCAATGACTTGCTTTTGAGAACCGTCGAAGGCTCTGACAACTAAGGCGCTCGGTCTCATCTCGCTCCCTTCTACCAGTAATTGACTCAATGTGCCCTTAGGCATCACATTGAGAGAAGAACCGGTATCCACCAGAACGCGAGATAAGAGGATGTTTGTGTAGGTTATGGATATGTGCAGTGCTTTGTTGTAGGCAGCTCCTTCAGGAGGCAATTTTGATTCATTAAAGCCCAAGTATCTGCTTGTTGTTATGTTAGCCAGCACGTCATCGAACTCAACAACGGATATATCATGCATAACATGAGCGGTGTTCAGGACTTTCAACAAAGCTGATATGTGCGCGGGCGAGCTCATGAGTAAGGACAAGATTGAGATCCTCGAGGGAGTCTGCCCCAACTGATCTATAATTTTAAAATCACTTTTCTTAATCAACTTTAGGAACTCTTGATCATCAAGTGTCTCTTTGCTCTTTGAAACATCCTCGGACAGAATAGTTGGCACTGGTACAGCAGATGCCCCTTGTTGAACAACAGGGGTTGCAGATGCAGGATTCTCCTTGGGAGGAACAATAGTTGGAACTTGTACAGGCTTTGTAGTGAACTTCGGAGCAAACACTAATCCACTACGAGTCATACCTCCAACGGCTGTAACATTTACGATCTCAGATTCCGTAAACCTTATCTCTTGATCTCTGAAAAACACAGTAGATCCATACCTCCAAGGTACCTCCTTAGAATTCTGATACGGAAACGGATTTGGCGGGCAAACAACAATGGGTTGTACCTTCTTTTGCTTAGGGGATTCGGCAGGAACCTTCCTATAGACGATGGTGAATGGCTCGATAGTAGTAACTTCTTCAGCAGGTTTAGATCTAGCAAATTGAACTTCACCTCGATTCATCAAAATTTGGGCACAACCCTTCAGCCTCCGACAGTGGTTGGGATTATCATCACAAATTTGACATTTACCATGCAGCCCTTTCAACAACCCATGTTCATTCAATCTCTTGAAAACCAAAGTCATCGGGATCTTTACCTTATCAACATCCAAGATCAATTCAGCCCTTGAGTTATCCTCAACCATGTTCACCGCAGGTCCACTGTGATTGGGCAACGGATTATGCTGAATGTTAGGCCCTTCTTCAGCAAAAGTCAAAATCTTTCGATCAATGAGTTCCTGAACCTTGGTTTTGAAAACAAAACAGTCCTCTGTCGCATGTCCTATGTATCCAGTATGATAAGCACAAGACGCATTTGGGTTATGCTTCGGGCCGAATGGAGGAATTACAGGTGCGATCTCTTTGGGAACAATTGCCCCTTGGTGAATCAAGTAAGGGAACAATTCATTGTATGACACCAGAATTCTGTTGAAATTCGGACGCTTGCGGTTTCCTTGATTGTTGTTGTTTTGCCGATTTTGATTCTGCTGATTTTTGTTATTCTGTTGATTCTGTTGTTGGCATTGCGGTTGTTGCTGAGCATTCTGAACTGGTTGTTGCGGATGATACTAGTATGGTAGTTATTAATATTGTGCAGCAGCAATGTACGGATATGGATAATAAGGTATGGGAGCCATGGGTGCTTGATACTGAGGAGAAACTTGAGTTGTCACAACGTTGGCTTCACCTTCCTTTTTCTTTGACTGACTATTCTGAGATTTTCTGTTGGCCGGCTGCTGGGAAGCAGCTCCATGAATCTTTCTAGTCTTCAACCCGTTCTCAATTCGCTCACCAATGGTTACAATGTCGGCAAAGTTCGACAAAGAACTACCCACCATTTTCTCATAGTAGGATCCTTGCAATGTACCCATAAAGATGTCAACCAACTCATTGTCAGAGAGAGCAGGTCGCACACGAGATGCCATCTCACGCCATCTTTGTGCATATTCTTTAAATGTTTCAGCTGAACGCTGAGACTGATTCTGCAGTTGTAATCTGGTAAGCGCCAGATCAAGGTTATATTTGTATTTCTTCAAGAATGCTTCAGACAAATCCCTCCAAGTACGGATTTTGTTGTGTTCTAAGCCCATGTACCAATCCAATGAAGCACCGGACAAGCTATCTTGAAAACAATGAACCAGCAATTCATCATTATCAATATAGGATGCCATCTTTCTGCAGTACATTGTGATGTGACTACGCGGGTAACTCAAACCTTTATACTTTGGCAACTCAGGCATCTTGAATTTCTGCGGTAGTACAACATTCAGAACCAAGCATAAGTCATTGGCCTCCAAGCCAAAAGCAGAAAACCCCTCAATAGCTCCGATACGGTCTTCCAATAACTTGTAACCAGCAGGTCTATCTTGATTAGCAGGCCTAACAAGAATCTGAGGACTTGGCAGTTGAGATGCGGCCAGAGCATGCACTTGCGGAGTAGCAAACTAAGAAGGATATACCAAACTCTGATTAACCATCTGACCAGCATTCTGACCCATCTGAACACCAAACGGATAAATCGGAGGAGGTACCATAGCAGCTGAGGAAGATGCCCCAGGATAGAACATTCCAGGATGAACATTCTGAACAGCAGTTTGAACAGCTTGAGATGAAACCGAAACATGAATAGGAGGACCTTTATACACATGCTCTTCTTCATCAGGAGTTTTAATGTCAGCCAACCTAGGAGTCTGACGAGTCTGAACCTGAAGATTCTCATGATCATCATTCACCACTGGAGGTGAAACCCGAGTAGGAATACCCCATGGATATGCAGCAGTATTCCAATTACGCACGGGCACAACAAACGGCTGATATGGTACAAAGGCACTGCCATTATTTGTAATCTGAGGAGTGTAATTCGGCGGCATGCCCCATGGGAAACCAGCAGGCATTTTATTCACACTAGACTGAACAATAGGCTGATTCACGGGCTCAACTGGTACTTCAACAATAGTAGGAGAAGCTGTAGCAACAGGAGACATAGTCACAACAGGGGTGACAACGGTTGCATCAGTAATAGTTGCAACAATAGAAGTGGCAGCAGCAGCAGCGTCCTTCTGAGCATGAAGGAGTTCCATGATAACATCCATGTTTGTTTGAAACTGATCCATCCGACCTTGAAATTGAGCCAGAGTTTCCTTATAAAAAGCGTTCTCACCTTCAAAGTCAGCCATGATTCTGGATTTGCTTGAGCGAGTGAAATACCGATGTCGAGTCATCGTCTTGCTACAAGCCAAAAATTATCAGAGTAAGCAACGGTTCCAGGATGAAGGACATGCATATGCGTGCATGAATGAATGCAAATCATGCAAAAATAATTTTTAATGCACATGTAAAATTAATTTGACATGATGAAATGATATGCAACACCAGAATCAAAAGGTCAGCACAGTCTGAATAATCAAATCTGGACAATCTGAACATCTGCAAAGGTAATTCTGTGTTGGTGCAAAAATCTGACGCAATGAGAGAACAAAGGTTGGAAGATTCTTGGTTTCATGCAGAAAAAACCCAATATCCCCCTCACAGGTATGATCTAGCCAAGAATGTTCCTCAGCTTCTCAGGCTCTTAGGTCGAGAAATAATAATACGTTCACCATTTCTGGTTTGGAATTATTACTCCTCAAGGAGACCTCCACTGATTCCCCTCAAAAGGGTCATCCTATGGCAAGTTCCCAACTTTGGGTCCTCGGATCAAGAAGCGTAATGGGTTTGCCATTTCTGGTCTACCATTATCGCCCCTTGGGAGGAGTGCCTCAACTGAGTCCTCGGGAATGGTCACCAGAGTCGACAGCTTTCTAGGTTAACATCCTGAAATGCACAAGACGCGCAAATCAGAACATCTCCCAAGAAAACCTCATCTGGGTGTGGGTTTCGTGTAAACCAAACGTACCAAGACGCTACGTAGGTCACACTACTTTCCACTCTAGTCTTATATGTGTACTCAAGCCTGTGTATTAGGCTTATCTCTCAAGTAGCAACCCAACCCGCCAACAGCAGAGAATATAGCAGATATCCAGTATATACAGCATATGAATATTTAAAGCAGTAAAGAAATGCAGTAAATAAACACAAAGCGAATCAAGCGTAAAGATAAAGCTAGTAAAGCGCAAAAGATAAACACCCAAACAAGCAAGAAAGCAAACAAAACTAGGCGCGACCCCAAATTGCAAGCACAAGGAATCCCCAGCAGAGTCGCCAGCTGAAGATGGTTGGTTTATACTTGAGTGAATCGCACACTCAAAGATACAACAGAGTCGCCACCGAACTTTAGTCCCGAAGGACAGGGAAAATATCAATAAAACCCAAGGGGAAGAGAAACGGGAACGGGGGTCGGTTATGTGAAAGGAAGTTACTAGCACCTTACGCATCCGTCTTACTTGACAGTAACCATTTCGCTTGCTTCTAGGCTTGGATGGGTTATCTATCTTAAAAGCTTCTAGCTAAAGAAGAAGAGAAGAGAGAGAGAAGAGAAAAGAAAAGAAAGAAAGAAATAAAGTGCTTGCGGAGGATTGGGGCCCTCGTGCCTACGTACCCTTATAGTGCAATGAGGAAATCAGAGCTCCGTAGTTCACGAAACCAGGGAAAGAAAGAGGAATGGAAGAAGGAGGGTGGAAGTGTGCTCGCCAAGATCATCGTGATCTCGTGCCTACGTATCATACATTCGAATGAATGCAGAATCAGAGCTTCTGTAGTTCAGGGAACTAAGATGGAAAAAGAGAAAAGGAAAGTGGTGTCAGAACAAATAGCAAAAGAGTAGAGACAAAATTCGTTGGGGATCCAAAGAAACAGTGTCAAAACCAAGAAAGGAGTGCAAAGGAAAAGGTAACTGTATTGAGGATAAAGTACAAGAGTGGTGTCGAAACCAAGAAAGAAACTCTGCTAGGAGATAAAAGGAAAAGAGCTCGAAAAATAAGGAACGGTGTCAAAACCAAGAGCGCATGGTAAAGGAGTGGTGTCAAAACCAAGAGATAAGAGCAAGAGCATTGATGTCAAAACCAAGAGAGAGAGATCAACAGAAAGAGCACGGGAAAACTCCGATGGGATAGCAAGAAGCGAAATGCTAGAGATTAGCTCTGTGGGGATTAAAGTATAGGTATCAACGTGCTGAGGCAAAACTGAGTGATCTGATGAGCAATGCTTAACCGGGGAACGGGTATAGGACCGAGCGAAGGTCGTGATCCAAAGAGCGGGTGTGGGACCAAGCGAAGGTCGTGACCCAGAGAACGGGTGTGGGACCAAGCGAAGGTCGTGACCCAAAGGAGTTCGGTGCACTGACTGAACAAACAGTACTTGACCGAAGAAAGGGTATTTTACCAAAAGAAGGTTACTAACTCAAGGGCGCAAGTATTCGAACCAAGAGAAGGTTGCTAACTGCTGGGGATTCAGTTTTAACAGAAAGACTGTGATTAACTGAAAAGAAACGAGTGATTAACCAAGAGAAGGTGATTAACTCAAAAAGGGTTCAGTGTTTTAACAGACTGGTTGTGGTTAACTGAAGAAAAGGGTGATTAACCAAGAGAAGGTGATTAACCCAAAAGGAAACTCAGTATATTAACAGGTAGACCGTGATTAACTGAGAAGACGTGCAAATTGGTGTTTTAACTGACATGCAGTGGTTAACCAAATAAAGGAGAAGAACCAAGAGAAGGTTGCGAACTCCGCTAGGGTTTCGGTGTTTAACAGGAAAACTGTGTTGAACCGAAGAAGGATGTTGAAACTCTTCTGGGGAATCAAAGCAAAATGATTAACCAAAGAAGAAGGATATTGAGACAAGATATGGGTGTTAACCCAAGAGACAAATGATCTTTAACCAAGAGAAATAACGATTGATCAAAAGAGAGATTGAAAGATGCAAGAGTGATCAAGGATCGACTCGATTGGGAATTGAGAAAAAACACTATAGCTTGAGGATAGAGTTGACTATTCTCGGTGGAAGGACAAGACGCCCTTACCAAAAATAGCCAGAATGAGGGTAGGATAGACTCCATCCTCATTCCTTCTCTATCGCTCAAAGTATAATGCGGAAATTGACACGGACAACATAACAGCGCCAATTTGTACAGTGCTCCAGTGTCATGCTCTAGTACGTCGTGCAAATCTCTGACTCCGTAGGAGAAGAGAGAAAGAAAACTATAAAGGAAGCCTAAAGAGAAGCGCCAAAGGGAGGATCAATAATCAAAACAAAGTTTCAATTATTTAATCAAAAGGGGGGATTATGCTAATAATTTTCCAAAATGAATTGAAAAATCATTAAAGCAAAGGGTGAATTATTGATTATACAAGCTTATGCTTATCCATGAAGAACCAACTTAATGAAAGAGATGCAAAGCAGTACCACATGACATTAAAAATGCAACACAAATCATGTATCATGTGATCAAAGAAAAGTGCAAGAATGTTCATGCTCACACAATGCCAAGACTATGTACCAATTGAATAATCGGTATCGTGCATCAAAAGTTCATGAATATGCTTCAAACAGAAGTTAAATGACACTTAAAACATCCATAAAAATCAAGCATGTCAATCCATGGAAGTTAGGAGAAGAAAGCATGGAAAACACACTTGAAAAAGCATGAAAATGGCACTCTGGTTCAGTGTTAATCGATTAACACTTTTGCACTGCAAAGTGTTAATCGATTAACACTTGAAAATCAACAAATTTACACTGGTTAATCGATTAACACTTTTGCACTGCAA
The DNA here is from genome assembly GCA_022829125.1 of Lathyrus tuberosus. Taxonomy (NCBI): domain Eukaryota; kingdom Viridiplantae; phylum Streptophyta; class Magnoliopsida; order Fabales; family Fabaceae; genus Lathyrus; species Lathyrus tuberosus. Next base: position 2,660,572 of record JALAZF010000584.1, on the reverse strand, counting down.
AGTGTTAATCAATTAACACTGGACAGGGGCAGAAAAATCAGTTTTCCAAAAGTGCTTCCAGCAGTTAATCACTTAATTGAACTTCCACATGCTATGGTTCACATTTGTGCACGAAAATTACATCATGTATGAGCAATTAAACACAAATTGACAGCAATAACATGTAGATTAAAGATCAAGCAAACGCATGGCAAATCAAACCCAAAAAATGATCTAAATTACATCGTAAATGCGCGAAAATAAACGAAACGATAAATTAAGTGAGAATCGACTAACCTACAAGCCAGAGGTTTGGCTTGGTAATTGTTGCAAGTGAAATGTGATGAAGATAAGTGAAGAAAACCAGAGAAAACCAGAGATTCCTACACTTGCACTTCGAACCGTAGCGAAACCGAGCAATTTTCGACGAAAACTCCAAAATGAGAATTATCACTGAAGAAGCTTGAAGTGATCACTTGAGATGAATCCAAAAGCTACTGAAGCTCCATAAAATCTAGTAGAATGGATTGATGGCGAAGGTTAAGCTCAAGGAATAGCACTTTCAAGGTGAAAGTAGCTTTTCTTCAATGGTGAATTAAAAGCTTTAGTGAGGTTTTGGTGAAGAAGATGAAGATGAATGTGTAGAAGTTGCAGCAAAATGCAGAGGGAAATGAGATAATTGAGAGTGAAGAAAGTGTGAAATTGTGTGAAAGGTTATGGAGGAGTTGCAAAATGGTGAAACTTTGTTTATATAGACTTTTGGTTTGGAGTATGAGAAGTTAGGAATTAGGCTAGGAGCTAGATTTAGGTGGTTTGGAATTAGGCTAGGAGTTAGTTACACTTGACTCACCGAGTCAAGCGGTTAACTCGATTAGTTAGGATCAACTCGGTAACAATCCCAATGTGAGCTCCAACATCCAAAGGTTGACATGCTTGGAACTCAAGGAACATGGTGCACTTAACTTAGAATGATGCATTGGAATAAATACATTTGGAATGTCTTGAATAGCCTTGAAATGTCTAGAGATGTCTAGAATATTCCACATGCTGCTAGAATACTGTAGAATCAAAGACCAAAGTGTGTGCAAAGGTGTTGTCATGAAAAAGCAGCAGATTATGTCTATTCTGCCTATGTTAATCGATTAACACATTTGCACTGCAAATGGTTAATCGATTAACCAGGCCAAAAAATGCTCAATTTGCTTGAAAAATAGTGTTGTGGCCACGGTTCCGATTTTCCACCTCTTGCTTTGATGAATAGACATAGAAACCCTTGTTTTGTGCTTGTTTTGATGATGTGATACCCTTATGAGGATGTGATTAATCGGGATTGAGAAACCTGAAAACCCTGCAACAAGAAACACATTGAGAAAAGTGCGAATGCTTATGCCGGCAATGCGAGTGCACATGCTTATGCAAAGGGAAAAGAGAGAGAGGTCAAATTTCAGGTTACGACACTACCGAGGCTCCGAGGCAATTCATTCCTCCTCGGGACTCTCGGGAGCAATTTTGTCGAAACTGCTATCCCCTAAAGAGCTCTCATCGGACATCTCCTGCTTGAGCATAACGCCATCCTCGGCGTTGCCAGACATATCCTTGACCTGAAAAGCAAAGGACAAAAGTGAATTCAATGGCAAAATCAAATCCACCCTTCCACCGCTAGTCAAGTGATAGGGTGCGCGAAGGCCCGAGGACAATGTCCTCAACCTAAGCCCTTACTCAAATAGCGCAACGAATGTGTGAGGAGATTCTCCATGGTAATCCCTTAAATCTTCACGGGGAGATCCTCCCCGAAACTTTACCTAGAATTTCGTTGAAGATCTACCGGAAAACTCATGAGTACACCGGAAACTTCATAAGTTCCACCGGCGACAAACTCATTCATCGTCGCAACAGCACCAGGATCAACAGAAAAACCTAAGTTTCTAACACTCCGACGGCGGCAGAAAATGGCTCAACCACCGCCAGACACCAACATCCGTCGAAATGCACCTACTCTACCTAGTTTTTCGTCCTAACCGCATGCAAATCTAAGCAAAATAAGATTAAAGCTTGCGTAAAACAAAGAAGGATCAGAAACTTACGTGGACGAAGAGAAAGAAACTGTGGTCGGTGAAGCTAGGGGTGTACATGGACCGGTTTGGGTTGGGTTTGGCCAAACCCAATACCCAATCCATATAGAACATTGTGGTTTAGGTGAGGCAAAATAACCACTCGTTACACCAATGGGTTAGTTTGGGCAAACCCACTAATTTTCGGGTTGGATTGGGTTGGGTAGTGGATTGCCCAAATATTTTTTTTGTTTTATTAATATTAAATGACTAAATGATGATTCGTCATATTTTTTCATAAAAATTACTCAATAATTTTGTCTTTTTAAAATAATTTTGATAACTCATTTTTACTATTGTTTAACATCATAAAATAATAAATTATATCATCAACAAATAAAAATTATCATAAAATACTAGCAACAAACTAAAGTTGCATGACATAAAATTGTATTAGTATCAAAATAACTAACAAGTAAAACATTCAAAATTAGTTAAAAGTCATGGTTCACTAAAATAGTAAATATTAAGAGACTTAAGTTGAAACAACTAAGTTAATATTTATCAAATTATTAAAATTGTAATAATAAATGTTTGATTAGTGGGTCTGTGGGTTTTTTTGGGTTGGTCTGGTTTTACCCGAAACCCGATTTTTTTGATGGGTTTTTTAGTTTTAAACCCATATCCACCCAATTACCCGGCCCAACCCACTTTTTTGGATTTGTTTAGGTGGGTTTGACCGGGTTTTGTGGGTTGACCCAACCCATGTACACCCCTAGGTGAAGCTTGGTCGGTGCTCGTGCGGCTGTGTTGCGGCGGTAGACGGCGGAAAACGACGACGACATTAGAAGAAGAGAGAGAAGCAAAAAGTGAAAATGAACGCTTCCTCCCTCTATTTATAGACGATTCAAAAGCATGTGCACGAGCACGCGTGTGCCTAGGAAGGCGTAGGGGCATCATCACAACCCTAGCATAGCCATCATTACGCATTAATTGTGGCGTGTGGCTTGATGCATGTGTGGCACTTCATCCCTTCAAGTCCCATTGACCGTTGGACTCCCCGGTCGCCTGACACGCATGACAACGTTTCGGGTTCCTCGGGAACATGTATCCTCGAGCACTACGAAATGACTCCGTCTCAATAACAAGCGTCGACCATGCTTACTAGGAGCAATGACTTAGAGGGATCTTGTTCTGGAATGGCCCAATGGCTAGGCAAGACCCAATCCACTTCTGCACCCATAACGGCCAAGTAGCCTAAGCCCTTCCAGTTGAGGGAAAAGGAAAACACTTTTTCTTCTGCCCATCAGCCGAGGAGGGCTGGCCAGCTGACCCCTTGGATCAACTGCCCTTAGTCACATCTTTGTCCGTCACGCACGATTCAACTATCCAGGAATGACCACGACGCACTTGCCCGGAACCACGCCCTTGCTCGAAGCAACGACTAGTTCCGAGCAAGTCTGCCTGTCACAACGGCTAGTTTCTGGCAGTTACTTATTTTTGTGGAGCAAATATTCAGACCTGAAAATAAGGACCAATGGCCAAGCGCTGGGGGCATAAAAAATACCCTCTCCTTTGAGAGGGTCAGGTATTCCAAAATCACCCTAAGACATTCTTACTTTGTACTTGCCTTATCCTCTCCCGATTCTTACTTTAGCATCGGAGTGCCTTGCAGGTAAACCCCCTCCTTAGATCCAGCATCGAAGATGAAGTCTCTGACCCACTTCAAGTTCTAATCAACCTGAAAGATCAATATATATATATCGAGTCACTTAATAAAACAAACGAGTCAAACTATACATAGCTCAAATTGAAATCGTTTATATTACGAATTTAATTTTGAGTTCTGCTACCTCATTTTTTTAGGGTAATAAAAGTGAGGATTTAGGTTTGAATCTGGCTATAGTGGAAATTTAAGGTTTCACCCAGAATCGAAGTGGTCATTTTTTACCAAAAGACCACCTAACCATTTAAGGAGAATTTCATATCGAATGAGGTTAGAAAGCTGGTCGAGAAGTCCTTTGAAGACTCTGGTCAAAGTAAAATACTTAGTGAAATTTGGCGTTGTTAGTTGACGTGATTCATGTTTTTATCGAAGAAGTTGGATAAGATCATACAGTTATCTGAGGACGCGTGGATATTTTTCAAAGACGAAAGATACAAAAAGATGAAGACGTGTCAAGTTTTGCTAAGTCGGTTGTTGCAGACGGTTATGTTAGGACTAGTATATAAGCAATGGTCGTTTATAGTTTTGGAGGTCTGCAATTTTACACATTACACACTCAAAGTATCAAAATGTGAAAGTGAGAAATGGGTTTTTCAATGTATGTACTTGTGTCCAATTTATAATGTTAATATTTTCCTTTATCCTTTTTTGTTACCCAATTACTTTACTGCATTACTTTTACATTCGATGGTCATTGTTAAAATCTCTTAAAACATACAATATTTTGCACAAATTCGTCCCGGGATATTTTTGAGTTTAATCCCTTAAGTGAAATCAAAATTTTCTTAGTTCACCAAATTTCATGGTAAACAAATTTGTACGCCTAGTGGGACCTTTTTTTTGTGAAATTTATGATTTTTTTTCTTTACTTCTCCAACCATTTGTCCTATCAAAGTTCTTCATTCATTAAACTTTTCGATGTCTTGTGTGTATGAAATTGAGAAGTGGTAAAATAACCAATAAGGAAGTTCCCGTTCCAACTAGAAAAAGATACATTAGAATGGCAAATCCTAGAAATACCAATACTAATGAAGAACTACATCCTGGTTCTATGGGAGAAGGCACGGTCATTGCATCTTCGACATGAGCAAACACCTTTATAACAAGTACGACGACTGTGACTTCAATTGCGCAACATTGGGCAATAATTCCCTCGTAAATAGCATCGAGTATCCCCGTATCACCAGGGGTTAAACAACCTATGGTAAGTGAGTTTAGACCTTAAGGTCCAAGTCTAACATTGGCTATGTTTGGTCAAGAGCAACCTTATGGTATGCCAACATCGATGATGGTGAATTTGCACTCGAATACGTCAACTTTTGTTGATAACGCAACTGTGTTTTCGCCAGTTAATCCTTATTTGGCATCAAGTTCTGCTATAAGCAATCCCAATCGAAATTTGCAATCACAACTAGGGGCAGGATTCATCCCTCAAGTGATGCCACCAGTAACCACAAATTCTATGATGGTTATATGACAACAAATGGAAGAGTAGCCATGAAATGGTTAACATGCTCACCCGACAAATAGGCATTGTGTTTAACCCTCTGATTTAGAATATAAATCATAGTTATCAGCAGTTAGCGACTCAAATGTCTCGAATCCTTGATTTCTTTGGTGCCTCTTAGGGTCAAATTCGACCTCAGATGGTGAGGCCAAATCAGAATATAGAAATAAACAATGAGGAAAACATAGTCACCCAAGGCCAGCAATGTGTGCCTCAAGTTGTCGAACAAGAGATACATGTAGGTGTCGAACAAAGGAATCCACCAATCTTGTTGGCTAATAGAAATCAAGATGCTGAACAACTAGTACATCAAGTCCATTAGAAAATCTGGCAGGACAAAATAACCTTGCAGCCATGGTCGAAAGAATCCTGGCCCAGAATAGTTTGAACATAGGCCTGCATGGGCCCAATTATACTTCCCCTTAGCCGGAATATATACTAAAGACAAAACTCCCAAGGGGTTGAAAAGTCCCTAAGTTCACCAAATTCGTTGGTGACACTAGTGACTCCACAGTCAAACATATCGCTCGATATTTGATTAAGGCAGGCAGGGGATATGGCAAACAACAAGAATCTAAGGATGAGATATTTCCCTAATTCTCTCACAAAAAATGTCTTCACATGGTTTACAACACTCCCTACACACTTCATAAATAATTGGACTCAGTTAAAAAGATTATTCCATGAACAGTTCTACATGGGGCAATCTAAGATTAGCCTGAAAGAATTGACAAGTGTGTAGCGAAAGACCACTGAATCAATCGACGATTACCTCAACTGGTTCCGATTGTTGAAGACAAGGTGTTTCACCCAGGTGCCGGAACATGAATTAGTCGAGATGGATGTAGAGGGTTCAGATTATTCCATCAGGAAGAAATTGGACACCCAATATTTGAGGAATATGACCTAACTATCAGATAGGGTTCTACAAGTTGAACGTCTAAAGGCAATAAAGGTTATGGCAAATAGAAATAAAAAAGAAAAGGTATATTATGTCGACGTAGACGAGAATGACCTAGGGTCTGACGTCGAATACAATTATTTCGAGGAGAACACAGTTAACTTAGCTGAGTTGAAGCTAGGACCCCCATATAAGTGTAAACTCCTTACACCAGCGAATGGGCAGAACCCTATCGAACCAGAAAAGAATGATAAATTCCCAAAGAAAACTTACACCTTTGACGTAACCGAATGCATCGAAAATTTTGACTTGTTGGTTACTTTTGGCCAAATTTTGGTGTCACAAGGCGCAAAAATCCTACCATTAGAACAAAGGAAGAAAAGAGGATTTTGTAAATACCATAATTTTTTGGGTCATAATACCTCCAACGATGGTATTGGTGGTATTCGTAGAAATTTTCTCGAACATCCTCGTAAGAAGTTGGTGGGAGTAATTGTGAGTAGATGATATATGTGACCCATATTAGTTTTACTGAGGCCCCACAGTGGGCACCAATTGTACTCGCTAAAAGTACAAATGCTTGACAACCCCTATTAGATAAGAACTGTTAGAGACTTTAGAGTTTTTAGGATATTAAGAGTTATCTCACAGGAGATGAGAAACTATTGTATCTGAGTATTTCTATGTGTTATTGATTGTCCATTTAGGATTAGAATATTATTGAATTTATTTCCCCAGGAGTGTGAACCGAGTATTCGTAGAATATAACAACCACCACATTAATGGGTGGTTGATCTCCTAAAATTCAAGAAGTCTAATTATTTCACACGATTTCTCGGGTAACGCCTATTGATCTGGTACATGCTCTATGCACAATCCCACGTTACATGTGAAAAATTGAAGGTCAGTCAACTTATTGTGAAAAATGATACTGGAATAACAAAGTATATTTTTTTTCTTGAACACCAAGAAATCCACAAGGGTAGAAAAGAAGAAAAAAAACTTGAACAAACTAACCAAACTCTATTAGGGTTCACAAAGGAAGAGAAAAGAGGAAGAAGAATAGAGAATTGGTTAAATCTATTTTACTATTCACTTTCTCAATAGGGTTCAAAGATTACAAGTGAATACCAATAATTAACCTCTCTCAACCTAATAAGGTTTTGTCACACCTTAGGAAGAGAGACTAGTATGCTATTTATAATAAACCTAACATACTAAACTAATGGACTTTTTAACAATTACCCATTATAAGCTAACTAAGGGTACAAGCTAACTTAAACAATTGGATCCATAAAACAAGGCCCAATTCGATCTCCTACATACTAGAAGACAATTCGACTACAACATGTAGGTCTTCGATAACAGCATGTGAGCGGACTTTGACGACATGCTAAAACTAGAGTTCGATCCAATATCTCACAAATCTCCACCTTGGATCTAACTCTATATCCTCAAGAAATAAACTAGCTTTCTTCATGCAGCTTTATCAACTGCATACAGTGGAAAAACTTGCAACTGGGCAATGTCTTGGTGATCATATCAGCAGCATTATGATATGTCGAAACCTTCAGCACTTGGACTTCTCCACACTCGATTACCTCTCTGACGAAATACAACCTCACATCAATGTGCTTGGTTCGCTCATGATAGGATAAATTCTTTGACAGGTGTATTGCATTTTGACTATCACATTTAACAGTGATAACTGGACCTTGAAGTTTCAGCTCCTTTGTAAAACCTTCAAGCCACAATGCTTCTTTTACAACTTCAGTTAGGGCGATATATTCCGCTTCAGTGGTTGATAAGGCAACAACCTTCTGAAGTGTTGCTTTCCAACTGATTGTTGTCCCCAAACATAGTGAACACATATCCATAAATAGATTTTATGGAATCCATACAATCTGCATAATCAGAGTCGACATATCCTTCGATTGCTGCTTTATTATCTTCACCCAAGGCTCCACCATAAATTAAGACTTTATTCAGAGACCCATTTATGTACCTTAAAATCTACTTCAATGCTTGCCAGTGAGCCTTTCCAGGATTCGACATGTACCTGCTTACAAGACTTACTGCATATGATATGTCAGGTCTAGTACAGACCATAGAATACATCAAAGAACCCACTATATTAGCATATGGAATGCTATTCATATAAGCTCTTTCGACATCCGTACTGGGACACTGATCTATACTTAGCTTGAATTGAGGGTTTGTCGGAGACACAACAGGCTTTGAATTCGACATACCATACTTTTCTAGAATCTTCTATAGGTATGCCTCTTGAGATAAGCATAATTTCTACTGCTTTCTATCTCTTCGGATGTCAATCCCAAGAATCCTAGACGCAGCTCCCAGATCCTTCATGTAGAACTCCTTATTGAGTTCATCCTTCACCCTTGTTAAATCTTCGACATTGTTGCTTGCTATTAGAATATTATCCACATAAAGCAACAAAACAACAAATGAATTACCAGGTCAAAATCTGAAGTAAACACAGTGGTCGAACTGACTTCTAATGAAACTTATGCGTGCCATGAACTTGTCGAATCTCCTATTCCACTGTCGAGGAGATTTTTTTAGTCCATATAAGGATCTCTTTAGTTTGCACACATAATCTTCCTTCCCCTTTTCGACATACCCTACAGGTTGCCCCATCTGGATTATTTCATCTAGATCACCATACAAGAACGCATTCTTCACATCCATCTGTTCCAGTTCAAGGTCGAATTGTGCCACCATGGAAAGCAACATTCTAATGGACATGTGCTTTACAACAGGAGAGAACACATCATTGAAGTCGACACCTTCTTTCAGAGTGAACCCTCTAGCGACCAATCTTTCCTTGTATCTCTTCGACGCCACTCCTTCGATTCCTTCCTTGACTTTGAAAATCCATTTACAGCTGACTAACCTGGCTCCAGTAGGTTTCTTGATCAATTCCCATGTGTTGTTGTCATGAAGATATTTCATCTCATCATCCATGGCCTTCAGCCATTCAGTCTTCTTTCGACTCCTCATAACTTCCTTATAGTCTCTAGGTTCTTCGTCGAGAACCTCACTTGTAGAGATTAAGACATAAGCTATAAGATCTGCATACCCAAGTCTCTGAGGTGGCTTGATGACTCTCCTCGACCTGTCTCTTGCTAGCAGGTAGTGATTATTATTCTCCTCATCTTCGACATCATCTTATGCTTCTTCTTCGACTTCATCTGGGGTACGCAATTCAACATCAACATGCTCCACCTCAACATGAAACTCTCCATGTTCCAGATCTTCGTCAGCGTCATCAGTTTTCTTGAAATCCATCTCAGCTTTATTGAAAACTACATCTCGATTGGTGATACACCTTCTGTGACCTGGCTCTAGGCACCATAGCCTATAAGCTTTGACTCCTTCAGAGTATCCCATGAACATACATTTCAGAGCTCTAGGTTCGACTTTGTCTTGCCTAATATGAGCATAGGCCACATAGCCAAATACTCTCAGTCTGTCGAGACTAGGTGGATGTCCCGACCAGACTTCTTCAGGTGTCTTCATATCTAATGCAGTCGAAGGACATCTGTTTATCAGATAAGCTGTTGTTGAAACAGCCTCCGCCTAAAACACCTTCTTCAATCCAGCACTAACCAATATGCATCTAACCCTTTCAAGGATTGTTCGATTGAATCTCTCAGCTATGCCATTTTGTTGAGGAGTACCTGCTACAGTCTTATGCCTTGCAATCCCAGACTCAACACAGTAACTATCGAACGCTTCATTGCAGAACTCAAGGCCATTGTCAGTTCTCAACCTCTTAACCTTTCTGCCAGTTTGAGTTTCGACCAGAACCTTTTCTCAAAAGTTCCATCCTTCGTCTTCTGAATGAATACCCATAACTTTCTGGAATAGTCATCAACAATGGATAGAAAATACCTTGCACCTGAGCGTGAAGGATTCCTTGCAGGCCCCCAAAGATCAGCATGAATGTAATCCATGGATCCATGTGTTCTTTTCTTGCCTTTGTTAAACTTCACCCTACAGGATTTACCAAATACACAAGATTCACAAAACTCCAACTTTTCGACTTTGTCACCACCTAGCAGGTTCTGCTTCCCCAATTAGACCATGCCTATTTCGCTGACATGGCTCAATCTCATGTGCCATAATTCTGTCTTCGACACGGGTTTCATGGATTCAATATTTGTCGAACCACTTACAACCTCAGCCTTAAGGGTATGCAAGCCTTGTTTCTTCACGCCTCTCAAGACTTTCTTCGACCCCTTCATGACTCTTAGGATACTTTTCTCTCCTTGGAAAACATATCCCTTCCTGTCGAATTCACCCAGAGAAATTAAATTTCTCTTCAAATAAGGTACATACCTGACTTCAGTCAATAACCTTATTGACTCATCATGGAACTTGAATCTCAAAGATCCAATACCTGCAATATTGCAGGATTTGTTGTTTCCCAGCAGCACCGACCCACCATCTTGATCACATAGCTCCTCGAACAATTCTGTGTTTGGAGTCATGTGCCAAGTGCAACCTAAATCCATAATTCACTCTTTTCTTGAGTCGCCGCTTGAAACTACAAGGACATCAGATGAGTCGAAGTCATCTTGAACAATGGCTGCGTTGCCATTATCCTTACCTTCATGATCTTTTAGGAGTTCAGAGCACACCTTTCTTGTGTGACCCTCCTTCTTACATTGATAACATCGAATACCAGATGTTTCGCCACTATAAGACTCCTGCTGACTTTTACCTTTCTTCTGTCGAACTTACCATCCTTTCGCAAGAATTTTCCCTTAACGGCCAAACCTTCGCCAACCGTCGAAGGTTTATGCTACTTTCGTTCGTTCAGGTCCTTAGAGTACAAGGCTGATTGAACTTCTTCAAAGCTCAGGGACTCCCTTCCATACAAGCGAGTTTCTTTGAAGTGAGCATGTGTTATGGGCAAAGCACACAACAACAACAATGCTTGATCTTTGTCATCGATCTTCACATCAATATTTTTAAGATCAAGAATCATCTTGTTGAACATATCCAATTGCTCAGCCAAAACTTTGTCTTCACTCATCTTGAATGAATACAAAGCTTGCTTCAGGTAGAGTCGATTCACCAGAGATTTGGTCATGTACAAACTTTCAAGTTTCAACCATAACTCTGATGTCGTAGTCTCCTTTGATACCTGTCGAAGAACCTTATCACTAAGGCTCAACAATATTGCGATGTGGGCTTTCTCTATCATGGTCGTCTTTTCTTTTACCGTTAACGCAACATCCATGGCTGCCTCTCCCTTCAACGCTTCCAAATAACCCTGCTGAACCAGTAGGGCTTTCATCTTCAAGCGCCACAGACCGGAATCGTTCACTCCGGTGAACTTTTCAATCTCATACTTTTTTGAAGGCATTTTCTCCACGCTCACCGCACCAATTTGTTGTAAAAAACGACACCAGAATAACAAAGTATATTTTGTTTCTTGAACACCAAGAAATCCACAAGGGTAGAAAAGAAGAAAAAAAAACTTGAACAAACAAACGAAACCCTATTAGGGTTCACAAAGAAAGAGAAAAGAGGAAGAAGAATAGAGAATTGGTTAAATCTGTTTTACTATTCACTTTCTCAATAGGGTTCAAAGATTACAAGTGAATACCAACAATTAACCCCTCTCAACCTAATAAGGTTTTGTCACACCTTAGAAAGAGAGACTAGTATGCTATTTATAATAAACCTAACATACTAAACTAATGGATTTTTTAACAATTACCCATTACAAGCTAACTTAGGTACAAACTAACTTAAACAATTGGATTCATAACACAAAGCCCAATTCGATCTCCTACATACTAAAACACAATTCGACTACAGCATGTAGGTCTTTGACAACAGCATGTGAGCGGACTTCGACGGCATGCTAAAACTAGAGTTCGATCCAATATGTCACACAACTTATCTAAGAAATGGGCGCTCAATCCTAAACGGGAGCGCTCAACCCCAAAAAAAGAACTACATGGAAAAGACTGTGCATATATTGTCGTCTTAACCCTAAATCTCTTCTAATTATGCCACTACATTTTTCTATAAAATTAATTAGATACTATCACAACAGATATTCTTTAAACTCATCACACAATTTTACACTAATAGAAATATATGTGTCATAGTGTATATGATAATTCTTTTATTATAAAAGATTATGATATATTTAATTTATTTTTATATAAGCTTTATATATATATATATATATATATATATATATATATATATATATATATATATATATAAAATAAAAATAAAAACTTTTTTCCGTCTCTGTTGCTGTGGAAGTCAACATCTAATATGTTATTAATTGTTAAGTAGGTTGGTAAAATAAATAGGAACTTAGGGATTACAAACCAATCTCATTAGGTAGTGTTTACAAGTAACACGAAACACTTGCAATTGCTAGATGTGCAATATAGAATAGTCACTGTATTTCTTAACTCATTCTTCCTCTATTTTAAAACAACTGTCGTTTAAAGTTTTTTTTGTACACATAGAGATGTAATAATATTGTTACAAAATATTGTATTTTTACTAAATTAGTCATATTAATTTGTTGAAAATAATGTAGAGAGTAATAATTATATGAAACAATTGGAAAAATAACAATTATTACTGCATTGAAAAGTGAAAATGATACTCTCTCCGTTTCAAAATGAAAGTCTTTTAAGGTTGTTGCACATAGATTACAAAAAGTAATGATAAAAGAATTAAATATAACAATTTTATAAAACTGTCATTAATTATTATTGGTTGTCATAAAGGTGTAATGTGATATGATATCTTGAAAGTTGTGTAGATAATATTTATTAGGGGTAAAGTTGGTAAGAATTAATTATTATTGTCTTGAAAACATAAAAAGACTCTTATTTTGAGACAAATTTTTTGTGCTAGAAAGACTCTTATTTTGAGACTGGGAGAGTATTCATTTTGAAACAATTTTTTTTTCTAAAACGACGGTCATCTTGAAACGGATGGAGTAATTAACACACTTCATTCTGAATCCAGCCAAAAGGGATCACTCCAATGAGGAGTACTAGAAACGTATGATTAATCAACAGCAAAATGATTACATGTACCATAAATATTTCCTAGTTAAGGTAAAAAAAAAGTTAGGCATATCTACATTAGAGAGGCACATGTCTAAACAATTGATGACAAAGAAATGCAGATGTAGCGCCAATTTTTATGGTGAAAACAACAGACATGGTGTATGCACGTATTAAACAAGGTTGTCACTTTGCTACAACCTTTTTGGTCATGTTATGGATGACAGAAAAATATGCCAGATATACGTAAGAAAGTGAAAGTAAGATTGAGATAAAATGTATCTTCAACAAAAGGGGTGACCTATAAGATTATTGGAATGCCAACCCTACCTTGTTTTATTGGTCTTGGTGGTGGATGGTGGATAGTGCCTTGTCACCTTTCCATACCCTTACTAAAGCTCAAGACTAAGGAAAAACAATATGAAAGTGGAATCAATAGTGAAAATTCTCTCCTTCAAATTCAAAGGCTTTCAAGGAGTTGATCAGATTGCCCCGTCAAAAACTACGAAAACCTAATTTGATAGCAAGTGGTCCAATATATCAATAAATCGAGACTCTATATCATGTTAAGAAATATTATTGGGTTTAATTCAATCTTACAAAACCGACTTTTAAGATGAGTATTGCATTCACTTATAAACATGTGTTCAAGTCATATTCTGATATCAAATTCTTAACACTCAGACTACTACTAACTACTACTAATTGCCTGTTTAGATACATGTTTAGGACTATTTTCTCTAGTCCCAATGCCCTTTCCAACTTGATTTTGTGAAGCTCTAAATCCTAGCATTGAGAATTACGCATTCTAGTTACGCAGCTACCAACTGAATCTTCCTTACAATCGATCTAAATTTTCATGAACTTTGTAATTAAAAACCGAAAGCAAAACATGTTTTAAGCTTGACAATTTGCCATCTACTTTGATGAAAGAAAGAGATAGTGGTCATAAATATAAAGGACATTTTAGATAGAGGTGGCATCATGCTTTTTCTTAGATTCCAAAAATGCTTAGCACGGTAAGGAATAGACAAACGTACAGCTTTAGCTTTGCCATTCATGGAGCAAAGCAATCACACACCAAAGTGAAAGTATGAATGGGCCAAAACCAAGAATAATGCTACAAAGCAGAGGCCACTTTCACATTAATTGAACCACGAAAGTACTCTTTTTTCTCTCCCTCGTATGTTCATACAGACACATCACATGGTTTTGGTGTCCTCTTCATGTTCTATATGTCACATCAATATTCCGAATAAGTTTTAACTATCACAAAGGTCAAAAAATTCAGCATCATCTTTTATCACTTATCAACCACTTTTATCTTCATGCATCACAGGTTTTACCAAACAGTTACACCAGCAATCATCAAAGGTCAACAAGGTCCAGTATAATGGTTTTTCTCACATGTAACGCCGCGTAATCATGACGTAAAAATCGTTCTTATAGAAGAGACTGTTGAGTTTAATAATGGGACTCACTTAAAGTAACTTAAGTTGAATTCTCCAATGTATTATAGAAACTACAATGAGAAGTTGCCATATAGCTAAGTGTTTAGCTCATGAATTGTTTTAGGCAATAAAAACGGGAAACAAAAGGCTTATGAGTAAGCTATAAGCTACAACTAGGAACAACTTCCCACCATTTTTTAGAGGGTTTTGAGAAGAGTAATAATAATACAAGAGAGAAGAAATTCACAGTATTTGTTGTCACGATGACGTTCAGTAGTCTAAAGACCCCACAGATGTTAAACCTGTGCTTAGAGTTCTCGGGTCCTCGCGGCCGGTGTAGTCATCACAGATGCCGTTAGAGAGCCTCTGAGTTGGAGCTGAGTTTAGAAGCTCTAGTCCATTGTTTCCCATTTGCTGCACTTCCTGAGGGGAAAGTATCTTGATGCACCATACACTATTTACAAATTCCCTGTCATCAAAAAGATCGAATGAATCAGTAAACAACGAAGAAGATTGTGTAACTCAGGGTCAAATAACTACCGTATATATGATTAAAAAAATAGAACATGGGATGTAGAGTACTTACGGCCATGGGCCATCGCCGAGGAGAAGAACGTCATTCTCTTGATCAACAAATACAAGCTGCCAGCCTGATCTTACAGGGTCCTCCAACTCACCTTCAAGCCCAAACATACGAGCAAGCTCGCTGCGTAGCTCGGGGTAGTTAGAGAATTTGGTGATATCCAACGATCTTCCGAAGGACCCTGACTTGTAAACCTGTGAAAATAGATGATAGAGATTAGCATGTAAGAATGCAGGGTTTCACTAGGTCAACTCTCGTGAAATGCAATGCAACATAAATAAGCAAAAGAGTGAAAATTAAAATATTGATTCAAAAGAGAATAGTCCCAGCAGAAAAAACTCACCTTCACAAAGGTTTTGTTTGGTGAGTTTCCTTGACCTCCATTTTCAGAAGTTTGTAGGAATCCCGACTCGCCAACACCGTGTGTCATTCCATTATTCAATGAAGAATCAGCACCTGTGTTATTCAGGTAGGTAGGAGATTGAAAAGGCACATTTGATGAGTCACAGTTACTATTGACACCCTTAAGGTTTGACATCTCGTTATACACTAGATGTGACGAGGGCTCTATGTTAAAACCGAACAAAAGATGGTTTTGTGGATCAGTGTTCCCTTCGAGAGCACACTCCCTACCAGGAAATGGTGGCAAGGTAATAGCATTTTGAGACATGGTAGTTTGCGACTGTCCAAGCTGCTCCATTTGAGGCAGAACATAATGAGATGTTCCAGAAGAAACAAGAGGATCCAAGGCAACGCGCTTGGAGGGCCATGCTGTTGAAGATTGAACGGGAACCCAAGAGTTTGGTTTAGGAAAGTTGAGAAGTTGAGATGTTTCGTCATTGGAAAATGAGCCTAACATATTGTGCAAAGGAGAAACAATTGCAGTAGTTGCAGGGTTCCCATTGGAATCAGAAAAATGTTGCTGATTGCCAATTGAAGAGATAGCTTGCATGGGCTGCGGTGATTGAGAATGAGGTGCCGAAACAAACTGAGACATTGTAGAGACGGCATTTGAAATCTGCTGATGATCTACAACTTGTTGCTGTTTTGATTGTTGTTGCTGCTGCTGCTGTTGCAGTTGTTGATGTTGTTGCTGCTGCTGTTGATGTTGCTGCTGTTGTTGTTGCTGCTGCTGTTGTTGCTGCTGATGTTGCTGTTGTTGATGCTGCTGCTGCTGCTGATGTTGCTGCTGCTGCTGTTGCAGTTGATGATAATTTTGATTAGTGAATGAGTGCTGATGCTGAAGAAGTTGCTGGAACTGTTGGGTTTGAGCCTGAGATTGAGATGGATGCTGATGTTCTTGATTTTTTGGAAAAGCGTGCTGAGGTTGAGACTGCTGCATCATCTGGCTCTGCATTAAAGCGGCAGTACCGTTGGGAAAATTCTGTGCCTGCTGAAATTGAAGTATAGAAGCAGGATGCTGTTTAGAAGGATCTAAACTCCTCATATCTTGAAGTGCAGCAGCTGCCATAGCATGGTACATATCTGGTTGCAAATTCATCATAGATGATGGATCGAGCCTCGCCTGCATCCAAGGATTAACACCCATCCCTTGAAAATTAAGAGTCTGAAGCCCTCTATCTGCGTCTCGAAGCCATAATAGTGGAGAATTCATGCCAAAATCATCATCCTTCAAGCCTGCTAGCATTTATCGGGTGGATCAATGAAAATGAGCAGAATAGTAAACTAGCAAATGAAATAAACATAAGCATTTTATAGGGCCTGTTTAGATTGACTTATTTTGCTTGGGAGAGCTTACAGCATGTCCATATACTGTTATCAACTTATTTCCATAAGCTCTCCAAGATAATTTATGGAAACAGTTTGATTTCACATCAACGCTTATGCGATAAGCGTTTAACTAAATCTTGAATATTTTTTGGTTTTAAATGTAGTGATTACCGTTGAATGAAGGAAGTCCTGGAGGCCATGGTCGTTTAAGCCTAAGAGGGAATGGAGATGGATACATTGGAAATGTTGTTAACGGCTCAATTTCCCATAGAGACACTCTAGGTTGCCTCTCACCTGCTGTGGATTCATCCCACCCAACCTACAACTCAAGTCAAACCCACAATTAAAAATGGATATTTAATCCTGAATACAACGTAATATTTTCCGAAGCAAGATATTGTTAGTGTTCATTTGAAGATGCAAACAGCATTCAATTTAGTTATACAACATCAATTCGATATTTAAATGTTTCAATGCAGACCTTTACTGAGCGCCAATGTGAATTTGGCCACCGGACAGAATCCAGGTCACTGATGCCAGTTATTGTTCCCATGTATCTGCGTGAGTATATATATATATATATATATATATATATATATATATATATATATATATATATATAGATTACTATTAGTATAGAACTTCACATGAGAAAACCAAAGTAACTATCCAACACAAGACAATAATTTTTCTACAAATTTAGGCCAAGGCTTATGGCATCTTGGAAATGTAAATCAAGTGACTTCAAACATTATATTGCATTTCGGCTATTATTTTTAAAAAGTATAAAAAACCTACCGCCGAACACTAGATTCCTCTGTTTCAAAAAGCATTCGGAAGCGCATACCAACTGAAACTCGGGTGTGATATACAGCTTTAACATACTTCGCTAGGGGAATGACGAATTCTGATGGGCTAGCACTGAAATGCAAGAAAGAAAATGTCAATTTAAGTAACTATATTCTAACTAGGAACTTTTAGAAGTATATGAATTATACCGTGGGTTATAGAAAATAGTGAAACGACTGTTCGTTGCAGCTGCATGAGCTGCAGCAGCAAGCAGCCCCAAGTGCATGCTGTCACTTGACAACACTGATGAAGGCATCATATGTTGTGGTCGATTTGCACGCCGAATGCCTAGAAGCAACTGATTTTTTTCATTCCTGCCAAAGAAAAAAGAACCTGAATCACACAAATCATAAAATACCACATAATCAATAAGTTAACTCTATCTTCTGAATGGCCAAATGAGTTATAAATTACATGTTCTGAATCAATGCTGAAACAAGTCAATAAACCATGAAACTGCCAAAAATTAAATTTCAAATATACATAACCGAAAAAATTATATACCATATAAACAGCACTGAATCACCAGCAACGAGTCTTTTAGCACTCACAAAGACACTCCACCCAGTTGTAAGCAAATGCCTTTTGGGCTGGCCTGGAGGAAAAAAACGACAGATTTAATCCTTATAAATGGAATGAGAAATTATTTTCATCGCAAAGTAATCTCAATCTTAGATTCATAACTCACCGCGGAAGATATGTTTGAATTTCCAGTCATTACCATGCAAATCCCTTGCAATCAACTCTTGAGCAGGAGGCTGTTGAGAAAAGTCCTGTAGGTCATAATTACAACGTCAAGTTAAAATATTTGACGAACGTGTTACGTTACTTACAAATTACAGCATAACAATGACCAAATTTTACCAGCGGAGGGAAAACTTTTTCAGCTGCGCGGCGAGGAACAGAGAAACCACCATGAGTGCTTGTATCACTGGCTGTCAAAATTTTGCAAAAGTAGTTTGTTGGCTGTTTATTTGCAGTTCCCAGCTCTGCAGGATGATATCCCTCCTTTTGCTCATCCTGAAAACACATCCATAGCCAAAAGTTCAAAGTTCAATTTAGACATAAAAAAAATAAAAACAAAAATAAAATAAAAAAATAAAAATAAAAAATAAAAAACTTGTTCGTTTAAGAAAGGGAAACATACAGGATTTAGAGGTTGCAGGGTCATCTGTGCATACACTTCATCGGTTTCTGTATCTGCCTGAATCCAACAGAAATGAACAAATAATTAACGAAATAAGAGTGTAAGAATAAGCATATGGAACAAAATAAACAAGTCTTAATACTGTGTAGTTAAAAATAGATAAATGAATAAAAAAGCCTTACATGCATAGTAAGATTATGAAGTTGACAAATAAGCTGGGGAGGTAAGCTTGGATTGGGGATATATGTATCAACTTCCCTGTTGGTAGATACAGCAACCTGAGCAGAAAAATGCTGATTTAGATCATGCATGCAAATCGAAAAAGATGATACAAGTTTTCAAATGTACAAATTCATGCGCTAGTTTCACGGAGGGAGATAGAGATAGTTAATAGTTAATTCATTAATCTGCAACAGTTAGAATTATGGCACTTAGGAGTAAGTTAAGCATTAGTTTACACAAGGGTCGCTATAATAGAAGAATAAAGTCAGTTTTCTTAATACAACTCAACGCGTTTGGAATTACAGCCAATCTGACAAAATCACGGTGGCATTGTGATTTTCTTGAAACTCCAAAAATCACGGCGTCACGCCATGATTCTGCCAAACGCACCGCCAAATCAAACATACACTTAAAATTAGCAGCCCATTGCATCAGAAAGCCGCAAATCAAATACAAGAAAAAAGAACCAATTATTATTACTTTAATACACACCATGGTTTGAAAGAGAGCTTGTAGTTCTAACATCATATCTGACTCACCTGTTCACTGTGACCTTGTGGAAAGTAGACCACGCGGCTTCCATCAGCTGGCAAAGAAACAAGAGGACCAGCACAAGCATGCCAAAGTTCTGAATCTAGAACCCGCTTTTCTCCTACAAAAAAAGCATCCTAATATCATCAACATGGAACAGAAACTTCATAACCGTCACACCTTAAAACACCTAAAGAACAAAACAATTTTTACATATTCTAAGCCAAGTCAAGATCTTAAAAAAAAACAAAAGATGCAAAAACCTTTTCTAAATCTAAAAAATGAATAGCATTCTAATCCAAAAAATGAATAAAAACTTTACCAAAAAAGATGAAGAAGTGTATATATATACAGACAGAAACAGAAATTCACCTACCTTCCTGAGGTGGAGGACTAAAACCAGCTGAAGAAAGCTTCATTTCAGTAAATTTCAAACCTTATCAAAAGTTAAAACCAAACCAAACCAAAACCCAAAATCAATGCTTTTCAATCACCAAATTCCCACAAGATGAACCCCAAACCCAAACCAAAAACAAATCCTCTTGCTCTCCTCTTCCCTACTCCACAACACCATTCTTCTTATCTCTATCACCAACCAAAACACAAACACCAAATTGCCTCAGCGATCAAAAACCAACTAAAACAAAAGATTCCCACCCATTTCAATCTTCAACCAAAATCAGTCTGACTATAAAACACCACCGTTTCCCTTGTACCCTTCATTCGCTCCCAATCCTATCTTCAACCATGATACAACAACCTCAATCCAAATATCCAGTTATTTTTGCCTCACCACCAAACTCAGAAAAATCAAACAGATCTCAGACAAAGAAGCAACAAATCCCAAGGAGCACCGGATCTCAAGAAAAAAATAAGTAGAAAATGAAGGTGAGAGAATGAGCAGAACCAGAAACAGAGCCAGAACCAGAACCAAAACCTGAAGTAGAAACACTAACGTTGTAACAGAAAACGACCAAGTATAAAAACGTAAGCAGTTCACACTAGTTATCTTTTTGAAGGCAGGGGACAAGAAAACAGTGTTCTCAAAACCTCCTTTATAAAAAAAGTGAGAAATGAACCGGGTCGGGTTTTTTATCCAGTAACTGGTTTTTTATTCGGGTAGTTGAGGCGGCGGCGAAGACCGTGGTCTTGTTACCACTATAATAGTAATAATAATAATTATTATAATAATCTACAGTTGTGTTGATTTAGCGGTTTATTTCTGGTTGTGTGACAGAGTTTTCAGTTAGTATGGTTAATTGTGTTAATGAAGACAGAAACTGAACCGCCATTGTTTTGGGGTGTGTATTTAGTAATAAGATGGAGAAAGAGAAGAGAGCGTGTGCTTGTGTCAGATCGGATGATTTAGAGAGAGAGAGAGAGAGAGGCTTCACTTCACTCACCGTCTCACAGCATTTTGCTTTTTTGTTTTTGTTAAAATTATGAGCTTATTAAAATTGTAAATTTAATAGAAATGTTTTTGAAAATTATTAATATGTGTGAGAGTTTGAAAGTGATAAAGAAGTATAAATACAGAAAGTGTGAATCTTGTATTTAAGGATGTGATATGATGTTAAATTTTATTTTACCGCTATATGTAAGGTTTAAAACAAATCAACAGTTAATCAAATGATTTGGTAAGAATAACCATTTTTTTATTTTTTTATTTACTTCTTAATATGTGTGATATGAACAAAAATGATATTTAATATAGAATGGTATTTATTAAAACTCACGCTTTCTCTTTATAATTATTAGATTTATTTCATGTTTATGTAATATAACATCTTTTTAAAAAATTTAGACAAATTAATTTGTTTATAAAAAACATCTAGGTAATATGTAAATAGAAATTTTAATTTTATTCTTTATTGGGATATTCAATAATTGAATGGAAAATTAAAAATAAAAGTACCTTATGTTATTTAAAAAATTATATATATGATTTTATTTTAATAATGATAAATTTTATAAGCGGGGTTTTATTAAGAGATTGAAGAGTTTTATTATACAAATATTATTTGAGGTGGTCACTTCGGCGTACAAAGATGACACGATGTAGAGGTGTATCACTTGGGTTCATCCTTACGTATCTAGCACACAAACATGTTTGCACAATTCAGAATTATAACAATAGACTCGCGTTTATTCATTAGTGATCTTAAAGATAACCTAGGTGGAAATAAGAATTGCATGAGGCGTATTAAATTTTACTTGCTCTATAAATAGAGGATTCACCTCAAATATGATCATACAATTTATTTGCTCACTTACTCGCTCCTATCACTTTATTTTCCTTTGGCATTGAGCTGTCTTTTACAAGTGCACCTTTCTCAGTTAAAAAATGAGCAATGCGAGAAACACGTGAGAAGATTGCATATCATATCATCATATTATAGTTAGTGACATACAAATTACATCATCGACCCACGTGATCCATCCTTATGCATGAACATTGGTGTCCATAATAGGAACTAGTTGATGATTACCCATACCTCAAAGATCTATTATCATGGTAGTAATCAGAAGAGAGGTTGCACCGTAACCTCACAACTTCCCAAAACACTACAATCCATCATAATCACAGCTCCCATAACATCAAGCCCAAACGCAAGAGCTCATCATCTTAGAGGAATGCTAAGAAAGAGAGAAATCTCACCCTTAACATCCTCGATTAGTGAGAAAGGACGAGGAAGAATGGTTCACGGGGTGTGTTATATATGTCACAACCCAAACACCATGAACACGACAAACAAACCTTAAATAATTATTGGCTTAAATGCAGTCTTAGTCCCCCAACTTACGTTTTTCTAAACTTTTAATCCCCCCTTAAAAAAACAGTTTTTAAGTCCCTCACTTTGAATTATCCTGGGATTTTCTTGGTCCCCTCTTCAGTTTGGGCTATATGGCATAGTTAGCGCTGATGTGGCACAATAAAATGTTGACCCGGGCTGGAAATATTTTGCCACATCATTTAAAACATATTATATTTAATTTTTTTTAAACATTTAAAATAAAAAACATTTTTAATTAAAAAATTTGATTAAAAAAAGTTTATAAAACACGCATGTTTTCTTCCCCGTTTGAAAGTTGTGAACCCTAGAAATCATTCTCCAAAATTCGCTTGTGTTCTTCCCCAATTGCTTATACAGAATTCGTATTAATCTTCACCCAAAGCCTTAGCGATCATGTCCGAATATTCAACATCAAGCAATCACAGTGTGTCCTACTCCAATCACGTCGAATGCAAGTGTGGTATTCCTTCTCCATTGATGACGGCATGGACGGATCAAAACTCAGGTCGTCGTTTTTTTGGATGCGGGATGTACAAGGTTAGTTTCATATATATTTCTTGAAAAATTCTCAATTTTTTGTCTTCTCCAGAAAATCCCTAATTTCTTCATGTATATGTCTAGAATCAGGGATACAAGAGATGTAGTCACTTTGTCTGGTATGATGAAGAAATGTCTCAACAAGCCAAGGAAGTAATATCTTTAATGCATAAAAAATTAAACCAAGAAAAGGTTAAGTTGAATGAAGTCATTGTCAGAGAAGATCAATTGAAGTTGAAGATCAAGTATTTGAAGATGATGAACAAGTTTACCATGGGAATGACATTAGTGTTGTTAATTGGGTTGGTTGTATCAAATGTAATAAATTAGTTTGTATTGTTTGTGTATGGTTGTAATGTGTTAGGTTTGTTAAGTGTTTGGTTGTTAAGTGTTGTAATGTGTTAGGTTGTCAAGTGTTAGGTTTGTTAAAGTGTTTGGTTGTAATGTACTGTTATGACAAGGAAGTAATGTTAATTGACACTGTTATGACATTGTTAAGTTGAATTGACACTGTAATGTTGTTCTTGTATGTGTTATGTTATATGGTTATGTGATAACAGACCTGTAATGTTAAATTTACATTGGCTTATAATGTTATAATGTGATAACAGACCTATAACATTGTTCAAAAATAACATACCTATAAAGTTGGCTTATAATGTGATAACAGACCTGTAAAGTTGTTCAAAATAACAGACCTGCAAAGTTGTTCAAAATTAACAGACCTATAATGTTATTATGTTATACTGTTATGATATTGTTCAAACTAACAAACTTATACATCCTAACAGAGACTAAAATACATTATAGGTCTGTAGTGACTTGTTCAACTTAATATACATTCCAACACAGACCAATGTTATAACAGACCTAACAATGTTATAACAGACCTGTAATGACTTGTTTAAAATAACTTGTTCAAAGTCATTAGATAACATACCAAATTCATTATAACTTGTTTAAAATATCAGTACAACTTGTTTAATTCATAATACATAATTCTTATGTCTTAGCCATTACATAACTCAAAATACATAAGTTTTAACCATTACATATCCCAAAATACATAAGTCTTAACCATTACATAAAAGACTTCAAAATACACAAGTCCTAATCTTGAGTAGCCGGTGGTCCCTATGAACATGAACCAACTTCTTGTGTTAGTTGTGATGCAGTCTTTGTCTTCTTGCCCTTGTCCTTGCCCTTGCCCTTGCCCTTGCCATTGCCCTTGCTCTTTCCCTTTGTGATCTTTTGCTTCTTATTCCCTCCTTTTGGCATGACCCTATTTGCTGCTCTCTTCCCTTTACATGTTCTTTTATTATGCCTCAGGATTCCACATTTTGTACAAGTGATAGTTGATATCTTTCTTGGCAGAACATGTGGATTCTTTGGTTCATCATTTCTCTTGTTCCTCAGCTTTTTTGGACGTCCAATTGCCCTTCTCATCACTGGTGGATTGACAATTTATGTACCATCTACAGACCATAGTTGAGGGCAATTTGTAGGATATATGATGTGAGAGTATATTTTTTGGAAAGTTGATTTCCTTCACAAATTAAATAGACTCAGAAATATATAGTTCATGACAGTATACATATCAGTTATGGCACGACAGAAATCAAATAGACTCAGTATACATATCATGACATACCTATAATACTCATAAACATACTCTTCAGGATGTTTCTTGTTATGCCATATACATGTTATGGCATGGCTAGAAGGGATCCCAGTTAAGTCTCATTTCCTACAAGCACATGTACCTTCTTTGATGTTGACACAATAAGTTTCTATACCATTTGTTACACCAAAAATAGCCATGTCATCACCACCATGCCAAGTTGGAGTCTAACTTTCAGTAAACTTCTTATTCTTCTCTAGAGCTAACTGAACTCTTGGACACACATTACCAGCATACTTTACCATGAGTTCCTTCTGGTTAATGATTATCTTAGTCAAGTAATGTTTTATCCCTTCTAAAAGGGTGATAATAGGTTTGTCCCTATATTCTAGGATGGCCCTATTAAAGGTTTCACACATATTATTTACCTGAAGGTCACACTTAGAATATGTCTTAAAGTGTGACCTGCTCCAATATTGCCATCTCTCATCCATGAATAGTTGTAGCTTGTAACACCCCCAATCTATACCCCAAGCTAATAAAGCGATAAATAAAATTCAAAATTTCATCAGAATATATTTACAAATTCACGGCATAGACCGAGAGGGGCGCATCAATTTGAAACAAAATACACATAAACCTGCCCATAAAGATATGCAACAATCAGGTAGCAATTAACAGAGGAACTTGGTTCCTACTACCCACAATTCAAATACAGAATAAAAGCGGAAAATCTGTACTGAAATCTCATATATATATATATATATATATATATATATATATCATGAAAGGTTTGTCTGCCAAATACAATCATACATGTACAATCCAAAAGATACATATACATAATACAAAATAATCACACTCGATCACCCCGACTACCCGGTGCTACATATCAGAGTCGACCGACAAAAGAATGAAGACCTAAGCTTCACAAAAAGACCTCCAGCAACTCTAATCTGCAATGCCTCATAGAGCATTATAAAACAGCAGAAGGGTGAGAAACACAATCATAATGCAGTTGCATATAATTATATATTAACACAGAAATGCACAAGTAAAATATTCTCACCACAAATGCACCACAATCAAATACAACACAACACAGTACAATTCTCAGGTATCCAATACCAATGCACATCAATCATACACAATACACTCATCATCAATACAATTATACATATTTCATCTCATCAATCACATTCACAATTCCATACACAATTAATCCATGATTTATGCAAATGCACAGAGACCGACATAACGACTCTATGCAATGCATATGCGGTACCGACTTCCAACATTTCTCATCACTAGTTCACTCAGAAACTCTGCTGGAACCATCGCTCGTTACTTAGTGTAACTCCCCGTCGGGCATACGATGTTCCCCGTCGCTCACACCCCACACGAGCACACGACGTTTATGGATCGCTCACACCCCACACGGGCACACGACCCGATCGCTCACACCCCACATGGGCACATGATCGTCTATAATCATCGCTTTCTGTCCTCTTATTTTTAAGGCGCACGATCCGATCAGATCGCTTTCAGTCCTCTTATTTTTAAGGCGCACGATGTTATAGCGGATTCCCTCTGGAATCAATCTGTCGCTCACGATGTCACAAGAATGCATATCATGATGTTTGGCATACAATGACTCATGACATTTAAAATGCACACATATACACATCCATAATCATGCATATATCATCAATTACCACCCATTGCATTTTCTTGCCCTAAGGCCTTCAATCATCATCACAATATGTATTTCATACAATTTCATCACACAATAGTACACAGGTCATACAATATCCACACCAACAACATATTGCATATACACATCAAGTTCACACAATTAAAACGACAAAAGTCGACAAAACAACATATTTTCTAATTCCCGACCTAATTTAATCGGCCAACAATCTCAAAACCATCATCATAAGCAAGAACATTTTATAAGCTTTCTAACGCATCAAACCACGCCTCAAACCGAACCACAGATCAAAAATTATGAAGAAAACAAAATTGCACAAACAGCCATGTTCGCTAGGCGAACCCTCTAGCGAGCATTCGCTACCACCTTCGCTAGGCGAATGTCCAGCGAACCCACTATCAGCTAAAAACAGACACAAAGTTCGCTAGGCGAACCCCTTGGCGAACCAAGGCAGAACCAACCAG
The DNA here is from genome assembly GCA_022829125.1 of Lathyrus tuberosus. Classification (NCBI taxonomy): domain Eukaryota; kingdom Viridiplantae; phylum Streptophyta; class Magnoliopsida; order Fabales; family Fabaceae; genus Lathyrus; species Lathyrus tuberosus. The sequence goes on along the minus strand of JALAZF010000584.1, from coordinate 2,633,684 downwards.
AACCAAAAACATACAAAGTTCGCTAGGCGAACCCTCTAGCGAGCATTCACTACCACCTTCGCTAGGCGAACAACGTTAGCGAACCTTCGCTAACCTTCGTTAACTGGTTCGCTAGGCGAACCTGCGAAAACTCAGAAATTCTGCTGCGCTGTTACATAACCCAAAATGATATTTTTTCAACCAAAACATTTCCAAATCAACATATATCAATCAGAACCTAATCTAATCATGGCAACAAGCATTCTACCACATTTACGTCGATTTCCAACAGCAAAAACATCGATTTCTCAACATATTTCTCATTTCCAACCTAGAATTCAAAAGCTATGTAAAGACAAGAAAACATACAAGCACACATATACATAATCATACACAAACATAGTATAATCGAGTTTCGCACCCTTACCCGATTTAATCGTGTTTGATAAAGTCAGGAGATTGATTTCTTCTTTTCCAAGTTTCTCTCTTTTTCTTCTCTTCTTCTTTCTCTCTACTTTTCTTCTTCTCTTTTTCTTTCCTTTCTATTTTTCTCTCTTTCTATTTCTATTATATTCTTAACTTAACAAAATAAAGCAAAATGACCAAAATACCCCTACACTCAAATATCTCGCAAACGCTCCCAAAACGCGATAAAATATAATCACGATGAAAAATAACATATTTTCACATAAAAGTCAGAAATAAAATAATATAATAATAAAATAATCAAAACGACTCGATTAAATAAAAATAACCAAAACTGGGGCGTTACAACTCTCCCCCACTTAGAAATTTTCGTCCTCGAAAATATACCTGAGACGAACAACTCTGGATATGACTCCCGCATCCGACTCTCCAACTCCCAAGTCAAATTTCCCTCAGCAGCGCCTCCCCACGCTACCTTCACAAGTGCAATATCCTTGTCCCTTAACCGCTTCACCTCGCGATCCAAAATACTCACCGGTAAAGCCTCGACCGTAAGGTTTTCCCTTACCTCAACCTCATCCATCGGAATCACATGCGACAGATCCGGAATATACTTCCGAAGCTGTGAAACATGGAACACATCATGCAAATTCGACAGATTCGGCGGCAACGCCACCCGATAAGCCATAACACCCACTATCGCAGATATCTGGTAAGGACCAATAAACCGAGAAGTAAGTTTCTTCGACTTCAATGCACGACCAACACCCGTTACTGGCGTAACTCTAAAAAATACATGATCGCCCTCTTGAAACTCGAGATCTTTCCTTCTACGATCATGATAACTCTTTTGTCTACTTTGAGAAGCCTTCAGTTTCTCACAAATAAGCTTCACTTTTCCGTAGTCTGTTGAACCAACTCCGGTCCAACCACCGCACTCTCACCAGATTCGTGCCAACACAACGGTGTTTGACATCTTCGTCCATACAACGCTTTAAAAGGTGCAATTCCAATACTAGAATGGAAATTGTTATTATACGTGAATTCAATCAATGCAAGATAACTATCCCACACACCCCCTTGTTCAAGAACACAAGCCCTCAACAAATCTTCCAAAGACTGAATCGTTCTCTCCGTCTGTCCATCCGTCTGCGGATGATAAGCTGAGCTCAACCTCAATTTAGAACCCAACGCCTTCTGTAAACTTTCCCAAAATCTCGAGGTAAACCTTGGATCTCGATCCGAAACAATGCTCAACGGAACCCCGTGCAACTTCGCAATCACACTGATATAAATCTCAGCTAACCGCTCCAAAGAAAAACTGATGGCAATCGGAATGAGATGAGCCGATTTAATCAGTCTGTCCACAACCACCCAAATAACATTATGCCCTCGCTGAGTATTCGGCAACCCCGTTACAAAATCCATAAAAACGCTATCCCATTTCCATTCTGGAATATCCAACGGTTGCAACAAACCACTAGGCCTCTGATGTTCCACTTTCGACTTCTGGCACGTTAAACAAGCATACACAAACTGAGCCACATCTCTTTTCAATCCAGACCACCTGAAAATCTTTTTCAAATCTTGGTACATTTTGTTCGCTCCCGGATGTATACTCAAATTACTCCGGTGTCCTTCTTCCAAAATCATCCGTTTCAAATCCAAATCGTCTGGAATACAAATTCGCCCACGGAACCTCAACACACCATTAACATCCACTTGAAAATCACCACTCGCATCTTTTCCGCCAACCAACATCAAATCCACCAATTTCACATCTAACTTCTGTTTCTCACTTACCGTCGTCAGAAAATCATTAGTAACCTTCAACATACCCAGCCTCACACTATCCGGCGTCACTTCACATACCAAACTCAAATCTCTAAACGATTCCAAAAGCTCCCACTCCTTAACCATTAAAGCGGACATATGCAACGATTTCCGACTCAACGCATCGGCTACCACATTAGCTTTACCAGGATGGTAATTCAAACCAAAGTCGTAGTCCTTCAAAAATTCCAACCATCTTCGTTGCCTCATATTCAACTCCTTCTGATCAAACAGATATTTCAAACTTTTGTGATCACTAAAGACTTCAAACCTCGCACCAAAAAAGATAATGCCTCCAAATTTTCAATACAAACACCACAACCGCTAACTCCAAGTCATGCGTAGGGTAATTCTTCTCATGCACTCTCAACTGCCTCGAAGCATACGCCACGACCTTACCGTCTTGCATTAGCACCCCACCTAGACCAATCAAAGACGCATCACAATACAGCGGCCGGCCTACTACAGGCACCTGTAGGGATTAGTGCGTGAGACCGCGATCCACAAACTGACGCATGGGACTCACCCTTTACTCGGGAATAAAGAGGGGAAACATAGCATGTCACAAGAGCGAGGCGAGGTTTGGAACCCTACTGCGAGAGGGACGCCTCGTGAGCCGGGCTTCTAGAGATGAGGCCTTTTGGCGAAGCCAAGTCAATTTCGGGCCACCAAACCCTGCAACAATCAAAATCGAAGCTGTCGTCAATCTTCTCTTCAGCTCATTAAAACTTTCCTCACACCGAATATCCCAAATGAACGCTTGCCCTTAACAAGTCAACTGGGTCAAAGGAAGTGCTAGCTTAGAAAAACCTTCAATGAACCTTCGATAATATCCGGCCAAACCCAAAAAGCTTTTAATTTCAGTAACAGATCTCGGAGCCTCCCATTGTAGAACTGCTTCTACTTTAGATGGATCCACAGCAATACCATTACCTGAAATTACGTGTCCAAGAAAACTCACCTCCGACAACCAAAATTCACACTTGGACAATTTGGCAAAAAGCTTATTTTCCTTCAAAACCTGCAAAACAATACGCAAATGCTCCGCGTGCTCCTCCCGAGACTTAGAATAAATCAATATGTCATCAATAAACACAACAACAAATCGATCCAAATGCTCGTGGAAAATACGATTCATGTACTCCATAAACACACCTGGCGCATTAGAAACCTCGAACGACATCACAAAATATTCATAATGACCGTAATGTGTCCTAAACGCCGTCTTCTAAATATCTTCCTCTTTCACCCTAATCTGATGATACCCCGACCTCAAGTCAATCTTACTGAACACACAAGCACCAACCAACTGATCCATCAAATCATCAATTCTCGGAAGAGGATACTTATTCTTAATCGTCACCTTATTTAACTGGCGATAATTAATACACAATCGCATACTTCCATCTTTCTTTTTCACCAATAACACTGGAGCACCCCAAGGAGAAACACTTGGCCTCACAAACCTCTTCTCCAACAATTCATTCAATTGCTTCTTCAACTCTACCAACTCAGCTGCCGACATACGATAAGGTGCCATAGAAACAGGTCTAGTACCAGGAACTAGATCTATCGAAAACTCCACCTCTCTCTCTGGCGGCACATCTGAAATATCCTCAGGAAACACTCCCGGAAATTCACACACAACAGGAAACACATTAAGCGACACCTTACTATCCACAGTCAACGATGCAAACAACCCAAACAACTGAGCTTCATCTGCCAAAAGTTTCTTCAACTCTTTGGTAGATAAGAAACTCGAGTCTTCGTCTTCCTCAAGAGAAGGAAATCTTACTAACTTATGATAACAATCAATATGAACCCGATTGAATTGCAACCAATTCATTCCCAGAACCACATCTAACCCCTCCAACGGCAAACACATTAAATCCATCTCAAAGTCTTTACCATAAATGGTCAAAGGACAACTTAAACAAACCAAAGAAGTAGTTACTGACCCCATTGCTGGAGTATCAATAACCATCTCACCATCCATCAAAGACAACACAAGATTCAAACGCTTAGCGCACTCAGACGAAATAAACGAATGAGCCTCTCCAGTATCAATAATAGCAACTAAAGGTATACTATTAATAAAACAAGTACCTCTGATCAGACGATCTGCATTAGTAGTCTGAGTCCCTGCCAATGCAAAAACTTTCCCACCACAGTTGAAACACTTCGCCACATTCTTCCTTTTGCACTCAGCCGCTACATGTCCTACACCTCCACAATTGGTACACTTCCTCATATCTTTCCTGCACTCAAACTGACGATGCCCCAAATCACCACACCTATAACACCTCAGAGGACCAGACATACCTCCACCATTTGACCTTCGATCAAAAGTACCCCTTTGTTTACCCTTATCAGCTGGTGTTACATACGGACCACTACGGAACTATTGTTTCCCTTTTCTGTCACTCACACTCTTATAATGAGTAGAACGAGCCTTACTATCTTCTTCATAAATCCTACAACATTCCACCAAATCATAAAACCTTCTTATCCTTTGATAACCGATTGCCAGCTTAATCTCAGGACGCAATCCGCTCTCATACTTCACACATTTAGAAAACTCTGCAGTCGCTTCAGCATAATGAGGATAAAACTGCACAAGCTCCACAAACTTAGCAGTATAATCAACAACAGACATATTACCTTGTTTCAATTCCAAGAACTCAATTTCCTTCTTTCCTCTTACATCTTCGGGAAAATACTTCCTCAGAAACTCCTGGCTAAATAATTCCCAAGTAACTTCTTCATCCCCAGCTTCCAACACCTGACGAGTACTAACCCACCAGTCATCCGCTTCTTCCTGTAACATGTGAGTTCCCAGTCTCACCTTACTGTCCTCAGCACAATCCATAACTCGGAAAATCCTTTCAATCTCTTTCAACCAAATCTGTGCACCATCAGGATCATGTCTCCCTTTAAAGACAGACGGTTTGTTCTTCCTAAACTCATCATTACCAGCAGCATTAGGTGCACCCTGCACAACCCCAAAATGCGATAAAATATAATCACGATGAAAAATAACATATTTTCACATAAAAGTCAGAAATAAAATAATCAAAATGACTTGATTAAATAAAAATAACCAAAACTGGGGCGTTACATAGCTCGTGCAGTTTTTGCTTGTCTATTCTAGGTTGTTCTATGACAATTATGCTCATCATATAAACTCACCACTTGCCAATATTGGTTACCAACCCTTTTACCGATTCTCATGTAGAACTTGCATTCATCAATACACCTAACAACCATCCTCTTCGCATCATTCTTCTTTAGATACACATTGCCCTCTCCCATCCTTGAATAGTTATAGCTCGTGCAGTTTTTGCTTGTCTATTCTGGGTTGTTCTATGACAATTATGCTCATCATATAAACTCACCACTTGCCAATATTGGTTACCAACCCTTTTACCAATTCTCATGTAGAACTTGCATTCATCAATACACCTAACAACCATCCTCTTCGCATCATTCTTCTTTAGATACACATTCTTTTTTTACATCATAGCATACTCCTTTATGGCTTCCCTTACCAAATCCTTGTTGTTAAATATCATGCATAATTGAAATTTGGTTCCCTCACCAACCTTATAGGTAGGATACCTCTCATACTCTTCATCATCTTCACTCTCACGTGGTGTCTCCAGTTGGTCAGAATCTTCACCATTATCATGGTGAAAGTCATTGTCATTGACATGTGGTTTAATTGTTTCAGTTGGAATTACAGTTGCCCAATCCAACTCAGGTTCACTCTCCAACTCAAGTTCACTATCCAAATCAGGTTCATTGTCATCAACACCATCACCTACTTCAGCATCATTATCCACATCAACATCATCACCTACTTCATCATCATTATCCACATCAACACCATCACCTACTTCAGCATCATTATCCACTTCAACACCATCACCTACTTCAGCATCATTATCCAGTTCAACAACATCACCTACTTCAGCATCATTATCCACATCAACAATATCACCTACTTCAGCATCATTATCCACTTCAACACCATCACCTACTTCAGCATCATCACCCACTTCAGCATCATCAACTACTTCAACATTATTGTCTACTTCCACCTCATCAACAATTTTCTCACCAGTACATTGAACCTTATAATCATCAGAAGTTATGCCATGTCCTACTTCTGCATCATCTACAATGTCAGGTTCACTTATACTATTCTCAACATACAAATCTATTACCTCATATCCATTAGCATCCCTAATTAGTTGCAACACGTCACCATCACCGTTAATCTTTCTAAGGCCATGAGTAAAACTAAACCTAGGGTTCCAATACCAAATACACATAATGTCTCTATACTCCTCTTTTTTAATCAATTCCAGCAACTCAAAATAGGACAGATAGTCAACATCCCATTTCCAATTCATTTCTGAAATTAACCCAGCAACATACAGTTTCACAGGGGTGTCCACAAAATAACCTCTGTGATGAACTCTAAACCTAATTTTTTGAGTTTGTGATGGCCTGGAATACAATGTAAATACAAGTCAGACAAAGGAACAGGCACAAATCAACATAACCCAAATGGGACCATAAGCCCTAAACGACAAAGGAACACAAACCCTAAAACGACTGGGACCACCACGTGCAAAAAAAGCACAAACCCTAAAACGAAAATGACATGTTTCTATCATGGGGGACAAAATACAACATACCTGAGATAAAACTTCTCCTCTTCGTTGCTTTTTGCTCTCGCTGAAGGAATTTTGTCCATTGTGATTTTCTCCTCCTCTTTGCTAAGGCTTTGAGTGAAGCAATTGGGGAAGAACACAAGCGAATTCTTGAAGATGATTTCTAGGGTTCACAAATATACGTGTTTTCTTCTATTATAAATGGGGAAGATGTTTATAAAAATGTTTTCTTCTTGAAACTTTTTTGTTTAAGTTAATGAAAAATGTTTTTTATTTTAAATGTTTATAAAAATTAAATATAATAAGTTTTTAATGACATGGCAATGTTATTTCTAGCCTGGGACAACATCTACTGTCAGCACTGACCATGCCACATAGCCCAAACTGAAGAGGGGACCAAGAAAATCCCAAGATAATTCAAAGTGAGAAAAACGTAAGTTGGGGGACTAAAACAACATTTAAGCCATAATTATTTATGTATGATTGAAGACCAGATCACACGGCTTAAGAAGATAGTGGAATTGGTTGAAATGAAAATAAAGCGTTAGAATGATACACCTCAAGAGGATGACGTTCATGACAACATTGTCAACTTATAGTTAGGAGGTGAAGCATTATACCGAGGCCACACCAATATGAAAGATAATAAATGAGGGGCTTGAAATGCAAGACGGACTCAAGAAAAATCAAGATTTAATAAGTTTGATTCGAGTCATTACTTGAATCAAGTGTTTCGAGTCAAGCAACTTTGTAACTCATGTCACATTTCTCGGATGCTAAAACTTCAAGTTCACTCATGATTCGATTCAAACATGCTTATGACTGAGAAATAGAATATGTAAAACATCTATTTAATCCTTTTGATTCGAACCAAGAAAGTCCTTCTATTTATAAAAAATATTAGACAAATTAATTAATTTATAAAAAAACATCTATTTAATATATAAATAAAAATATAATTTTATTCTTTATTGTGATATTCAATAATTGAATGGATAATTAAAAATAAAAGTAACCTCCAATATTTAAAAATTTATAAACATGATTTTATTTTAATAATGATATATTTTGTATGCGGGATTTTAATAAGAGATTGAAAAAGTGTTATTTTAAAAGTTCAAAATAGAATATGTAATGGTGTATATCTAAACAACTTAACTCAAATGTATTGTAGAAATATATATATATATATATATATATATATATATATATATATATATATATATATATATATATATATATATATATATATATATATATATATATATATATTGTTATAAGTGGATTGCGGGAAACTGTTGGATGCATTTGTAGTTGAGATATTTGTTAGCGTCATGGGAATAATTCATGTGTGTTAAGAAGATTCTTGAAGGATTACTATTCTCTTATGGTGGTCGGTCGGTTTTGATATGACTGGCCTAGAACAGTTGCCCCCAAGCCCATGCCTATGCTCGGCAAGGCATGGGTTTTTTTTTACTCTAGCATCGACTGTTGACCACTCTCGTGTTTATGTCTGGAAGATCAAATGAAAGTGTTTTAGTTCTAGGGATTCGTGAATTTAATGCCCCATACTTCAAACATTATTTTGTTAGTGCCATCGTTATAACAAAACACTTGAGTGTTGTGTGCAAGTGATGTGACATGTTTGATATAATACACTTCCTTTCGTATGCTATAATATAGTCTTTAAAGATTTAAATTTTTTTTCTTTGAGCCTTTTTCCTAGTTTAGCAATTATCTTCTTCTCAGGCGTTTTACTTCCCTGGATCTGAAAAAATCACAGAAGAGTACTAACAAATCCCAGAAGAATGTTTCATTTCTTGGGTGGATTTTGCTTACTCGTCTATATTTTCTATTTTGCTAAGGTAGGCATCTTGATGACGCCTTTACCGAAATCGATCCATCTTCCTACAAAGGAGTCTTGAATCCTACGGAGGATGAAAGGATATGCAGTAAGTATAGAGTTTCCACCATTACATTTTATGAGTACAATTTTTCCACTATAGGTCTTCATCTACCGTTCACTGGCTTTGAGATAAAAGTTCTGAAGCATCTGGTGATCGCTCCTTCGCAATTTCATCATGTAAGCTGGCCATACATGAAGGTTTACCAATATTGGTGCGAATACTAGAAAGGAAAGCCTTTCGTGGCCCTTTTCTTTCATCTATTTAAATGTCTTCGTAGTCATGTGGCTTAGGGGCGTTGTAGAGGTTTAATTTCTTTGGATTCGGTTGTGCATGGCTTTGGGTCTCTTCCCAAGCTACCAATATTTAAATAGCGTTTCTTTCTAGTTGGCCTCATTAGGCCCTAAGGTTCATGTCATGGTCTGCGTCGTTGGGGACAAAGTGGAGGGACTGTATGCCAAGTTGTTTCCCAAGTATTGAACTAAAAGTCATTTCCTTATGGGGAATAGAATGTGTGTGTGTGCGCGCGTATATGTGTGTGTGTGTGTATATATATATATATATATATATATATATAAAGAGGAAGATCTTTCTGATGAGGCTCTGTACCAGAAGAAGCGGCTAATGAACTTCATTAGTAATTTGGTTTACTTCGGAGGAGCTACCCCCACGAAGAAGGCAGATCAGAAATTCTTGCAGCACCTCATTAATGTTCAATTGCTAATAAAAGCCCGCTTTGGGAAGAAAGAAAGGTCGTCTTTGTTATCTTTCGAAAACTATTGGATTTTTTGTCTTTAATGCTCTGTCCATGACATATTTGTTCTAGCATTAATTATGATGGTGCATAGATCATATGAAAGATGAAGTAAATCTTCGCATTTTGAAGCGAGGGATATGGTCGGCGGAAAGTGATATTGCTTTGGGCCCTCTTCATCTATATCCAGGTGTATCGGTCCTTCTTGCACGTTCGTTGCTGGCGGGGTCAAGTTCAAGCTTCTTTAGAGACCGCCAGACCTATCCCTTGGAAAAAGATGGCACGTATTTGGCTAACTTGTTCGGACCTTCCCTAGAGGAGGAGCTGGAAACTTTGGCTCGGTATAACCGACGTGCCTGTGTTGCTTTGACCAACATTATGATGAGAAGCAACAGTTAGAGGAAAGTGTTCACATTTGAAGCTTCAACGAGATAAATACCTATAAGAAGTGAAGATATCTTATATCTTTCTCACCGGGGTATGAGACATTTTGATTTCCTAAATATTTCTAGCTCTCTCTCTGACCAGGTGTCTCATATGTTAAAGATTGTGGTAAAGAAAAATCAAAATCTGACTTCTACTTCGGGCAGACTATCGTCTTCTCGGGAGGAATTAGAGTCTTTGCATCATTAGAACGTTTTTCTGACTTAGCAGCTAGCCTACTGTATGAGTTATACCCTTGAGGCAGTTTCGCAGTCGTTGGAAAATTCTTTACAACGAGTGAAGCATTTTAATCAACCTCTAGTTGTCTTTAGGGAGCATATACGGGCAGATTAAATACTCAAGGGTGGAGAGATCGTTTCTCTGCAGAGGTAACCATGTCAGCCACTTATTTTTTTATGTACTTTATGTGGAGTAATGTGTAATGGGATCATATTTGTGTATATACTATCTCTTTTGGAATGAAAAACTTTTTTACCTAATTAAGGTGTATTCGTAGGATCCTGAGTACTAAGCTCTGGATCTTATGCTGACTTACAAAGTCTTCCATCAAAGTTAACTAGACGTCACTTAGGCCATTACCGAACAAGAGTCAGTTCCTCTTCCCTTTGCCAGATGAAATCTGGTCAGGGGTATACGCGTGGACAACCCACCATGGCCTTTAGAATGGCTAGTTACTAGAGGGTGTGGATCATTATTGCCTACGGGGAATTGATTACTATAATCGGACTTGCAAAGCGCCTTTGACAGTACCCCTGACTTTTGGTGGGGAATTGATTGTTGTAGTCATACATGCAAAACCTCTCCGGCAATATCCCTGAATTTTGGTGGAAAATTGATTGTTGTAGTCGTACATGCAAATCCTCTCTGGCAGTACTCTTGACTTTTGATGGGGAATTGGTTTTTGTAGCTAGACGTGTAAAGTGTGTCCGACAGCGCCTCTATATTTCTTTGTGTTTACATTGTAATGTGAAATTGATTGTTGTATCCAGACATGAAAAATGTCTCTGATAACACGCCTAATTTTCTTTGTATTGGACCTCGATCACGTTAGTCGTACCTCGGGTTCACAATTATTATGCACAAATATTTCAGAAAATGGCATATTTCATTTATATTCACAAAATATTCTTTTACATGAGGATGATGGTTATACAATCACAACATTTAATATAAACGGGACAAAGAAAACATAACTAGATAAGGTAGCCGCCACTTATTCTTTTTACTCACCTTGGCCAGCCTAGCCGCTTTTTGGATGACAGATACCCATCATGTTGAGTTGTCCAATTAGGGAAGTGTTTACCATCGAAATTGGTAAACAAACGATAGTCTTCCAAAAAAATTATATATTTGGTTACTAACAGGATCGACTAGATTGATCCTAGGACATATGCTTCTATTTGTTTCAAGTTTTGTTATGTATGAACATTTCGATAATGATCTTTTGATTGATTAAAGGTAAAGTTACAATTCTTAAAGAAATGCAGAAAAGTAAATTCTAAAGTAAATGACTTTAAAGTAAACTTGCAAGAAGTGTAAATGATGAAATCTTAAATGATTCAATGCAAATTATAAAAGTATGGTGGTCACACGTACATTTCACTCAGGAAACTCTTTTCTCATTACACACAGATACTGAGTAAATTTGAGTTTTTGTACAAGTTTCAACACACGAATCCTAACTGCTAAGACTCCTACTTATAATGAATCGAAAATAACCGTAATTTAACGGTCTTTTTGCCATAAGATGCCACGTCTTCGATTTGCATGCATTTCGCTACTCAAAACTCTCCACGTGTCTTCAAGAAACGGATAAGCCTAAAAAACAGTCATTAACCCCATTTTGAATTGTATCCGTCAAACGGTACTCTAAGCAACTTCGTTGAAATCAAATCTTGACTAAAAAATATTTCTAAGTCCTAGACCATAGCTTCCTTTATGCAAGAGCATCTTCGACTAGGTTTTCAATACTTTTCTATCGAAAACAACACATTCTTTTTCAGAATATCTCTTCAAATTCAACTAGCTCATTTCAACTATTCATGTGCGTCGAAATTCCAGCCAACAAATTGCCCCCCCCCCCCCCCCCCCCAAAATGTCATTTTCGACTATAAGGAGAAAAAGACATTTTTTAAATATTTCGACGCTACAGCATCTTCACTGCTATGACATCATGGTCATCATGACCATGTCTCTTCAGACGTCTTTTTGAGACGTGCAAAAATCCAACTTTAATCATCACACTCATATTTCTTAGGAGATCTTGTGCCACGCCAATTGCCACCGTCCAATCAATCTCTCCCTGATCAACACACGTCCCACGATCCAAACCCATTATCAGCATTGTTGAAATGAAATGTTTCTTATTACTCCTCTATAAATACTTCTTTTCACCTTCTTCCTCATTTTTTTCACTTCTGAACTTTGTCTTCTAAAACGCAAAAACAAACTTCATTTCCTTTCAACAAAACTTCAAGTAAACTCAAATCTTCTTCATTTACAACATCAATGGCGTCCAAAGCAAAGAACCCAAAAGATTCAAAGAAACAAACTTCTCTTCCTCCAGTTCATAAAATCCCGGGTCCCAAAGTTGGAGGGAATCAACAGTATATCCCCGATCCTCCACTTGAAGAAGAGAAACGTCGCATCTACCAATCTCATGTATTAATTCCTATTTTAATTTCTGGAAAAACACATGCAATTGCTGGTCCTTTACCAGAGATTAATAATAATGCTAAAAAACTTAGAGGATATGTTCCCACTAATCATAGAACTAAACCCATAGCAAGTAGGAAAATATCTAAGGCTAGCATCGAAGCTATGAATACCGAACTAGGTAAGGTAGCTTATACCGAGGAAAAGTCCTCGAATGAGCCTATAGAGAAACCCATTAACCTATATTATATGAGCAATGCTCTTATAGTATTTCGCTCTTGTCCTCTTGTCGAAAGACCCTGAGAATTATTTGTCTTGGCTCACGAAGATAGAGAAAAAGAAAACCCAATTTTGGAAAGATATGGAAATCTTCGACATGATTCAACTGTCAAAAACTGGATCAGGTTATTGCCAAACTATGTTGCTAACTTCTTGTACTTTTGGGATAGCACTCACCACAATTTTCACTTCCCTTGTGGAATGTAAACTCTAACACTATTCGGCATTGCTGCAATCACTGGTCTTCGACCAACCAGAGACATTTTTCATCCCAACCACATGACTGAGGATACCATTGGCTTCGATGGAAATCAAGCCACTTTTACTCATTACATCTCTGACCACCACAAGAAGGACACTGAAGAATTTTCTGATGAAGAACATATTGCTTTCCTCACACTTTGGCTATCTCGATGCGTTTTCTGCTCAAAGTCTCTACAAGTGGCGAATAATTTTTTAACTATGGCGAACCAAATACACACTGGTCATAAGCTCTGTCTTAGCCAAATGATTTTAGGTTGCCTGTATAAGTCTCTATGAGAAGGTGTTGAAATCCTTAAGCAAATCCAACTTGGATCGAACCTACTATTAGCTGGCCCATTTTGGTTGCTTCAGCTGTGGCTAAATGCCACTTTCGAACCTTCATTGCCAACCCGCAACATAATCAACGAAGAGGCTGATGAGATCAAGAATAAAAGGGTCGAAGGGACACGCCTCGTCCAATCGACTCCTAGTGACAAAGGGTTAAATCTGCAGAAGACTTTCACTGAATATGTAATGATGTATGCCAAGCACTACAATTTTACTCCCTCTATGGCTCCCTCCGCCAATAGGAATTACGGCCCATAATGGTTCACTAGAAAGTTTCCAGCTCCTTCGAAAGATCAAGAAGTAGAATCTTTGGCCATATGGGAAGCATTCCTCACGTCGAAGTTGATAGCAACAAGGCTCAGACCTTCCAAGAATCAAATAATCCTTCACATCTACCAACCCAATCTTGTCTCCCGACGGTTTGGACACAACCAAGTTCTACCCAAACCAATCTTCCCAAAGAAAAGCTTTGTTGTCCTTTACAACATGTACCATACTGAGGCTGAATGTAATGAATAAATGTCTCAATACATTGGCACTACTCAACTCACCATCATTCCATTCAAACCATTATACCACTGTTCCCAAGAATATGATACTTGGTGGAGACATTACTACTCCACATAAATGTTCGACTTTAATGCCTTTACTCAACACTTAACATCTGCTTTTGCTTCTGTACAGGAAAGATCCAAGAAAGGTACTTCGACTCACATAAAAGAAATCCAAAAATTCCAAAAGTACTTTGAGACTGTCTACAGACCTGGTGACCTTTGTCGAACCATCCGTGAAGCAACAGTTACTTTGAGAGAAAAAATTGTAAAGAAACTCCCCGATTTAAAACTACCTTCGTACGTTAAACACAAACACGAGTATGAGTTGGCTTTTAACTTGTATCCACCAAGATTCCTCGACTACCAGCGGTTGATTTCGACGTGGCTTTTAGCCCTCCATTTCTCGACTGGTTCGTTTGTGGGGATTTCGTGAAAATCCTTCGACAAGACTCTCAAAAGCTAGCAAAACAGGTGGTTCCGACTAAGCACACTCTGGATAGTTTCAAAGGACATCTTCATATTGGCATAGAGGATGTTCAGGTACTTTATCCTATATATGAAGGTGCGTAATAAGAGGAATTTTCAATTTAATCTATTTTCTTCTAACAGATTCTTGACACCTTTTTTACTTGTGGCATTTGTTTTTGACCTGTTATTATTTTAGCCGTCGAAAGAAAACAGCCAGCAAAAGGTCTAGCAAAGAAAACTGCCAGTTCGACCAAAGACGAAGGTCAAGAAGAAAAAACCATTAAACCAACAACAAAGGTACACCTTATGTTTTTTTTTCTTATTTCTCTTGATGTATTATCTTTATATGCTAATGTTTATGTTATTTTCAGGTAAACGGAAAACCTCCTCCGACTCCAAAGAAACGAAAAGCCAAAGAACCCCAGGTTCAAGTAGTCAAATCAGATGATGATGACTTGTCACCTGACACCTCTAAAATGGCCAAGAAGAAAAAGAAGGCAAAGACTTCCGACGCCACCTCTCAACCAAAAACCAACATTATCAAAATCAAACCCAAGAAACCTGTCACTCCCAAGGTAATCGAAGTTGACCCTGAACCTGCTACCAAGGGTACTCCTGAACGGATCAAGAGTGATAACTCTAGCCCTGGTGCAGATGGTCCTAAGGTAAAATAATCTCACCTTACTTTCTTTATCCACTTTTTATTTTTCGACTTAACATGATTTGAATCCTTTTGCAGGGTGGCCCAGATGTTACTACACAGTCTAGCATTAAACATGCCATCCCTGGGAGCACCAACACTTCTTCATATCATCCCACATCTAATAAAGAGTCGAACAAAGATTCTACAGGCGAAGTAAATAAACCCACTGAGGAACAAAAAGAAAATTTTCCCCCAAAAGACACAACCTAACATTCCCAAACTACCTACTTCAACCATGAAGATGACGAAGAAGAAAAACATCAAACCATGGATATCGAAGAAACCACACACATCCAAAACATAGAGGAAGTTGTGCAAGAAAAAGTAGACGATTCTTCTACAGAAATCAACCAAGGCGATGATGCCCCAGACGAGGAAGAATACCAGGAAGAAGATCAACCCCTGTTTGACTATGCGAACAATCCTCCAGACGAAGAAGAAGATGATGAAGAGAACCAGGGTGAAATGCCCAAGACCAACCAAACTTCTGAGACTGCCAAAGCTTTTAAGGCTCCTTCGACTGGCACAACTGTTGCTCCTTCCCAGGAAGAATTGGAAAACTTGAAGAAAACCAAGCCAGCAGAATACTTGAAGGTAATCATGAGCACAAAAGGTAGTTCAACTGAAAAATGCTCTAGTCCTTTGACTGTCTCGGGTGGTTAATCTACCAATGAGCATACTGATGAACTGCTTAAGAAAATCAAGGAGAAAGCCTTTGAGGTTGATTTGCTCAAAGCCTTAGAAGACAGTCATTTTGCTTGCTTTAGCATCAAAGACCTCTTGAAGCAAGTCGACATCTTAACCACACCTCATGAAATCACAGATGTCATTATGGAACTTGGGCTGCTCATCGATCACATCACTGCAGATCTCAACCGCCGAAGGGACGTTTTGACCAAAATTCAGAACAAAATGAACACTCAAACGGCTGAATGGGATGCTGCCACTGAATCCACCAACAAGGTTGCCGAATTGGAGAAAAACTTTGAACAAAATCAAGAAGAGTTCAAAACTTGTGCTAACAACATTGCTGCTTGGGAAAAACAAATAAAAGAGTTGCAAGCCAAGATTCAAAAGGCTAAAGAGCGCCAAGAAGAAATTTAGAAGCTTGACCGCCAAGAGCTCGACAATGAGATTCTGGTAGGGTGCATTATGTCGAACGGGCCCAGGCTTTAGGAGTAGAAATTGACACCCTTAACTCTAATAAGTCTGTCATTGACTGCCGCCTGTTGCTCTCGAAGACAACACATGAATGAATGAAGGCTACCATTCCCTTCTAATTATCCTGCTTGCTTATATTTGTAACAACTTGACTTTTTTTATTTCGACTCTGGGATTTTGTAATGTAATGACTTAGCCATTTTCCATTTGAATTTAATCACCATTTTGGCTTCCATATTGCATATGAATCATTTTGTTGATATCATAACCTCCTGAAGCACAAGCCTATATTTTTTTAAATACTTCCCATTGACTCTCAGGAGTCTTTGATCTTCAGCTAACTCTTCAACATCATAAGCATTGTTAGAAAACACCTGGATAATTTGGAATGGGCCTTCCCATTTTATGGACCATTTACCCAATGTCATATCTTTTTTTTCCATAGGTAGAATCACCTTCCTAACTAAATCTCCAATCGAAAACAAGTTGAATTTAACCTTTTTATTATATGTTTTTTCTACTCTCTTCTTCTGTCTCTTTAGTAATTCTAAGGCATTCAACCTTTCTTCGTCTAAATCAACTAATTCATCCAACATAATATTCCAATAAGATTCAGATGGAATTTCATTTTGTCTCTGAATTTTAGTTGATTGGAGATAAATTTTGACTGGCAGCACTGATCGAAAAGGCGTAGAATTTGTAGCCTCTTTAGGGGAGGTTCGACATGCCCACAAAATCTGGTCCAATGTCTTATGCCAATTTCTTGGCTTTTTCCCTACATGTTTATTTATTAACCCAATTACCACTTTATTCGCGGCTTCGACTTGGCTGTTTGCTTGGACATAATAAGGAGTAAATGTTAGCAGTTTGAATCCTACTTTGTTAGCAAAGTCTTGGACCTTTCGACCAGTAAACACTGACCCTTGATCAGTTGTGATGGTTTCTAGGATCCCAAACCTATAAATTAGGTGTCTTTGGATAAATTTAATCACAACGTCTTGATCAACATTCACCAAAGGTATGGCCTCGATCCACTTAGTAGAGTAGTCAATGCCCACTAGGATGTATTTATGACCTTTAGATGACGTTGGTCGAATCTCACTAACCAAATCCAATGTCTAACCCCTAAAAGGCCAAGGTTTCACAATAGAATACAATTCGCTTGCAGGAACATGTGGTATGCCTGCATGTATCTGGCACTCTTGGCACCCTTTGGCAAACTTAATGCAATCTTTCAGCATAGTAAGCCAATACATTCCTTGTCGAGACAAAAGCCACTTCATCTTATGGCCTACTTGGTGAGCCCTACATGCCCCACTATGGACATTCAACAAAGCCAAATATGTAACACCCCCTTTCTATACCCCCAAATAATCACATAATCATTTAGGCACATAATTAAAATTTTCATCAGAGTATAAGAATAGACATGGTATAAAAGAGGTATGTCACATTATACGTGAAATTAAAACATTCAACACCTGCTCAACAATTGATATGCAACAGTGGGGTAACTTTGCAACAGAGGAACTTAGTCCTTACTCCCACATCTCAATATTTAGAATAAAAGCGGAAAATCTAAACATTGAATAACAACTAGCATATATACATATCATATATACATCATCAAGTATTATCCACCAACATAATTCATGTTTACATAAACATTCATCAACAAGATACATGGACAAATGTATCACAAAAGAATCATAGCCTCCTAGCTACCCGGTGCTACATATCAGAGCCGACCGACCAAAAGAATGAAGACACGCTTCACAAAAGACCACCAGCATACCTACTCTGCAATGCCTCATAGAGCATCATAAAACAGCAGAAGGGTGAGAAATATTATCATAATAACAATGCATACAATTATATATCTTAGCATAAAAAATACACATATTCCACATTCTCACCATAATTCATCACAATTCACCCATATACATCACAATGCATATATATATATATATATATATATATATATATATATATATATATATATATATATATATATATATATATTCACAACCAAGCATATACATCATGCATACTTCCACAATTCTTATCATTCCACATAAACATACACATTTATGTTTATTCATCAATGCATCATTATAAAGATGATAAATGCAAATCATAGAGACCGACTCACGACTCTATGCAAATGCAATGCGGTACCGACTCAATCATTTCTCAACACTAGTTCCCTCAGGAACTATGCTGGAACCATCGCTCGTTACATCACTGTAACTCCCCGTCGGGCATACGATGTTCCCCATCGCTCACACCTCTTATTTTTAAGGCACACGATCCTATATGATCGCTCACACCTCTTATTTTTAAGGCACACGAAGTTTATGGATCGCTCACACCTCTTTGTATAAGGCACACGACCCGATCGCTCACACCTCTTTATATAAGGCACACGATCGTTTATAACCATCGCTCACACCCCACAAGCGGGCACATGACGTTACAACGGATTCTCATTAGAATCCCTCAACACAAGAATGCACATCATTATGCTTCACATGCAAATGACTCAAGACATTCTTGAAATGCATACATACTCACAATATATTTATGCATTCATCTCATACAATCACATAAAATTTATTTACATTCACATCAATGCAATATTGTATGATTCACATCCAAACACACATTCAAAACGGTAAAAGTCGCTAAATATCACTATTCCCGACTTTCTGACATAATTAAATCGGCTAACAATTTCCAAATCATCATAATAAGAAAGAACATTCCATAAGCTTTCTAATGCATCAAACCACGCCTCAAACCGAACCACAGATCAAAAGTTATGCAGCAAACAAAATTACACAAACAGCACTGTTCGCTGGGCGAACCCTCTCGCGAGCATTCGCTAGCCCTTCGCTAGGCGAATGTTCCAGCGAACCAACTACTAGCTAAAAACAGATACAAAGTTCGCTAGGCGAACCAAGGCAGCAACCACCAACATCAAAAACACCCAAACTTCGCTAGGCGAACAACTCAGCGAACCTTCGCTGACCCTCGCTAGCTGGTTCGCTAGGCGAACCCGTGAAAACATTACTCGCTACTGCTTCGCCCCAGGTTCGCTAGGCGAACCAAGGAAAACTCAGAATTTTTCAGCGCTGTTGAAAACCCAAAATCCATATTTTTCAACCCAAAACATTTTCAAAACAACATATATCAACCAGAACCTATTCTAATCATGGCAACAAACATTCTACCACGTTTACGTCGATTTCCAACCGCGGAAACATCGATTTCTCAACATCGACCTAGAATAGAAAACTATGAAAACACAACAAACAATCCAATACACACATACATAATCATACATAATGATATACATTGATGAGATAATAAGATTTCACACCCTTACCCAGATTAATCGATTCCTAGAAGTTGATTTCTTGATTTTTCCTAGCTTTTCCCTCTTTTCCTTCTCTTCCTCTTTCTTTCTCTCCTTTTTCTCTCTATTTTTCCTTTCTATCTCTTTCTCTCATATTTCCTCTTCTTATCTCTTTTTCTTTTCTATTTCTTATTTTCTACACAACTTAAATTAATTCATTTTCTCACACAATTATATTTCCACTAAATTTTCTAACTTAACATTAATTGAGAAATATCCAAAATACCCTCCATTCTAATTTTCCCCGAAAACTCTCAAAAACGGTAAAATATCATAACATGTCAACATAGCATATCAACACACCAATTTCACAGATAAAATAATTTATCACTCAATATAAATAAAAGACTCAACAAAATGGGAAATAATCGAAATCGGGGCGTTACAAGTCTCCCCCACTTTAGAAATTTTCGTCCTCGAAAATATTACCTGATTCAAACAATTCCGGATACGACTCTCGCATCATACTCTCTAGTTCCCAAGTCATATTGCCTTCCGCAGCGCCTCCCCACGCTACTTTCACAAGCGCAATATCCTTGCCTCTTAGCTTCTTAACTTCACGGTCCAAAATCCTAATCGGTAAGGCTTCAACCGTAAGGTTATCTCTCACTTCAACCTCGTCCATAGGAATAACATGTGACGGATCCGGAACATACTTCCGAAGTTGCGAAACATGGAATACATCATGCAAATTCGAAAGATTCGGAGGCAACGCCACACGATAAGCCACAGCACCAACTCGTGCAGAAATCTGATACGGACCAATAAAACGAGAAGTCAATTTCTTCGACTTCAAAGCACGACCCACACCCGTAACCAGCGTAACTCTCAAAAACACACGGTCGCCTTCTTGAAACTCAAGATCTTTTCTTCTCTTGTCATGATAACTCTTTTGTCTACTTTGAGAAGCTTTCATCTTCTCACGAATAAACTTCACTTTCTCTGTCGTTTGTTGTACCATCTCCAGTCCAACTATCGTCCTCTCACCGGTTTCATGCCAACACAAAGGTGTTCGACATCTCCGACCATACAAAGCCTCAAATGGTGCCATAGTTATACTTGAATGAAAACTGTTATTGTAGGTGAACTCAATCAACGCTAAATAACTATCCCAAGCACCACCTTACTCGAGCACACAAGCACGCAATAAATCCTCCAACGATTGAATCGTCCTCTCGGTTTGACCATCCGTTTGCGGATGATAAGCCGAACTCAATCTTAGCTTAGAACCCAAAGCCTTTTGTAAACTCTCCCAAAACCTCGATGTGAATCTAGGATCTCTATCCGATACAATACTCTTAGGAACTCCATGTAACTTCACAACCACAAGAATATAAATCTCGGCTAACTTCTCCAAAGGATAACTAATATCAATTGGAAGGAAGTGAGCAGATTTAGTAAGCCTATCAACGATTACCCAAATGGCATTATGACCTCTTTGCGTATTCGGCAATCCCGTAACAAAATCCATTGATATACTATCCCATTTCCACTCCGGAATGTCCAACGGTTGCATCAATCCACTAGGCTTTTGATGTTCCACCTTAGACTTTTGACAAGTTAAGCACGCATACACAAATTGAGCCACATCTCTCTTTAACCCGGACCACCAAAAGATTTTCTTCAAATCTTGATACATTTTATTCGCTCCCGGATGAATACTTAAATTACTTCGGTGCCCTTCTTCCAATATCATCTTTTTCAACTCCGCATCAACGGGAATATAAATACGACCACGGAATCTCAAAACTCCAAAATTATCAACCTTGAAATCCTCGTTCTCATTCATCATCAAATCGACGAACTTCAAATCCAACTTCTGCTTTTCACATACGGTTGCAAGAAAATCATTTGTAACATGTAACATACCAAGTCTCACACTTCTCGGCGTCATTTCACAAACCAAACTCGAGTCTCTAAAATTCTCCAAAAGTTCCCATTCTCTCATCATCAATGCGGACATATGTAACGATTTCCGACTCAAAGCATCGGCCACTACGTTTGCCTTACCCGGATGGTAATTCAAACCAAAATCATAATCCTTCAAAAGCTCTAACCACCTTCTTTGTCTCATGTTCAATTCTTTTTGATCAAATAAATATTTCAAGCTCTTGTGATCACTTAAAACTTCAAATCTTGCACCATAAAGATAGTGCCTCTAAATTTTTAAAACAAACACCACGGCCGCTAACTCCAAGTCATGTGTAGGATAATTCTTTTCATGCACTCTCAATTGTCTTGAAGCATAAGCCACAACTTTTCCATCTTGCATCAAAACACCACCTAAACCAACCAATGAAGCATCACAATACACAACAAATGGTTCCGTCGGATTTGGCAAAATCAAGATCGGAGCCGTTGTCAACCTTCTTTTTAGCTCATTAAAACTCTCTTCACAATGAATATCCCAAATGAAAGCCTTTTCCTTACAAGTCAATTGCGTTAACGGAAGTGCCAACTTCGAAAATCCCTCAATAAACCTCCGATAATAACCCGCCAAGCCTAAAAAGCTTCGAATCTCCGTAACCGTTCTAGGAGCCTCCCATTGCATCACCGCATCAATCTTAGATGGATCAACACTAATACCACTACCGGAAATAACATGTCCAAGAAAACTTACTTCCGACAACCAAAATTCACATTTCGACAACTTAGCATACAATTGTTTCTCTTTCAAAATTTGTAACACAATCCTCAAATGCTCTTCATGCTCCTCTTGAGACTTAGAGTAAATCAAAATATCATCGATGAACACAACCATAAAACGATCTAACTGTTCATGAAAAATACGATTCATGTATTCCATAAACACACCCGGCGCATTAGAAACCCCGAATGGCATCACGGAATATTCGTAATGACCATACCGTGTCCTAAAGGCCGTCTTTTGAATATCCTCTTCTTTCACAAGAATCTGGTGATATCCCGATCTCAAATCAATCTTGCTAAAACACGCGCACCAACCAATTGGTCCATCAAATCGTCGATCCTCGGAAGCGGATACTTGTTCTTAATTGTCACCTTATTCAATTGTCGATAATCAATGCATAACCGCATACTCCCATCCTTCTTCTTTACCAACAATACTGGAGCACCCCAAGGAGAAACACTTGGTCTTACAAATCTCTTGTCCAACAAGTCATTCAATTGCTTCTTCAATTCTACCAACTCCGATGCCGACATACGATACGGTGCCATCGAAACCGGTCTAGTACCAGGAACTAGATCAATAGAAAACTCAACTTCTCTTTCCGGCGGTACACCCGTAACATCCTCCGGAAACACTTCAGGAAAATCACACACCACTGGGAACATATCGAGCTCTACTTTGCTCTCCACCGACAATGATGCAAACAAACCGAACAATTGAGCTTCGTCCGCTAAAAGTTTCTTCAACTCTTTAGTGGATAGGAAACTCTCATCTTCGTCATCTTCCAAAGAAGGAAACCTCACTAACTTGTGATAGCAATCAATATGAACCCTATTAAATTGCAACCAATTCATACCCAAGACCACATCCAATTCTTCCAACGGCAAACACACTAAGTCCATCTCAAAGTCTTTACCATAAATGGTCAAAGGACAACTCAAACAAACCAAAGAAGTAGTTACTGACCCCATTGCTGGAGTATCAATAACCATCTTACCATCCATCAGAGACAACACAAGATTCAAACGCTTCGCGCACTCAGACGAAATAAACGAATGAGTCGCTCCCGTATCAATAATAGCAACTAAAGGTGTACTATTAATAAAGCAAGTACCTTTAATCAAACGATCTGCACTTGAAGTCTGAGTCCCTGCCAAAGAAAATACCTTCCCACCAGTTGGAGCTTTCTTCGGATTCGGACACTTCGTGCTAATGTGACCAGGTTCCCCACAATTAAAACATTTCACCACATTCCTTCTACAATCGGTAGTAGCATGCCCAAGGCCTCCACAGTTAGAACATTTCGCCACTGTCTTCCCACACTCAAATGATTTATGACCCATTTCACCACACTTGTAGGGTGTCGCAAAGTTTCCCCTATGCTTGCCCTTATCAGCGGGTGTCGCATAAGGTCCACTTCTAGCGTGCTGCTTTCCCTTCCTTTCATTCAAACTGTTATAATGTGTAGAACGAGCCTTGCTATCTTCCTCGAAGATTCTACAACATTCCGTCAAATCCGTAAACCTTCTTATCCTTTGATATCCCACAGCTTGCTTAATCTCGGGACGCAAACCATTCTCATACTTAATACACTTTGAGAACTCAGCAGTAATCGCAGCATAGTGAGGATGGAATTGAACCAACTCCACAAACTTAGCAGTATAGTCCACCACGGACACACCACCTTGTTTCAGTTCAAAGAACTCCATCTCCTTCTTCCCTTTCACACTTTCAGGGTAATACTTCCTCAAGAACTCAGTACGAAATAAATCCCAAGTTACCTCTTCATCATCCACCTCAAGAACTTGACGCATACCGACCCACCAGTCGTCGGCTTCTTCCTTCAGCATGTGAGACCCAAGCCTCACCTTATTCTCCTCCGCACAGTCCATGACTCTGAAGATCCTTTCAATATCTTTCAACCAAAGTTGAGCACCATCGGGATCAAATCTTCCTTTGAAGACCGGCGGTTGATTCTTCCTGAACTCGTCATTAGCATTCACATTCGGCGCACCTTGCACCGCCCTAGCCATTGCTTCCAAAGCAGCAGCCATCACATTGTCGTTTCTACCAGCCATATTCTGATCATTCCCAAAAATGACAGTAAGGTTAAACAACAGTTCAACCAACACAACAACAAGACAGACACAACTGACTCAACACTGGCTCTGATACCACTTAATTTAACACCCCCTTTCCATACCCCCAAATAATCACATAATCGTTTAGGCACATAATTAAAATTTTCATCAGAGTATAAGTATAGACATGGTATAAAAGAGGTATGTCACATTATACGTGAAATTAAAACATTCAACACCTGCTCAACAATTGATATGCAACAGTGGGGTAACTTTGCAACAGAGGAACTTAGTCCTTACTCCCACATCTCAATATTTAGAATAAAAGCAGAAAATCTAAACATTGAATAACAACTAGCATATATACATATCATATATACATCATCAAGTATTATCCACCAACATAATTCATGTTTACATAAACATTCATCAACAAGATACATGGACAAATGTATCACAAAAGAATCATAGCCTCCTAGCTACCCGGTGCTACATATCAGAGCCGACCGACCAAAAGAATAAAGACACGCTTCACAAAAGACCACCAGCATACCTACTCTGCAATGCCTCATAGAGCATCATAAAACAGCAGAAGGGTGAGAAATATTATCATAATAACAATGCATACAATTATATATCTTAGCATAAAAAATACACATATTCCACATTCTCACCATAATTCATCACAATTCACCCATATACATCACAATGCATATATATATATATATATATTCACAACCAAGCATATACATCATGCATACTTCCACAATTCTTATCATTCCATATAAACATGATGTCGCTCCCGGGATTTTCATCCTAGTACAAACGCGAAAGTGGCACCAAATAGAGTTGCCAGCAATGTGTATTTATCCCAAGAGAGGGAAACAAAACACCGCATAAACCTGGGGGAAGGATAGAGCATGGTCTTGCGACCAAGAGAACTGGGTTCGGGAGCCGGTTACGCGCAGGGAAGGTATTAGCACCCCCACGCGTCCATCGTACCCGATGGGATCCACGCTTGCTAGTCTCAATCAAAGGGTGTAAGGAAAGATGCTAGAAAAAGAACTGGAAAAGGAATGGAAAGAGAAAGAGAAACAAATGTAGGGAAAATAAAAGAAGTGCTCGAATGGGCCCTACCCCGCTGCCTACGTATCTCATCGGGAGCATGAGAATCAGAGCGACGTAGTTCCCCTCACTAGGGATGAATTGTTTGTGTTTTTTAAGGAACGACTAACGTTCTAGCTCAGGTGTTACAGGCTCGCTGGTCCGAGTGCGTTACCATCTTGCAAGAGAACGAGAAGGAGCACGTTCGTACGTTGAGAGTGAATGAGGTGAGAAAAGAATTCCCGAAGGAAAGACGTTATTGTTTGTTTTTGTCTTTTAAGAGTTTTTTTGTTATTTGTTTGCATATGATAGTGTATCCAAATCTTAGTCATTGGAATGTGTACATTCCCACATTCCAAGATGGAATGAGTAAGAAAGCACACTAAGGGTGAAGAAGACCCCCACACTTAGTTCCAATTATTAAGGTTCAAACACACTAGCATACTGGTATTTATTAAGTGTTTTTGTTAATTATGGAATGAAGAAGTGTTTTTTTATTATTTGTACCTTCAACAAGTATTGCATTTAAGTCCCTCATACAAGATCAAATGTTTAACACATTGACCCAAGATGGGCTATATGCTACACATTCTAAGATTATAAGAGAAGACCCCTTATAATCTTTTCTTTATATGAAAGGCCTAAATGCAATAAATGCTTGCCTTTATTAGATATTTTGAATTTTCTTTGAGATGAGAAGATGAAAGACTCAAGAGAGGATAAAGGTAAAATCTATGTGAACTAAGACTCAATCCTAATCAATTAATTAAGGGAGTGATCCTAAGGGTTTGTGAGGTTTAAACCTAAAGTCTAAAGAAGAAATGAGCAACACAATTCACTTCTAAAGTAGAAGATGAATTGTAACTCAAAAAGGGGAAGTAATGAGTTATTAACAAAGAAAGCACATAAGTGTTTAACAAAACACAAAATTGAATTATAAAAGAGATGAGAGGAAAGAAATTTGAATGTGGATTCCTTATCCACACTCAATTGCAACTTACCAAAGCCCCTACATGGTTAGTAAACATGTATAAAAGTATAAGAAGCAAAAGAACATTTAATGCACCATAAAGCTCAAAAGAATTAGATGAGGAATCAAATCCTATAACCACAACCAGAATGTACATCATATGGAAAACAAATTATCATTATCATGCAAGTCCAAGTGGATAGGCAACAAACATCATCCATGACATTAGAACATGCTACCATAAGAAAAGGGAGAATGAAAGATGAAAAGAAATAAAAAAAACATGCATGAATGGAACATGTAATCTAAGGATCAGAATTGAAATGAAATGAAAAATGATTCACAAACATCTCACAAGTGTTCATGCATAACACATCAAGACATTTAAGAAGTGATAGAAGAAGTATAATTGAAATGGAAGTTCAAACAAAAGGAAAGTGCAAACAAAACATGTTAAAAGTGCACAAGGTTCAAATGATAATCAACATGCAAAGATGACATATAATATGTATCAATGACCTATTATGTCACATGAATGGTTCACCAAATATGCAAATGATCATGCAAGTATGTACAAAAGAAATCATGTAAACATGCACAAATATTAAGATGATATGACATGTTATTATGCTTCAAAGGTAGTGCATTAAACAAAAATTAGATGGCCTCATGGAAATTAAGCAAGCATGGTTTAAAGATACACAAATCAGAAGTGAATCATATACCAAAATAACATGCAAGAAACCAAGGCAAAAAGGCTTTATACAATGCACTTAGGTCAAGTGGGATACACATGCAAAGTAACACAAAAATGAACACCAAACATGCCATAAACTGACCTAAAAAAATAAAATAAAAATCATTTAACATACTTCAAGATTCTAATGACTCAATTCAAAAAGAAGAGCATCAAAACAATTTTTAATGATCAAGACAAAAATGCACAAATTTATGTATCACATTAAGCATGCACACAAATGAAAAATCAAAGAAAATAATGGAACAGGGGTAAAAAGGTCATAAAATCAAGAAATAAAATCAGGAAAAATTTTCTAAATGTCTTGGAGGTATTCATGAATTTTTGTGGAATTTTATGATAACATTTGATATTTTTAAAAATTGAAAAGTAAACGTGTAGAAAAATGGAAAAATAAAATGAAATAGAAATGAAGACTGGGGGTGTAAACATAGCAAATATTAGTTCAATATGATTTGGGCTTTTAAAAAGGGAGGTGTGGCTAGCAATCTGGTTAGGTCCATTTACGCGCATAACACATTAACTATCATGGTCACTCGGTCAACAAGAGTCAAATCATTCACAACCATCAGATCAAGTCAAGGTCAAGCCATGGTCAAAGTAATTGGAATCAACGCACACACATGCATGAGCACCCTTACTATCATGTACCATGCCACACACCGTTTAAATGAAATCAGAATTAAAGCCACGTGACATGCACATGGATTTTAATGCGCTGGCACCTTTTGAACCACACGATCATGCAAAATGAACGGACACGATTAAAACCTACATAAACCCTAGTCATCAAACTCACCGGCCGGAGAGGACCTCCGGTCACCTTCTCCGGCCAACAGCCACCACCTGCAACTCTCACATCTCACCAAAACGCACAATCTGTATACCAAATTGAAGCTGGACTAACGTAGATCACGAATTCAACACCATTATTCACATATCACACATACACATGGAGAACAGAGCAGATTAAAGCAAGCCCTAGATTTTGCAACTAAGCCTCTAAGAGGCCTATCAACTAGCCGGAGTTAGCAAATGCTCCTATTGAGCTCAAACACGTTTAATATCAACAAAAATCAAGCAACAGAAGCATGAATCGAAACCTGAAATTTGAAGTTGCTTGAACCTTCAGAAAACCAGAGATCCTTTCCAATGAGTCTTAAACTTGACCTGGGCAAATAAAGGCTGAGATGCGAAAATTGATGATGATCCAATGGAGAAGAGGTTGAAACCAAGCTCCAAACAAGTAGCAATGTGGAGAACTTGAGAGAGAATCAGGGAGAGTGTTGAAGTGGAATGAACAAGGTAGAGCTCGAGAATCAGTGGCAATGGTGGAAATGAGAGAGAAGAAGAGAGTTTTTCTGAAGTGAATGTGTGAAAATGAAGTTCAAAATGAAATTAGAGAGTGTGGTTTGGTTTTATAGTGAGCTTTGATCATGGTTTAGTGAGTTGAGTTAAATGAGTTAGCATGGTTAAACTGAGTGCACCCTAACTAACTGAGTCAAGTTAGTTAGGGGCGAGTGAGGTTGGTTGGGATGTTATGGTGATGACTCATGGTGTGTTATGGTGAGGCTTAATGGAAAAGAGTGGTGGTGATACGGTTCTGATGTAGCAGAGCAACTTGTTGGGCAAGTTTCCTTCCATTCTCATGTAGTAAGTGAGGCACGTGCAACTCAAGTTTGTAAGGAGATGTTGGCTTAAATGAGGAAAACAACGAAGAGTGATGCATAAAGCATGTGTGCAAACTGATATGGATTCAACAACATTGTT
Organism: Lathyrus tuberosus; assembly: GCA_022829125.1. Classification (NCBI taxonomy): domain Eukaryota; kingdom Viridiplantae; phylum Streptophyta; class Magnoliopsida; order Fabales; family Fabaceae; genus Lathyrus; species Lathyrus tuberosus. Next base: position 2,604,504 of record JALAZF010000584.1, on the reverse strand, counting down.
ATTATTTGGTTTTGTGACAGTTTGGAACATGGAGTTTTGGTGATGGAATTCTCACACCTTAATGCATGGAATCATGAGCATTTGGTGTCATTGGAAAGAGGAGATATCATAGAACAACATTGGTTGGACTTGAGTTGAAATGAGGTGTGCAAGAGGCTTGAAAATAGCTGTGAACATCAAAGTTTGGGGACTGTGTGGTAGGCGTGTGAAGCAGGTCATGTCATGGCAGTGGAATGCATGAAACTTTAGCCTAATCAACCTAACTTGAGACCAAGATTTCTCCCTCATAAATTGATCAAATGGAATTTTGTCAAACATGAATATTGAAGATGACACTACAAGGAATAACTTTGATTTTGAAAATTTCCTCATTTGGAGCTTCCTTCTTAATGAAAAATAGGTGGACATTTGGCCCACCAACTGTTTGAGAAAATGATGTGCGCGTGACATGAAAATCCTTGGTCATGCCCTGGTTTTTGCCCTACTTTCCTCCAACTTTGATCAATCATATCTCTCTCAATTTTGATCCAATGGAGATGTTCTACACATGGATTTGAAGCTTAAAGAAAGAATTTTTGTTGTGGCCGAGTGGAATTTTCATTTGGTGCTTCAATTTCAAATGGCCTTGGTTCAAAGTGTAGTCCAAAATGGTCCAAAATTACTATTTTTAGTAACCCTACCTCTTCCAAAATGGCAACTTTCCACATCTTGATTTTTTTATGATTCCTTTGGAGTTTCTTGATCAAATTTTGTACATTGGTCACATATAACATGAATTTCATGATTTTGGGCTCAAAAAGTCAAGAGTTGACTTTTTCCTCTGATTATTTGACCTGACCCCAATTTCCTGATTTTTTATCTTTCTTCCAATTGAACCACTTCTAAAACCAATTGAGAGGCAATTTTCCACATACATACACTTAAGGACATGTAGAATACCATGACAACAAGTTTTGTCCACAAAATCAGAGATTCCTTGATTTTATTAGAAACCCTAGTTTTGGCCCCTCTGGTTAGGAGGGAAAAGTGCAATCTTCAATTTCAAATTCCTCAGAGTATGTTGTGTACCTTCCTAAAGGATGATGAAATATGCCATTTGAGGGTGACTTTGGATCAATGAGCTATCTCTTTTGAGGGTTTTCCTTCAGTTTTTGAACCTCTTGCATGATGAAGTATGTATGGTTTCAATCTCCCATTGAATCTCACTTCCTTGAGATTGTGGATGATTAATTGAGATAGTGTGAGACATGAGAGACCTCTTGGCTTGCCTTGAGGCAACTTGATTGACCTTTTTGTGCTTTGAATAATCCCTTGATTGTCCATCTTTCCCCTGATCACATGCCTTGATGGTAAGAAGGATGCTATGATTCATTTTTCTATGTTAAATGCAATGCAATGCTAATGAGATGGATATGATATGATATATGATAATGCTAAACTATGATGCCAAAAAGGGAGAGCAAATTTTGGGGTATTACACATACACATTTATGTTTATTCATCAATGCATCATTATAAAGATGATAAATGCAAATCATAGAGACCGACTCACGACTCTATGCAAATGCAATGCGGTACCGACTCAATCATTTCTCATAACTAGTTCCCTCAGGAACTCTGCTGGAACCATCGCTCGTTACATCACTGTAACTCCCCGTCGGGCATACGATGTTCCCCATCGCTCACACCTCTTATTTTTAAGGCACACGATCCGATCTGATCGCTCACACCTCTTATTTTTAAGGCACACGACGTTTATGGATCGCTCACACCTCTTTGTATAAGGCACACGACCCGATCGCTCACACCTCTTTATATAAGGCACACGATCGTTTATAACCATCGCTCACACCCCACAAGCGGGCACACGACGTTACAACGGATTCTCATTAGAATCCCTCAACACAAGAATGCACATCATTATGCTTCACATACAAATGACTCAAGACATTCTTGAAATGCATACATACTCACAATATATATATGCATTCATCTCATACAATCATATACAATTTATTTACATTCACATCAATGCAATATTGTATGATTCACATCCAAACACACATTCAAAACGGTAAAAGTCGCTAAATATCACTATTCTCGACTTTCCAACATAATTAAATCGGCTAACAATTTACAAATCATCATAATAAGAAAGAACATTCCATAAGCTTTCTAATGCATCAAACCACGCCTCAAACCGAACCACAGATCAAAAGTTATGCAGCAAACAAAATTACATAAACAGCACTGTTCGCTGGGCGAACCCTCTCGCGAGCATTCGCTAGCCCTTCGCTAGGCGAATGTTCCAGCGAACCAACTACTAGCTAAAAACAGATACAAAGTTCGCTAGGCGAACCAAGGCAGCAACCACCAACATCAAAAACACCCAAACTTCGCTAGGCGAACAACTCAGCGAACCTTCGCTGACCCTCGCTAGCTGGTTCGCTAGGCGAACCCGTGAAAACATTACTCGCTACTGCTTCGCCCCAGGTTCGCTAGGCGAACCAAGGAAAACTCAAAATTTTTCAGCGCTGTTGAAAACCCAAAATCCATATTTTTCAACCCAAAACATTTTCAAAACAACATATATCAACCAGAACCTATTCTAATCATGGCAACAAACATTCTACCACGTTTACGTCGATTTCCAACCGCGGAAACATCGATTTCTCAACATCGACCTAGAATAGAAAACTATGAAAACACAACAAACAATCCAATACACATATACATAATCATACATAATGATATACATTGATGAGATAATAAGATTTCACACCCTTACCCGGATTAATCGATTCCTAGAAGTTGATTTCTTGATTTTTCCTAGCTTTTCCCTCTTTTCCTTCTCTTCCTCTTTCTTTCTCTCCTTTTTCTCTCTATTTTTCCTTTCTATCTCTTTCTCTCCTATTTCCTCTTCTTATCTCTTTTTCTTTTCTATTTCTTATTTTCTACACAACTTAAATTAATTCATTTTCTCACACAATTATATTTCCACTAAATTTTCTAACTTAACATTAATTGAGAAATGTCCAAAATACCCTCCATTCTAATTTTCCCCGAAAACTCTCAAAAACGGTAAAATATCATAACATGTTAACATAGCATATCAGCACACCAATTTCACAGATAAAATAACTTATCACTCAATATAAATAAAAGACTCAACAAAATGGGAAATAATCGAAATCCGGGCGTTACAAAATACGCCTCAGCTTCACTAAGTTATTTGAGTAAAACCCCCTTAGGCATCTTTTTAAATAATTCATTTCCCATAAGAGTATAACTCAAAGAATGATACCTAACTTTTCGCTCCGCAGACGTTGTTGGATTCTTCAAGTAGTCCACTATTGGTTTCCTCTAATTTGCATCTGTCAAGTTATCGATAGCCAAGATTTTGAAGTTCTCTTCATCCGCGTAACCCAACTTTGTTGTTTCCAAATTTATCAGAAATAATCTGGTCGCCATCATTTTCCCTCGAACTTTGATCACATCATCCAACTTTTCTTTAGAAACCGTGCACCCATAAGCAATTTGAGCCAAGTCATTGGCCTCTTGATTCTTCAGTCGAGGAATGTGTCTAATGTCCACCATTTTGAATTTTCGTAATAGTCGATTTGATATCACAAAGTACATTATTAAATTTTCTTTGACATATTTATACTCCTTTGTCAACTGTTTTACAACCAATTTAGAATCACCAACGATTTCGACTCTAGTTGCCCCCAACTCCAATAGAATTTCAAGGCCGACTATCAAAGCCTCATATTCAGCCTCATTGTTCGAACAAGGACCTTTGATCCTATATTTAAACTTTGCTGGAATTTTATTAGGAGAAATAATCAATATTCATATACCTGTTCCATCTTTATGACTAGAACCATCGAGATATAATTTCCAAGGCTCGAGTTCAAGATAGTTTTGGGAATTTTTAACTAAGCAGTGGTCGACTATAAAGTCTATGACCACTTGCCCCTTCATGACCTTTAAAGGCACATAAGTTAGGGAATTCTCAGTTAGGGCAAGTGCCCATTTTCCAATTCGACTGTGCAGAATTGGCTTAGAAAGCATATGTTTAATGATATCAAAATGAGACAAAACACATACATCAACAGACTTTATATAATATTTCTACTTTATACATGAAAAATACAAACATAGACATAATTTTTCAATCATACTATATCTAGTTTCTGCGTCATTAAGGACTCGACTAAGATAGTAAATAACCCCTTTGACACCATTTTCGTCTTCTTGGGCAAGCATGTTCCCTATAGTTACATCAGACGCATAAATGTACAATCTCATATTTTTACTCCTACAAGGAGGCGACATAATTAGGGGATTGTCGCTACGCAAAACGTGACACAGAGTCGCCACCGAATTTTATTTATTCCAAGAGGAAAGGGAAAATAACGATAAAACCCCCTAAAGGTGAAGAATGGTCTCGCAACCAAATTTCGGGTTTGGAAGTCGGTTATGTGAGGGAAAGGTATTAGCACCCCCTCACATCTATCGTACTCAATGGGAACCATCTAAGTTGTCTAAGCTCGAATGAGTGTTCTAATCTAAAAGTCTACTTGCTAAAGGGGAAAGAGGGTTGTTTTTTATTAGGGTGTTCGTCAAGGATTGAGGCCCTTATGCCTACGTATCCTCATTGTGAGGAATCAGAGCTCCGTAGTTCGGAGGCTTGAGAAATGGTTATGTGCTGATTGATTTTATACCTTGAAAACGGGCTTTCGGGTAATTCCCTAAGGCGAAAAAAAAGAAGTTTGGTGTGTTGATGTTGTTTTTAGGGTTTTGAAAGAAAGTTGTTATTGATTAAGATTGCACTAAAGACTATGGGTAGAGGTGAATATTTCGAATGACCAAGCCGAGCGTCTTGTGTTCAAAATACTTGGAGTGAGTGTAGGGGAAACTCCATTCTCACTCCTTCTCCACCACTTAAGGCTCATGACGCGCAATCCTAATCGTATTTTATTGTGTTTTTGAATTTGTTGAGAAAAATGCCACTTGATGTTGCATCAAAAGTTTTATTGCTTATTAATAAAAAGTTTTGAGGTGATGCGAACGAGGTTGATGGCAATGCACGAGGCAATCGACTTACAAATTGGGGTATGGCTTGATATGGATGGTGATCAATTGGTGTTAACCAATATTTTGAAAATGGAACTTGGTGTTGACCAAGTTCTTTGATTTTTTTGAAAGATTGATTTTATATTTTTTTTGGTTTTTTAGCTAATTTCTACCCTAACATTAACAACACAAACAAAATTACACACAAGGGGTGAGGGATACATTTTTATAATTGGGGAATAATTAAAATGCAATAAAGATAAAAAAAAATATAATATTAAACAAATTATACAAAATAAACGAAATATAATATAAGGAGAAATAATCATAACCAACAATATAAAGATAAAAAACACACTATAAATTTAAAACACACTACTAACACATTTTTTGGATTTTCATTATTATATTTTTTTTAATTAATATTAGTATATTTTATTTTTAAATATAAATACTATTATTAAAAGAAACTATAAACACCTAAATAAACTACTAAAAAAAACTAATTTAAAGTTAAACCCAATATTTTACTTCTTTTAATTTGGAACTATGTTTATTATTTTTTAATAATTTTTCTAAACCTAAATAAAACTAAATACTTAAATCAAGGGAGATCTCACTACACTAAATATTTTAAATCATTTTTATATTTTAAACTAAATCTAATATTATATTTAAAAAAAAAATCTTTATAAAAAGAGTTACTACTAAAATAAATAAAAAAGAATAAGACAACAAAAATAAAAACTAAGAAATATTTTTGTATTGAAGTAGAATAACAGAGTAATAAAAGAAAGAAATATAAAAAATATTTTTTTTTGTGGAAGAAATAAAAAAGGTTGGGAGAAGAGGCCCAAACAAAACAACCCAGCAGGTTGGGTGCGGGTCACAAATAGGCCCTCATGGGTTAACCCGAATCCGATTTAACAAATGAAAAGAAAAAAAGAGAAACACGGGTTCTCCAACAACACTAAATTTATGGACGTGCAATTTGGAATTCAAAAAAAAAAAAATGGTTCCTCATTCTTCTCTACAAACAACTCAATCTCTATCACTCTCCTTTTTCTCCCAATCGCTCTTTCTCGAAAACGCACTCGCCTTCACTCTCTGCATACTCTCTCGCGCTCATTCTCTCCCGATTCGTTTATACTCTCTCGATCGCTGCTCTTTCTCTATTCTGTGTTCGTTTTCGTTCACGTTTTAAACAACACGTGGTCGTTCAAATCTCTCCCGTATGTGTTTTTATTCGAAACTGAAATGAGTCAGAAAGAAGGAAGGGAAAACTACCTGCAGGAGCAAAAAGAATAGTCAGATTCGCTTCACTTTCAGGTAAGATTTCCGCATTTTTCCTTCTGCAAATTGATGTGTGTTTCTTCGAAATTTTTGGACTCAGTGACTTGCTATTAAGGTTGCTGTTAAGAGTTTTGTTAGAGCTAGGATTCCTTTCCCTTTTCTTTTCCTCTTTGGTTTTCTATGTGTTAAGTTTGTTGTGATGAGAATTGGATTAAAGTTAAGGTTCTTGGTTGTGTTTTGGTTGTTGTGCTATTCTAGTTTTTATATTGAAGAATTAGGGTTAAGAACTGTGATGTACTGATGGAAGAGGAATGCAATATTGGAATCAAACTGGTTGGTGAGTGTTTTTGCCATTCTTGTGAAACCTGCTGCTTTGCTAAACTTGCTCTTGCATTTTTTGTCATTTTCCCCTTGTTTGCATTTTGAAATTTGAGCAACAATTGTGCTAAAAACAATTACTACAGTAACTTCCTTTTCTCTTGATATTTTGACTTTGTCTTTGTATTGTAAAATGACAGTAAAATTATGTTGAAAGAAAGTGTTGTCACAATAAAAACTATCTTGTTTTCCCTCTTTTTTTGAACCTTTGAATTTAGGTGATGCAAGTTGGATATTGATTTAAATGAAATTTTGATTATTCTTCTTTATGTATTAAGTCTTGATGATCATGGCTAGAGGAAATTGGCATGAAAGTTATTTTTTTGCAAGCTTGGATGATGAAGCATATTGAAGAATGAGGGCCTCTCTCTCTTCTTTTTTTTTGCAAGCTTTAGGAATAGTCCTTTACTTGTAGTATGGTACCATGTTAGGATCTTGAAAATGGTACATGGCTAGGCTTTGTAACAACTTTGACAATTCTTGTAAAATTCAAAGTGGTTTTTAATAACACTATTTTAGTGTATCGTGATGATCCATTTTCTCTTAGTAATTCAATTAGGTTTAATTAGGATTTATCTATCTTTTGCTTGTTTTAGTATGTTTTTACCTTAAGTACACTAGGTGCACCTTTTATGGTTTATTGTGTTTTTGTCTTAAAGAGAATCTGATAAAGGCAAGCTGAGGCATGACACCTCAAGACATAGTCTGGAGCAGAATGAAGATATAAGGAAGGAAGATGTTGAGTCTTGTTGGCTGCAAATTCACCAAAAGCTTGGAAGAATGTCTATCACTAGGGCATACGTGGCAGAGGTTCATGTCAAGAAGGAACTAGAGCATCAAGATAAGATAAAAAAAACTAGAGGACAAAAGGTGGTACAGTGGGGACCATGCCTACAAAAGCGTATCCTGCACCCAGCCACCCGCTGTCTGCTTTGCGCCACTACCTGCTGCAGCAGCCTGCCAAAGACACCTTGTCTCCCAATGCTATCTGTACCTGGTAGCTTATTCACGAAGGGAGAAGGGACAACTGGAATTATTAGATTTAATACGGGTTGAACCTTATTTTCATCAAAAGCCCATGATCCAAGACCCATCAACTTTCACACTCATACTCAAAGTTTATAAAAGCAAGCCTTGTTCATCAAAGAGAGAGAGAGACCACAAGCTAGAAATCACACATTCATATTTTCTGTATTAGTTTATTTTACTTTGAGGATTAAGACGATTTAGAGAGTTTTCTTCTTCTCATCTAGTCCTGTATTTGCTGCTTGGAGTTGTCGTGACTGCAGAAATCTGATGTTATTTACCCAACGCAAAGGATCTTTAAGTTATTACTAGGTTGTCATTTCTTTTACATAATTTTGCTAAGAATATGTCATCCTGTATTTTCATTCCAGTAGTTTGTACTCAGCTTATTATGAGCTAAATTTGTATTTGATGAGCAAAGTGAAGTTAATATAAAGTTGCTTTTATGTTGAAATGATGTGTTGAAGAGTGTCTTATTTTGTTATGTGTTTTTATTTTATACGCATGCTTCTTAGAATGATCAACTTAGAAAAAGGTACAAGCATGTTGTTGAGAGAGATCCAATAACATGTGGATTTCATAACAAAAGTGGCTAATAAAGTAGGATATATATATTCACTTCATTCAACTTGCTTAGAGATAAAAAGTTGAGACCATAAAGATTTTCAGAATTAAAACCAGATGCATTTTAGGATTATAAGTGAGGCTTAGAGATTTGTTCCCTTGCCATAGTTGTGCATGCTTTGATGTTGTAGAGATACACCACTAGATCACGTTCTGACCTTTTGAGGCATGACACTTCACATCATGGACACATTTTAGCAATAATATATTAATGGATCTAGCTCATCAATCATCCTCTCTGATATCTTATCCTTTCTTATTTAGTATTTAGTTTGTAGTCTGAATTTCTTGCTGCTATCATTATTATTTTGTTATATTACTCATACTAGTTTTAAACAAAAGTTGAATACTTTAAAGTTCAAAGCTACATTAAGACCACTCCATGTGGGTACGATCTCTTATTTCATTACTTGCTACAATCAAACATACATGTATACTTGTATGTGACACTTTTGCTTTAAAACAAATAACTTAGAGTAAACACTTAGAAAGTAGACCACAAGTTTTTGGCACAGTTGCCGCGGAGTGGAAGATATACTTTGAACTACTATATTTGTTATTTTTGTTTAAAATTTTTATTTGAGCCTTTAACATTTGGTGTTACGACGGGTTTAAGCTAGTGCATGCGCAGGTCGTTACAACCAGTTTACATTGGTTATCCTGAACCTGAAAGAATTCTAAGAGCACGAAGGAGATTTTTGCGTTCTCCACAAACATCTGAAGATCCATCAACATCAGCTGTTGCTGAGCCAGAGGAAGAAGTGCACATAGAGACAGATGAAGAATCTTCGTCATCATCATCAGACGAGACACAACCAGAAGCTGTCATGGCTGAGCAAGGCATCATTGGCATTGCCAATGACCGGGCGTGCAACATTAGGGACTATGTTGTCTTTGATCCTGCTGCCATGAGCACTGATATTGTTAGACCAGAAATCACGGCATTACAGTTTGAGTTTAAGCCTATAGTGTTCCAAATGCTGCAAACCACTGGTGAATACTCAGGCTCTCCTCATGAAGACCCACATTTGCACTTGAGACAATTTCTAGATGTTTCTGAAAATTTCAAGATTCTTGGCGTGACTGATGATGCCTTTAGGTTAAGACTATTTCCTTATTCTCTACGGGATAGAGCCAAGAGTTGGCTAAATTCCTTGGAACCAAATTCCATTACCACATGGAATACCTTGGCAGAAAAATTTCTGGTAAAATACTTCCCTCCTTCAAAGAATGCAAACATGAGAAATGAGATTACTTCATTTAGGCAAGGAGATGACGAACCGTTGTTTGATGCTTGGGAGCCCTCATCATGGAATCCCCATGTGCATTCAACTTGAGACTTTCTATAATGGATTAATTCCATCCTCAAGGAATATGCTAGATGTGTCCAGTGCTGGAGCCCTTTTGTCTAAATCTTATGAAGAAGGATACAAGTTAATTGAGAGCATTACAGCCAACACGTACCAGTGGCCTGTCACTAGGGCTACTGCAAACTTAACTCATAAAAAACCTGCTGGAGTTCATGAAGTCACTGAGAGAATAGCTCTTGCTGCTCAGGTTGCTCAAATCCACCAGATGATCAAGAATATGATGACCCCTGAAGTGGCAAAACCTGAGCCAATAAAGGTGGCTACTGACACGACTGCGATTGCCCGTGTCTACTGTGGAGGACCCCATCAGTTTGAAGAATGTTCTTCAAATCCTGTTTCAGTCAACTATGTTGGCAACAACAACAATAGATACAACAATCCTTACAACAACACATACAATCCAGGGTGGCGCAACCATCCAAATTTTTCTTAGAGTAATAATCAAAATCAACTGAAGCCTCAAGCACCACCAACACCACAAGCTCCTACTGGTTTTTCTACTCCTAACTATATTGGGGGAATCAGGGCAACAACCAGTTGGAGAATATTTTGAAGTCTTTTATTCAAGAAGCAAAGAATAAATTTCAAGCACAAGGAGTAAGTATCAAGAACTTGGAGAATCAAGTAGGGCAAATAGCCACTGCCTTGAGTTCAAGAAACATGGGAACTCTCCCAAGTTCCACTGAAACTCCAACTGCATCTGCTGGAGTAAATAATGTTGAGACATGCTACCTTATCAAGCTTAGAAGTGGGAAAGAAGTTGAGGAATTCGTCTCGAGAGGCAAAGAGACAAATACAGAATTGCCTGAGCCAGACAATTTTGGGACGAAAGGAAACACTGATGGAGAACCGTCTCAATATCATAAATAGAATGAAGAGGTCACTAATGCAGATTTAACTCCTCAAGAGATTCAGGAGGTCACGACTGACACCTGCAGGAAGCCAAATTTTATTCAAGAAAGGCCTCCCCCACCTTTTCCACAAAGGATTAGGAAGGCCAAGGAAGAACAACATTTTGGAAAGTTTTTAGAGATTCTGAAGCAGCTTCACATCAACATGCCCTTGATTGAAGCCATTCAACAAATGCCAAATTACTCAAAGTTCATGAAGGATGTGCTCACCAAGAGAAAAAAAGGTAAGAGAATTTGCCACGGTTGCGCTCACTCAAGAGTGTAGTCAGTTAGTGCAAGGCAAACTTCCACCTAAATTAAAAGATCCTGGGAGTTTCACTATTCCATGCACCATTGGAAATACCTTCTGTGAAAAAACTCTGTGTGATCTTGGGTCCAACAATAATCTTATACCCTTGTCCATCTTTAAAAAGTTAGGGATAGGAGCTACCAGGCCTACAACTATCACCTTGCAATTGGCAGATAAGAGTATTTGTTACCCTCAAGGAAAGATAGAAGATGTGTTAGTTAGGGTTGAAAATTTTGTCTTCCCTGCCGATTTCATTACCATGGATTTTGATGCTGATAAGGAAACACCTATATTGTTAGGAAGACCATTCCTAACAACGGGTAGAACTTTGATTGATGTGGAAAGAGGAGAACTCACCATGAGAGTCAATGGACAACAAGTAGTATTTAATGTACTCAATGCTTTACAGTATCCTGAAGAAGATGTAGCTGATTGTTCCATGATATCTAGCTGGGAAGGTATAATTCATAAAAACCTTCTCAAGACTAATGATGGCCATATTTTCAGATATCATTGAGAATTCCATGGAAGTATTCATGGATGACTTCTCTGTTTTTGGAGAATCATTCAAGAATTGCTTGGAGAATTTAGATCTGGTACTGGCTAGATGTGAAGAGAATAATTTAGTCCTTAATTGGGAGAAGTGCCATTTTATGGTAAAAGAGGAAATTTTTCTTGGGCACAAAATATCAAAGAAGGGTTTGGAGGTAGATCAAGCAAAAGTGGAGGTAATAGAGAAATTACCACCCCCTGTGAACATAAAAGGAATAAGAAGTTTTCTAGGGCATGCTGGCTTTTACAGAAGGTTCATCAAGGATTTTTCAAAAATTACCAAACCTCTGTGCCAGCTGCTGCAGCATGACGTGCCATATGCTTTCAGTCAGGAATGTTTGGATTCCTTTAATCTATTGAAGAAGGCCCTCATCTCTGCACCCATTGTGAAAACTCATGACTGGTCAAAACCCTTTGAGTTAATGTGTGATGCAAGTGAATTTGCTATTGGAGTTGTACTAGGTCAAAGGTACAACAAGGTTTTTACACCATCTACTACGCTAGTAAGACCTTGATTGAAGCACAAATCAACCATACCACAACTAAGAAAGAGATGTTGGCTGTAGTGTTTGCATTTGACAAGTTCAGACCCTGCTTGGTGGGAACAAAAGTCATTGTATACACAGATCATGCAACTATCAAGTACTTAATTGCTAAAAAAGATGCTAAATCGAGGCTCATAAGATGGATTCTCTTGTTGCAAGAGTTTGACCTAGAGATTAGAGACAAGAAAGGGATAAAAATTTTTGTTACTGATCATCTCTCAAGACTACCAGAAGAAATTCAAAGCAATAATAGTGGAGACATTCAAGAAACTTTTCCTAATGAGAAGTTACTATTGATAAGTACTAACGTGACACTATGGTATGCTGATATAGTGAATTATCTGGTCAGCAGATATGTACCCCCTGATTTCAACTTCCAGCAAAGGAAAAGGTTCTTTCATACAGTCAAGAGATATTTTTGGGATGAACCTTTCCTTTACAAAAAGTATGCAGATCAATTGCTAAGAAGATGTGTAGATCACCCAGAGGCACGACAAATCTTGTCTGCCTGTCATGAAGCTCCATATGGAGGACACTTTGGAGGAACCAGATCTGCTGTAAAAGTTTTGCAATCAGGTTATTTATGGCCCTCCCTTTTTAAAGATGCTCATGAGCTAGTTAAGAGATGTGATATATGCCAAATTGAAATTTTTGATGTGTGGGGCATTGACTTCATGGGGCCTTTTCCTCCATCTTTTGGTAATCTATACATTCTTGTGGTTGTAGATTATGTCTCTAAATGGATAGAGGCAGTAGCAACACCCACTAATGATGCTAGAGTTGTAACCAAATTTTTGCTTAAAAACATTTTGACAAGGCATGGCACGCCTAGAGCAATCATGAGTGATGGGGGATCACTTTTTTGCAATAAGATTTTTGAGAATTTAATGGCAAAATATGGGATCAAACACAATGTTGCTACCGCCTATCATCCTCAGATAAGCGGCCAAGGGGAGCTATCTAATAGAGAGATTAAAAGGATCTGGGAGAAAGTTGTTAACCCCACAAGGAAGGATTGGTCCAAGCATTTGGACGAGGCTCTTTGGGCATACAAAACTGCCTACAAGACTCCCTTAGACATGTCTCCTTATAGACTTGTTTATGGGAAAGCTTGTCATCTACCCATTGAATTAGAGCACAAAGCTTTTTGGGCCGTTAAGCAATTAAATTTCAACGTAAAATCTGCTGGCCAAGCTAGAATGCTCTAACTCAATGAGTTAGAAGAACATAAGCTATTCTCTTATGAAAGTGTTGAACTCTATAAGGAAAAGACCAAAAGATGGCATGCCAAGAAATGCCAGAAAAGGGAATTAGTGGAAGGTCAAAGAGTTTTGCTCTTTAACTCAAGACTGAAAGTATTCCCTGGAAAATTAAAGTCAAGATGGTCAGGACCCTTCAAGTTAGTGATAATTTACCCTAATGGAGATGTGGAACTGCCGAATTAAAAAGATGGTGACAAATTCAAGGTTAATGGTCAAAGGATTAAAACCTATTTTGGTGACTCTTCAAGTAACACTAGGGGAACCATTCATTTCATTGATTAAGTAATTTTGTGTTGGTCAGGCTATAAGACCTTAAAATAGCGCTACTGAGAGGCAGCCCAACTTAATGAATTTTTTTTTTTTGTACAGTTGAGTAGTTTTTGATGGCATCAACATGCATTTGGAGTCACGACAGTGGTACGGTAACAAATGAGAAAAGAACAAAGTGACATTTAGAGCAAATATTCCTAAGTCCTGAGTGTAACGAGTGATTTTTGGATGTGGTTGCGAAGCACGATCGCTCTGGTACTACAGTTCGATTCATTTTTTATCCTATTAAAGCTGATGAAGGAAGGGAAATAGATGTCTCCAACTAACCCTGCTTGCATACTGAGGTTAAACAGTCAAAACTGTTGGTTTACAGAAGCTACAAAGATTCGGGGTTTCTCCTAGGTTATTTTGTCGACGAGGGGTGCTTTAGGCTATCGGTTAGGATGTTAGGACGAATTTATGAGAGTATGGGATTTTGGTTTTTGTTTAGTGTGCTCGCTAAGATTTTTCTTTCAATCTTATGCCTACGTATTCCCGTTTACCGAAACAGGGAAATCAGAGCGTTCGTAGTTCCTCCTATTCTATGGGAGGAAATGGGTGTTTTGGTGTCTTGTTCAAAGCCCAAGACGCGAAGCGAAAGGTGATTTGTATATTGTTTAAAGCCCAAGATGTGAAGCTAAAAGTGTTGACCTTAGAGAGAATTTATCATCTCTAAGGGGTCTGTTTATCACAACTGTTGGGTGACTGCCTGTAAAGGAGGATTACTTTAACCGGTATTTGTGAATCCGGCAATGCCATAATTTCCTTTATAGGGGATTTTAACCTGAAGGAGAAGACTTTAACTCAGTTTAGAGGAATGCCATCTTTCCTTAGGAATTTCTCATACTAAAAGAGGGACATTGGCATGGATGTAGATGATCCAGAGGCTTGCTGCTTACAGCAATTAGATGAAGGGGAAAGAGCTGTTGATGTTTTTGTACTGTGAACGAGGCACAACTTTGATGCTAAAAGGTTGATTGGATCAACCAGTGGTTTTCTTATACAAAGCCTAAGAGGAGGCTAATATGTGTCTCGTACGAAGCCCGAGAGAGAGGCTAAAAGGTTTTTGACTTGACGATAGAGTCTTTTGGTATCTCGTATAAAGCCTGAGATGAAGGCTACTTGACTTAACAAGAGAGTTTTTTGTATCTCGTACAAAGCCCGAGATGGAGGCTAAAATTTGTTTGGCTCAATAAGAATCTTTTTGTATCTCGTATAAAGCCCGAGATGGAGGCGAAAGGGTGATTGACTCAACGAGGGAGTCTCTTTATGTGTCTCGTACAAAGCCTGAGAGAGAGGCTAAACGTTGTTTGACTCCGCTAGGGAGAATTATTGTATAAAGCCCAAAAGAGAGGCTATTGTAACAGGAGAAGGATCATTATACAAAGCCTAAGAGGAGGCCATGGTTACTGTTTCAGTTGAGTGACAGGTCCAGTATGCTGATTTAAAGAGAAAATCAGTTCTTATATGAGTAACATTATACTCAAGGATTTGATTCAAGGATCCGGGTTATTCCTGTTCTTTAAGGAAGTGGGACATCCGAAAGGCATTGAGACTGTCCGAGTCTACGGGTTTTCTTCCTATTTAACGAAGGGGTTACTTGATAATGTCTGGAAAACTCAAGGAGATTAGACTGTCCGTGTCTAGAGTTTCATCTTTTGTACTATGCTTTGAGAAACAGTAGTAGACTCTTTGAAAGGACTGTTTTGTGCAGATGACTAATTTCTGTTCCTATACCTCTAGGAGGTCGTCGGGACAATTTGTATGAAGCCCAAGAGGAGGCTGGAAACTTTTAAGAAGCCGATCGGTCCTTGTACGAAGCCCAAGAGGAAGCTATCATTCCCGGAGGAAGAGATCATTATACGAAGCCTAAGAGGAGGCTGTGAATACTTCTAAGAAGCTGGTGGGTCCTTGTACTAAGCCCAAGAGGAGGCGGGGTTGCTTTTAGGAAGCCTGTGGTTCCTTGTACGATGCCCAAGAGGAGGCCGATGCTTTTAAGAAGCCCGTGGGTCCCCAAACCTCGAGAAATTCAAGGCAAGCTATTCACAAGGAATAGATCAAGTCAGGAAAGTTCGAGAATTTGGAAGAAACTCAAAGATGCCATTCACGGAGAATACATTCATCTCTGGGAGTAGAGTTTCTTGACAATTCCTAATGAGGACAATCAAAGAGAAGACTGTATCTGGTGATCCTATTGGGGATCTAGTTGTCTATTTCTATTAATAAGCGAAACGACGTCACCTAGTTCTAGACGTAGTTGCCGGGGAAACTCGAAATATATATACTATTATTACACAGTTGATATGAGTTTATGAAAAAAGACTTAGAGTGAAACAGCCCCACAATACAGTTATATGTATATGAAAGCGGTAAATGAAAGCAATAACCACTTACTCGGTTGTAGAGCTTCCATGCTGTTTGGTTAGTTGTTCAACAAATAAAGATTGAAAACACCAGTATATTCAAAATCAAAGGAGAAAGTGCTTTGAAAAATAAAGATTTGGGGCTTACAGCTCAAGGAGAGGCCCAGGGTTTTATCAGTGAGCGCACTGTTTGAATTTGTACAGAGGGACTTATACAAGTGACTGTGGCCCAAAAAGGTTTTCTGTACAAAGGGATGGGTCTTACACTCTCTCAAGAGGCCTAAAAGGTTTAAAGAAAAAGAGTGGGGCTTATAACACGAGGGTAGGCCCAGTTGACTTTTCGTTTAAAAATGGCGATCGCGTCGAGGTTTCCTTTTAACGCAGAGGGACTTATACAATAAGTGAGACCCAAAATGTTTTTGGTTAAAAGGGGGTTGGGTCTTACACTCTATTAGAGGCCCAAAAGTTTTGAATGGGTCTTATAGCTCAAGGAGAGGCCCAGATGGTTATTTTTCAAAAGGCGACGATCGTGCCGTTTGTTTTTGACGGTATCGGGACTTATACAATACACTGAGGCCCAAAAATGATTTGGTCAAAAAAAGGATTGGGTCTTACACTCTATTAGAGGCCCAAAGTGTTTTAAAGAAAAGAAATGGGTCTTACTACTCGAGGGTAGGCCCAAGGTTTGTTTTTCAATGGACGATGATCGCGTCGAACTTTTTGAAATACAACGGGACTTACACAATAGGTGAGGCCCAAAATAGGTTGTATTTACAAAGGGTTGGGTCTTACACTCTATTAGAGGCCCAAAGTGTTTTGAAAATGATTTATGAGGGTTGAAAGTCAAAGAAACCCTAATTTTAATCTTTAAAAGTAAATATTTTAAAGAAAATCAATGAAAAATACCAAATAGGTTTGAATAAACGACTTGTGATTTTTGTTTAAGGTTTGAAAAATGAGGTATAAATCACAAGAGATATTAAAACTCATTTGGTCTTGATTTTCAAAGTAAATATTCACTTTTAAAATGTTTAAAAAACAATTAAAAATGAATTTATTCACAAAAATACTAATTATATTAAATAAATAATATAAATCTAATTTTTTTGTGGAATAAAATATTTCAACATTTTTATGATTTTTTGCAAAAAGAATCATTAAAAAATAATTAAAATTGAGTGAGTTATTAATTTTTCAAATCATTAACAAAATAATATGAAAAATAAGAAAATAGGAAAAAGTGATAAAAAAAAGGTCTGGGGCGAGGGGGATTCGAACCCCAGACCTTTCGCTCGCTAGTACACACAAACCAGTTGATCAACCACTGGGGCGCAATGCCAATTCATTAATAACATGGCAAGTGAAAAATATATATCAAACTAGTTGGATTTTCTGAAAATGGCGCCATGGCCATCTTCTTCCTCAAGCTCTGATGCGTGAAGCCCTCTATCTCACTCATCTCTCAACCATTTGACATGATTCAAACACAAAACTCATGCGTTTTTTCACAAGGAAGAAGATGGCAATACCCAATTTCATTCATTTTCAGTGTATAACAAATTATATCATTGTGGCCGTATGAACCCTAATTTTGCAAAAGCAATCATGCTGACATGATTATGAGTCCTATGATCATATTTTCTGAGGGAAAATAATCAACACATGATGGCAAGCAATTGGCAAAAGTATCATGCGAGGAAATATGCATGGATCATGGAGTTGGAGTTTTGAGGCTTACCTTGATGCAAGCTGAAATGGAACTCTGCACAAACTTTGTTCCAGTTATGAATTAATGATCCCTACAGCTTCAATGGATGTTATAGAGTGTGTTGCAAGCTTTGGATCACTTTGAAACTCTTTGGATCAAGCTGGAGACCTCCACCTGCATAATTGAGGCATAATGGATTGGTTGAAGGGTGATTTTGAGCCTGAGGTTACTCAAAAAACCAAGAAACTTGAGGTTTAAGGAAGAATGGGAGAAAACAGTGCTGTAACTGGCTTTGGTGTGAGTTGAATGATCCATTAGAACCTCTATTTAGAGGTGATCAACTTTTGTCTTGGAGGAATAGTGAATGGCTGCTGGATCAGATCACATTCACATGGATTGGCTTAGAGGATTTCTTCTCAAGCAAGGCAAACTAGCTACTCCTAAGAGCAGGGCTATGCCTTGACCAAAATCACATTCTTCAGATGTTTTTATTGTTGTTTAATCAGAGAACTTGACTGAGTAGAGTGGCTTTGTTGAAAATGCACTATTCCACATTAATGCCCTTTGAATTCAAGGCAAAATGTGCCAAAGTGGATGAATTTCAAGTTGGAAGATTCCTTGGCTTTTTGAATCAGCCCTATCAGTTGGATCAGTTGGTTCATGATCAGGTTGAAGGCATGTGGCATAGTGATCATTTCTTTTGACTCAGAAATCGTGGATGGCACAAAACTCCCAAACTGATTTTTCATGGCAGCCTTGACATGGTGTGTTGTGGCAGCCATAATTCTTGGCACAAGTGGATTGGTTTCATGCTATTGAGTTGCTTGGATTCTTGGCAACATTTGCAACAACATTGATGTTTATCTTTGGAACTGATTCAGCTTGTAACTGTGTGAAAAAACCTCACAAGTTTTGGTGTTTCCAACAAAATCTGTCTTGGACAGAATTTTTTATAAGTGTTGGAAAAGTGGTACTTTCATGTTTTCAGCCATTTTGGCTCACTCATAGCTCAAAACCACAATGAATTAGAGTTTGGTCTAGTTGAAGTTTTTGTAGAGGGCAATGAGATCTACAAATCAAGCCTTGGATGGGAGAAAATGGCTTTGTGGTTTAGGAGTTATGACCCTCCAAAGTTGGTACCCTAGCCACTTTATTTTTAACTTAGAAAATTTTCTAAGTTTTTATGGTTACCCCTTTTACAAGTTATCCAACTTTTCTTGATTTTTCTTGATGAATGATGATTCAAATCATACATTAACATCATTTTAGGGTTAAAAATCCATTTTTGTGAAAAATCTCAAAAAGTCAAAGTTGACTTTTGTGCACAGTTGACTTTTTATCAGATGAATTCCAAACTGTGCAACTCTTCAGGAAATCATGTCCTTAACCTAAATCAAACTTGATGGGCATGTTACATGGGTGGTATAGAGTGTATTGAATCATGTCTTAGGGCTTGAGAGCATGTCTTGGTCAAAAGTCAAAGTTACAGTTGACTTTTCCCGCGAAACCCTAACTTTGGTTCAGATGAAATTGAAACTTGTTGCTCAAGCTTCTTGGATCAGTTCATTGTCCCAAATGGATCAATATGGTATATTAGAGACCCTCAAATCATGTCTTGAGGTCTTGGTTCATGAATTGTCCCAAACGTCAACTTAGGGGTGAATTAGGTCAAGAAACCCTAATTCCTGATTTTTGATGTATGCATCCCCTGAGATCAAATTGACTTGATGATTGGGTCCATGAGGTTCCATGGAGTATATTAGGTTATGTTTTAGATCATTGGCTTGTGCCCAGATGAAAATTTCCATCTGGGGGCCCTGGTCGACCAAAACCCTAATTTGGTGACACTGGCGATCTTGAGGCATGATCCACCTAAAAGGGAGCAGCCTTGTGCTTGATCCTTGAAGTGGGAGTCCTTTTGATCCATTGTGGATGTTTGAGAGGTTAGACAAGTTGAAGATCATGTTATTCCTTGATTGATCCTTTGTCTAAGGCTCTGAGAGGGCTTGAAACCCTAATTTTGATTGTAGTGGATGCTCACCCATCTTTGGGGAGACTGATGAAGTATGATGGTTCCTCCATATTATGATGATGATTTGCACAATGATGGGAAATCTAAGTGGTCAAAATTTGGGGTATGACAGATGCCCCTATTTAATCTTCTTGGACCCGAAGGTGTGAATGACGAAGGTATTCGGGCATTCGGGGTGCAAGAGAATTAAATATCAGAATATCCGAAATTTTGACGGCTATGAATGGAAGCTTGCGCATTCACCTTCTTTTGCTAAGCAATGATACTTATAAAAGGTAAACTTCCCCTCGATCCTGGTTTCCGGCCAAGGAACTGGTCTCAGTTTCTGATTTAAACTTCCCCTCGATCCTGGTTTCCTACCGAGGAACTGGTCTTAGTTTCTGATTTAAACTTCCCCTCGATCCTGGTTTCATACCAAGGAACTGGTCTTAGTTTCTTTTGTCAATAAACTTTATTGACAAGGGACGCTATTCATAGCGGCTTTCCTTCAAACTTCTCGCCGAATTTTCCTGGGGAGATGCCATTTGAGTGGAAAAAGTTTTGATGTCAGACTTGCTGGGGAACCTAGTCGTCTGAGTTGTAGAGGTGCACAAACTTCTTTGTTTGGAGACGCCATTTGTCGAATCTACTGGGGAAAACGAGTCTCTTGAGAGACTGCCTTCGTTCGGGGTCTTTACATCATACTTTTCTCGGAGATCTTCTCGGAGAAACGCCATATGATGTGATCCAATTTTGAGGTGCCGATGACCTTTTCATCAGTGGGTTTTTCGGAGAAAAACTTCCGTACTGCCGAATCTCCGATTTAGGAGGCTTTCTCTCGGAATTTTCTTTAATCCGGGAAAACAAGGATATCATCTTCAACGGCGAAGAGTGATGTTAATTGAGGGCTCTCTGGTCTTTCAGAGGTTCAAGTTATCAAAGTGGTCGAGGACCCAACTTCAATCCAGAAATAAAACTGGAGGAGAGAGATTGTTCAGACGTAACACTTCCTGACGAGGAAAGGGCTGACAACTCGATTGAGAGGACTTTTATCACTAGGGGACAAGACCGACTAGAGTGATAGTGATGCAATATGAAATGTGAATGCAAATCAATAATGCATGATGCATGTATGTATATGCTGAAAAAACTGACGCGACATACAAACTGACAGATGAACACGAACTGGATACTCGGCCATTGCATGGCGAAGAAGTACCGCTGGTTCAAGATAGCAATTCTGCCTTGCTTAGGAGAGATAGTCCCTGTTGGGAGCTATGTTGATCGGGCTTAGGAGATGAGAACTCGGCCGAAGATTTCAGATGGAGTATTCGTATCTGACATAACTGATCCTTCATTCAGGCGCACTGGTTTAGAAGGAGTACTTTGATTCTGCACTTTAAAGTTCACCTACTTTTGGAGAAGCGACCGATGTTCTTCTGATGTTCAACAGTCAAAAGAAATTGTCGTCTTTATTAAAAAGCAGAAAAAGTTTTAACAAGTAAATTCATTTTTGTTTTATTTCAAGAATCGTTAATCATGTTAACAACGTTGTTCTATAAAGCTAAAACAAATAAGAATTACAAACAAAAGCACAAAGGCTAAAATTTTATTGATAAAATGGAGATCAGCCAAACGCGTGATTCCAAAGAGTATTTACAAAGTTAGAAAATGGTAATTTACAGGGAAAAAGGGCTACGTTGAAACATAATGACCACTATCCTTCTACCAACTTTGAATTCTGGGCATCCTGAGCTTCTGTCGAAGATGACCTTGACTGGAGTTTTCTTCCGATGGATGGTGTAACTGCTGCTGAGGGACCTGCCTCTGTTGAACATAGTTACTTACCATTATCCCTAACTTTTGCCTGGATTGTACTATGATGTTTCCAATCCACCAGGATGATTTTTTTTTATTCTGTCTCTAACTTTTGCCTGGACCGCCCTTTCGGGTTTTCAATCCACCGAGACATTTTTTTTTTAGTTTAGGCGAAGTATTTCTTGACTACATCAACATTCGTGGGGTAGACAAATTCCTCTCCGTCCATGGTTGCAAGTCTCAAGGCGCCGCCTGAGAAAGCTTTCGTGACCACATAGGGGCCATCATAATTCGGAGTCCACTTTCCCCGAGAATCAGTGAGAAATGATTGTATCTTCTTGAGCACAAGGTCTCCTTTCCTGAAGACGCGAGGTCGGACCTTTTTGTTGAACGCCTTTTTCATTCTCTGTTGATACAGCTGACCATGGCATAGTGCCGTGATTCGCTTCTCCTCGATCAGATTAAGTTCGTCGTGTCGACTTTGACACCATTCAGCTTCGGTGAGCTTAGCTTCCATCAATACTCGGATTGACGGGATCTCTACTTCTATGGGGAGCACTGCTTCCATGCCATACACTAGAGAGAAAGGGGTTGCCCCTGTTGAAGTGCGGGCAGATGTGCGATAACCGTGAAGAGCAAAGGGTAGCATCTCGTGCCAGTCTTTGTAGGTTACAACCATCTTCTGAACAATCTTCTTGATGTTCTTATTGGCCGCTTCTACCGCTCCGTTCATCTTGTTTCTGAAGGAAGCATTTGATATCGTGATACCAAGGTTTGTCGTCTATGACTGCTTCAATCGTAAAGATGTAAGCGGGCCTTTCAAGGTGCATTATGTCGATCTTAGGTAAGTCGTTCCATTGACCTACACTAATCATGGAAGAGAGAGTGGCTAATGCATGAGCCATGTGATTCTCCTCACGAGGGATATGATGAAACTCAACTCTGTTGAAGAAAGGTAGCAACCTTCTTGCGTAGTCTTTGTAAGGAATCAATCCTGATTGGTATGTATTCCAATCTCCTTTTATCTGATTGATAACCAAGGCTGAATCGCCGTATACGTCCAAGTTTTTGATCCTTAAATCAATGGCTTCTTCGAGACCCATGATACATGCTTCGTATTCGGCCTCGTTGTTTGTACACTTGAACGTAAGTCTGGCAGTGAAAGGAACATGGGTACCCTGAGGGGTAACAATGATTGCCCCAATTCCGTTTCCATAATGATTAACTGCTCCGTCAAAGATTAGTCCCTATTGGGAACCTGGTTCTGGCCCTTCACTGGGTAGCGGTTCATCGCAGCCTTTCATCTTTAGATACATGACATCTTCGTCTGGGAAGTCAAACCCGGTTGATTCTTGATCGTCAATCGGTTGATGAGCCAAATGATCGGCTAAAATACTTCCCTTAACGGCTTTCTGAGCGTGGTACTCTATGTCATATTCTGATAATAACATCTGCCAACGGGCAATCCTTCCCGTGAGAGCAGGTTTTTCGAAGACGTACTTGATTGGATCCATTTCGGAGATTAACCAAGTAGTATGACGAATCATTTATTGGCGAAGACGTTTGGCTGCCCAAGCCAAAGCGCAGCAAGTTTTCTCGAGCATCGTGTACCGAGTCTCGCAGTCGGTGAATTTCTTGCTCAAATAGTAAATGGCAGACTCTTTTCGTTTAGTTTCGTCTTGTTGGCCAAGTACACATCCCATTGAGTCGTCTAGAACTGTGAGGTAAATGATCAGTGGTCTTCCTTCCACTGGAGGTGATAGAATCGGAAGATTCAACAGGTATTCCTTAATACTGTCGAAGGCGATTTGGCAATCTTCTGACCAAACGCAATCCTGGTTCTTTTTGAGTAATTTGAAAATCAGCGCACATGTGGCGGTCATAAGGAATATGAATCTGGAGATGTAGTTCAAACGTCCCAAGAATCCTCTGACTTGTTTTTTAGTTTTTGGAGAAGGCATTTCTCAAATGGCCTTGACCTTGTCAGGATCAACCTCAATCCCTTTCTGACTGACGATGAACCCTAGTAATTTCCCTGAACGGACACCGAAGGTGCACTTGTTGGGATTCAAGCAGAGTTTGTATTTCCTCAAACGCTCGAATAGTTTCACATGCTCCTCTTCTGTCTTAGATTTTGCAATCATATCATCGACATATACCTCGATCTCTTTATGTATCATGTCATGAAAAAGAGTTGTCATGGCCCTTTGATAGGTTTCCCCGGCGTTCTTCAAGCCGAACGACATCACCTTGTAATAAAAGGTACCCCATGGGGTAATGAATGAAGTTTTCTCCATGTCTTTCGGCGCCATTTTGATCTGGTAATAGCCCGAGAATCCATCCATGAAGGAGAAAATTTTGAACTTTGCTGTACTGTCTACCAGCATGTCAATGTGTGGTAAAGGAAAGTCGTCCTTTGGACTAGCCTTGTTCAAGTCTCGGTAGTCGACACACATTCTGACCTTTCCGTCCTTTTTCGGAACAGGTACGATGTTGGCTAACCATTGAGGATATTCTGACGTGGCGAGGAAACCCGCATCAATCTGTTTCTGTACCTCCTCTTTGATTTTGATGGCCATGTCCGGGTGAGTCCGTCTCAACCTTTGCTTTACTGGCGGACATTCTGACCTTAACGGTAAGTGATGTTCCACGATGCTGGTATCTAACCCTGGCATATCCTGATAGGACCAAGCGAATACATCGGGGAATTCTTTGAGAAGCTTTATCAAACTCTCTCTGGCAGTTGGACTGAGCAGTGCCCCAATCCTGATTTCTTTTCTCTCTTTTTCTGAACCCAAGTTTACCGTTTCCAACGGCTCTTTGTGAGGTTCAATGGACCTTTCCTCTTGTCTGAGTAATCGGGAGATCTCTTCTGGAATTTGATCGTCATTTTCTTCTTCAGCCTCGAATACCGAGAACTCAAAGTTGGGAGAAGGCATCGGATCGTATGTTTCAACGGGGTTTAAAACAAGCGATCTGCATGACGTGATGATTCATGTTTAGAAGAGATAGAGAAAATGCAAAAGTGTGCAGTGTTTTATTTTACAGCTTGTTTATATTTTTAGTTGTTTTTTAGGATTACCATTTTCTGAAAAAGCAAAAAGGGAAAACAGCAATTAATGCGGAAATTACAGAACGACGTTATTTTATTAATGAACAAGTCGATCCTTGAAACTACATCCCTATAAAACAAAACTCGGTCGCTTCGGGCAAAACGAATAGGGAAATTTACAGAAAGCGAGCCCTATCAAAACATCCGTTTCACCTGGGCAGGGTGAAAGGTTAAAAGATGGCAATTACTTTGACTGATGAACGACCTTCGGAACCTCGATGGCAACCCATTGGCGGCGAACTCCTCGGTGAATCACAAAGTCTGGCACCTTCCTTGATTTGTCTTCAGAAATGACGCTGATTTCTGGTGGAGCAGGATCATTGGAATCTGTCTCCCAGGCAGAGTTGTCGTAGGAGGATTCCTTAGTTGTATTTTGCATAGTATTTGTGCTCTCAGCTGTATCTCCCCATCCAGTAGGCTGGATGTCTTCGAACTTGATACGAGAGCTTCCGGGCGCAGTGTACTTGACCATATAGTCGTATTTTCCACTCGGTTGTCCCAAGGTGTCCCACATTTCTCTGGTACGGGAGGAGTCATCTCTCTCGATGACGTTGACCTCGGGAAAAGCATAGTTGATGAATTCAAGTCCTGCAAACATTGCGAATTCATCTTCATGTTGGGTAGCTTCTGAATGACCTGAGTGTTGATCCCATGACATGGTGGGGACACAAGTATTCTGTTCAATGATGGTCAGCTGAGTTTCGTTACTCGGCTGACTCTCTTGCCCCAAGTTTCCTGGGTAGGGCTGCCACATTGGCAGACCATCCATTGGGCCATAGTAATTGTAGTCAAAGTTGTCTTTCATCTGAGTGTCTTCCTCTAATGAATTTGGCGGAGCACGACATCCTTCCGGATCGCAATCCCCGTATATCATCTCAACGTCTGATCTGGGTATAAATCTCGGACTCTGTGCGGGATAGCAAAATGGTATAGGCACCTCTTCCTGAGACATATAACCGTCCTTGTTAAGGTAGGACTTCCATTCTTCCTCTGTGTCAGAGGGATCTTCCTCATTGATAGCATGTACTGCTTGAGACACTGGGTGAAGAAAACCTCCACTGTGGAAGAAGTTTTGAAGGGGATGAAGACTTTCATCATTGGCAGCTGTCTGGGTACAGGTTGTAGAAAAACCAAGACCCTTCTTTGTTTTATTGTCAATAGGAATGACAAGCTGTCCCTATCCAGTTGTATCGGTACTCTCGACCGCTTTGATAGCATCTTTGTATGAGGAAATCGAGGTTTCTCCTTGGGATTGATTGTCCTTACCCACCGACAGCGCTTGGAACTGCGTCCCAATAACCTCCTCGGGTTCTACACAAGTAGATGATGATAAGTTACTCACGAGCAAGGCCTGTTCTCCACAGACTGTGACAAGTTGGCCGTTCTGGACGAACTTTAGCTTTTGGTGGAGGGTGGAAGTAACCGCTCCAGCCTGATGTATCCAAGGTCTTCCTAATAAACAACTGTATGTTGCCCAGATGTCCATGACCTGGAAAGTGACTTGGAAAGTATGAGGACCGATAGTTATAGGAAGATCAACTTCGCCGATAACTGTTTTTCTGGATCCGTCGAACGCTTTGACGACGACCTCGCTGATTCTCATCGGAGGGCCTTTGAATGATAATTGCATCAAAGTGGACTTCGACATAACATTCAGGGCTGACCCTGTGTCTACCAGTACGCTGGCTAAAGCATCGTCCTGGCAGTTAATTGTAATGTTAAGCGCCATGTTATGACGGCGACCCTCTTCGGGTAATTCCTCATCACTAAATCCCAAATTATTGCAGGAAGTGATGTTAGAGACAATGCTATCGAATTGTCTGATTGTTACATCCTGTTCCACAAAGGCTTGCTCCAAGACTTTCTGTAGAGCCCCCCTGTGGGCTTCTGAACTGAGTAATAATGATAATACCGAGATCTTTGAAGGAGTTTGTAACAGTTGATCGACAATGTTGTATTCACTCCTTTGGATGAGCTTCAGCATCTCATCATCGTTTTTCGAAAGGTCGGGATTACTGGATTGACCGACTGATGGATTGGGAGCTTCTGTATGAAGTTCCTTTTCCTTGTTAGGTTCCCCAACTCCTCGGTTGAAGATTCGACCGCTCCGTGTTACACGACTGATGTCTGCAATATTCACGACGGAAGGTAATGGAATTTCCTTTCCATTTTCAACTATTGTTGCACCGTATTTGTAAGGGATCGCCTTAGCTGATTCATACGGTAGTGGTCCCGGTAGATAGATGACTATAGGAACCTTCTGATTTTTCTGACCATCGTAAGTAATCTCGATCCATTCCCGGTTGGGAATTCTAGATTCGTCAAGCAAAGGGATGATGGCAAAAACATCCCTGGTCTGGTGACGACCAGAGATTGTGACAACGTCCTCGACTTGATCAGCAAGGTAGTTCGGCGTCCAATTGATGGGTCTAGAACTCGGATATGGGCGAATCTCTCCCCGATCCACCTGCCCCTAGAGAGCTGCTCTCACAAGGTAACACCCTTGGTTACTTTCCGAACAGATGCTACAACGGTCATAATTGTGTGGTGGCACCTGGCCACGCCCACTTTGAATACAATGTAACCTCACTAGGTTAGCTTACACTGATCAGACATCCTGACTCTGACGCCGAGTAGGATTCCTGTTACTGATACTAATTTGCTGAGTATCTTCATCCATATAAATTGGCATCCACCAGTGATTTAACAAGTGCTGAAGTGCCTTCTGGACAAGGGTACAACCTCGATCGTTTTCGTAACCCGCTTTACAGCTTTGATAGTCATGTGATATTAGGAATCCGAGTCAGACCTGCTCAGCATGTAACTCTACCAGGTTGGTATTCATCACGCGAATATCAAAGATCTGAACCATGTTGATCTGATAAGAGTTCCTATCATGGTAGTCTTGGATCCATCCAAGATCCATCTGACGCTGGAGGGCCTCTTGTATGAAAGAGCATCCCTGTTTGTTTACCGAGCAAGTCAGACAGGAACTGTAATCGTGTGGCGGCAGATTATGATATTGGCTTTACCTTGAGTGCATTGCCACCAGATTGACATTCATTGCACGGATATCGTGGTTCTGAATGACGTTAGAATTCATGTAAACCATGTTAACTCCACGAACACGGTGCTCTTGGATCCATCCGAGATCCATTTGTTCCTGTAGGGCCGCTTGCACCACAAAACATCCTTGATTGTTTTTAGAGCAGATATCACACTGATGATAATTATGAGGTGGCACATGGCCATATCCACTCTGTCTACAATGCATCTTGAACAGATTGGTTTTCAACAAGAGTACATCGTGAATTTGATAGACATTGTTAGTCTCTCCTTCTATCAAATTGACTGCAGCCTTCTCATGTTGAGGCAGCGGGTTCGTGAGAACATTAGGATTTGTATCCTTGAAGGATAAGACCCCGCTCTTAACAAGTTTTTGCACGTCGGACTTGAAATTGAGACAAGTCTCTATGTTATGCCCTGATCCTCCTTGGTGGTAAGGGCAAGTTTGATCTACCTTAAACCAGAAAGGCGGATTTTCCGATACTGTAAGAGGGGACTTAGTCTGGATGTGCCCCTTGGCTAGCAGTAATGGAAACAGCTCTGCGTACAACATGGGTATAGGATCAAACCCTGATGGCCATGTTGTACGGTTGTTGTTATATGGAGGAAGAGCCTACTGAAGAGGCTGTTGTGTCCTTTGCTGATTAGGTTGGCTTTGCGCAACCTGAGGTTGATACGTAGGAATAGGCGCAAGGCTGATAGCAGGAGTCACAGCTGCTACCAGTTGATAACGTCGCCTTTGCTTTCTGAGAGAGATATTCCCAATATCTTGCTCTTTTTTCTTAGGGAGAACACTACCGTATTTTTTAGTACCGCTCGTCGATCCAGTCTCTTTTACCAAACGTCCTTCTCGGACGGCTTCCTCAAGACGTACGCCCATGCCGACCATTTCGGTGAAGTCACTGGTGCACTGGCAACCATTCGGTCATAGTAAAATGAGCTTAAGGTCTTTAAGAAGATCTTTGTCATCTCTTTTTCCTCAAGAAGTGGACAAATTTGAGCGGCAATTTCATGCCATCTCTGGGCGTACTCCTTAAAGGTTTCCTTGTCCTTTTGTGACATTGATCTGAGTTGATCTCTATCCGGTGCCATGTCCAAATTGTATTTGTATTATTGGACGAAGGCAGTGCCAAGATCTCTGAATGTGTTGATCATGGCACGGTTTAAACCCATGTACCATTTTAATGCGGCACCGGTTAAACTATCCTGAAAGTAGTGAATCAGCAGGTCCTGATTCTCAGTCTGAGCTGACATTCGCCGAGCGTACATCACTAGATGACTCTGAGGGCAAGAGTTACCCTTGTACTTTTCAAAGTCGGGCACTTGGAACTTGTGCGGGACTTTCACATTGGGGACCAGACAAAGGTCTGCGGCGTCCTTTCCAAATAGATCCTGACCGCGGATGGCTTGCAGTTTTTTCTGCATTTCTAGGAACTGTTCCTGGAATTCATCCATTCTATCGAACATAGTTTCCTTCTTATCAGAAGGGATCTGTGGAATCTGTCCTTCCGGGACAGTGTGCACCACAGGGGGTGGTACCGTGACTACGACAGTGAATCTTGGCGTTTCCCGAAGTTTGTAACCTTGAGGAGTCTTCAGTATGCCCCTGGCATCTTCGCTCTCCTGAAGTTTGTAACCTTCAGGCCCATCGGCTTCTGTTATGATTCCCTGATCTTCAGTGATCGGCGGAACATATCCTTGCGGGATATAGTTAACAGGCATACCCCAAGGACGATCTTTCGGCATTTGATACATAGGATTATACTTCTCTACTATGGGCGTTGAGGTGATCTCTGAGATCACAGTCATTTGTAGCTGAGCTTCTGCCATGGCTTGCATGTCGTTACGAAGCTTCCTCATATCCTCTCTCAGAGCGTCGATCTCTTCTTTCAACTCTCTGTTCTCTTCCTCAAGATCATCCATCTTTTTCTGACGATTGGCCCGAGTATTGTACGAATGAGACAGTTTGACTCTAGAACCGAGACACAAACGTGAGATTCGTAGGTAAGAAGAATGCGCGATGTGAGAATGATGAATGCAATGATTATATTAATTGTTTTTTGGTTTAATCAAAATAAACTTCGACAATTAGATTGCAAATATCAAACAGTGGGGAAACCCCTTTTTATTGAAATTCAAAGGATTACAGAAATGGAAATACAGTAGATTACAAGGTGCAAAAACAGAAACCAAAGCTAATGGGTCCCGAGTTCTCTCTGAAGAGAAATCAGGTGCTGATTCTGGTATCTTCCTTTTCTTTGACCGGGGCTCTTGAGCCGTTGTCGGGTTGTCATTCCTTTGCCAGGTGAAAGGAATGAGCAAATTCCTTTGGTCATCTTGATTCTCTATAGCATGTTGCTCCAAAATTTCAATCAGAGCATCTTTCTCTTTTAGTAATTGCTGTATTTTGATGCCCTCTATGTCGAGGGTGCGGTACTTGTTCTTCCAAGACCTTCTCTCCTTTTGAACTTTATTGAGAGTAACCTGAAGCTTTTCAGTTTCCGTCATGAAGTACATGACAGATTCCCCCGGCGGAAGAATTCCGTAATGAGGATAAGGCATCTTTAGCTTGAGAGCTCTAGTTTGTACCCAATGGAGATAAGGCTCCACCGAGACACAGTCTGGTTTTCCCAGAGACTCCCGTCCTTTCTTATGAACGTGTTTCCAAGCGTGCACTATTTCCATCTTTAGTACTCTGTCGTTTTCTCCTTCTTTAAAGAAAAGACCTTCCAGATGAACACCTCGTGGGATGTATCTCATCGGGTATCCAAACTGACGGCGAACCAACACCGGATGATAGTTGATTCCTCCTTTAGTTCCTATAAGGTGTACATTGGGGAAGTTTCCACAACGATCAATGATCCTGATTCCATCATAAATCCTATTACACCAATTTATGTCAGAGTTGGTGAGGGACATGATCTTCTGCGACCAACGTAAGGCACTCTTGCAATCCCAAAAAGTAGCAGACTTGGGCAAGTGTGAGATAAACCATTTGTAAAGCAAAGGTACACAGCATGTGATCTCCCCTCCGCTGTACAAATTTCCCAAATGTACAGAATGATACGCATCTGCGAGCAAAGTCGGTACAGGATTTCCAATGAGAAAAACCTTAATGGAGTTGACATCGACGAAGTTATTGATGTTGGGAAACAAAAATAACCCATAGGTGAGCAAGACAAAGATGCTTTCAAAAGCAGTCACGTTTCCTATACTGGCAAAATACAGGGCCTTTTTTGTCAAGAACTGGGCTGGCAAACCTTGGATGCCACCCTTAGTGGTTAGGTGAGTCCTAACCTCAGACTCGTCCAAATGAATTTCTCTTGCAATGGTCTGATTCTTTGGAATTTCTTCCAGTCCAGAAAATGGAGCTCGATCAGTAATGTGTAGATCAATCAGATGAGAATACTCCTCAAGCGTTGGTGCTAGCTGGTAATCCGGGAATGTAAAGCAGTGATAAACCGGATCGTAGAATTGAACGAGCGCGTCCATGATTCCCTCAATCACATGGACTCTTAACAGTGGTAGCAGACCTCCGTGCTTGGCTCTGAGAGCCTCTTGGTTTGTGATCATCCTCGCCAAACCTCTTAAATCCTCTAGCTTTGGAACCTTAAAGGTATACCGATGGGTTCTCCTTCTACCGAAATCCATTAGCGTAATCCTTTTATCTGATATTTACAATCACAGTCTTAGTTTAATTTGAAAAACAGAGAGACTAGAAGAGAAATTTTTTGAATGTTTTAATGTTTTTTAAATGCATGCATGAATGCAGCATACAAAAACATAGAAAAAACATGGGGTCAAAGAGTCGTTGTCATGAAATCAAGGCTCTACCCATCCCCAAAGGTTTATACTAGGGTGATTTTTGTACCTGTACTCATTATCATTAGCTTCTCCCAGGAAAGCAAAACAACAAGCGGATCGCCAGCGAGTTGTAGAGCGGTCTTAGAGTAAGTGCCATTCACCGAGAATAGATCACCAGCCTCAAATGAGGGTAGTATCGCGTAACAACTATTCCCGATAGTTTCTGCACTACAAAAGGGTTTGGCTCCTCAGCTTCTCAGACATCACAATCGGCCCATTGTCTAGGTGAGAGAATGGGTTGCATTGGTCAGCCTCCACTGAGGTTGATGGTCGACCTCGTCGCCATCACTTATCTTAAGTGTATACTCAATCTTTCCACATGCGGCATCACACGCATTCCCATTAGCAGAAAAATAAACACGTATAGCAATTAGGAAAAACAGTATATATATTTGTCCTAATCATCCTAGACCTTTAAAGCTATGAATCCTAAGTTCCTGACAGAAAATGGGTTCCCCGGCGGAAGCCCCAATATGTGGTTTCATTCCAAATTAACGACGTTTTGACCTAAGATCCTAATGACGTCAATGTTTCTACCTAGGGGAAAAAAACAAGATCCCTAAAGAGACCAGTCCATATAATTGTCCCCAGCAGAGTCGCCATTTTTCTGTAGCGAGTGATTTTTGGATGTGGTTGCGAAGCACGATCGCTCTGGTACTACAGTTCGATTCATTTTTTATCCTATTAAAGCTGATAAAGGAAGGGAAATAGATGTCTCCAACTAACCCTGCTTGCATACTGAGGTTAAATAGTCAAAACTGTTGGTTTACAGATGCTACAAAGATTCGGGGTTTCTCCTAGGTTATTTTGTTGACGAAGGGTGCTTTAGGCTATCGGTTAGGATGTTAGGACGAATGTATGAGAGTATGGGATTTTGGGTTTTTGTTTAGTGTGCTCGCTAAGATTTTTCTTTCAATCTTATGCCTACGTATTCCCGTTTACCGAAACAGGGAAATCAGAGCGTTCATAGTTCCTCCTATTCTATGGGAGGAAATGGGTGTTTGGGTGTCTTGTTCAAAGCCCAAGACGTGAAGCGAAAGGTGATTTGTATCTTGTTCAAAGCCCAAGATGTGAATCTAAAAGTGTTGACCTTAGAGAGAATTTGTCATCTCTAAGGGGTCTATTTGTCACAACTGTTAGGTGACTGCCTGTAAAGGAGGATTACTTTAACTGGGATTTGTGAATCCGGCAATGCCATAATTTCCTTTATAGGGGGTTTTAACCTGAAGGAGAAGACTTTAACTCAGTTTAGAGCAATGCCATCTTTCCTTAGGAATTTCTCATACTAAAAGAGGGACATTGGCATGGATGTAGATGATCCAGAGGCTTGCCGCTTACAACAATTAGATGAAGGGGAAAGAGTTGTTGATATTTTTGTACTGTGAACGAGACACAACTTTGATGCTAAAAGGTTGATTGGATCAACCAGTGGTTTTCTTATACAAAGCCTAAGAGGAGGCTAATATGTGTCTCGTACGAAGCCCGAGAGAGAGGCTAAAATGTTTTTGACTTGATGATAGAGTCTTTTGGTATCTCGTATAAAGCCCGAGATGAAGGCTACTTGACTTAACAAGAGAGTTTTTTGTATCTCGTACAAAGCCCGAGATGGAGGGTAAAATTTGTTTGGCTCAATAAGAATCTTTTTGTATGTCATATAAAGCCCGAGATGGAGGTGAAAGGGTGATTGACTCAACGAGGGAGTCTCTTTATATGTCTCGTACAAAGCCCGAGAGAGAGGCTAAACGTTGTTTGACTCCACTAGGGAGAATTATTGTATAAAGCCCAAAAGAGAGGCTATTGTAACTGGAGAAGGATCATTATACAAAGCCTAAGAGGAGGCAATGGTTATTGTTTCAGTTGAGTGACATGTCCAGTATGCTGATTTAAAGAGAAAATCAGTTCTTATATAAGCAACACTGTACTCAAGGATTTGATTCAAGGATCCGGGTTATTCCTATTCTTTAAGGAAGTGGGAAATCCGAAAGGCATTGAGACTGTCCGAGTCTACGGGTTTTCTTCCTATTTAACGAAAGGGTCACTTGAGAATGTCTGGAAAACTCAAGGAGATTAGACTGTCCGTGTCTAGAGTTTCATCTTTTGTATTATGCTTTGAGAAATAGTAGTAGACTCTTTGAAAGGCCTGTTTTGTGTAGATGACTAATTTCTGTTCCTATACCTCTAGGAGGTCGTCGGGACAATTTGTATGAAGCCCAAGAGGAGGCTGGAAACTTTTAAGAAGCCGATCGGTCCTTGTACGATGCCTAAGAGGAAGCTATCATTCCCGGAGGAAGAGATCATTATACGAAGCCTAAGAGGAGGCTGTGAATACTTCTAGGAAGCCGGCGGGTCCTTGTACTAAGCCCAAGAGGAGGCGGGGTTGCTTTTAGGAAGCCTGTGGGTCCTTGTACGATGCCCAAGAGGAGGCCGATGCTTTTAAGAAGCCCGTGGGTCCCCAAACCTCGAGAAATTCAAGGCAAGCTATTCACAAGGAATAGATCAAGTCAGGAAAGTTCGAGAATTTGGAAGAAACTCAAAGATGCCATTCACGGAGAATACATTCATCTCTGGGAGTAGAGTTTCTTGACAATTCCTAATGAGGACGGTCGAAGAGAAGACTGTATCTGGTGATCCTATTGGGGATCTAGTTGTCTATTTCTATGAATAAGCGAAACGGTGTCACCTAGTTCTAGACGTAGTTGCCGGGGAAACTCGAAATATCTATACTATTATTACACAGTTGATATGAGTTTATGAAAGAAGACTTAGAGTGAAACAGCCCCACAATACAGTTATATGTATATGAAAGCGGTAAATTAAAGCAATAACCACTTACTCGGTTGTAGAGCTTCCATGCTGTTTGGTTAGTTGTTCAACAAAGAAAGATTGAAAACAACAGTATATTCAAAATCAAAGGAGAAAGTGCTTTGAAAAAGAAAGATTTGGGGCTTACAGCTCAAGGAGAGGCCCAGGGTTTTATCAGTGAGTGCACTGTTTGAATTTGTACAAAGGGACTTATACAAGTGACTGTGGCCCAAAAAGGTTTTCTGTACAAAGGGATGGGTCTTACACTCTCTCAAGAGGCCCAAAAGGTTTAAAGAAAAAGAGTGGGGCTTATAACACGAGGGTAGGCCCAGTTGACTTTTCGTTTAAAAATGGCGATCGCGCCGAGGTTTCCTTTTAACACAGAGGGACTTATACAATAAGTGAGGCCCAAAATGTTTTTGGTTAAAAGGGGGTTGGGTCTTACACTCTATTAGAGGCCCAAAAGTTTTTAATGGGTCTTATAGCTCAAGGAGAGGCCCAGATGATTATTTTTCAAAAGGCGACGATCGTGCCGTTTGTTTTTGACGGTATCGGGACTTATACAATACACTGAGGCCCAAAAATGATTTGGTCAAAAAAAGGATTGGGTCTTACACTCTATTAGAGGCCCAAAGTGTTTTAAAGAAAAGAAATGGGTCTTACTACTCGAGGGTAGGCCCAAGGTTTGTTTTTCAACGGACGATGATCGTGTCGAACTTTTTGAAATACAACGGGACTTACACAATAGGTGAGGCCCAAAATTGGTTGTATTTACAAAGGGTTGGGTCTTACACTCTATTAGAGGCCCAAAGTGTTTTGAAAATGATTTATGAGGGTTGAAAGTCAAAGAAACCCTAATTTTAATCTTTAAAAGTAAATATTTTAAAGAAAATCAATGAAAAATACCAAATAGGTTTGAATAAACCACTTGTGATTTTTGTTTAAGGTTTGAAAAATGAGGTATAAATCACAAGAGATATTAAAACTCAGTTGGTCTTGATTTTCAAAGTAAATATTAACTTTTAAAATGTTTAAAAAACAATTAAAAATGAATTTATTCACAAAAATACTAATTATATTAAATAAATAATATAAATCTAATTTTTTTGTGGAATAAAATATTTCAACATTTTTATGATTTTTTGCAAAAAGAATCATTAAAAAATAATTAAAATTGAGTGAGTTATTAATTTTTCAAATCATTAACAAAATAATATGAAAAATAAGAAAATAGGAAAAAGTGATAAAAAAAAGGTCTGGGCCGAGGGGGATTCGAACCCCAGACCTTTCGCTCGCTAGTACACACAAACTAGTTGATCAACCACTAGGGCGCAATGCCAATTCATTAATAACATGGCAAGTGAAAAATATATATCAAACTAGTTGGATTTTTTGAAAATGGCGCCATGGCCATCTTCTTCCTCAAGCTCTGATGCGTGAAGCCCTCTATCTCACTCATCTCTCAACCATTTGACATGATTCAAACACCAAACTCATGCGTTTTTTCACAAGGAAGAAGATGGCAATACCCAATTTCATTCATTTTCAGTGTATAACAAATTATATCATTGTGGCCGTATGAACCCTAATTTTGCGAAAGCAAACATGCTGACATGATTATGAGTCCTATGATCAAATTTTCTGAGGGAAAATAATTAACACATGATGGCAAGCAATTGGCAAAAGTATCATGCGAGGAAATATGCATGGATCATGGAGTTAGAGTTTTGAGGCTTACCTTGATGCAAGCTGAAATGGAACTCTGCACAAACTTTGTTCCAGTTGTGAATTAATGATCCCTACAACTTCAATGGATGTTATGGAGTGTGTTGCAAGCTTTGGATCACTTTGAAACTCTTTGGATCAAGCTGGAGACCTCCACTTGCATAATTGAGGCATAATGGCTTGGTTGAAGGGTGATTTTGAGCCTGAGGTGTTACAGTTAGTGTTTAAGTGTTTGGACACCTCAAATATATCATATGTGACATGTTTGAGCAATTGGAATTGATTGCTTAAGGCTACAACTCAAAACCCGATAGTGGTTACTCAAAAAACCAAGAAACTTGAGGTTTAAGGAAGAATGAGAGAAAACAGTGCTGTAACTGGCTTTGGTGTGAGTTGAATGATCCATTAGAACCTCTATTTATAGGTGATCAACTTTTGTCTTGGAGGAATAGTGAATGGCTGCTGGATCAGATCACATTCGCATGGATTGGCTTGGAGGATTTCTTCTCAAGCAAGGCAAACTAGCTACTCCTAAGAGCAGGGCTATGCCTTGACCAAAATCACATTCTTCAGATGTTTTTATTGTTGTTTAATCAGAGAACTTGACTGAGTAGAGTGGCTTTGTTGAAAATGCACTATTCCACATTAATGCCCTTTGAATTCAAGGCAAAATGTGCCAAAGTGGATGAATTTCAAGTTGGAAGATTCCTTGGCTTTTTGACTCAGCCCTATCAGTTGGATCAGTTGGTTCATGATCAGGTTGAAGGCATGTGGCACAGTGATCATTTCTTTTGACTCAGAAATCGTGGATAACACAAAACTCCCAAACTGATTTTTCATGGCAGCCTTGACATGGTGTGTTGTGGCAGCCATAATTCTTGGCACAAGTGGATTGGTTTCATGCTATTGAGTTGCTTGGATTCTTGGCAACATTTGCAACAACATTGATGTTTATCTTTGGAACTGATTCAGCTTGTAACTGTGTGAAAAAACCTCACAAGTTTTGGTGTTTCCAACAAAATCTGTCTTGGACAAAATTTTTTCTAAGTGTTGGAAAAGTGGTACTTTCATGTTTTCAGCCATTTTGGCCCACTCATAGCTCAAAATCCACAATGAATTGGAGTTTGGTCTAGTTGAAGTTTTTGTAGAGGGCAATGAGATCTACAAATCAAGCCTTGGATGGGAGAAAATGGCTTTGTGGTTTAGGAGTTATGACCCTCTAAAGTTGGTACCCTAGCCACTTTATTTTTAACTTAGAAAATTTTCTAAGTTTTTATGGTTACCCCTTTTACAAGTTATCCAACTTTTCTTGATTTTTCTTGATGAATGATGATTCAAATCATACATTAACATCATTTTAGGGATAAAAATCCATTTTTGTGAAAAACTCAAAAAGTCAAAGTTGACTTTTGTGCACATTTGACTTTTTATCAGATGAATTCCAAACTGTGTAATTCTTCAGGAAATCATGTCCTTAACCTAAATCAAACTTGATGGACATGTTCCATGGGTGGTATAGAGTGTATTGAATCATGCCTTAGGGCTTGAGAGCATGTCTTGGTCAAAAGTCAAAGTTACAGTTGACTTTTCCCGCGAAACCCTAACTTTGGTTCAGATGAAATTGAAACTTGTTGCTCAAGCTTCTTGGATCAGTTCATTGTCCCAAATGGATCAATATGGTATATTAGAGACCCTCAAATCATGTCTTGAGGTCTTGGTTCATGAATTGTCCCAAAAGTAAACTTAGGGGTGAATTAGGTCAAGAAACCCTAATTCCTGATTTTTGATGTATGCATCCCCTGAGATCAAATTGACTTGATGATTGGGTCCATGAGGTTCCATGGAGTATATTAGGTTATGCTTTGGATCATTGGCTTGTGCCCAGATGAAAATTTCCATCTGGGGGCCCTGGTCGACCAAAACCCTAATTTGGTGACACTGGCGATCTTGAGGCATGATTCACCTAAAAGGGAGCAGCCTTGTGCTTGATCCTTGAAGTTGGAGTCCTTTTGATCCATTGTGGATGTATGAGAGGTTAGACAAGTTGAAGATCATGCCATTTCTTGATTGATCCTTTGTCTAAGGCTCTGAGAGGGCTTGAAACCCTAATTTTGATTGTAGTGGATGCTCACCCATCTTTGGGGAGACTGATGAAGTATGATGGTTCCTCCATATTGTGAGGATGATTTGCACAATGATGGGAAATCTAAGTGGTCAAAATTTGGGGTATGACACTGAGCATTAAATAAAATGCTGAGATGGCAATTTATCTATTTTATTCTCTTGGACAGGAATTGAACAGTCTGAATGATGGAGAGAGAAACTGAATGGGTGGACTTCACGCGCCTAGAGCCTTGTGCTAGGGAAATCATGATGACCAGTCTGACATGTCAGACTGGTGGGACGTAGCAGCACGCAAAACCTCTTCCAAGCTATAAATTCAAAATTTTATCTTTTCCCACCCGTTACTTCAACCATCCCGTTCAACTTCTTGCCCTAATTGTCACAAAAATATACTTTTCACTTTTCTCTTTCCAACAATTTCCATTTCACTATCACGTTATCTCACTTTCTCTCTCTCAAATTCTCATCACCATCTCTTTTGTCTGTTTCTCTCCACCTCTATCCAAACCCTAATCATTACTCTTCCTTCACCCTAAAAACAATGGAGATACATACTAGAAGACGAGTCAAAATGGCAGCAAGGAAAAATGCGACGCGGTATGTTGTTTACTCTGACGAAGAGCAGGAAGGGCATGAGAAATTCATCAATAGCGAAGCTTCTCGTCGCTTCATGGAATATTTCAGCAAAATTGGTTTTCATGCTGAAAGGGGTTTTGTCTTCGACAACCAAGAAGAAAACCTGGGACTTGCTGGGGATTTGGGAACTACCATCAAAAGTCTGGGGTGGATGAAGCTATGCCACCAACCAGGCCCATACAACATCTCTCTGGTGAAGGAGTTCTATTCAAACCTAATTGATCTTGGGCACAAAAATATTGAAGTTGTCGTGAGAGGCACAAAAATGGTATACAATGAGGCCACTATAAACCTTGCTCTGAATATCAAGGAAACAAGTGATGAGTATCAAAATTTATTATTGAAGTTGGACGAAGAAGATTTTGATGTGATTATACAATCGTTGTGCACCTCTGGAACTAAGTGGGTGGAGTCGAGTTCTGAAAAAGCTGTGAGAATGATGGATCTGTTGCCTGCAGTAAAAGTTTGGTATCAATTTGTGAAACATTCATTGAAACCCACTGCTTACAATGAAACAGTGAGCAGGGCAAGACTTGTTTTGCTTCACTGTATCACAACACTGAGCAAGATCAATGTAGGAAAAATCATTATGCAGGAAATCCAGGCTTATTCAAGAAAGAAAGAAGGAATGTTGTACTTCCCATGTGTAATCACTATGTTTTGTAGGAGGCATTGAGTACCAGTGCTTGACATTGATGAGACTGGGCAGCCCCAAGCTGCGTTGGATAAGGCTTTGATCCAAACACTGATGAAGCCAAAAGGAAGGAAGAGACCGCTGAGGTACGACAAATGTCGACAAAAGCTGCTGAGGAACATAAAAAAGAATGAATGATGTGGGATGTCATTCTGCAAATGCAGAAAGATCAAAGGGATTATTTCAAGTTTCAGAAAGACGAATTCTATTGGCAAGAAAAAGCTGTTGCTTTGCAATTCCCATCTAGTATGTTGAATCCACCAGTTTTTCCCAATCATATCTTGGGAGAACTAGAAGAGAAGAGAAAAGAGGAAAACCCAGTTCCTGAAGAGAAGAAGATGAAAAAGAAGGAAAAGTCAAAGAAAAAGAAAGTGGAGAAAAGAGGAAAGAGTTTGAAGAAGAAGAAAAATCAAGAGGTTGCTGTAGAAACAAGTGGAGGCATGCCAGTTCAGGACAACCCTTTGCAGCACAAGAAGAAAAAGAGTGGGAAAGCTGAGAAATCCAGAGTTGAGCCCCCAAGGGACACTCACATCTCTCCAAGGAAGAAAAAGTTAAGGCAAGAGTGAAGGCAGAATGAGACCCCAGATATCCAGACCCCAGAAAACAGTCCCCCAAAGGACTTTGATTTAAACCAAACTGACCCAAAATTGAGTCCAATGGAAAAAGATGATGTCTTAGAGGAATTAATTGTAGAAGCTGACAAGGACAAAATGAGATGAATCAAGATCAAGGTAATGGAGAAGATGACAATAAGGAAGAAGAAGAATTGATAGAAGATGAAGACCAGCTTGTGGATGAAAATCTACCCAAGTACTATTCAACCACTGAGGAATCCTCCCCTGGATCCTTGAAGATAGAAGGAAAAAAGATTGCAGGAAAAGATGAAGGCGAGGAAGCTGATAGTGAGTCAAGCAAGGGCGAAGCAGTGATAGTCACCCCTGTGACTACTTCTGTCATCACCCTAGTCAAAGAGGCAACTGCAGAAAGAGAGAAAGAGATTGTCCAAGAGCAGGTGACCAACCCAAAGAAAAAGGAGCTGAAAAAGAAAGAAAAAATTCCTATGGAGGAATCTGTGCAGGAAGAAACTGTCATGCCTGACGTCGTCAAGGAGCAATCTAAGGAGTTTGAGAAACCAAAGGTCACAAAGAAGGAACCCAAGAAGAAGAAGAAATGTGACGTCCAGCCCGCGTGCAAAAGCACCAGGCTTAAGGTCTAATGGGTATCATGCAGAGGCTAGCCTAGTCTTGCCTCCCCTTGACACTTGACAGTGAGGACACTGTCCTTACTTTAAGTTTGGGGGATAGGCAAATAAAAGCTTGACCTTCTCTCTTTCTTTCCTCTATCTCCTATTTCCTGTTTCTACTTATGCTAGGATAACAATTTGCTGGGTTGTTTCTTATTTTTTGTTTGGATAATTGCCAAGGATTAATGTTGGATAATTAACTCAGCCGGTTTATGCTAAATTTCTTTTTGCGTAGTTTATTTTTGTTCATATTCAATTTGCATGAGTGGTTTTTAGGACATATGAGAGTTTAGTAGAGAATAACCTAGGATCAGGAAAATATTCATTTTGTGCTTAGAATAAAAAACTGGATGATGAGTC
Source organism: Lathyrus tuberosus (assembly GCA_022829125.1). NCBI lineage: Eukaryota > Viridiplantae > Streptophyta > Magnoliopsida > Fabales > Fabaceae > Lathyrus > Lathyrus tuberosus. The sequence continues at coordinate 2,563,340 of JALAZF010000584.1, read as the reverse complement.
TGCCTGTGAAGGCAAAGCCAAGTTATTACCTAGGGTGTTGTTGCAAAAGGAAGATGATAACTCCTGTCCTGCCTCTGCTAGTCTGCTGAATTAGTAAAAAAAATTCGAAACCTATTTGTTAGAAATTGAGAAGCAAGTAGAAACTTTAGGGAATTATTCTGGAAGGATGAACTGATTTAGATAAAGATTTAGACTCTCCACACAAAAATAGCACACCCAATCGTTACTAATAAAACACACAAAAGTGTGTAAAAAGGTGGCAAAGACCACTCTTGTTGAAAAGTTTCTATGCCCGAAACTGGAGGAACAGTCAGCACCTTCATCACAATAGCCAATTAGACTCATTACAAGTGAGACCCCGTTGAGTGAAAAGAAGAAGTGTTGAGTTAAAAAAAAGAAAATAAATTGGAAAGGTGTGATCTAGGGTGTGAAAGTCAAAAGTCAACAGAAAAGTCAGAACAAAATTCCACCTTAAGACCCAATAGGAAGAAAACTTAATTCACAAAAGTACTCAATTTGGAATCACAAAGAAAAATGAGCTCATTCTTTTGAAGAGTAGTGACGCGACAATAGTTGTCTAATCACTTTAGTAATAACATCTTTGGGCTAAGAACAGGCTGAGTTGCGCCAACTATTTCCTTACCCAAGATATCCATCCAGTAAATGACTGAGCTCCTTCACTGATATGATCCCACTTTGTTCTTGAAAATCTCTCTTGTCAATCATTGTCGCTTCACCTGAGGATAGGTGATAGTTCAAGTTTGGGGGAGTGATAACACTTTTTTAGTGTATCATGATGATCCATTTTCTCTTAGTAATTCAGATAGGTTTAATAAGGATTTATCTATCTTTTTCTTGTTTTAGTATGTTTTTACCTTAAGTGCACTAGGTGCACCTTTTATGGTTTATTGTGTGTTTTTGTCTTAAAGAGAATCCGATAAAGGCAAGTTGAGGCATGACACCTCAAGACACAGTCTGGAGCAGAATGAAGATATAAGGAAGGAAGATGTCGAGTCTTGTTGGCTGCAAATTCACCAAGAGCTTGGAAGGATGTCTATCACTAGGGCATACGTGGCAGAGGTTCATGTCAAGAAGGCGCTAGAGCATCAAGATAAGATCAAAGAAGCTAGAGGACAAAAGTGGTACAATGGGGACCACGCCTGCAAAAGCGCATCCTGTACCCAGCCACCCGCCGTATGCTCTGTGCCATTACCTGTTGCAGCAGCCTGCCAAAGACGCCTTGTCTCCCAATGCTGTGTGTACCTGGTAACTTATTCACGAATGGAGAAAGGACAGCTGGAATTATTAGTGATTTGATATGGGCTAAACCTTATTTTCATCAAAAGCCCATGATCCAAGACCCATCAACTTCCACACTCATACTCAAAGTCTATAAAAGTAAGCCTTGTTCATCAAAGAGAGAGAGAGAGACCACGAGCTAGAAATCACACATTCATATCTTCTGTATTATTTTATTTTACTTTGAGGATTAAGACGATTTAGAGAGTTTTCTTCTTCTCATCTAGTCCTGTATTTGCTGCCTGGAGTTGTCGTGACTGCAGAGATCTGATGTTGTTTACCCAATGCAAAGGATCTTCAAGTTATTACTAGGTTATCATTTCTTTTACAAAATTTTGCTAAGAATATGTCATCCTGTATTTTAATTCCAGTAGTTTGTACTCAGCTCATTATGAGCTAAATTCATATTTAATGAGCAAAGTGAAGTTAATATAAAGTTATTTTTATGTTGAAATGATGTGTTGAAGAGTGTTTTATTTTGTTATGTGTTTTTATTCTATATACCTGCTTCTTAGAATGATCAACTTAGAAAAAGGTACAAGCATGTTGTTAAGAGAAATCCAACAACATGTGGATTTCATAACAAAAATGATTAATAAAGTAGGATAGAGATATTCACTTAATTCAACTTTCTTAGAGATAAGAAGTTGAGACCATAAATATTTTCAGAATTAAAACCAGATGCATTTTAGGGTTATAAGTGAGGCTTAGAGATTTGTTCCCTTGCCCTAGTTGTGCATGCTTTGATGTTGTAGAGATACACCACTAGATCACGTTCTGACCTTTTGAGGTACGACACTTTACATCATGGACACATTTTAGCAATAATATATTAATGGATCTAGCTCATTAATCATCCTCTCTGATATCTTATCCTTTCTTATTTAGTATTTAGTTTGTAGTGTGAATTTCTTGCTGCTATCATTATTGTTTTGTTATATTGCTCATACTAGTTTTAAACAAAATTTGAATACTTTAAAGTTCAAAGCTACATTAAAACCACTCCCTGTGGGTACGATCTCTTATTTCATTACTTGCTGCAATCAAACATACATGTATACTTGCATGTGACACTTTTGCTTTAAAACAAATAACTTAGAGTAAACACTTAGAAAGCAGACAACATTTTTATGTAATATTGACACGGATTTTCTTGTACACCCCTTGGAACTTAAACATGATTTGTCTTGAAAAAAGGGTAATGAAGCTTTCTTGATCATCCATCCTTTACTTGTATTTGAAGCAACCCTACTTACTTTTTAGCTTTTAACCAATGCTTGATGATGAAACATAACTATGATAGAAATTTGATGAATTTGCTCACTTAGGCTTCACATGTGATGAATGAAAATATCATGGCATGAATTGCTTAAAATTGGGTCCAAAACTAACTTTGTCCATGTTTGAAACTCTTCTTGAACTTTCATAAAAAAACAAAGTTGCAAATGGATGAAATTGGCTTGATTCCACTTAAAACTTGACCATGAATAGATGACCTCCAAATTTATTATCTCTTAAGAAATAATGGACCCAAAATCAACAATTGAAGATTTTTTGTAAAATAGATCCATCATGAACCAAAGTGAACTTGTCTTGAGAAAAAATGACCATGTGAACCTCATTGGACTTGAATGAAACTCCGAGCCTCTTAATTTAACCCTTAACTCTTAATAAGCACAACAGAAAAGCAAAGCAGTTGATTTTGTATTATAGGAACACAAAGACCAGAGAAAAATTTGGGTTACAGAAAACCCTAACTTGCAAAGGCTAATACCAAAACACAACAAATAGTGAACAAAAGTAAAACATTAGGAAAGCTTCCAAGCAAAACCCTAGTTTTCCAAGCTCAAACTTAAGACCTAAAACTTTTAGGAATCGATGATCAAATGAGATAATCTGATGCATGTATCATAAAAAGGTTAGGGTGAAAATGAGGGTGTGACAGCTGCCCCTATTTAATCTTCTTGGACCTGACTGTATGAAGGACAGCACTTTTCAGATATTCAAGGTCGAAGTAGATTAAATATTAGAATACTAGAGATTTTCGGCCATGGAGAGGGATGAAGGTAGTGTAATTATATTGTGGTTTATGCTAGGATATGCAATGTGTAGTATGCTCAATGAGTATCTCAATGGTGAGCTTTGGTAGTCTTGGTAACATAAACAATCTTTGCAGGATTCCAAGAGAAGAAAAGTGATACAACGGTATAATTGTAACCCGAAATTCCTTCTGCAAAAGGCAGAGAGGCTTCTTGCAAAAGGAAAACACGACTCAGCTGGGGAATAATCTGAACATTCTGCTACATAAGGTAGAGGACGTTTGCAAAAGGTAATGAAAAAAATAATTTTCCATCTGCAAAAGACAACAAAGACTTCTGAACAAAAGGTTAGAATATGATATAATCTCTCATACAAAAGGTAAAGAGATCTTCTTAACAAAAGGTTAAGGAAAACACGTGGAACATCACTCCACTGATGATTTAATTTCTCGTACAAAAGGTAGCGAGAACTCCAGAACAAAAGGTTAGGAGGAATATATGATTGGTTTTCCCCTTGCGAAAGTCAAGGAGGACTCTTGAACAAAAGGTTAGGAGAAAGGATGTTATCTCTCATACAAAAGGTAAGGAGATTTTCTCAACAAAAGGTTAAGAAAGAACATGTGGAACATCACTCCATAGATGGTTTAAATTTCTCGTAAAAAAGGTAGTGAGAACTCTTGAACAAAAGGTTAGGAGGAATGCAATCTCTCATACAAAAGGTATGAAGATCTTCTCAACAAAAGGTTAAGAAAGAACGTGTGGAACATCACTCCGCAGATGATTTAAATTTCTTGTACAAAAGGTAGGGAGAATTCCTGAACAAAAGGTTAGGAGAAACAGATGTTTCCTTCTACAAAAGGTAGAGAGGACTCCTAACAAAAGGTTAGGAGAAATAGATGTTTCCTTCTACAAAAGGTAGAGAGAACTCCTTAACAAAAGGTTAGGAGAAATAGATGATTGGTTTTCCTTCTACAAAAGGTAGAGAGGACTCCTGAATAAAGGTTAGGAAAGAGATACAATTGGTTTTCCTTCTACAAAACGCAGAGAGGATCCTCAGCAAAAGGTTGGGCAACTTATGATGGGTGTGCAGAAGGCAGTAGAGAATTGAAATCAATGGTGAGGGGACTTACAAAAGGTAAGCTGAAATAGGTATGTTTCTTCAAATGCGAAAAAGGATAGGATACTTACAAATGGTAAGCTAGGTGACCCCACTTCACGCAAAATGTAACGTAAGAACTTACAAAAGGTAAGTGGAACAAAAGTCCATATAAAGGAATCATGTCAAGATGTGCTTCCAAGAAATACTGGTTAAGCGTGCATGTAATGGTTAATGCAAAATGTCTATGTATGCATCAGGTTGCTGGGGATATAAGGATATATGGATTATGGTGATAATTGTGCCAAGTCATTGGACTTTGGTTTGGGGTGCTAAGTTTAACTTCCCGACATCCTTGTGATAAGATTTAGATCTTCTTAAGCTTATTTTAACTGACAAGTTGTGTTGATGGTCTTAGGCTAGATTACCCCTAACTTGGTCGAGTCCAGGTGACCTTTGGTGATCTAATGATGTACTCTGTATACCAGTGCGTCTCTTGGAGACCGTGGTTATCCTTTAGACACCTTAACCGGAGATTAACTTCATGTTGTCTTTTGTTGTTATTATTATTGTTAACCCATAATTCTCAATGCAATATTTATTAAGAATGATAATTACGCTTATGCAAACAAGCAGTAAAAGTAAAAAATGTGGAACACAATTTGATGTAAAAAAATTATTGATGATAAAGTGACCCATAAATGGGTAATTTACACAATTAAACAATTCCTAAAAGAGGTAATTGCAAAATATGAAAAAGATACAATGGCAATGAGAAAAACTTGGATTTCCACTGAGTTCCAATTCTGATATGATCTGTATGTCCTCGAGAGTTTTGTACACTGCTTTAGAGGAAGGTGGTTGGATTGATCCTCCCCATTAGGAGTTCCCTTGATTCTAGCGACGAGCTCACAGATTCTTTGCAGACTGCAGCCTCTTGCCTTTTTAAATCCCTAACTTTTGCCTAGACCTCCCTTTCGAGTTTTCGGTCTACTGGGATACCCTTTTTTGCCTAAGTTGCCCCTGAGGGTTTTCAACTTACCCGGTTTTATTTCTTTTGATTTTTTCCCCTAATTGTTGCCTGGACCTTTTCTTTTTGTGGTCCACCGGGTCTATTTTTAGGCGAAGTATTTTTTGATTGCATCTACGTTCACAAGGGATGACAGATCTTCACGGTCCATATTTGAGAGTATCAAGGCTCCTCTAGAGAAAACCTTCTTCACGACATATGGACCTTCATAGTAAGGTGTCCATTTGCCGCTTGGATCTGTGTGGATTGGCAGAATCTTTCTTAATACCAAGGCTCCCACTTTGAAGTTTTGAGGACGAACTTTCTTGTCAAATGCCCTTTTCAACCGCTTCTGGTATAGCTGGCCATGACAGATGGCTGCCATGCGCTTCTCGTCGATAAGATTAAGCTTATCAAGTCTCGCCTGAACCCAATCCACTTCATCGAGCTTGACATCTGCCAAAATCCTCAAGGAGGGAATTTCTACTTCAATGGGGAGCACTGCATCCATGCCGTATACAAGAGAGAACAAGGTTGCTCCAGTGGAAGTGCGTACTGAAGAGCGGTAGACATGCAAAGCAAACAATAGCATTTCATGCAAATCTTTGCATGTCTTCACCATCATCTGAATGATCTTCTTGATGTTCTTATTTGCTGCCTCAACAACGCCATTCATCTTCAGACGGTATGACGATGAGTTGTGATGCTTAATCTTGAAGTTTTCACACAATTATTTCATCATCTTGTTGTTGAGGTTTGAGCCATTGTCAGTAATGATCTTGTTAGGAACCCCATAACGACAAATGATCTCCTTCTTGATAAAATGAGCAACCACTTGCTTGGTGACATTAGCACAAGAGACAACCTTCACCCCTAAGTTAACTTTTGGAGCAAAGCATGAGCCAAGACCTCAAGACATGATTTGAGGGCCTCAAATACACTAAATTGATCCATTTACAACAATGGATTGATCCAATAAGCTTGATTCACAAGTTTCAAATTTATATGGACCACAATTAGGGTTTTGAAGAAAAAAGTCAACTGTATCTTTGACTTTTGACCAAGACATGTTCCTAAACCTTGGGACATGATTCAATACACCTTAAAATACCTATGGAATCCATCCATTAGGTTTGAATTGGGTCAAGAACTTGATTGCACAAAGGATCACACAGTTTGGATTCCATCTGACAAACAAACAACTGTGCCCAAAATCAAGTTTGACTTTTTGGATATTTTCACAAATATGGTTCCCCTAAGTCAAAAACAATGTTAATGTATGGTTTTGATCATCATTCATCAAGAAAAATCAAGAAAAGTGAGGTAACTTGCAAAAGGGGCAACCTTAGAAAACTTAAAATTTTCTAAGTTATGGAACAAAAGTGGTTTTTACCCAACTTTGCAAGGTCATAACTCCCAAACCCTAAGGCCTTTTTCTTCCATCCAAACCTCAAATTAAAGTTCACATGACATACTTCAAAAGTGTCAACTACAAAAGATTCCAAATCCTCATGGATTTTGAGTTATGGATTGATCAAAATCACAAAAAGTGAAAATGACCACTTTTTCCAACACTTAGTAAAATTTTCAACAAGTCAGAACCTGTTTCGCTTTTTCCAAACTTTGAGGCCATTTTTCACCTTGATCCAAGCTGAAACATGTCCATTTGTTAACATCAAAGTTAAAGTATGTCATGAAAGCTTTCTAAAGAATACAAGAACTCCCATTGATTCAACTTAGTCAAGGAGTTATGAACCTCACAACATGCCTTGCTCATACTGGTTTTCAAGGCAGATTTGGTGCATTTCTTGTGCCACACGATTTCCATTTCAAATTCTGTCATCTTGCAAGCTTTTTCCTCTTCCAAGATCAGAAGGAATCTTGATGACTCACTTGATATTTTCAAGCTTGGACCCCAAGTCAAGGAATCTCATCATTTAGCATGTGATCATTCAAGTTTCCATTCCAAAAACTCCAACTTTGTCATTTTGAATTGATGTGGTACATAGAGCTGCCATGAACCAAGCCTATCAGTCCAATTGAGTCAAGTTTTTTACAAAGATCAGAAAGCCTAGAGATACAAATATCAGCTCTAGTCAATGGCCAAGTGAAGACTTGGTACATTGGCATTTAAGGAAAGTGATACATGGGCATATCCATTGGATAATAGAGTGATCCCTCATCCAAAACTATTCCTTCAAAAACAAAACTCCTCTCCTATAAATAGAGGTCATTTCTGATGTTTCAAACAACGCCAAAGCCTTGTTTTCTCACTCTCCTTTTCTTACTTCAATTTCAAGTCACATTGAAGCAATTTGGGAATTCTTGAAACCAGAGAAAAAACCACTCAAGCAACCATCCTAACACATCATAAATCATCCATTGGAGGTGTTCCAACCTTCATCCACATTGCACAACCTCAAAATCAGAAAGTCAACCTCCAAAACCTCAAATTTTGACTTTTCTGCATTTTACAAGCCATGTCCTGATTCAGCCACTTTCAAAACCAAACAAAGCTACAAATACACTCCAAATATCATCCTTAAACTGTCCCAACAGGTTTCCCTCAACTGTAACACCATTTGAGTGAGTTACCATTTTGGTCATTTTTGCCACTTTTGCAAGAAAGAGCCAATACTTATTCCTGAGGTTTCCAGCTGGTTTTGATCATCCTAAAAGCTTTTAAGGGGTCAATCAAGAGTGTCTAAAGCATTGGATTACTTTTGGCACAAGGATCTTGACAGTCAGCACAAGGAGCTTCAAGAGGTAAGTACATCACAACTTGAACTCTTAAAATATGCATTGCTTTGATGTCCATTGATCATGAACATGTCATATATATCATATGTGTTGTGTTTAAACCAATTTGTCATGTTATTGTTGCTGGTATGATAGGATAACATAGAACATGCAAATCTTGGCCTATTTTGAAACCACTATCGGGTTTTAAAATGTAGGCATCTTTAGAAAATTCCAAAAGCACCATTGGATTCCTCATGAAATTCTAGGTAGGAGCCATCTAAATTTTGTCCAAATCCATGGAGAAATGAAGAAGTTACAGCCTTCATGCTAGAGGCCTAAAATCAGGCCAGCCTTGGGCAAGGGCCAGGCCAAGGCGCCTTGGCCAGGCCTAAAACCTTGTCACCCTTATGTGCATATGGGGTGGTTTTGATACACAGATGTATCACCACTCTAGTGGTAGAGCGCATGTGTGTTTGGTTGGGAGGTCATGGGATCAACACCCACCCAGACCATTTTGCCATTTCCCCCTATTTTGCTATTTTTCACATTTTTTATGGTTTCTATTAATTAATTCCAAAATTAATTTCTCTCTCAATTTTAATTATTTTTTATTGGTTCTTTTTTTGAAAATTCACAAAAATATTAAAATATTTTATTCCACAAAAATTTCAAAAAAATATTATTTATTTCATATGTTTTGTATTTTTGTAAAGAATTATATTTTTATTTCTTTGTAGGCATTTAAAAATATTTCTTTCTATTGATTTTGCAAATTCAAATGACTTTCAAATCATTTTATGAATAAAACATGATTTTTCAAACCTTAATCCAAAATCACAAGTTTTTTTTCACACATGTTTGATAATTTTGATCATTTTAATTGAATTTTATTCAATTAAAATACATTTTTTAAAATCAAATTAGGGTTTTGATTATTTTTCACCCTTACAAATCTTTTTCAAAACACGTTTAGGCCTCTAATAGAGTGTAAGACCAACCCCCTTTGTACAAAAATAATTTGGGCCTCAGTCATTGTATAAGTCCCAATACGATTTTAAAAATCTCGGTGCGATCGTTGTTTTCAAACAATTTTCATTTTTGGGCCTTCCCTTGTGTTGTAAGTCCCATTTTTCTTCTTTTTCAAACACTTTTGGGCCTCTAGTAGAGTGTAAGACCCATCCCTTGGTAAATAAACCATTTTGGGCCTCAGTCATTGTATAAGTCCCTCTGTTGTTTTTAAAACTATGACACAATCGTCGCCTTTTCAAAAGAGATCATTTGGGCCTCTCCTTGAGTATAAGCCCTAAAACTTCCTTTAAAAACAACTTTCTTTTTTTGATTTAGATTCAAATGCATAGTTGTATCAAAACTTCCTTCAAATTCTTGAATAACTAACCATACAGTTATGTTTATAATGCTGGAAGCCTGCTCACCTGTAAGTCCTACTATACTTTTCAACATACTTGTTTTATATATTTCATCTATATATGCTTGTATATATCTGCTTAGAGTTTTCCATAGCAAATAGGTCTAGATTTAGATCAAACCAGTGGTTATTTTTTCAACATGGTCAAAACTAGTTCCCCATAGGAAATTCCAGATACAGTCTTGCCTCCTCTTGGGCTTATATAATATGGAACAAGGAAAGACATTATTCTCGGTGAAACTTTTCTCAAGGCTGTCATTACTAGAAATTTGTACATGAAATTCATTCCCCCAGAGAGGATTAATTCCCGGTGAAACCTCTCTTGAATTTCTTCAAACCCTAGAACTGTTCACTAAAGAAAGGATTATTCCCGGTGAAACCTTTCTTGAACTTTTCTCAGGTTTGGACCCACAGGCTTCCTAAAAGCATCCCCCCTCCTCTTGGACTTTGTACAAGGAACCTCAGGCTTCTTAGAAGTTCTTAGCCTCCTATTGGGCTTAGTACAAGGACCCAAAAGACCTCCTACAGGTATAGGATAGAACCTAGTCATCTTTCACTAGTTCAATCCTCAAGAGAGTCAGAACATCAGACCAGTTTAGGGTTGATTTTCATCCATTAAAGCATCAGCCTCCTCTTGGGCATCATATAAAGACCAACCTTCTCATACCAGTAGACTTGGACAGTCTCATCTCCTATTGGATCTTAAATAAACCCTCAATCAGAACCTCAAGACATCTGATATTTTAACTCTTCTGTAAATCCTCAGCAAGAGTTGATTCCCTACTTTGGACCTGCCTCTGGATCTCAATAATCCTCAGCAGAAGCTAGCCTCCTCTTAGGCTTTATATAAGAAATTCCCCAACCAACCTACTATTGGCTTTGAATAATGATTTTCCCTCAGCAGTTTTAGCCTCAATCTTGGGCTTTGTACAAGACACATATAAATATTCTCCAGCTGAGTCATTCCTTCCAGCCTCCTCTTAGGCTTTGTATAATGATCTCCCCAAAAGAGTCAGTCTCTTTTCAGCCTCAATCTTGGGCTTTATACAAGACAGATATAAAACTCCCTAGTAGAGTCAACCTTTTAGCTTCAACCTTGGGCTTTGATCAAGGCACACATAAACCAAAATCCCTTAGAGGAAATCAAAATTTATCTCTGTAGGAAGACATTTCTCTGTACATCACACATCAAAACAGACAAATCAAACAAACCTAATTCCAGATAACTGCTATAAGTGACACACTTGTTGATTCAAAAATCCAAGCTGTAGTCCCTCCTTTATGCTGGTAAATTTCCTCTTTCATCTAACAGCTGTAAGTGGCAAGCCTCTGGATTATTTACATCCATGCCAATGTCCCTCTCTAAGCATGAAAGATTCCTAAGGAAAAATGGAATTGCTCAAAACTGAGTTAAAGTTTCCTCCTTCAGGACATCTCCCTTGTAAAGGAAATTATGGCATTGTTGGATTCACATATCCCAGTTAAAGTAATTCTCCTTTATAACCAAATACCCCAACAATTGTGATGAACAGGTGAGATATCTCCCTTTAGAGATGACAAATTCTATCTCAGTCAAACCTTTAGCTTCAATCTTGGGCTTTGAACAAGACACAAATACTCATCTAGCTTCAATCTTGGGTTTTGAACAAGACACCAAACATCATTTTCCTCCCATAGAATAGGAGGAACTACGATTGCTCTGATTTCCCTGTTTTCTTTAACGGGAATACGTAGGCATAAGATTGCGAAATCTTAGCGAGCACACACCAATCAAAAATCTTAGGTCAAGTACCTTACTAAAAACAACAAAAATACTCTCTCAACTCTCCCAAAGAAAAAACTTTCCCAAACCATAACAGATAAACACCAGTAAGTAGATAACAGAAGAAAATGCCAAACAATCTATGGATAACCATATATAGGATGAGTAGTTGACAACTCCCCATTGTATAACCTGACCCCGGACCCCTCAATCTCTTAGCATTTGTTAAAGAAAACATTTGCGTGCAATGTTAATTTTAGATAGCTTCCCTTTCCTTTCCAGCTTCATAGGATAAATAAGAAATCAGAAAGTAGCACCCAATTTCAATCAATGCGGTAAGGTGGTCGCGTCACCGACAAAAATCGTACGCTACAGAAAAATGGCGACTCTGCTAGGGAGTCTTTAGGATTAGAGTTCCTAAGAGGTCTAGGTTATTTAGCATTTTTCTATATACTATATATATATATATATATATATATATATTTACTTTTATTCCTACTTGATATCCGTGTTTAATTTTTCTGTCAATGGGAATGCGATTGATACGCATGTGGAAAGTTTGAGAGAACATTAAGATAAGGGTGGCATAGATAGGTGACACTTGTAGGGAGTGAATCCCGACCAAGCTAACTTGGTAGCCCACCGAATCAGTCGAGGTACCCGTACGGAAGTATCGATGTTAAACGACCGATTGTCGTGAAAACATTGTCTTTCCTAGTGTGGTACCCATGACCCTGAGGATTTAGTAGACATTAACCATATGACCATTTGGTAGTGCGATGATTATCAGGAATAGTTGATACTTGATACTACACTCAAATGAGATTCACCCTAGGATATTACAGCTCACTCAAGTGAATCAGCTTGCTGTCGATATCCCTAGGGGGTCAATGATTTTGGGAACCTTAGAACCTGTTCTACAGGTACAAAAATTGACCAAAATAGTACAACCTTTAGGGATGGGTAGAGCCATGACTTCATGCTCGTGACGTTGAACCCTTGAACCCATGTTTTCAAATGTTTTTGTGTGCTGCATTCATGCATTCATCTAAAAAAACTCTTTTTAAACAAGAAAAAAACATTTTTTTCAAAATAAACTAAAACAATAATTGCAAATATCAGAGGTTGCGTTATGGGTTTCGGTAGAAGAAAAATGCACAAGTTCACCTTCAAGGCTCCGAAACTAGAGGATTTAAGGAGGTTGGTAAGGATGATTACCAATCCTGAGGCTTTTAGAGCTAAACACGGAGGGCTTTTGTCTCTGTTAAGGGTCCACGTAGTTGAAGGAATCCTGTCTACGCTGATTCAGTTCTATGATCCGGTTTATCATTGCTTCAGATTTCTGGATTACCAACTGGCACCAACGCTGGAAGAGTACTCCCACCTGATTGATTTACCTATCACTGATCAAGCTCCATTTTATGGATTGGAAGAAATTCCAAAGGATCAGGCTATTGCAAGAGCAATCTCTTTAGATGAGTCAGAAGTTAGGACTCACATGACCACCAAAGGAGGAATCCATGGTTTACCAGCTAAATTCTTGATGGAGAAGGCTCTGTAATTTGCTAGTATAGGAAACGTAACTGCTTTCGAAGACGTTTTGTTCTGCTCATATATGGGTCATTCCTTTTTCCCAACATTGACAACTTCGTTGATACCAACGCTATTAAGATATTTCTGATTAGAAACCCCATAGCAACCCTGCTCGCAGATGCTTATCCTTCTGTACACTTAAGGAATTTGTACAACGGAGGAATGATCACATGCTGTGTACCCTTACTCTACAAATGGTTCATTTCCCATTTACTCAAGTCTGCTGCTTTTTGGGATCACAATAGTACTCTACGTTGGTCACAAAGGATTATGTCCCTTACCAACTTTGACATAGATTGGTATAATAGAATTTACGAAGGGATCAAGATCATCGACAGATGTGGAAATTTCCTTAACATACCCCTCATTGGAACTAAAGGAGGAATCAACTATCATCCAATTTTAGCTCGCCGCCAACTCGGAAACCCGATGAAGAATATCCCACATAACGTTCATCTGGAAGGTCTTTTCTTCAAGGAAGGGGAAAATGACAGGGCACTAAAGAAAGAAATAGTGCATGCATGGAAACATATTCACAAGAAAGGAAGGGAATCTCTAGGAAAACCAACAAAAGAAAATGGATGATCTCGAGGATGAGAACAAAGAGCTAAGAGAAGAAATCGACACTCTAAAGGAAAGTTTGGAAAAACTTCACAGTGACATGCAATCCCTGGCAGCAGCTCAGAAGCAACAACAAAAGACTGTAATCTCAGAGATCACATCTACACCTGTACTGGAGACATATGATCCTCGGTACAACATGCCTAAAGGGCACCCCTGGGGCATGCCTCTCATCTTTGTCCCTGAGGGATATATCCCACCGGTGATTGAAGACCCAGAAGCCGTAGCAGGAACCATTGGACCTGAAGGTTACAAACTTCAGGAAAGTGAAGATGCAAGGGTTACGACAGCAACTCCTGAAGGTTACAAACTTCAGGGCACTGAAGCGCCAAGAGTCACCGCTATAATGTCTATACCACAATTAGTGGTACACACGGTCCCGGAAGGACAGATTCCGCAAGCAATTTCTGGCGGAAATGAAGACATGTACGAAAGGATGAATGAGTTCCAGGAACAATTCTTGGAAATGCAGAAGGAACTACATGTCATTTGCGGTCAAGACTTATTCAGAAAGGACGCCGCAGACCCCTGTCTGGTCCCCTAATGTAAAGATCTAGCACAAATTCAAGGTGCCTGACTTTGAAAAATACAAAGGCAACTATTGCCCTCAAATTCATCTGGTGATGTACGCTCGAAAAATGTCAACTCAGATAGAAAATCAACAGTTACTGATCCATTACTTCCAAGACAGTTTAACCGGTGTTGCACTCAAATGGTACATGGGTTTAAACCGCACCAAGATCAGTACTTTCAGAGATCTCGGTGCAGCCTTCGTTCAGCAGTATAAATACAATTTGGACATGGCACCAGACAGAGATCAGCTCAGAGCAATGTCGCACAAGGACAAAGAAATTTTTAAAGAATATGCTCAGAGATGGCGTGAAATTGCCGCCCAGATCTGTCCTTCTCTTGAGGAAAAAGAGATGACAAAGATCTTCCTGAAAACCTTGAGCTCATTCTATTACGACCGAATGGTCGCAAATACGCCCAGTGACTTCACTAAAATGGTGAACATGGGAGTACTCCTTGAAGAAGTAGTCCGAGAAGGACGATTGGTCAAAGATGCAGAGCCATCTAGCAGTACCAAAAGATACGGTAGTGCTTTCCAAAAGAAGAAAGAACAGGAGATCAGTAATATCTCTCTGGGAAAGCAGAGGCGAAGGTATCAACCAGTAGTGGCAATAACTCCCACTATCAACCCAGCGTCGGCTCTGACTTATCAACCTTGGGTTGCTCAGAGCCAACCAAGTCAACAACAGTATCAGCAAAAGCCACAACAGCCTCTTCAGCAGGCTCGTCCACAGTATAACAACAACAATCGTACGACACGACCCTCAGGGTTTGACCATATACCGATGTTGTACGCAGAACTATTTCCACTCTTACTGGCCAAGGGACACGTCCAAACCAGGACTCCTCTTACAGTACCAGAAAATCTGCCTTTTTGGTTTAAAGCAGATCAAACTTGCCCTTACCATCAAGGAGGATCGGGACATAATATTTAGAACTGTCTCAACTTCAAGTTTGACGTACAAAAGCTTGTTAGGAACGAGATCTTATCTTTCAAAGATACTAATCTGAATGTTCATACGAACCCATTACCGCAACATGAGAAGACTGCAGTGAATTTAATAGAGGAAGAGCCTAGGCGCGGTTATCAAATTCACGATGTTCTCCTATTAGGAACCAATCTGGTGAGGGTGCATTGTAGACAGAGCGGGTACGGCCATGTGTCGTCTCACAATTATCACCAGTGTGATATCTGCTCAAAGAACAATCAGGGGTGTTCCGTAGTATGAACAACACTACAAGATCAAATGGATCTGGGTTGGATTCAGGATCACATGATCCGTGAAGTAAACATGGCCCATGCACATCCCAACATTATACAAAACCATGACATCCGTGCAATGAACGTCAATTTAGTGACGATGCATTCAAGGCAAAGTCAATATTATAATTTGCCACGACACGATTACAATTCTTGTCCAGTCTGCTCAACAGATAATCAGGGATGCTCTTTTGTACAAGAGGCCCTCCAACGTCAGATGGATCTCGGATGGATCCAAGATTACCATGAAGAAAATAACCATCAAGTCAATATGGTTCAGATCTTTGACATACACTTGATGAATACCAGTCTGGTAAAATTACATGCTAAGCAAGTCAGGCTCGGTTTTCTAGCTTCACATGATTATCTAGACTGTGAACAATGTTGCGAAGATAGGCAGGGGTGTGAACTTATACGAAGAATGCTTCAACATCTGTTGGACCACTGGTGGCTTCCAATTTATTTCGATGAAGCTACACAATGGATTAGCATGACTGATAGAAATCCTAGTAGACATCAGAGTCGTGATATCCACTCAACAGAAACAGATCTAGTAAAGATGCACTGCATACAAAGCGGGTGTGGCCGAGTACCACCGTACAACTATGAGCGTTGTAGGATATGTTCGAAAGATAACCAAGGATGTTATCTCGTGCGATAAGCTCTCCAAGAACAGTTAAACCAAAAGGATATTCGACCATGTTCGAGCTCTGGGTCGATCAACATGATACAAGAGTATCTCCTTGGTCAGAACTAAAGCGCCGCCATAATCTCTGATCACGAAATGAACGAGAACGTTTGTGCCATAATTACTCTGCTCCACGAGTCAAAAGTCTCTCTTGATAGAAGAATAATCCATAACCTTGAACCAATTGAGGCCGCCTATGATGGTCAGAGAAATCAAAAAGCTCCTGTAGTTATCTACTTGCCAGGACCAGTACCGTACGAATCAGATAAGGTTATCCCTTACAAGTACGGTGTAACAACCATCGAAAATGGAAAGGAAACTCCATTACCCTCCGTCGTAAACATTGCCGACATCAGTCGAGTCACACGGAGCGGCCGAATCTTCAACAGAGCAGTTGGAGACCCTGCCAAAGAAAAGGAACCTCAAACAGAAGTTCCCAATCAACCAGACGGTCGATCCGGTAATCCAGAACTTGTAAAGAACAACGATGAGATGCTGAAGCTCATTCAGAAAAGTGAGTATAACATTGTGGATCAATTGTTACAAACTCTGTTACGAATCTCTGTACTCTCTCTTTTTCTTAGTTTCGAGGCTCATAGGGAGGCTCTACATAAAGTCTTAGAGCAAGCCTTTGTGGAACAAGATGTGACGGTATGATAGTTTGACAGCATCATTTCCAACATCACTTCCTGCAACAACTTAGGATTCAGTGATGAAGAACTGCCGGAAGAAGGCAAAAATCACAATATGGCACTTAACATTACAGTCAACTGCCAAGACGATGCTTTAGCCAGCGTACTGGTGGATACATGATCATCTTTGAATGTTATGCCAAAGTCAACTCTGATACGACTATCGTTTCAAGGAGCTTCGATGAGAGGCAGTGAGGTCATCATCAAAGCCTTTGACGGGTCCAGAAAAATAGTTATCGGCGAAGTCGACCTTCCCATAACTATTGGTCCTCACACTTTCCAAGTCACTTTCCAGGTCATAGACATTCGGGCAGCATACAACTATTTATTAGAAAGACCTTGGATACACGAGGCTGGGGCAGTCACTTTGACACTTCACCAGAAGCTGAAGTTCGTCAAGAATGACAAGTTAGTCACAGTATACGGAGAGCAGACCTTAATCGTGAGCAACTTATCATCATTATCCTGTGTAGAACCCGAGGAGGTTGTTGGAACCCAATTTCAAGCACTATCAGTGAGCAATGAGAATCAATCAGAAAGAGGGACATCAATTTCCTCATACAAAGACACTCTCAAAGTGATCGAGAGTAGCGACATAAAAGGACGGGGATAGCTTGTAATTCCTACTAATAACAAGACAAAGAAAGGTCTTGGTTTCTCTTCAGCCTATACCCAGACTACTAAAGACGAAAGTTTTCGTCCCATTCAGGATTTCTTTCACAATCGAGGCTTCCTCCACCCAGTGTCTCAAGAAGTACACACCATCAATGAAAGCGATTCCTCTGATATGAAAGAAGAATGGAAATCTTATCTTAACCATGACAATTATATATCTCTGGAGGAAGTGCGCATGCCATTCTGTTTTCCCAAGCAGAACCCAAGGTATATACCGAGATCCGACGCTCGAATGATCTATGGAGATTACGATCCTGAAGGATGTCGTGCTCCACCTAATTCATTAGAAGATGACCTAATGAAAGAAAGCTTTGACCAAGATTATTATGATCCCCTGGATGACTTGCCTATCTGGAGGTCGTGCCCAGAAGACTTAGGGCAAAAGAGTCAGCCTGATAATACCTATCAACTGAGTAATATTGAAAAGCATACCCATGTCCCCACCGGGTCATGGAATCATTACTCAAGACATTTCGAAAATGTCCGACACCATGGTGACGAATCTGCAAAGATTGCAGGACAAGAGTTCATCAACTATGC
Organism: Lathyrus tuberosus; assembly: GCA_022829125.1. Classification (NCBI taxonomy): domain Eukaryota; kingdom Viridiplantae; phylum Streptophyta; class Magnoliopsida; order Fabales; family Fabaceae; genus Lathyrus; species Lathyrus tuberosus. The sequence goes on along the minus strand of JALAZF010000584.1, from coordinate 2,545,327 downwards.
TTTCCCCAAGGTCAACGTCATTGAGGAAGATGACTCGTCCACTCCTGCAGAAAAATGGGATAACTTAGGACAGCCAAGTGGCAAGTACAACTTCCTAGTTAAATACACTGCTCCTGAAAGTTCTCGCATCAGATACGAGGGCATCCAACCAACTGGATGGGGAGATCCGCTTGAGGGTGAAAACACTAGGGAGGATACAACATAAGAGTTCATTTATGACAACTCTGCATGGGAGGAAGACTCCAACGATCCTACACCGCCAGAAATCAGTGTCATTTCTGAAGACAAGCCGAGAGGGAAAGTACCAGAGTTTGTGATTCACATAGGAGTTTGCCGCCGTTGGGTTGTTGTCGATGTCCCGAAAATCTTCCATAAGTCTAAGTAATTGCCATCTTTGTTTTAAACCTTTCACCTCGCCCGGGTGAATGGATGTTTTATAGGGCTCGCTTTTCTGTAAATGTCCCTCTTCGCTTCGCCTAAAAGCGATAAAGTTTTTTTTATAAGGCTGTGTTTCAAGAATCGACAAATCGTAAATAAATAATGTCATTCTGTAATTCCTGCATTTATTGCTGTTTTCACTTTTCGTTTTTTCAGAAAATGGTAATCCTAAAAACAACCCAAAATAAAAACAAGCATTTTTTAGAAAATACACTGCACACACTCTTGCATTCTCTCTGTCTTTGCTAAAAACGAATCATCACGTCATGCAGATTGCTTGTTTTAATCCCCATTGAAACATACGATCCAATGCCTTCTCCCAACTTTGAATTCTTAGTATTTGAGGCTGAAGAAGAAGAGGACGAAGAAATCCCAAAGAGATCTCCCGATTACTCAGACAAGAGGAAAGGTCTATTGAGCCTCACAAAGAGCCGTTAGAAACGGTAAATTTGGGTTTAGGAGAAGAAAAGAAAGAGGCTAAGATTGGAACACTGCTCAATCCAACTGTCAGGGAAGACTTGATAAAACTTCTCAAAGAGTTTCCAGATGTGTTTTCTTGGTCCTACCAGGACATGTCAGGGTTGGATACCAGCATCGTGGAACATCATTTACCGCTGAAAGCGGAATGTCCTCCGGTAAAACAAAGACTGAGACAAACTCATCCAGACATGGCCATCAAAATTAAAGAGGAAGTGCAGAAACAGATCGACGTAGGTTTCCTCGCCACCTCAGAATAGCCTCAATGGCTAGCTAACATAGTGGCAGTTCTGAAAAAGGAAGGAAAAGTCAGAAAGTGTGTAGACTATAGGAATTTGAATAAAGCAAGTCTGAAGGACGACTTCCCCTTACCACACATAGATATGCTGGTTGACAGTACAACAAAGTTCAAAGTCTTCTCCTTCATGGATGGATTCTCTGGCTATAATCAAATCAAAATGGCGCCGAAAGATATGGAGAAAACTTCATTCATCACCCCATGGGGCACCTTTTGTTACAAGGTAATTCCGTTCGGTCTAAAGAACGCCGGGGCAACCTATCAGAGGGCCATGACAACTCTGTTTCACGACATGATGCACAAAGAAATTGAAGTGTATGTCGATGACATGATCACAAAATTTAAAACAGAAGAAGAGCATGTGACACACCTGTCAAAGTTATTCGAGCGTTTGAGAAAATACAAACTCCGTTTGAATCCCAATAAGTGCACATTCGGTGTTTACTCGGGAAAACATTTAGTATTCATCGTCAGCCAGAAAGGAATCGAGGTTGATCCTGACAAGGTCAAGGCCATTCAAGAAATACCTTCACCAAAGATTGAAAAACAGGTCAGAGGATTTCTGGGACGTCTGAATTGCATCTCAAGGTTCATATCCCTCATGACCGCGACATGCGCGCCCATCTTCAAACTACTCAGAAAGAATAAAAAATGTGTGTGGACGAAAGATTGCCAAATAGATTTCAACAGCATTAAAGAGTATCTGTTGAATCCACCTATTCTATCTCCTCCAGTGGAGGGAAGACCACTAATCATCTACCTAACAGTCTTGGAAGACTCCATGGACTGTGTACTTGGCCAACAAGACGAAACAAAAAGAAAAGAGTCTGCCATCTACTACTTAAGCAAGAAATTCACCGACTGTAGAACTTGGTACACTATGCTCGAGAAAACTTGCTGTGCTCTGGCTTGGGCAGCCAAACGTCTTCGCCAGTACATGATTTGTCACACTACTTGGTTAATCTCTGAAATGGATCGGATCAAGTACGTCTTTGAAAAACCTGCTCTCACAGGAAGGATTGCCCGTTGGCAGATGTTGTTATCAGAATACGACATCGAGTACCATGCTCAGAAAGCCGTCAAAGGGAGTATTTTAGCCGATCATTTGGCTCATCAACCGATTGATGATCAGGAATCATTCGGATTTGACTTACCAGATGAAGATGTCATGTACTTAAAAATGAAATATTGCGATGAATCGCTACCCAGTGAAGGGCCAGAACCAAGTTCCCAATGGGGATTAATTTTTGCCAGAGCTGTCAACACTTATGGAAACAGAATTGGGGCAATCATCGTAACACCTCAGGGTATCCATATTCCTTTCACTGCCAGATTAACGTTCAAATGTACAAACAACGAGGCTGAATACAAAGCTTGTATCATGGGTCTCGAAGAAGCTATTGACTTAAGGATTAAGAACTTGGATGTGTATGGAGACTCAGCCCTGCTGTCGCTCCCGGGATTTTCATCCAAGTACAAACACGAAAGTGGCACAGAAACAGAGTCGCCATCAATGTGTATTTATCCCAAGAGAGGGAAAGGAAACACTGCGTAAACCTGAGGGAAAGGAAAAGCATGGTCTCACGACCAAGAGAAATGGGTAAGGGATTCGGTTACGCGAGGGGAAGTTATTAGCACCCCCACGCGTCCATCGTACCCGATGGGATCCACACTTGTTGTCTCGATCAAATGGTGTCGTCATCGGAAGCTCCACTGCTACTGGAAAGGAAAAGGAACGGGAACGGAGAAGAACGAAGAAACGAGGAAGAAAAGAAAAAGAAGTGACTCGATAGGACATCGTCGTCCCATGCCTACGTATTCCCTCGTGCAATGGGAAGGTCAGAGTCAACGTAGTTCGGACATACAAGAACTAAGGGGGGAGGTTGCTCGCCAAGACATCGCCGTCTTGTGCCTACGTATCCTCAATCTTACCAGAGAGAGGAAATTAGAGCAGTCATAGTTCGACCTAACAAGGTCTTTGTGTTTTTTATGAGCGACGTTAAGTTTGCGTCCGGCAGTTAGGGTCGATGCCTGTTTGCGACAAAATGGAAAATAACGTGCTCTTTTCTGAAAATGATTTCAAGCTTAACAATCCCGAAGGATGAAAAAGGTTTGAGTTTATTTCGTGTTTTTTAGACAGAAATGGATTGAAGTTAGCTTGTAACTTGCATTGCACCCAAGTCTACAACATAGGAACGAATGCGTCATATATCATCTCCAACATGACGTACACTAAACATCCTAGAAGAATGAAGGGAGACCCCCCATTCTTCACTTCCCATATATAAGGCTCATGCACAATACACGTTAACCTTTGTTAAGTGTTTTAGAAGGGTTATAAGATGAGAAGAGAAGACTCAAAGAAAAGAAAACACTAAGGGGAATTCTATCCTAGAGTTATCATGCAAAAGATGGCCCTAATGGGAGGTAAAGGGGAAACATCTACCTAAGTTAGCATGAAAAGCAAAAGCCTAATGCTAATCCTACTCCAAGCTTAATCAAAGATTAAGTTGGACTACGTAGCCCTAAGGGAGCAAATCTAAGACTTAAACAAGTCTTGAGATTCAAGGGAAGAGAAGATGTGAAAGAGATGAAGAAGGGGATGAAATAGGAAAATGAATAAACAAAAAAAAAACAGCGGCTACAACAGCGCTTCAGCACCTGCACAGCAGTAAAAGGCAGTACACATACAAGGCAGCTCTCAACAACACACATACAAGACAACTTTCAACAACACACATTCAGCACAAAAAGGAGGTGTAAAAGCCAAACAGCGGCACATATAACAACACATATGCACATAAACAACAGTAGAAACAGGGCGGCATGTGATACATTAATGATTCACTCATGGAAAAGCAAACATGCATCAAGCATTACATATTCTTCAATCAAACATGATCACAATCATACCACGAACCATGGTAAACAACTCTTGAAATCATCATGAAATAATGCATACCATTTGGTACATGAACAAGTCAAAACAAGTGTGCACCTCTAGGAATAGAAAGCAAACAAGCATGCACAAAACAATTCCAGCAACACAAGCATTAATCAACAATTAACATGCTCAAGGAGTGTGTGTTATGTGTTCATCGCATCAAGAACGTAACAACGCAAACATGATCATAAACAATAAAAATCCAAGAGTCGCGTGTCGAAAAATTGTGTACATACAACGGTGTGAGGTGCAACAGCATCAAAATAGTCCTTACACATGTACCATATCAATCCATGAAGAGTAAAAGTGGAACGGAATCGAAACATGCTCAAAAATACACAAAAAACACACTCTGCATCAGTGTTAATCGATTAACCAATTGCAGTGCAATTAGGTTAATCGATTAACAACTCTCATTACGCACATTTTACACTGGTTAATCGATTAACCTAATTGCACAGCAATTGGTTAATCGATTAACCCTGTTCCAGCAGCAAAAAATTAGTTCGAAAAAGCACTTCCAGCAGCAAAATCACTTATGCAATAATCTCCAATGATCATGTAATCAACAATGCACGAAAATTAAGTTCAAACACAGTATTCAAACATCATTTAGATCCAATAATCATCAACATCAAGAATCAAATTCAAGCAAATGGATCAAAAGCCATGGATCTACATTGCACAAGTTGAAAGTAAGCTAAAACAAGTATGGATCTGAAATTACCAACCTACAAAGCTGAGATTTGCCTTAGTGATTGTTGAAAACAAAAATTGATGAATCAAGGCAGGAAATCCAGAGATCTATGAAGCTATACCAAGAACACTTGAAGATCCAAGCAAGAACACCTCAAATAAGCAAAAGCTCCTCCAAAAGTGATTCCAACAACTTATTTCAAGATCTAAACCAGTAGCTACTGCAGGATTGAACCAAGAATGAGGATGTGATGGAGGTTTAGCTCAAGAGTTCATAAATTCCAATGAAGAATTTGTGAATCTATGAATATGGAGCTTTGAGTGTGGTTGAAGATGAAGTTGGAGAATGAAAAAGTGAGAGAGAATTGAGAGCAAATTCTGAAAAATGAGAGTGAAAAATGATCTAGGTCTTGAGAGGTTTGGAGTTGATTAGATTAATAACCCCTAGGTTAGGAGTTAAGTTTGGGTTTGGAGTGAGGTTTAATGGGTGGAAATTGGAGTGAAAAGTGAATTAGGAAAGGAAAATGTGGAATTAGAGTGGAAAGACTTTGAATTTTTGAATAGGAAATCATACTCTCTAGATCCTTCTACTGATGTATAGAATCAAAATGGTGATTAAAAAAATGAATTGAAAGATGCAGCGCTGAAAAATGAGGTATTTGGGCAAAATTCACAATGGCTAATCGATTAACATAAGTGAACTGGCTTAGGTTAATCGATTAACACATTCAAATTTTCAAATTTTTGCGCCAAAAGGAGGGAAACTTGGAGAATTGCTTGATTCCGCCTGTTCTGAGCCACATTAGACCTCTGAAACTTGCCATTGGATATCACCACCAAAACACTCTTGAAATATGCTGTGAAATGTGTTTCGCACTCGGAATAAATTGCTGAAAACAACTGTCTGGTGTTGAGTTACTGATCAAAAATTGACTGCTGGAGTTTCTGATCGTTAAATCATCTAATGAGCAAAATGAAAGCTCCAAAAGACCTTGAAAGTTATCTGCTTGGCTCTGAATACTGCTAAAAATAGTACTGGAACTGATAAAACCGTGAGCTGCTAAAAAAAACCCCGATCCCATGCCAAAAACCAATGATATGCAAAGATGATAATGCAAGAATGAAATGAAACATAAGCCAACTAAAGCTAAAACTATGAGGGCAAATTTTGTGGTGTTATAACTACCCCTACAATTAGGTTAATCGATTAACAGCTGATGCAGCTGGCGACTCTGCTGGGGAAAAGGTTGACCTCTTGCTGGTCCATCCCCTATGCGAGTCAATCCTAGCGCTTATTTTTTTTTCATTGGGTGTTTACTGTGGTGCTTTATTTTGTTGTATATTACTGTATTACTGTATTACTGTTTTACTTTTTTTACTGTATTTACCGCATTTATGGCATTGCATTTCATTATTATGCTGGACTGTGCTGTGCTGTACTGGATTTTCTGTTTGGCAGGTTGGGATTTCTGAGAGATAAGCCCACTACCCATGCTTGAGCATACACATAGGTATTAGCGTGGGCAGGCGTGTCGCTCCCGTGGTGTTGGCCATGTGAGGGTGTTACGAGACCCATAACCAGACGAGGTTTTATCGGGAGATATCTGCTACTGTATGTTGAAACAGGCCTGTAGTTGTTCTCTTGAGGAACTGTCGACTCTGGTGACCATTCCCGAGGACTCAATAACGACACTCCTCCCGAGATGCGATAATGGCAGACCAGAAATGGAAAACCCATTACGCATTCTTGATCCGAGGACCCAATGCTGGGAACTTGCTATAGGATATACTTTTTGAGGGGAATCAGTTGAGGCCTCCTCGATTGATGATGATACCAAACCAGAAATGGTGAACGTATCATCAATTCTCGACCTGAGAGTCCGTGATATTGAGGATCCTCGCGTTTCTAGTACCTACATGTGAGAGGGGGGTTGTTTACAGGTTTGCAGGTAACCCTGACTTTCAGCATACCCGATATTTTGGATTTTCTTATCAGCGTGGATTTACCGGTGTGGTTATTCTGGAATTTGGACAAAATCTTGAGGTTATTCAGTCAGTTCAGTGCAGCAGTTATACAGAGCTTTGTGGAAGCCTTGATCCCATGTCTGTTGCATCTGCATCATCATTTTTGCATACATGTTCGTGTATTTCCAAGGATATTAACTTTGAGACTCGCTGTCGAACATTTCCATCTATTTCTTGTGGTTCTTCTGAAAAAACTCGAATCAAAGCAGAATGATTGCTTGGAAATATTCGAACATGGCATTTGCATTGCATTTCCATACTCATATGCATGACAGGTGTTCGAGGCTGGTTATTCTTGTTCTGATCTGGTTCTCTCCGAATTACAGTACTTAACTGCTCAAGCCATTCATAAGGTGATCATGGAGCAAATTCAAGCGGAATTAAGGGAAGTACAGAGCCAAATGGGGCAGTTTATGGGGAAGATGCAAGCGTTGATTCAAGACCAGAGAATGCTGAAGGGAGAGGTTAATCAACTGAAGACTCAGATGAGCCTGGTTATGGAGGTCGTGAGAGGTGTGCTAAACAAGGATAATACTCTCATGCTTGAAGCTGCGGCTGAAATTGTCTCTCCTTCATTGTTTAAGGGATCCCTCCCAAAGAATGAGCAGATTGCCACTGTGACCATCCCGGCTGTATCTCCACAATGGGGTAGTGCTCCTCGTCGGTATCAAGATAGACCAAAGATGAACCGGCACTTTGAGACTCCACCGGTGCCATATTCTCAGCTATTACAGCACCTCCTTCAGTTGCAACTGGTACATAAAAGGACTCTGGCTCCTCTTACTGGTACTCTCCCACTAGGTTATGATACAAGAGCTCACTGTGATTTCGACTTTGGTGCGCCGGGGCATAATGTGGAAGATTGTAGGGTATTTCAGCATGTTGTCTAGGATCTGATCGATTCGTAGGAAATTGAATTCAAGTCGGGCGGCATAAGCATATAAGGTGGTCTCATTCCTACTCCAGCTGCTGAAAAAGAAGTGGATATCCCTGTTGTCTCTCTCAAAGCTACATCAAGTCAGGGGCATTTCTTGCAATCCTTGATCTTAGAATCCCCGCGTCCGCAACTGCTACCTACTCCTCGATTAAGTCTGAGGGGAAAAACGTCTGAGTTAGAGGAATACGCAAATCAGAATCAACAGCAGAATAGTTCTCAAGCGGGTCGACGGAAGCCAAGAAACAGGCAGTTTGCTGTACTACCAAAGTTGTATGGTCAGATATTGCCAGAGCTGGTTAAAAGAGGGTTGATTGTGCCAAGGAAACCAGATCTGATCATTCCTCCATATCCACCAGGGTTTAATGCCAATGCTCGATGTGGATACCATGCTGGGGCATGGGGGCATTCAACTGAGGATTGTAAGGCGCTCCCGCACAAAGTGCAAGACCTGATTGATGCAGGGGTCATTAATTTCAGTGCTGATGGTATGCATTTCGACCGAAGCTTCCCAAGTGGGCACTTGGGACTGCAAGGATGTTATCAGAAGCAACAAGTCCAGACGGAGTCAATTCTCCTCAACAACGGCAATCTTCGGATTCTTTACTGCATTTTCATATGTAGTTTTCATTTGTATGAAAAAACTTGTTTGTGTTTTGAATGTTGATTTTAATGCAATGAATGCGTTGTTCCTGAAGTACTTTACTTTTATGCACTCATATCATGTTTATATGCACTGTAATACCAAATTTCTTGCCTTAAACTCTTGAGGGAGGATGACGAAGTGAAAAACGCAAAATCCCTGGTCGTATGCTTTTGGGAACAAAACCTTGCTGATGATGTACATGCATTGTTTCAACTCCCCAAATACTGGAGATATAAGGGAGATAGACCCTCGTTGAAGTAGGAGTTTCTTTCGTACGAAAAAACCCTCACACTTAACCCAGGGGCAGGGTAGACGTCAGTTAATTTGACTGAGCGTCCAAATTTCAAAAGGAATGTGCATCTGAGGATCCATCCCCTTTCTTCCCTCACACATCAGGAGGTCAAGGGATGTGAAACCATAATGGTTATCCCTCATCGACCAAGGAATGAGGCAGTCACCACCCTTTTCAAGCAAGTCAGACAAAACGGTGTCACACGATTTGTTCAAAACAATAGAAAAAAATAGAGAAAGAAAGCCCGCTAAGTCGAAACTTGAGAACAAGCGACTTAGGCGAAAAGCGAAAAGCGAAAAGCGAAAAGGATTACAAAAGAAAAATCCTCGAGCAAGAACAAAGTCGTGTGACTACGAACAAAAGACAAAAAGGGGTGGCTGCCACTCCAAAACCTTATTAGGTGTCTAACCATCAATTGCATGGGTTCTTTAAAGATCATAAAACCTTTTGAGAGATGAGCGCTTGTGTCGAATTAGCTGAACGTAGGACTGGAGAACATCAAGGAGAATGGGTGGGCACCGATAAACTTTGAGCCTTAAATCCTTTTTCTCAAAACCGTGAACCATGCCACGTTACAACCCTTAAAAGTCCTAATTGAAGCAGGGTTTATTCCGAAAGTGCACTTCAGCGAGATAACGTTCCTGACTCCCATGAGTTATGCTAGTAAGATTTTTGTTGGTATTGCATGTGCGTATTGTTTTCCATTCAAAAATCAATGTCGCATCCCAGCTAGTGATTCGTTCACAAGGTTGGGCGACATATTTTCAATAAAACTTCAAGGTTAACACGAGTGTTGCATTAGAATTGTCATTCCCATAGTAAACATTTTCTGCTTGCATGTGTTTGACATTAAAGAAGCTTACATGATGAACATCAGTTGAGAAGCTCGATCACACCAAGTTGAGATGGTGAAAACTCCAAAGGACAGTCATGTCAAGGGGTATGTGGCCAGGAGACTGTGCGCAGCCTGGGGGTTCCTGATAAATGGTGATAAGAAGCAGCCAAACGGGGCCAATTATGTCGAGATTCAATAAATCTCTCCACAAGCGCTTAATATAGGGCAACCATGTCGGTTTGACAAATCTCTGTAAGATCAGTCAGGGGCAAAGTTTCTTCAAGACTTGGGGCAGGCCACCTCTAGAGCGTTAGAAGTTGTCCACTCCTGAAGACGGTTAATTGAAAGCACCTCTTCAAAGTTTAGAATACTAGGGCAGAGTATTTTCAAGTCATTACAAATCCTTTCGAGGTAATTTACTTCATGGATTATGAAGTCTGGGGCAGTTGTGTCGAGATCTGATAAATCTCTCCAAGAGTTTGAAGACCCTGGGGCAGTGTGAATGCCCGGTCTTCTATAAAATCCTCTTGAGATGATTTCTTCCTTTAGACCTGGTGGTCTGGGACAAGTGGAGAGTTCAAAGGGCCGTTTATGACCATAGAGACAGGTCAGGCTGGGTAGCAAGTTTGTTTTTCCCCAGTAGCGTTACTCTCCCCAGCACTAAAACTTCATCATCCTCAGCAGAACTTATTCTCCCCAGCAAGAGTACAGAGGATTGTGTTCCCCAGTCGAAGTCATGGTTAGTTGATTATTCCCCAACAAGTAGTTTAAAGTGGATTGCTCCGAGGTGAATGTGGTTGTATCTCCAGCAGGAGATGTGTTGGATGTCTTTGAAAAGACTTTATTTTCCCCACAGAGCCTGGTACTCACTTTCCTCAGCAGGTCAGGGAGTGTATTTCTGTCAGCTACGACATGCTCTAATCCCCAGCAGGGTAAATTCTTTCCTCCAACAGCAGGTTAAGCTCAATGATATCCCTCTATAGGTTTCGTTGACTTTCCTCCCCAGCAGAGTTGAGGTTTCATCATCCTCATCAGACTGTCACTCTCCCCAGTCAGAGTACAAAATATTGTTCCTCGTCCAACATCTAAAGTGGATTGCTTTAGGATGGACTTTGTTTTGTTACAGCAGGAGACTTGTGGAATATTTGGACAAAGATATTATCATCCCCGCAGAGTCTGAACACCCATTCTCCTCACCTAGTCAGGAAATGTTTTTCTCATCAGCAACGGTATGATCTGATCTCCAACAGATGAGTAAGCTTGATGTTGTCCTCTAGTAGAGTGTATGTCGTCAACCACCGTTCACTAAGCAGATTTATTGGTAGTGGCTGATATTCGCCAGCAGGGCGAAGGTACAGGTTTCTCCCAGCAGTAGGATAAATGCAATAATATCCTCAAGCAGGTTCGGTATTATTAATTGGTTCCCAGAGCAGAGTTTGGTGGTGATCCTCACAGTGGTTTGTCCAACGGCAGTTGACATCCCCAGCAGGTTTTAACTCCAATTGTTATTGGAATTTTTCAGATCCGGGTTCTGAGTTCTGTAGAAATCATTGGTAATCCCCAGTGGAGGGAATTTCTGTTTGGGTTCCATCTCCAATATTCATTTTTATCCATCTCCAACAAAGTGGAATTTCTCTCGGAGTTTTCATCTCCAGCAGAGTTGGTAATCAGGAAGTCGTTCAGTGAAATCTTCCTCAACAGGATCTTTTAATTCAGGAGACAATTGTCATCCCCGATGGAGTTGCCTTCGTCTTCAGCATTTATTTTGCTGGAGCGCTTCTTTTGCATTGCATAAGCATCATTTTCATGGCATCTCCCAAATGTGTAGCATTTCCATTTCGTATGGAGCATTACGCCGTAGAAAAATTCAAACATATGCATTTGAAGCATATGCCAGGTTCGATTCTTTTTGCCAGACTTTTTCCCCAGCAAAAGTGGCATAACTCAGGATGTGTTGTTTAACTTTATACCCTAATCAATTGTTGTTCTCTTTCGAAAAAACTGTCACATGCTCCCCTGCAGAGTTGTCTGTTTAAGCTTCTCTTTTTCCCAGCGGAGTCATCCTCTTTTCAGGTCGTAAGTCCGTTGATTCTACTTCCTGTGCATTTTCGGCTGTTATCCCAACTATTGGTTGGTCTCTGTCGTTGCGAGTGCGCCTTTGGTCGGCGTCCTTGTTATCCCAACTCTTGGTTGGTACCCTTTGGTTGTATCCTGACTTTTGGTTGGTACCCATTTTCTTTCATCCCAACTCTTGGTTGGTACCCTTTGTGGAGTTTCATTCCAACTCTTGGTTGGTAATCCTTGTTAAATCCCAACTATTGGTTGGTACTCTGTATTTTGTCCCAACTATTGTTTGGTTTCCTTTGTTGTGAGCTCGCCTTTGATCGGCATCCTCATTATCCTAACTTTTGGTTAGTGTATTTCATTCCAACTCTAGGTTGGTATTCTTCGTTGTGAGCTCGCCTTTGATCGGCGTCCTCGTTATCCTAACTTTTGGTTAGTGTATTTCATTCCAACTCTTGGTTTGTATTCTTCGTTGTGAGCTCGCCTTTGATCGGCGTCCTCGTTATCCTAACTTTTGGTTAGTGTATTTCATTCCAACTCCTGGTTGGTATTCTTCATTGTGAGCACGCCTTTGGTCGGCGTCCTCGTTATCCTAACTATTGGTTAGTATCCTTTATCCCAACTATTGGTTGGTCTCCTTGGTTATCCTCTTTTGGTTAGTATATTTCATCCCAACTATTGGTTGGTCTCTTTTGTTATCCCAACTATTGGTGGGTACCCTGCATTTTGTCCCAACTATTGGTTGGTCTCCCTTGTTTTATCCCAACTATTGGTTGGTTTCCTTGGTTTCATCCTAACTTTTGGTTAGTATCTGTTATCCCAACTATTGGTTGGTATCTGTTGTTTGTCCCAACTATTGGTTGGTACCCCTTTTCATCCTAACTTTTGGCTAGTATCTGTTATCCCAACTATTGGTTGGTCTCTGTTATTTGTCCCAACTATTGGTTGGTACCCCTTTTCATCCTAACTATTGGTTAGTATCCTTTATCCCAACTATTGGTTGGTCTACCCTGTTATCCTAACTATTGGTTAGTGTATTTCATCCCAACTATTGGTTGGTCCCCTTCGTTTGTCCCAACTATTGGTTGACACCTTTCATCCCAACTATTGGTTGGTATCCGCTATCTCTAAGTCCAGCTTCGGCTGGTGATCACTCTGCCTTCCATTTCCCCACAGGTTACAAATTTCAGGGTTCTTTTGGTATTCAAACCCCGTGTATCCTGACTGTTTGGAAACTTTTGCTTTCATACCTTCGGATCCAAGAAGTTTGAATAGGGGCACCTGTAACACCTCAAAATTTTCCCTCATGGTTTTAGCTTTAGTTGGCTTATGTTTCATTTCATTCTTGCATTATCATCTTTGCATATCATTGGTTTTTGGCATGGGATCAGGGTTTTTTTTAGCAGCTCACAGTTTTATCAGTTCCAGTACGATTTTTAGCAGTATTCAGAGCCAAGCAGATAACTTTCAAGGTCTTTTGGAGCTTTCATTTGGCTCATTAAATTATTTGACGATCAGAAACTCCAGCAGTCAATTTTTGATCAGTAACTCAACACCCGACAATTGTTTTCATCAATTTATTCCAAGTGCGAAACACATTTCACAGCATATTTCAAGAGTGTTTTGGTGGTGATATCCAATGGCAAGTTTCAGAGGTCTAATGTGGCTCAGAACAGGCGGAATCAAGCAATTCTCCAAGTTTCCCTCCTTTTGGCGCAAAAATTTGAAAATTTGAATGTGTTAATCGATTAACCTAAGCCAGTTCACTTATGTTAATCGATTAACCATTGTGAATTTTGCCCAAATACCTCATTTTTCAGCGCTGCATCTTTCAATTCATTTTTTTTAATCACCATTTTGATTCTACACATCAGTAGAAGGATCTAGAGAGTATGATTTCCTATTCAAAAATTCAAAGTCTTTCCACTCTAATTCCACATTTTCCTTTCCTAATTCACTTTTCACTCCAATTTCCACCCATTAAACCTCACTCCAAACCCAAACTTAACTCCTAACCTAGGGGTTATTAATCTAATCAACTCCAAACCTCTCAAGACCTAGATCATTTTTCACTCTCATTTTTCAGAATTTGCTCTCAATTCTCTCTCACTTTTTCATTCTCCAACTTCATCTTCAACCACACTCAAAGCTCCATATTCATAGATTCACAAATTCTTCATTGGAATTTTCGAACTCTTGAGCTAAACCTCCATCACATCCTCACTCTTGGTTCAATCTTGCAGTAGCTACTGGTTTAGATCTTGAATTAAGTTGTTGGAATCACTTTTGGAGGAGCTTTTGCTTATTTGAGGTGTTGTTGCTTGGATCTTCAAGTGTTCTTGGTAAAGCTTCATAGATCTCTGGATTTCCTGCCTTGATTCATCAATTTTTGTTTTCAACAATCACCAAAGCAAATCTCAGCTTTGTAGGTTGGTTAATTTCAGATCCATACTTGTTTTAGCTTAATTTCAACTTGTGCAATGTAGATCCATGGCTTTTGATGCATTTTGATCCATTTGCTTGAATTTGATTCTTGATGTTGATGATTATTGGATCTAAATGATGTTTGAATACTGTGTTTGAACTTAAATTTCGTGCATTGTTGATTACATGATCATTGGAGATGATTGAATAAGTGATTTTGCTGCTGGAAGTGCTTTTTCGAACTAATTTTTTGCTGCTGGAACAGGGTTAATCGATTAACCAATTGCTGTGCAATTAGGTTAAACGATTAACCAGTGTAAAATGTGCGTAATGAGAGTTGTTAATTGATTAACCTAATTGCACTACAATTGGTTAATCGATTAACACTGATGCAGAGTGTGTTTTTTGTGTATTTTTTAGCATGTTTCGATTCCGTTCCACTTTTAATCTTCATGGATTGATATGGTACATGTGTAAGGACTATTTTGATGCTGTTGCACCTCACACCGTTGTATGTACACAATTTTCCGACACGTGACTCTTGGATTTTTATTGTTTATGATCATGTTTGCGCTATTTCATTCTTGATGCGATGAACACATAACACATACTCCTTGAGCATGTTAATTGTTGATTAATGCTTATGTCACTGGAATTGTTTTGTGCATGCTTGTTTGCTTTCTATTCCTAGAGGTGCACACTTGTTTTGACTTATTCATGTACCAAATGGTATGCATTCTTTCATGATGATTTCAAGAGTTGTTTACCATGGTTCGTGGTATGATTGTGATCATGTTTGATTGAAGAATATGTAATGCTTGATGCATGTTTGCTTTTCCATGAGTGAATCATTAATGTATCACATGCTGCCCTGTTTCTACTGTTGTTTATGTGCATATGTGCTGTTATATGTGCCGCTGTTTGGCTTTTACACCTCCTTTTTGTGTTGAATGTGTGCTGTTGAAAGCTGTCTTGTATATGTTCTGTTGAGAGCTGCCTTGCATGTGTGCCGCCTTTTACTACTGTGCAGGTGCTAAAGCGCTATTGTAGCCGCAATTTTTTTTGGTTTATTCATTTTCCTATTTCATCCCCTTCTTCATCTCTTTCACTTCTTCTCTTCCCTTGAATCTCAAGACTTGTTTAAGTCTTGGATTTGCTCCCTTAGGGCTACCGAGTCCAACTTAATCTTTGATTAATCTTGGAGTAGGATTAGCATTAGGCTTTCGCTTTGCATGCTAACTTAGGTAGATGTTTCTCCTTTACCTCCCCTTAGGGCCATCTTTTGCATGATAACTCTAGGATAGAATTCCCCTTAGTGTTTTCTTTTCTTTGAGTCTTCTCTTCTCATCTTATAACCTTTCTAAAACACTTAGCAAAGGTTAACGTGTATTGCGCATGAGCCTTATATATGGGAAGTGAAGAATGGGGAGTCTCCCTTCATTCTTCTAGGATGTTTAGTGTACGTCCTGTTGGGGACGATATGCGACGCATTCGTTCCTATGTTGTAGACTTGGGTGCAATGCAAGTTACAAACTAACTTCAATCCATTTCTGTCTAAAAAACACGAAACAAACTCAAACCTTTTTCATCCTTCGGGATTGTTTAGCTTCAAATCATTTTCAGAAAAACGCACATTATTTTCCGTTTTGTCGTAAACAGGCATCTACCCTAATTGCCGGACGCGAACTTAACGTCGCTCATAAAAAACACTAAGACCTTGTTAGGTCGAACTAAGACTGCTCTGATTTCCTCTCTCTGGTTAGATTAAGGATACATAGGCACAAAACGGCGATGTCTTGGCGAGCAACCTCCCCCCTTAGTTCGTGTCTGTTAGAACTACGTTGACTCCGACTTTCCTATTGCACGAGGGAATACGTAGGCAAAGGACAACGATGTCCTATCGAGTCACTTCTTTTTCTTTTCTTCCTCGTTTCTTTGTTCTTCTCCGTTCCCATTCCTTTTCCTTTCCAGTAGCAGTGGAGCTTCCGATGATGACACCCTTTGATCGAGACAACAAGCGTGGATCCCATCGATAACGATGGACGCGTGGGGGTGCTAATACCTTCCCCTCGCTTAACCGACTCCCTTTCCCGCTTCTCTTGGTCATGAGACCATGCTTTTCCTTTCCCTCAGGTTTACGCAGTGTTTCCTTTCCCTCTCTTGGGATAAATACACATTGCTGGCGACTCTGTTTCTGTGCCACTTTCGCGTTTGTACTTGGATGAAAATCCCGGGAGGGACACTTGGTTATCAATCAGATCAAAGGAGATTGGAACACATACCAATCAGGACTGATTCCTTACAAAGATTACGCGAGAAGGTTGTTACCATTCTTCAACAGAATCGAGTTTCATCATATCCCTCGTGAAGAAAATCACATGGCTGATGCACTAGCCACTCTCTCTTCCATGATTGTTGTAAATCACTGGAATGACGTACCTAAGATTGACATAATGTGCCTTGAGAGGCCCGCTTATATCTTCGCGATCGAAGCAGTCATCGACGATAAACCTCGGTATCACGATATCAAATGCTTCATTCAAAGACAAGAATACCCGCCTGGGGCATCAAGAAAAGACAGGAAGACTCTCAGAAGACTGGCTGGCAACTTCTTACTGAGCGGTCATATACTCTATAAGAAAAACTTCGACATGGTTTTGCTCCGATGCATAGACAGACAAGAGGCAAACATGTTGATGAAAGAAATTCACGAAGGCTCCTTTGGCACTCATGCCAACGGACACACAATGGCCAGAAAAATTTTGAGAGCAGGGTACTATTGGCTGACAATGGAATCTGATTGCTACAAGTACATGAGGAGATGTCACAAGTGTCAGATATACGCAGACAAAATCCATGTACCGCCAACGCATCTCAAAGTTATTTCTTCTCCATGGTGTCGCTCCCGGGATTTTCATCCAAGTACAAACGCGAAAGTGGCGCGGAAGAAAGAAAGAGAGTCGCCAGCCAGGCATTTTTATCCCAAAGAAAGGGAAAGGTAATGCTGTACAAACCCAGGAGGAAGGAAAGAACAAGGTCTCACGAAACAAAGAGAATGGGTAAGGGAGTCGGTTACGTGAAGGGAAGGTTATCGCACCCCTTCACGTCCGTCGTACTCGACGGGATCCACGCTTGAAGTACTGCTCAAAGGGTGATAGAAAAGATGCTGGAAAGGAAATGAGAGAGAACGAGAAACAAATGTAGGGAAAATAAAAGAAGTGCTCGAATGGGCCCTACCCCACTGCCTACGTATCTCATCGGGAATATGAGAATCAGAGCGGCGTAGTTCCCCTAACTAAGGGAAAACTGTTTGTGTTTTTTTAGGGAACGACTAATGTTCTAGCTCAGGTGCTGCAGGCTCGCTGAATCGAGTGCGTTACTGTATTGCAAGAGAACAAGGAGAAGTACATTTGTACGTTGAGAATGAATGAGATGAGAAGAGAATTCCTGAAGGATAGACGTTTTTGTTTGTTTGAAGTGTTTTAGAAGTCTTTTATTTGAAGTGTTTCGCATAGGAGAGTGTACCTAAGTCTTTTTCAATGGAATGTGCATCTCATGCATCATTCCAAAATGAAATGATGATGAAGTACACTAAGTAGTAGGAAGATCCTCAAACTTAATTCCCAAAGTTAAAGGCTTAAGTACACTAGCCTATTCCCTTTATTAAGAAGTATTTTTGGTTTTGTTTGTGAAATCACTTCATGTTAAAGACTTGTACATCATGCTAGAAAACCTACAACACGTTCCAAGATGGAATGTATACAAGCCTCCCCATGGAATAAGGCTCATGACACATGAAGATGTTTCAACCTTTATTAGGTGTTTTGAAATTGTTTTGAGATGAGAGAAGAGAGACTTAAAAGAAACATAGGTAAAGACTAAAGGGGACCAAGACTCACCCTAATGTTATCATGCTTGGATGTTCCTAATGGTTTAGTGTGGTTTAGAAACCTAAGTCTAAAAGAAGAGAGAAGAAGAGAGCAAGAGGTAACATAACTCACTTCTAAGATAGAAGATGAGTTATGAACCAAGAGGGAGAAGAAAGAAGTTAAACAAAGAAAGCATTGAAATGCTTTGCACAAACACAAAAGAGAAAGCATTCAAAAGATGAGGGAAGAAAGTATGTGTGGAAGCATATCCACACACTCAACTCACCATTAGCCCCTATAAGCAAAGGTTAGCTAAACAATTGAATATGAAAGCATAAGTGAAAGAAGGAAGACAATTAAGCATCAAACTATTTATGAAATGAACTTAAGAATCAAACAAAGCCTAAACCTAAAAGGAAAGGACCCTAAGTGTCCAAGGACTTCTAAAGTCAGTAGCTATGTCTAAAGGTATTCTATTAGGGTTAGGGTACCTAACAATGTCAAACTATGTCAAGAAAGATGCCAAAAATTCACACAAGTTCAAGTTATGAAGCATGGATGAAATATGAATGTGTATGGCACACAAACATGAATGAATGCATGAGTGAACTTCAAGATCAGAATTGCATGACATATTACAATGCATATGAATGTAGATGAATGATCATACAAAGCATGAGTGCAATGATTCAAGAAGAGAAGACAATATGAAAAGAAGTTCAAACAATGTTCAAGTACAAGTAAGAAAAGAAGAAACTTGTAACACAAGTCAAAGTTGAAAAAGAACATGAAAATAAATGCAAATGGATGCGGTCAGAATCAAACATCATATTTGAATGTCCTATAATGTCTATGAACAAGCATATCAATCATGGAAAAGAATATTCAAGTAGAAGAAATTAGATGAAGAAGAAGTAAGAAGAAAAGAAACAAATTTCACTTAGAAAAAGAAGTAACTTGGAACACAAGTCAAAGTGGCTAGCCAAAAATGGATGAACATGGATTATAGGTCAGTACCAAATGACATTTAAGATGCAATTAAAATGCAAGGATTAATCATTCAATATGCATATGCAAACCACATTAAAACTAGTTAAGAAAAAGATGCAAAACTAAGTCAAACATGTACAAGTAGACAAGTTATGGATGAATGCCATTTGAATGCATGAAATGATTATGGGTCAGTAGCATATTCAATATGAAATGCAAATGAGATGCATGAATAGGCATAGATGATTCACAAATAAGTCATGTTAATCATTATAAGAAAAGAGAAGCAAGTTTGGGTCAAAAGGATTCAAGTAATGATGCATTTAGGAACACAAACACAAACCAAATGAAAACACAATACAAATGATCTATAATTCTAGGCAAATGACCTATAATGTTATAATGAACGCCTGTAAAATGCACACACAAGTTCTAATGCAATGGCACAAGTGCCTCCTAACCAATTAGGGTTTAGAAGTTAAGAAAGAGTACACAAAATGTTACCTATAATCATCAACAAGGCAAAAATAGAAATGAACTTGTAGAAATTGTGAAATTAAGGCACAAAGCATCTAAGTCAGAAGTAAAACAAATGTCAAAATCTCACATAAAAATTCAAAAAGAAAATGGTTCAAATGAGGGTTCAAAGTCACATTGAAGCAAGGAAAAGGAATGCACAAAGATGATCATCACAATACATGATAAAATGACTTTAAAAATATGAGCAAAATGTTTTTAGATGCTTTAAGATGTTATTCAAACATGGAAAAAAGATTGGATGCAAAAATGTTTTAGAACTATGCAAAACAATTAGCTAAAGTTCATGTATCAAAGAAGAAACCACATTAAAAAGAAATAAAAGAAAATTCACAAAATATGATCAAGTAATCACAAAACCAGAAATGAAAATATGAAAAAATACTTAAATGTATTATGATGCTTGGTGAATTTTTATATAATTTTTATTAAGGTCTTAGTATTTTTAATAAAAGGAAATGAAAACTATGTCAAAAATAAAAATAAAATGTAAAAGGAATAATGCAGGGGTGTAGAAAAAGTAAGTTTTCAGTTTAAAAAAGATTGGGCTCAAAGTGAGGTGTGTGAAAAGCAATGCATGATCCAGGTCCAAAGGCGCGTGTGTGTGTGAAATTATGGTGCACCTCAGTCAAACATTGACTCACTCACAGCCATACGATCAGGTCATGATGAAACGATGAGAAAAGATAATCACATCCAACGTTCATGATGCAAACACACAATAATAAGCATGTACGCACACACATATAACCAAGCTGAGAGAAAAAAAGAGGCACGTGACATGCAAGTGGATCATTAATGCGTTGGCAAGCTAGGAAGTATTGGATCAGAGGAAATCAACAGCTGTGTTATGTTCTGGTTCTAAAACCCTAACTGAATCCTCACCGGCCGGAGAAGGACCTCCGGTCATCTTCTCCGACGAAGCACCACCACCTGCAACCTTCAAACTCTCCAGAAATTCACAAACCATACATCATTCGAAAGCTGAACTTATGCATATCACGAATCTAACATTGAAATTCACAGATCAATCATGCATAAAGAGAATCGAGCACAAACATTTTGCTCTAGAATTTGAATCTAAGCACTTAAGGTGCCTATTACTAGCCGGATCATTCACATTGCTTCTATTAAGCTATAATCAACATGAAAAAAGCTTAAGCACAAGAAAACGAAGCAAGATCAATTAAGGAATTTCAAACCTGGCACTGTGAAGAATTTGAATCAACAAGAAAACCAGAGGTGTAGGCTTGTTCTTGAGCTTCCAAGGAGCAAAGTAAATGCTTCAATGCCTTGGATCTTGAAGAGAATGTAGAGAAATCCGAATTGGAAAAGTTGCTACACTTGAGGAATTGATCTTGTTCTTGTTTATTCTTGAGCAATGATGAATAATTGATGATGATGATGATGATGAAATACGGAAGCACTCGAGCAAAGAGAGAGAGAATTCAGAGAAAAACTTGAGAAAGTGATTTTGTGAAATTGAGAAAATGATGAAGCTCCCTTCAATTCTGTTAGAATGAAACTTATATAGGGGTGGTTAGTTCCTAACTAGGATGATTGATGGTTAGAACTCAGGTTAGACTGAGTTAGTTAACTGAGATGTGAGTTAACTAACTGAGTGAGGTTGTTAATGGCACGAGTTAAGAGGTTTAGTTAGAGTGTGGAGAAGCTTTTGTCACTTATGGTGAGGCTGAGATATGATGATGGTGATGGTATGTATCATGCTGTAGCAAGACTTGTAGAACAAGTTTATCATTTTCCTCTTTGGTGTATGACTCTATGTATGTGCATGACTTGTAAGATAGTGTGTGTCTAAATGAGGCAAAGGATGGTTGGTGTTTGAAGGCATGCGTGTGAACTGATGTAAACCAAACAACAACAATGCAAAACATCTCATTCTTGACAGCACAAAACAATGGAAATGTGGAAGTTTGTAGATGAAATTCTCTATGTATGATGGATGAAATTATGAGCTCTTGGTGTCCATGGAAAGAGGAGACAAAATGGAACAAGATTGATGTTTGGTTTAGATCCAATGAAGGCTTATAACACACTTGAAAGTGGCCTGAAAGTCAAGGAATCACAACTGGTGTATGGGCGTGTGACTTGGTATGCAGGCAAGGCCTTGGTGCCTATGGATTTTCAATGTGAGACCCTCATGTTTGAACCTTCATATGACCTTCATAACTTGTTCAAATGAGAAAATGCCCAACATCAAAGTTAAAGAGGACATGGAGATGAACAACTTTGATGTTCAACAATTTTTCATTTGAAGCTTTCTTGATGGAAAAAATTAGCTTGACATTTGGCACACCACATGTTTGATGAAATTATGGCCTGGAGGCCTGAACTTGCCTTGCCATGACTTGAAATTTGCCATGATTTTACCAAACTTTGATTGATCATAACTCTCTCAATTTTGATCCAATGGAAGGGTTCTTGGTATGGATTTAAAGCTTAGAATGTGATCTTTGATTGGATCAACTTGGGCCTAAATTTTGAAGCTTTTATCATGAAGAAAGAATGCTTTGAAGATGGGTGCAAAATGGTCCAAACTTGCCATTTTTGGAAACCCTAAATTTCTAAAAATGGAAACTTTGTACATTTCTTGATTTTTGATGATTCCTCCATCATTTCTTGATCAAATCTTGCCTAATGAACATATGTAACTTGAATTTCATGAATTTGACCTAAAAAGTCAGGAGTTGACTTTTTCCTCTGCACAGTTGACTTTTCCCTAATTTCTTGATCCTCCAGCAACTGATCAATTGAACCTCTTCTGAAATAAACCAATGGGAAATCTTCCATCCCTAGATACTTGATATCATGTAGAAAACATTGAGATCAAGTTTGAACCAAAATTTCATCAGGAGACTGCTTGAATCCAAAACTCTAATTTTGATTGCCTTTGATATGAGATGATGAACTGTCCAATCTTCTTGATGAATTCCCATCTTCCAATGACTTGTGGGATCAAATGAGATGATATATGATGTAAGAGACCCTTTAGACTTGTTGGTAGACCCTTGGCTTTAGCTCTCTTGCTTTGGATGGTCAATGCTCTGAAATCAACTGATCACATGCCCTATGCTGAACCAAAGATGAATGCTTTATTTTTCTATGACTTGAATGGAATGCAATGCAATGAAAGTACATGCTAAATGATATGAAAAATGAGAGGGCAAATTTTGGGGTATTACACATGGCCTTTTTCTATATGGGGAATCGACATGATTGGCATGATCGAACCCAAGGCTTCAAACGAACACCGGTTCATCCTGGTAGCCATTGATTACTTCACCAAATGGGTCGAAGCAGTGTCATATGCCAATGTAACCTGACAAGTGGTGGTCCTATTTATCAAGAACAATCTCATCTGCCGTTATGGTGTTCCAAGCCAGATCATTATGGATAATGGATCTAACTTGAACAATAAGATGATGAAAGAGTTATGTGCTGAGTTCAAGATCGAACACCATAACTCATCTCCCTACCGACCAAAGATGAACGGCGCGGTAGAAGTGGCTAACAAGAACATCAAAAAGATCGTTCAAAATATGGTTGTAACATACAAGGATTGGCACGAGATGCTACCTTTCGCTCTTCACGATTATCGCACATCCGTTTGCACCTCAACAGGGGCAACCTCTTTCTCCCTAATATATAGCATGGAGGCAGTGCTCCCCATAGAAGTAGAGATCCCATCAATCTGGGTATTGATGGAAGCTAAGCTAAGAGAAGCCGAATTGTGTCGAAGTAGACACGATAAACGGAACCTGATCGAAGAAAAGCGAATAACGGCTCTATGC
This sequence comes from Lathyrus tuberosus, assembly GCA_022829125.1. Taxonomy (NCBI): domain Eukaryota; kingdom Viridiplantae; phylum Streptophyta; class Magnoliopsida; order Fabales; family Fabaceae; genus Lathyrus; species Lathyrus tuberosus. The sequence continues at coordinate 2,522,046 of JALAZF010000584.1, read as the reverse complement.
CATGGTTAGTTGTATCAGCAAAGAATGAAGAAAGTGTTCGATAAAAAGCTCCGACCTTGTGTCTTCAGAAAAGGAGACCTCGTACTCAAGAAGATACAATAATTTCTCACTGAATCTTGGGGCAAATGGACTCCGAACTATGACGGCCCCTATGTGGTCAAGAAAGCCTTCTCAGGTGGCGCCTTGAGACTCGCAACCATGGATAGAGAGGAGTTTGCCTACCCCACGAATGTTGATGTAGTCAAGAAATACTTCGCCTAAACAAAAAAAAACGTCTCGGTGGATTGAAAACCTAAAAAGGCGGTCCAGGCAAAAATTAGAGACATGAGCGAAAATCATCCTGATGGATTGGAGACCTGAAAAGATAATCCAGGCAAAAGTTAGGGATTCATGGTAAGTAACTACGCCCGAAAAGGATAAATCCCCAGCGGTAATACTATCCGTCGAAAGACTTCAGTCAAGGTCATCTTCAACAGAAGCTCAGGATATCCAGAATTCAAAATTGGTGGAAGGATATCGGTCGTTATGTTTCAATGTAGCCCCTTTTTCCGTAAATTACCATTTTCTAAACTTTGTAAATACTCCATGGGATCATGCGCTTGACCGATTTCCATCCTATCAATAAAATTTGAACCCTAGTGCTTTTGTTTGCAATTCTCATTTATTTCTGCTTTACAGAATGACATTGTAACATGATCAACGATTCTTGAAACAAAAAAATGAATTTACTTGTCAAATTTTCTTCTGCTTTTAAAATAAAGATGGCATTTCTTTTTAACTGCTGAATGCGCAAAGAACATCGAGGGCTTCTCCGGAAGTGATCAAACCTCAAAGTGCAGAATCAAATTACTCCTTCTAAACCAGTATACCTGATTGAAGGATCAATTGTTTCAGATGTGAATTTCCCATCTGATATCCCCGACAGAGTTCTTACCTCTTAAGACCAATTAATGGTGCTTTCACCCCCACAGAGTCTACCTCTCATAAGCAAGGCAAGATTTCTATCTGGAACTAATGATACTTTTCATCCCCCATAGTGGCCGAGTATCTAGTCGTGTTCATTCACCAGTCTGTATGTCGCGTCTGTTTTGTCAGCATAAACATACATACATCATGCATAATTGATTCATGTTCATATTCATATTACATTACTATCACTTCGGTCAGTCTTGTCCCCAAGTGATAATGTCCTCCTGCCAATAAGGTTGTCAGTTATTTCCTCGTCAGGAAATGTATCGTCTGAGCAATCTCTCCCCCAGTTTATTTCTGGATTGGAGACGGTCCTCGACCACTTTGATAACTTGAACCTCTGAAAGGCAAGAAGACATTCGACAGACACCTCTGGAACATCACTCTTCACCATTGAAGATGATATTTATCGCTTTCCCGAATTAAGGAAAATCCCCAGAGAAAGCCTCCTAACTGAAGACTCTTAGCAATACATCAGCTTTTCTCCCAAGAAATTCGACGTTAATAAAGTGACCAGCACCTCAAAATTGGATCACATCACATGGCATTTCTCCGAAATGATCTCGAAGAAAAGTATGATGTAATATCCCCAAGCAAAAAGAGGTCTTTCAAGAGACTCATTTTTCCCTAGTAGAGTCAACAAATGGCATCTCCAACAGAGAAGTTTGCACACCTCTACAACTCAGACAAATGGGTGTCCCAATAAGTCTGACCTCAAACTTTTTCCATCAAATGGCATCTCCCCAGTAAAACTCGGCGAGAAGTTTGATGAAAACCGCTGCAAATAACATCCTTTGTCAAAAAAGAAACTCGACAAGAAGAAACTGAGACTAGTTCCGTGGCTGAAAACCAGGATCGAGGGGAAGTTTATTTCAAAAGAAAACTAAGACCAGTTCCGTGGCTGAAGACCAGGATCGAGGGGAAGTTTATTTCAAAAGAAAACTAAGACCAGTTCCGTGGCTGAAGACCAGGATCGAGGGGAAGTTTTACCCTTTTCTAAGTATCATTACTTGGCAAAAGAAGATGGATGACCAAACCGCTAACATTCATAACCACCGTCAAAATTTCGGGTATACTGATATTTAATCCTCTTGCACCCTGAATGTCCGAACATCTTCGCCATTCACACCTTCAGGTCCAAGAAAATTAAATAGGGGCATCTGTCATACCCCAAATTTTGACCACCAAGATTTCCCATCATTGTGCAAATCATTGCCATAATATGGATGTGCCATCATGCCTCATCAATCTCCTCAAGGATTGTTGAGCTTTCACTACAACCAAGAATTAGGGTTTTGAGCCCTCGCAGAGCACTTAGACAAAGGATCAATCAAGAAATGATATGATCTTCAACTTTTCTAATCTCTTAAACATCCGTAAAGGATCAAGAGGACTCCCATATCAAGAATCAAACACAAAGTTGCAACATTCCAAGTGGATCAAGCCTCAAGATCGCCAGTGTCACCAAATTAGGGTTTTGGTCGACCAAGGCCTCCAGATGAAATTTTTCCTCTGGGTATGATCCAATTCTTCAAAGCATAACCCAAGATACTCCAAGGAACCTTATGAGTCTCATCATCAAGTCAAAATAGCCTCAGGGGATGCATTCATAAAAAATCAGGAATTAGGGTTTCTTGACCTAATTCACCCCTAAGTTGACTTTTGGAGAAAAGCATGAGCCAAGACCTCAAGACATGATTTGAGGGCCTCAAATACACTACATTGATCCATTTACAACAATGGATTGATCCAAGAAGATTGATTCACAAGTTTCAAATTTATCTGGACCACAATTAGGGTTTTGAAGAAAAAAGTCAACTGTATCTTTGACTTTTGACAAAGACATGTTCCCATACCTTGGGACATGATTCAATACACCTTAAAACACCTATGGAATCCATCCATTAGGTTTGAATTGGGTCAAGAACTTGATTGTACAAAGGATCACACAGTTTGGATTTCATCTGACAAACAGTCAACTGTGCCCAAAATCAAGTTTGACTTTTTGGAATTTTTCACAAATATGGTTCCCCTAAGTCAAAAACAATGTTAATGTATGGTTTTGATCATCATTCATCAAGAAAAATTAAGAAAAGATAGGTAACTTGCAAAAGGGGCAACCTTAGAAAACTTAAAATTTTCTAAGTTATGGAACAAAAGTGGTTTTTACCCAACTTTGCAAGGTCATAACTCCCAAACCCTAAGGCCTTTTTCTTCCATCCAATGCACAAATTAAAGTTCACATGACATACTTCAAAAGTGTAAACTACAAAAGATTCCAAATCCTCATGGATTTTGAGTTATGGATTAATCAAAATCACAAAAAGTGGAAATGACCACTTTTTCCAACACTTAATAAAATTTTCAACAAGCCAGAATCTGTTTCGCTTTTTCCAAACTTTAAGGTCATTTTTCACCTTGATTCAAGCTGAACCATGTCCATTTGTGAACATCAAAGTTAAAGTTTGTCATGAAAGTTTTCCAAAGAATACAAGAACTCCCATTGATTCAATTTAATCAAGGAGTTATGAACCTCACAACATGCCTTGCTCAAACTGGTTTTCAAGGCAGATTTAGTGCATTTCTTGTGCCACACGATTTCCATTTCAAATTCTGTCATCTTGCAAGCTTTGTCCTCTTCTAAGATAAGAAGGAATCTTGATGACTCACTTGATATTTTCAAGCTTAGACCCCAAGTCAAGGAATCTCATCATTTGGCATGTGATCATTCAAGTTTCCATTCCAAAAACTCTAACTTTGTCATTTTGAATTGATGTGGTACATGGAGCTGTCATGAACCAAGCCTATCAGTCCAATTGAGTCAAGTTTGTTACAAAGATCAGAAGGCCTAGAGCTACAAATATCAACTCTAGTCAATGGCCAAGTGAAGACTTGGTACCTTGGCATTTAAGGAAAGTAATACATGGGCATATCCATTGGATAATATAGTGATCCCTCATCCAACACTATTCCTTCAAAAACAAAACTCCTCTCCTATAAATAGAGGTCATTTCTGATGTTTCAAACCACACCAAAACAATACCAAAGCCTTGTTTTCTCACTCTCTCTCTCTTACTTCAATTTCAAGTCACATTGAAGCAATTTGGGAATTCTTGAAACCAGAGCAAAAACCACTCAAGCAACTATCCTAACACATCATAAATCATCCATTGGAGGTGTTCCAACCTTCATCCACATTGCACAACCTCAAAATGAGAAAGTCAACCTCCAAAACCTCAAATTTTGACTTTTCTGCATTTTACAAGCCAGATCTTGATTCAGTCACTTTCAAAACCAAACAAAGCTACAAATACACTTCAAATATCATCCTCAAATTGTCCTAACAGGTTTCTCTCAACTGTAAAACCATTTGAGAGAGTTACCATTTTGGTCATTTTTGCCACTTTTGCAAGAAAGAGCCAACACTTGTTCCTGAGGTTTCCAGCTGGTTTTGATCATCCCAAAAGCTTCTAAGGGATCAATCAAGAGTGTCTAAAGCATTGGATTACTTCTGGCACAAGGATCTTGACAGTTAGCACAAGGAGCTTCAAGAGGTAAGTACATCACAACTTGAACTCTTAAAATATGCATTGCTTTGATGTCCATTGATTATGAACATGTCATATATATCATATGTGTTGTGTTTAAACCAATTTGTCATGCCATTGTTGCTGGTATGATAGGATAGCATAGAACTTGCAAATCTTGGCCTATTTTGAAACCACTATCAGGTTTTAAAATGTAGGCATCTTTAGAAAATTCCAAAAGAACCATTGGATTCCTCATGAAATTCTAGGTAGGATCCATCTAAATTTTGTCCAAATCCATGGAGAAATGAAGAAGTTATAGCCTTCATGCTAGAGGCCTAAAATCAGGCCAGCCTTGGGCAAGGGCCAGGCCAAGGCGCCTTGGCCAGGCCTAAAACCTTGTCACCCTTATGTGCATATGGGGTGGTTTTGATACACGGATGTATCACCATCCCAGTGGTAGCGCGCATGTGTGTTTGATTGGGAGGTCATGGGTTCAACACCCACCTAGACCATTTTTCTATTTTCAAATTTTTTTTATGGTTTTTATTAATTAATTCCAAAATTAATTTCTCTCTCAATTTTAATCGGAATGCTCCTGATCAGTTGATGAGTATCTTCACCTTCAGACTTCCAAGAAATCAATATCTGATCTGCTTCAATCTTTTCTACATTCTCCATCCAAGGCAGACCTTCTACTTCACCATTCTCCCGTATGACTATGTAGACACTCCTTAGGCATAATGTAGGCACCAAGCTCCTGAACCAGAGCATAATCATCCTTCACCAAGGATATCCAATAAGATAATGTCCCAACACAAGTTAGAACATCTGCCATTACATCCACTAGTAGTTGTTGATACTAGTGAGGTCTTAAAAAAATAGTAGTCATGCTTTGCCAGAACATACTACTAAAACAAGATCAGAATCTCCACATTCTAAACCACATAGTCAAAAACACCTCTTCTGACAAAAATGCTTGATCATCCAACTCCAAGTGCACAATCTCAATCATCTTCCAAATATAACCATCAACAATCATGATGTTACAATCATTTGCTTCCCATCACCATTCAAAGGACTCATTGCACATAGAAGTCCTTCAAGAAGCTCCCAATAAAACACAGCCAGAGCAGCTTATTCAGGATAACATAAACACCTGAACACCATAGAGAGAAATAAACTAGCACCCCTCTCTGAAGCAAAGAGTTCAGACTGCAGACTTGCATACTCACGTCAGAAAAATACTTAGCTCCCGTCAAAGTATTTATCATTAGTCAGATAAGACTACCTTCTCACACAAGGTAGGACATTTGGTCTGACATCCTTCTTTCGTACACATCAGGCATCTGCTAATTCTTCTTCATGACAAACCATTCACACCACAAAATCATTCCAGATTAGGTCAGTGTCTTGACCTTTCACTCTACCCTGAGCTGAACAAACTTCCTTGGCTTAGGAAGCAAAGAACTGAAATGATGTTTCAACATCAGTTCCGACATCAGTCTAAATCACATGGATTTAAACATTTACTATGGCTTTGGAGACAACAACCATAGTAATCCATACATCTCTTGCAAGGGACACAAGAGGATCAACCATCAGTAGCTGACCAACCTTTAGGCAAAACTTAATAACCAATGCACAAACACCACACTCCAGGTGCAACAGGTCAGCATAGGTTAAAAATAAATCACCCTACAAAGTAGCTCACCACCAAAGCTACACGCTTGACAACTTCAAACAGAGACAATACACACCCAATCATGAATAGTCCATCCTCCACTTCAAGGGACCATTCAAACAACATATGAACTGAGCAAGTCCATACAACTTCTCATAAAAACTATTTTCCTTGCACATGAACCAGAAAGTATCTTCCCTAGGATCTCACCCAGAAAAACGAACAAGATGCCTGCTCTGATACCAATTGAAATTCTGGTATAGCAGTCTGAGATGTCACATAACATGTCGAGACATCTGGTCTGTTATCAACAACATATAAAAGATATAGACAATAAGAGAAGTTGCTGAAAAGTAAAGTGCACACAAGAATTGTTCACCCAGTTCGGTCTAACAACCTACATCTGGGGGTATACCAAGCCAGGAAGGAAGTTCACTATCAGCAGTATCAATTCATAGACCCTACAATCAACACACCCGTTGATGATCTACTCACTTAATCACTACCCAATGACCCTTCTACCTAAGTCCATCCTAGATAAGAGACTCCATCTCACTTCCAATCATCGCAATGATGTCTAGCAGTCAACACCTCAGCCACTGCATCAACAGCTAGATTTCTAACAACTCTTCAATCACAGAAAAATAGAAGACACACTTCTATGCCTATACTCAGCCAAGACTCTTGACTGAGAACACCATCTTGGATTTGCTTAAAAGCTCCCTCCAAGAAAAATACATCTCTTACCTACAGGCTTAGAGATAAACACGATGACCATCCCACAAACCGAGTGGTTCATCGACCAACACAACCCTTATAATTTACATGACGGCTGGCTTACTTTTTCTAGGTTACAATGCTTCTATTTATAACCTATACCCAACTGGATTTGGGCTTCAAATCACAGCATATCAGCAGCTACAAATCTGCAAAAGATTCTCCTACAAAATAGGTCTTCAATCAAATCCTTCCTAATTTATCTCCATAATTAGAAAGTCATTACTCTTCAATATTCTTCTTGATTCTGACTTGAATCTTCCAGACCTATAAATCAGCTACATAATATTTCCAGGATATTATGTATCTTTTAAATCTTCACTTTTTAATTCAGTTGCAAGATCTTCTCCATAAAAATAGGAACAAATCTCCAAATAGTTTCCTAAAAAGTCTCCAAGATCCTTTTTATGAAAGCCAATTAAATCTGCACTTTGTTCCTAATTAATCTCCTTGACCTGTGTATAATGATGAGGTATATCCAAAAAGATCTCATCAGATCAAATCAAATCTGTCAAGAGATATACAATAGCAGCACCTGCTGTAACAGACAATTATGTTGTGACATCTCCTTTAACATCTTGATTAACCATCACAGAGCAGCAGTACCTGTTGTACTAGATCAAGATGTTTTGTCATGACATTCCAAAAACAGCCGTCACATAACCTTAACCATTCAGGTTTAGTGAAGTGCTCATGACATATCTGTCACACCATTACAACCATGCACTCATACTAGGTAGGTGCAGCACAACATGTCAAGACATCACACTTGACATTTAACTAATATGACAGAAACTGAACATAACCAGTTAGTGCAGAACAACATGTCAAGACATCCTACTTGACATTTCACAACCTGCAACTAATCTGTTATGGCAGATACACATACAGCATGTTAAAACACCTTCAGTGACATAAGAGCTAACATAAAGGTTTTAACAAAATTTAGCCAACATACATACTGCATAGCTGCAGAACTAACAATATATATATATATATATATATATATAATTTTTTATTTGCATATACATTATCTTATTTTATATATAATTTAAATTTTTTAAAATAACTAAAATTTATTAAATAATTAATTTAAAATTTAGGGTGTGTCCTTCAAAAATTTTGTATTGCAAACTAGCTCTGTGTCATTCAATTGAAAAAATTTCAGAATGATCCAGTGTCTCTCGTATTGTGATTGACTTATTTAACATGAGTGTTGTGTTAGTGTATGTTTAATTTTAAGTTTGGATATTAATAATTGATTTTTAACGTGTATAATTGATTCTGACATATTTAATTTCTCTATAAATTTGTAATTTTTGATTATAAACATTATTGTGCACCAAAATAATTTTTCCAACTCATTTTTATAATAATTTATCAAAACATAAATTATTTTATTTTTTAAATTATTTTTTATTAAAATTAATTTTTTCCACAGCAAAATCAAATACAATTTAATTGAAATATATTGATAGTGTAAAAGAATTTTATACCGTCATTTAATTGAATGTTGAAAAACATTTGACTTTTATTTTAATTATTTATAAAATTATCCAAACAAGTAATACAAACGGATGTTAGTGATTTATATCAACTAAATATAAATTTAGCGTGGTTTTTATGCTATTCACATAGTTTTGCATGTGAAATGCCGTTTTTGTTGTAGCCGTATATTGGTTACAAAAATTGAAATACCTTATTTACTTTTTAAACGAAGCAATTTAGTATTAACTACGAAGGGGGGTAAAAGAAAAAGTGGCAGATACGAGAGGTTTGAATTAAACATGCATGGAATTGGAAGGATTCGGGAGTAGCATGTTCGGGATTTTGTACCATCATTGCAATTAAACAAGTGCAACTTTATGCAAGAAGCACTCACGCAAAGGTAGTTAGCCTAGCATGCTTATGATACATTGCACTCATCGTGACATAAAGTTGCCATTATAGAATTGTACCTACTAAAGAGCAAAAAGCTTGTAAAACCTACTACTAGTAGTACTATGATATATTGAGATACACTAGGAATGAATTCAGATTGTTTGTGATCAGTAATTAAAAAAACATTAGTTACGTTATTCTTTAGATACAAATCTAAATATATTTTCCTAAAACAAAAAACTAAATAAATATTTTCATAAATATTTGCATTTAAGTTATATGTTATGTTTTGCTCATGAATCATAAATACTTGATGACGAAGTGACACAAAATTCAAATGCGGTGTAGTGTATTTTTGATACTGCGAAGCGGGATAGACCTGCAAGATTGACATTCAATTGATAGATTTAAAATTGTTGATAGATATAAATTATATCATATTGTTATATTAAAGAATAATCAACAACGATAAGAATGATGTAGTTTATAGGATTAGAGAGACGATCATCGAAAAAGTGAGTATGAGAGGATTACTATCTTTATTGTCATTTAGGGTTTTCGGAGTATGTTAATTGTCTAATGGAGATACACTTAAATAACTAAACGGCTAAGGGTAGATACCTCCTTGGACTTAACTGAATGATCCAACCCATCACGGTCCATTCATGCACAAAACTCAATGAGACAATTCATCTATTTAGTGTTTAATAACAATAGACCATAATATAATTAATTAATATTAATTATGTCAATCCATATTTGATTAATTAAATAATTAATCTAACATCAAATGCTCAAGTAAGTGGAGAATGAGAAGTAGTTAGAATGTGATAGTGAAGAAAATATATTGATCTTGGCGTGTACATAACTTTATATATGGAAGGCGATTGTAACTACCTCAATTTCACCATGCATGGAAGATGGGGGGCCCTTTGATTAAATCTGATAGTGGATAGTCATCTGAGGATAAAGATTGAATGTTGGCTATTTGACAGCATGACCACCTGATCTTCAATAATTTAGTGTATGTGCCTTTGGATTAGGCCTTCTATGATTGGGTGTCTCCGTCTTTGGGCTTATCGGTGACCCGAAACACTTGCCCCCAAGGTTTTTCATGCGTAGAAATGTGAAGACTTAAGATTATCATACCAATTTTATCCTCTATCGCAATACTTTTGACATACTTTTCACTAGTAGAAGTGGAAAAGGCTTGGCGAGTGGGAACAAGTGACCTTGAGAACAAGCGCATTAAGTGTCAGTCCTGTCACTGGATCTTTTCGTGTCATCGCTTCTACACATGGCCCTAGACCCCTTAGGGTATTTGTGTGGCACTGCTATTTAGGGTACTCAACTTCTCTCGAGTGTCCTTGTGGTTTTGAGTTGTATCCATAAATCGATTTTCACCAGCCTACCTTCCTTTCCTTTGAACCGTAGTTTTGACTACCTCGCTCAATTATATCAAGGTTGTTTCCCCCTTCAAGTTATGTTTTCATTCTTCTGCTTAAACCAATTGTGGCTTCTCTTACACTAAATTTCCCATGAAGGATCTAGCGTTTAGTGGGGCGTACCAAAATGATCTTAAGGTTGACTCTTATATCAAATCATTTAGATCCTAGAACGGCTCAAAACCTAGCTACAATGACGTTAGGTAACAACTTGATATCCAAATGCATTTCAGAACTCACGATGAACATTTTTTCTTTGTTGATAGTTAGGATGAAATGGTTCCAAAGGACCAACAAGGTCTCAAGCTCCCTGCGAACCCCACTCAATATTGTTGGGTGGTGTAGAGGTGATGGATACAACTTCCGCATTCAGAGAGGCCCATAAACTATAGAAGAAAGTGTTCTTCGGGATGTGGGATTGTCTTTCAATTGGTCAATTTCTCATGTTGAATCTAATAAGAGGTTGTGAAGTCCCTTTAGCGGATGCTTAGTGCCTTTCCATGAGTGTCTATTTTCTAGACTTGGGTTCAAGCTCCCCCTTAATGACTTCGAGGTGGATGTCTTGAATCACTTAAGAGTTCTTCCTTCTAAACTTAACCTGGTAAGTTGGGCTTATGTAAATGTGTTTTAGTAGTAGTGAAAGTATCAAGGTGAGGTGTCGATCTTTAAGTTATTCTTCAATTTGTTTAGTGTAACTTGTACTTCTAGTATAGTGAGCAGGAACAACAATTGCTCTCCCTTCGTCAACTGAAGAAGGTGCGCAATGTTTATGTTGATAGTTGAAAGAACTTCAAAGACTAGTATTTCCTAGCTATCCCCCAGAAAGTGTACTAATATAGCTGAAGTAATAAAACAAAAATCATCTCCACAGGTATTACTAATTCTAATAAGGTTGTAATTGTGCTTTTTAAAGTAAATAAGCGGGTTTTTTCATATTGGTTTGCGAAAAGTAGTTACATGAAAAAATTATTAAAAGGTGCAATAATGAAAAAGCGACTAGATCTTATTTGAATCCCTTAGTTTTCCTCTGTAGATGATTACACAATATTTAAATCGAATTGACTTATAACTATGAGTGCAACTTTCCGGTAGATATATTTTGAATAATGTCAAAACTAGGATATTTTAGTGTTAATGTATATTGGACGATATCCTTTGATTCTATTTGGTAATCGGTCTACCAAAAATTAAGTTTTCTAAAGACCATTGTCATACCCCAAATTTTGACCACCAAGATTTCCCATTATTGTGCAAATCATCATCACAATATGGATGTACTTCCATGCCTCATCAATCTCCTCAAAGATGATTGAGCATTCACCACATCAAGAATCAAGCACAAGGTTGCAACATTCCAAGTGGATTAAGCCTCAAGATCGCCAGTGTCACCAAATTAGGGTTTTGGTCGACTGAGGCCTCCAGATAAAATTTTTCACCTGGGCATGAGCCAATACTTCAAAACATAACCCAAGATACTCTAAGGGACCTCATGGAACCAATCATCAAGTCAATTTAACCTCAGGGGATGCATTTACCAAAAATCAGGAATTAGGGTTTCTTGACCTAATTCACCCCTAAGTTGACTTTTGAGACAAAACATGAGTCAAGACCTCAAGACACGATTTGAGGGCCTCTAATATACTACATTGATCCATTTGCAACAATGGATTGATCCCAGAAGCTTGATTCACAAGTTTTAATTTCATCTGGACCACAATTAGGGTTTTGAGGAAAAAGTCAAATGTGCCTTTGACTTTTGACCAGGACATGCTCCCAAACCTTGAGACATGATTTAGTACACCCTATAACACCTATGGAATCCATCCATTAGGTTAGATTTAGGTCAAGGACTTAATTTCACAAAGGATCGCACATTTTAGATTTCATCCGATAAAAAGTCAACTGTGCACAAAATCAAGTTTGACTTTTTGGGATTTTTCACAAATATGGTTCCCCTAAGTCAAAAACCATGTTAATGTATGGTATTGATCATCATCCATCAAGAAAAATCAAGAAAAGTGAGGTTTCTTGCACAAGGGGCAACCTTGAGAAACCAAAATTTTTCTAAGTTATGGAACAAAAGTGGTTTTGGTACCAACTTCCAAGGATCATAACTTGAGATCTAAGCAACCATTTTGGGTGATCCAAAGCTGGATTTGTAGGTCTTGCTAGACTCTACAAAAGTTTCAACTACCTCCAACTCCATTTCTTTATGGATTTTAAGTTATGGAGTGATCAAAATGACAAAAACATGAAAATGACATTTTTTCCAACACTTAGTGAAAATCTGCCTAAGTTACCAGCCTTGAACCTCAATGTTTATGAGGTTTTTTCAGTTGGATCCAAATAGTTTCAAAACAAAATATGATCACACATGTTTTTTATCATATAAGGGCTTTCTAAAAAGCACAAGAGCCTCCCATAACTCAACCTGAGTAGGGAGATATGAATCCCTCAAAATCACCATTTCCAAATGTCTTGGACAAGGCAGATTTTGGCATTTTGCTCGATTTGGAAAAATTGAGCAACTCCAAGCCTTGTCATCCATTTGGACACATCTGAGGATAAAACAAAAGGAGAATGATCTGATCCCCAAGCCTCCAAAGTCCATGAATCTACACTTAGCCATAACAAACCTAAAAAGGCTAAAAAGGTGCCAAGACTCCAATTTTGTTGCAATGCATTTAATGGATACACCAAGGTGGCATGGACTAACACATTCCTAACTGAATGAGTCAAGAATAAGCTCTGAATCAAAGGACCATAGGCCTGTGCCTTAACCTCAAGTCAATGGCTAGAGGAGACTTGAGATTCCTTTTGCTCAACATTGGCCAAATGCCTGTTGCAGCTGCCATTCACTATTGCTTGCAAATCAAACTTGCTCTACTATAAATAGAGCTCATTTGTGCTCAGTTTGAGTACACCAAAGCACTACAACACTTGCTTTCCTCAAAATCCCTCTCTTTAGGCCAAAATGCCTTCTTTTGCAAGGTATCTATGAGTTTTTGAGTTAAAGAGCAATTCCACCAAAGCTCATGATCCAAACACCTCTAATATATTGTATGTAAGCTGTTCAAACACTCACTTGTGTCCTGAAACACCAAAATCACAAAGTCCACTTCCAAAACCTCAAAATTGGACTTTTCTGCATTTTTCAAGCCATGTCTTGATTCAGTCACTTCTAAAACCAAATAAAGCCTCAAACACACTCCAAATATCATCCTTAAATTGTCCCAAATGGTTCCCCTCATCTGGAACACCATTTGAGAGAGTTGCCATATTGGTCATTTTTGCCCCTTTTGCAAGAAAGTGCCACAACTTGTTCCTGAGGATTCCAGCTGGTTCTAACCATTCTAAAAGCTTCTAAGGGATCAATTGAGAGTGTCCAAAGCATCAAATTACTTATAGCACAAGGAATTTGGCAGATAGCACAAAAAGCTCCAAGAGGTAAGTGCATGACAGCTTGAACTCTTTGAATTATGCATTGCTTTGAAGTCCACTGATCATAAACATCTCATACATGTTATATATGTTGTGTTTGAACCAATTTTCCATGTAATTCTTTCCTGTACCATGTGTTAGCATAGAAAATGCAAATTTTGGCCTATTTCAAAACCACTATCGGGTTTTAAAATAGGGTCCTCATCTGAAAAAACCAAGACCACCATTGGATTCCTTGTGAAATTATGGGTCAGATGCACCTAAATTTTGTCCCAATCCATGGAGAAATGAGAAAGTTAGAGGCTTCACGTAAATTCCCCAAAACCTAGCCTTGCCCAGACCTAGAAACAAGGCATGCCTTATGTATTTTGGGGTGGTTTTGATACACAGATGTATCACCACCCAAGTGGTAGCGCGCATGTGTGTTTGGCTTGATGGTCGTGGGTTCAAACCCCACCCAGACCATTTTGCCATTCCCCTTATTTTTGCTTTTTTTTTTTTTTCCATATTTTCATGTTTTTGTTAATTAATTGAAAAATTAATTTCTCTCTCAATTTTAAATATTTTTTATTGGTTCTTTTTTTGAAAATTCCCAAAAATGTTAAAATATTTTATTCCATGAAAATTTCACAAAATATTATTTATTTAATATATTGGATATTTTTGTAAAGAATTATATTTCTATTTGTTTTTAAACATTAAAAATATTTCTTTCTCTTGGTTTTGCAAAATTCAAATGATTTTTTTAATCATCCCATGAATGAAACATGATTTTACAAATATAAATCCAAGATCACAACCTTTTTTTTTTCACATGTTTGATTATTTTGAATTTTTATTCAAATTAAAATACATTTAAAAAACCAAAAATTAGGGTTTTGATCACTATCACCCTAACAAATCTTTTCAAACACTTTTTGGGCCTCTAATAGAGTGTAAGACCCATTCCTTGTAAATAAAAACCTTTTTTGGGCCTCATTCATTGTATAAGTCCCACTGCGATTTCAAAATCTCGGCGCGGTCGTCGCCTTTTAAATGAAAATCATCTGGGCCTACCTTTGTGTTGTAAGTCCCATTTCTTTTCTTTTTTCAAACTTTTGGGCCTCTCCTTGAGTTGTAAGACCCATTCCTTTGTAGAGAAAACTCTTTGGGCCTCAGTCATTGTATAAGCCCCAGTACAGTTTACAAAACAACGGTACGATTATTATTTTTCATCTGGGCCTCTCCTTTAGTATAAGCCCCAACAATCTTTTCAAAACAACTTTCCTTTTGATTTAGGTTCAAATATACAGTTGTTATCAAAACTTTCTTTAATTTCTTGAACAACTAATAATACAGCTATGGAAGCTTGGTCACCTGTAAGTTTTTATCAGCTTTCTTTTACTTGCTTTTATATATATATATATATATAAGTGTATTGTGGGAAGCTCGGTCACCTATAAGTCCTTCTTTCATTCTTTTAAATACATGTCAAATACATATAACTGTATTGTGGAAAGCTTGCTCACCTGTAAGTCCTTCTTTCATATCCTTTTAAATACTTGTCATATATCAACTGTATATATACTTGTATATCTGCTTAGAGTTTTCCCCGACAACTAGGTCTAGAAATAGGTAAAGCCAGTTGGTTACTCTTTAATACAGTCAAAAATAGATCCCTATAGGAATTCCAGATACAGTCTTGCCTTCTCTTGGGCTTAAACAATATGGAACAAAGAGAAAGGCATAATTCCCGGTGAAACTTTTCTCAGACTGTCACTATTAGAAATTGTCAAAGAAGTTCAGTTTCCCGGAGAGGATTAATTCTCGGTGAAACGTCTCTTGAATTTCTTCAAACCCTAGAATTGTTTACTAAAGGATTAATTCTCGGTGAAACCTTTCTTGAACTTTTCTTAGGTTTGGGACCCACAGGCTTCCTAAAAGCATCTCCACCTCCTCTTGGGCTTTATACATGGACCCTCTGGCTTCTTAGAAGTTCTCATGCCTTCTCTTGGGCTTAATACAAGGACCTTGAAGACCTCTTAAAGGTATAGGACAAAACTTAGTCATCCTTTGCCAGAGCAGTCTTTCCAGTGTCAACACATCAAACTATTTTCGGGTTGATACTCAACCCTTATCGGCCTCCTCTTGGGCATCATACAAAGATAAAATCTTCCACACCAGTAGACTTAGACAGTCTCATCCCTTCTTGAGTCTCAAAGACATTCTCAAGTTCCCTACAAACATAGGAGAAACCCTGGTCATTTTAATAAATCTCCAGCAGAGTTAAAACCCAGGGGTTCTAAAACCCAATCTTTCTCCTAAAAATTCCCCAGCCAGGGTCAGCCTACCATGAGTATAACACCATCCCAAATCAGAACCTCAAGGCCTCTGATATCTTAACTCTTCTGTAACCCTCAGCAAGAGTTGATTTCCCATTTGGACCTGCCTCTGGATCTTAATAATCCTCAGTAAAAGTCAGCCTTCTCTTGGGCTTTGTACAATGATTCTCCCTTAGCAGAGTTAACCTTTTCAGACTCTCTTGTTGAGTCAATCACTTTTCAGACTCTCTTATTGAGTCAATCACCTTTCAATACTCTCTTGTTGAGTCAACCCTTTTAGCATAAATCTTGGGCTTTGTACAAGACAGATAAAAACACTCTCTTGTTGAGTCAATCTTTTTCAGTCTCCTCTTAGGCTTTGTATAATGATTTATCCAGCTTGTTCAGCCACAATCTTGGGCTTTGTACAGGACAGATAAAAGCACTATCTTGTTGAGTCAAACCCTTTTCAGCCTCAATCTGGGGCTTTATGCAAAACACCATATAAATGTCCTAAGCAGAGTCAATCCTCTTTTCAGCCTCAATCTTGGGCTTTGTACAAGACAGATAATTCTCCCCAGCTGAGTCAAAACCCCTTTTAGCTTCAATCTTAGGCTTTGTACAAGACAGACATAATATTTTCCCTGGAAAAGTCAACTTTTAGCCTCCTCTTAGGCTTTGTATAATAATATCCCCCAAAGAGTCAGTCTCTTTTAGCCTTAATCTTAGGCTTTGTACAAGACAGATAAAAACTATCTTGTTGAGTCACCCCTTTCCAGCCTCCTCTTAGGCTTTGTATAAGGACTTCCCCAGTAGAGTCAATCAACCTCTTAGCTTCAACCTTGGGCTTTGATCAAGGCACACAAAAATCAACATCCCTTCAGGGGAAATAAAAAATTTCTCTGTAGGAAGACATTTTTCTGTATATATCATATCAAAATAGAAAAATCAAAACAAACTCTAATCCCATATAACTGTTGTAAGTGGCACACTTGTTGATTCAAATATCCAAGCTGTTGTCCATATTTTATCCTGGTAAATTCTCTCTCTCATCTAATTGCTATAAGCGGCAAGCTTCTGGATTATTTACATCCACGCCACTGTCCCTCTCTTAGCGTGAGAAATTCCTAAGGAAAAATGGCATTGCTCAACACTGAGTTAAAGTTTCCTCCTTCAGGACAAGTCCCCAAAAAAGGAAATTATGGCATTACTGGATTCTCATATCCCAGTTAAAGTAATCCTCCTTTATAATCAGTCACCCAACAGTTGTGATAAACAGACCAGATGTCTCCCTTTAGAGTTGACAAATTCCCTCTTAGTCAAACCTTTTATCTCTAATCTTGGTCTTTGAACAAGATACGAATACTCCTTTAGCTTCAATCTTGGGCTTTGAACAAGACACCAAAACATCTTTTTCCTCCCATAGAATAGGAGGAACTACGATTGCTCTGATTTCCCTGTTTCTTTAAAACGGGAATACGTAGGCATAAGATTGCGAAATCTTAGCCAGCATACCAAACAAAAACTCTAGGTCCAGTACCTTCATACTAATCAAAACTCTAGGTCTAGTACCTTACCAACAACATCGGAAAACCCGAACATCAACAAAAACTCACTCTCTCTCTCTCTCATATTTCCCAAGAAACTTTCCCAACCCATCAACAGATAAACATCATCAAGTACAAAGTGTAACCTAATGCTAACAACCTGTGGATAACCACATATAGGATGGGTAATTGACAACTCCCCATTGTATAACCTGACCCCGGACCCCCCAATCTCTTTACACGTTTGTTCAGTTAAACATTCGCGTGCAAGGTTAGTTTGAGATAGCTTTGTAACACCCCCAATCTATACCCCCAATTAAATAAAGCGATAACAATCAATCAGAGTATAATTAAAAATTCACGGCATAGACCGAGGGGTCACATCAATTTGAAACAAACATACAACAACCTGCTCATATAATATGCAACATTCAGGTAGCACAAAACAAAGGAACTGAGTTCCTACAACCCACAATTCAATTACAGAATAAAAGCGGAAAATCTGTAACTGAATATCATGTATATATACCATAAAAAGTTTGTCTGTCATATCCAATATCATACATCTTCAATCCAAAAGATACATATACATAAATACAAAATAATCACACTCGATCTCCTCGACTACCCGGTGCTACATATCAGAGCCGAATGACAAAAGAATGAAGACCTAAGCTTCACAAAAAGACCTCCAGCATCTAATCTGCAATACCTCGTAGAGCATTTAAAAACAGCAGAAGGGTGAGAAACACAATCATAATATAATTGCATATAATTATATAATAACACAAAATTACACACGTAAAATATTCTCACCACAACGTACAACAGAATCCAAATACACACAACATAATACATATCCCATTTATCCATCACCAATGCATATCAACCATACATAATATAATAATCACCAACACCAGTATATATATATAACTCAACTCATCAATTCCAATCACAATTCCACACAAAATCAATCCATTCATGATTTATGCAAATGCACAGAGACCGACACAATGACTCTATGTAATGCATACGCGGTACCATCCATCCGTCATTTCTTAACATTAGTTCACTCCGGAACTATTGGAATCATCGCTTGTTACTCAACGTAACTCCCCGTCGGGCAAACGATGTTCCTCGTCGCTTTAAGTCCTCTTGGTATAATGCGCACGACGTTTATGGATCGCTTTAAGTCCTCTTTGTATAAGGCGCACGATCCGATCGCTTTAAGTCCTCTTTGTATAAGGCGCACAATCGTCTATAATCATCGCTTTAAGTCCTCTTTGTATAGGGCACACGATGTTATAGCGGATTCCCTCTGGAATCGATTCGTCGTTCCCACCCACTAGGGCACACGACATCACAAGAATGCATATCATGATGCTTGGCACACAATGACTCATGACATTCAAATGCACACATATACACATTCCATAATCATGCATATATCATCAAATACCACACATAGCATTTTCTTGCCCTTAGGCCACAAATCATCATCACAACATATATCACGTGCATATTCATTTCACAACAGCACACAAGTCATACAATTCATATCACAAGCATGTTGCATAATAACACATCAAATGCACATCATTAACACGATAAAAGTCAACAAACAACACATTCCAAAGTCCCGACATAATTAAATCGGCCAACAGCCTCAAAATCATTTTAATAAGAAAGAACATTTCAGTAGCTCTCTAACGGTACCAAGAACGCCTCGATCCGAGTTACGGATCAAAAATTATGAATTTTCGAAGAAAATAATTTATTGAGAAACAGCCAGATTCGCCTGGCGACTTAGGATTTCGCCTGGCGGATCCCCATTCGCCAGCACTTCGCCTGGCGGACTAGTGGCGAACCACAAAATTTGAAAACCCCAAAAGTTACAGAAGCTACCCCATTTCCGTCTTTCCGATTTCGCCTGACGACTTACGATTTCGCCAGGCGAATCCCCCTTTGCCAACACTTCGCCTGGCGAACGAGTGGCGAGACTTAATTCGCCTGGCGAATCCCAAATTCGCCTGGCGAATCACACCAGAACCAGAAAAATTCTGTTACGGGTTACATTGATCCAAAACCCCCAAAATCTCATTTTTCATTCCAAATCAATTCCAACAGCAAAACAATTATCAGCAATGACTCATAAACACATTGTGATCATACAACGCAATTTATATCGATTTCCGACCGCGAAAACATCGATTTCTACTCGTTTACTCGTTTTCGACCTATAACCGAAAACTATGGAAAAAGGCAAGACAACATGCACACACACATACATAATCATACACAATGATAAGATAATCTAGTTCCGCACCCTTACCCGATTAAATCGCGTTTAGAAAAGTCGGTTGATCGATTTCTTCTTTTTCAAGTTTTTTCTCCCTTCTTCTTTTCTCTTCTCTTTTCTTTCTTCCTCTTTTTCTCTCTTCCTTACTATTTTCTCTCTTTTCTTTTCTATTTATGTTTCTAACTTAGGAAAAATTAAAGTGAAATGACCAAAATACCCCCACACCCAAATATCTCACAAATGTTCCCAAAATGCGATAAAACATAATCACGATGAAAAATAACATATTTTCAAATAAAAGTCAGAAATAAAATAATATAATAATAAAATACTCAAAACGACTGAATTAATTAAAAATAACCAAAACTGGGGCGTTACAAGCTTCCCTTTCCCTTCCAGCTTCACGGGATAAATAAGAAATCAGAAAGTAGCACCCCACTCCTCCTCAAAGAAGGAAACCATTCCCTGCGATAAGGTGGTCGCGTCACTGACAAAAATCGCATGCTACAGTAAAAATGGCGACTCTGCTGGGGATGTCACTGTATGATCTATTTTACCTTAGTCATCATCGTCCCCATTTTCCAACAGTAAAAATGGCGACTCTGCTGGGGACTCATTTTGTCTGTTTAGGATTATAGACTAGAATTCTTAAGAGGTCTAGGATGTTAGTTTTAGGAATATATATATATATATATATATCGCTTTTCCTACTTGATATCCATGTTTATTTTTCTGCTAATGGGAATGCGAGTGATGTCGCATGCGGAAAGTTTGGGTGATACCTAAGATAGGCGATGGCAGAGACAGGCGGTCTTACAGGGAGTGAATCCCGAATAAGCTGTCCCGGTAGACCATCAAATCAGGGGAGATACCCTTTGCGGATTCAATGTCTAACGACTTCGGTTATGAAAGCAGATTGTTCGATTGTGGTATACATGAAACTGAGGATTTATTAGACAGTAACCATGTGGCTAGTTAGTAGTACGGAAGCTATCAGAAATAGTTATCACGCGATACTACACTCAATTGAGATTACCCTAAAATGCTACAGCTCGCTCGGGTGAACCAGCCTGCTGTTGTTATCCCAAGGGGGGTCAATGATTTTGAGAACAGGTACAAATATTCACCATAGTACAACCTTTGGGGATGGGTAGAGCCATGACTCCATGCTCGTGGCGCTGAACCATTGAACCCATGTTTTTTCTATGTTTTTGTGTGCTGCATTCATGCATTCATTTAAAAAACTTTTAAACAAAGAAAAAAAATCTTCTTTTCTAGTCTCTCTTTTTCAAATTAAACTAAGACAATCATTGCAAATATCAGAGAAAAAGATTGCGTTATGGATTTCGGTAGAAGGAAGACGCACAAGTACACCTTCAAGGTTCCAAAACTATAGGATTTAAGAGGGTTGGCAAGGATGATCACCAACCCTGATGCTTTCAGAGCTAAGTATGGATGACTGCTGTCTCTGTTAAGGGTCCATATAGTTGAAAGAATCCTGTCTACGCTGATTCAGTTTTATGATCCGGTTTATTACTATTTCACATTCCCGGATTATCAACTAGCACCAACACTGGAGGAGTACTCTCACCTGACTGATTTACCCATCACTGACCAAGCTGCCTTTTTTGGACTGGAAGAAATTCCAAAGGATCAAACCATTGCAAGAGCAATCTATTTGGATGAGTCAGAAGTCAGGACTGACATGACCGCTAAGGGTGGAATCCAAGGTTTACCGGCCAAGTTTCTGGTAGAGAAAGCCCTGTACTTTGCCAGTATAGAAAACGTTACTGCTTTCGAAGATATCTTTGTTCTACTCACATATGGATTATTCCTTTTTCCCAACATCGATAACTTCGTCGATATCAATGCCATTAAGATGTTTCTGATTGGAAACCTCGTACCAACCTTGCTCGCAGATGCTTATCATTCTGTACACTTAAGGAATTTGTACAGTAGAGGAATGATCACATGCTGTGTACCCTTGCTTTACAAGTGGTTCACTTCCCATTTACCCAAGTCTGCTGCTTTTTAGGATCATAAGAGTACTCTACGTTGGTCACAGAGAATCATGTCTCTTACCAACTCTGACATAGATTAGTACAATTGGATCTATGACGGGATAAGAATCATCGGCCGTTGTGGAAACTTCCCTAATGTACCCCTCATAGGAACTAAATGAGGAATCAACTATCATCCAGTTTTAGTTCGTCGTCAACTCGGATACCCGATGAGACATATCCCGCGTAATGTTCATCTGGAAGGTCTTTTCTTCAAGGAAGGAGAAAGTGACAGGGCACTAAAGACAGAAATAGTGCATGCCTGGAAACATGTTCACAGGAAAGGAAGAAAGTGTCTAGTAAAACCAGACTGTGTCTCTGTGGAACCTTATCTCCACTGGGTACAAACTAGAGCCCTCAAGCTGAGGATGCCTTACCCTCGTCAAGAAGTTCTTCCGTTAAAGGAATCTGTCCTTTATTTTATGTCTGATACGGAAAAACTCCAGGTCGCTCTCAACAAAGTTCAACGGGAAAAGAAATCTTGGAAGAACAAGTACCGCATTCTCGATGTGGAGTGTACCAAAATTCAGCAGCTGTTAAAAGAAAAGGACGCTCTGATTAGGATATTAGAGCAACACGCTGTAGAAAATCAAGAAGACCGAAGAAATTTTCTCGCTCTTTTCACTTGGAAAATGACCGACAACCCGACAACGACTTAAGAGCCCCGGTCAAAGAAAAGGAAAATACCAGAACCAGCACCTGAGCTCTCCTCAGAGAGGACTCAGGATCCATAAGCTTAGACTTTTCCTTTTACAGCACTTTGTAAAATACTATATTTCCATTTCCGCAATCTTTCGAATTTAATAAAACGGGGTCTCCCCACTATATAATATTTGCAATCTAATTGTTGAAGTTTGTTTTTGATTAAAACAAAAATTAATTAATATATATATATATCATTGCATTCATCATTCTCACATAACACATTCTTCTTACCTTCGAATCTCACGTCTGTGTCACGATTCTAGAGAGCCAAACTGTCTCATTCGTACAATACTCGGGCCAATCGACAAAAGAAAATGGACGATCTCGAGGAAGAGAACATAGAGATGAGAGAAGAAATCGACGCTCTGAAAGAAGATCTGAGAAAACTCCACAGTGACATGCAATCTCTGGAAATAACTCAGAGGCAACAACAAAGGACTGTGATATTGGAAATCACATCTACGCCCATAGTAGAGAAGTATGATCCTTGGTACAACATGCCTAAAGATCGTCCCTAGGGCATGCCTCTCGACTTTATCCCTGAAGGATATATTCCGCCGGTCACGGAAGACCCAAAAACTGCAGCAGGAACCGCTGGGCCTGAAGGTTACAAACTTTGGGAAAGCGAAGATGCAAGAGTGATGACCGCAACTACTGAAGGTTACAAAATTCGGGATAGGGAAGCACCAAGAGTCACCGCCGTAATGACTATACCACAACCCGTGGTACACACTGTCGCGGAAGGACAGATTCCACAAGTAATCTCTGGTGGGAACGAAAGTGAGTATGACAGAATGAATGAGTTCGAGGAATAATTCCTGGAGATGCAGAAGGAACTACATGCCATTCGCGGCCATGATTTATTTGGAAAGGACGCCGCAGACCTTTGTTTGGTCCCCAATGTGAAAATTCCGCACAAATCAAGGTGCCCGACTTTGAAAAATACAGGGGCAACTCTTGCCCTCAAAGTCATTTGGTGATGTACGCTCGAAATATGTCAGCTCAGACGGAGAATCAACAACTACTGATCCATTAATTTCAAGATAGTTTAACCAGTGCCACACTCAAATGGTACATGGGTTTAAACTGCACCAAGATCGTTACTTTCAGAGATCTTGGCGCTACCTTCGTTCAGCAGTATAAGTATAACTGGACATGGCACCAGACAGAGATCAACTTAGAGAAATGTCGCAGAAGGACAAGGAAACCTTTAAGGAATATGCTTAGAGATGGCATGAAATTGGCTCCCAGAGTTGTCCCCCTCTTGAGGAAAAAGAGATGACAAATATCTTTTTGAAAACCTTGAGCTTATTCTACTATGATCGAATGGTCGCAAGTGCGCCCAGTGACTTTACTGAAATGGTAAGCATGGGAGTATGCCTTGAAGAAGCAGTCCGAGAAGGATGATTGGTCAAAGATACAGGACCATCAAGCAGTACCAAAAGATACGGTAATGCTTTCCCTAAGAAAAAAGAGCAAGATATTGGTAATATCTCTCTCGGAAAGCAAAGATGAAGGTATCAACCAGTAGCAGCAGTAACTCCTGCTATCAACCCTGTACCTATTCCAACGTATCAACCTCAGGTTGCTCAGAGCCAACCAAATCAAGAACAGTATCAGCAAAGGACACAACAGCCTCTTCAGCAGGCTCGTCCTCAGTACAACAACAACAACCGTACAACGTGACCACCAGGGTTTGACCCTATACCGATGTTGTACGCAGAACTATTTCCACTACTACTGGTCAAGGGGCACCTCCAAACCAGGTCTCCTCTTACAATACCTGAAAATCCGCCTTTTTGGTTCAAAGCGGATCAAACTTTCCCTTACCATCAAGGAAGACCGGGGCATAACATAGAAAACTGTCTCAGCTTCAAGTCCGATGTACAGAAGCTTGTCAGGAGCGGGGTCCTATCTTTCAAAGAAACTAATCCAAATGTTCAGATGAATCCGCTGCCTCAACACGAGAAAGCTGCAGTAAATTTGATAAAGGAAGAGTCTAACCACAGCTATCAAATTCATGATGTACTCCTATTAGGAACCAATCTGGTCAAGATGCATTGCAGATAGAGCGGGTATGGTCATGTATCGTCTCATAATTATCATCAGTGTGATATCTACTCAAAGAATAATCAAGGATGTTCCGTAGTGCAATCAACTCTACAAGAACAAATGGATATCGGATGGATCCAAGATCACCAAATCCGTGAGGTCAACATGACTTATACAAATTCCAACATCATCCAGAACCACAACATTCTAGCAATGAATGTCAACTTGGTGGCAATACACTCTAGGCAAAGCCAACATCAAGATCTGCCACGACACGATTACAATTCCTGTCCGATCTGCTCAATAAACAATCAGGGATGCTCTTTTGTACAAGAGGCCCTCCAGCGTCAGATGGATCTCGGATGGATCCAGGATTACCGTGATAGATGTAGCCATCAAGTTAATATGATTTAAATCTTTGATATTCGCTTGATGAATAACATTCTGGTAGAGTTACACGCTAAGCAAGTCAGGCTCGGTTTTCTGGCTTCACATGGTTATCAGGACTGTAAAGTGGCCGTGAAGACGACCAAGGATGTGCACTTGTCCAAAGAACACTTCAACACATGTTGAACCACTGGTGGCTTTCAATCTATCTAGATGAAGACACCCAACAGATCAGTATGACTGACGGAAACCTTACTAGGCATCAAGGCCAGGATGTTCGATCAATGGAAACAGGTCTAGTAAGGTTGCACTACATACAAAGCGGACGTGGCCGGGTGCCACCACATAACTATGAGTGCTGTAGAGTTTGCTCAGAGAACAACCAAGGATGCTACTGTTTCGGTGAGAATCAGATAACAAGCTATTAATTAACTTGAATCACAAAACTTTGAAATTCACCACCGAGCTTTGATTTATCCAAAGGAAAGGGTAAAGAACGAAAAAACCCTTTGCGCCATGTGAAGACACAGCTAAGAGATCGGGGTTCGGGGGTTGGTTATATTAAGGGAAGGTATTAGCACCCTAAGTATCTGTAGTACTCTACAGAAACCTCTTGTTTAGTTTATGTTATGTTATGTTTTCTTGCTAAGGTAATCTGCTAAGGATAAAGGTAAAGACCTATGGGTATGTACACTAAGTTCGCTCGCCAAGACGTTGCATCTTGTGCCTACGTATCTGACTAAAGAATCAGAGCAACTGTAGTTCACCTAACTAAGGGTGAAAGAGGAACCATTGACTATGGCCAAAGTTCCAAAGGGAAATGAATATGAGCTCATTTAGAGTTTAAAAAACTCTCTAGGTCTAAGTTATAGGGGAGAAAGTGAGTACTCAACATGGTGAGTATCACATAGAGTCCAAGAACTCTAACTTAATTCTAAGTTGTGAGATTGAATGACTATGAGGCCAAAGAGAAAGGCTATGACTATGAGGTCAAAGGGAAGATGGCCATGACTATGAGGTCAAGGCTGGTCAGTGGCTATGACTATGAGGTCAAAGTTGGTAATCCTGTGACTATGAGGTCAAGGAGAAAGTGGCCATGACTATGAGGTCAAGGCTGGTAGGTGGCTAAGACTATGAGGTTAAAGCTGGTAATCTTATGACTATAAGGTCAAGGAGAGAAGTGGCCATGACTATGAGGTCAAGGCTGGTAAGTGATGTCTATGACTTTGAGGTCAATAGAAAGACTTTCCTTTGGAATCGGGAGAATAACAATTCTTAGGGAACAAAAAGGTTGTGGGATATTTACATGAAAATGCAACAACAAACAACAAAGTATTAGAGTGAAGCAAAGCTCACAATGCCATACAAGGTTAGAACCGCATGCATTAGACATCACTAAATCAAGATGAACAAGATAACATAGTGAAAGAAATCAAAAGTAGTCAAGAGTATTCATGAAAAATCCTAAAAGGTCTTCTACTTCCACCATTAATAGATGCCTCACAAATATTTATTTTCACCAATTCCTTTTTTATATCCAAAAAGTAGACACGTCAAGGAGTACTTTGCAAAAAGAATGGGCAAAAAATATGGAAAGGGGAGCAGGTTATGAATTTTTGAAGAACAATGCATAAACCATAAAATGAAAGGTAAATATGTGATAAAAAAATAGGGGAAATGCTCCCCATGGGTATTGAACCCGTTCCTTTGGGGATGCAGCCCAAAACACTTACCAACTCAACCAGCACACGCGCCTTAACAAGTTATAGCAACAATGCAATATATGTAAAACAAGGATGATTTTAGAAAATAAAATAAAAGGACTGGGGCGAGGGGGATTCGAACCCTAGTCCTTGTAGTAAATGTGCGCGTGTCTTTACCACTGGGGTGGCCATACATCCAGTGTATGTGCCCACCCCACAAATACTTAACCTTCGCGCGTTCTGAAAAACAAAACCCCTCCCCACAATGCTAGTGACTTTTCTAATCATGTACCTTTCTTCTTTGCTCAAGCGTTTTCCAATCAATCCTTGACCAAACATCACAAGACAACACACTAATGTAGGGTTCCAAAAATAGAGTAACCTCAAGACCTTACTTGTATGAAGTGAGTAAATGAACTTGAAAACAAAAGACCTGAAAATTCTGGTTTTCAAAGAGGGTCATTGGCCAACTAATGCCAAACCTCCTATCTCAGATTCTATTCATGCTTGCTGGTCAAGCAAGTGTAAATGAAAGAACTCAAGCACATTTGGTATAAACTATTACAAGCAGCAGCAAAATAAATTAATGCAGAAGTGAGGTCAACATAATATCATAGCACCAGATCAGTTGTGTTTGTTAAAGAGAACATGGCATCATCATATTTTAGAGACAAATAAAATCTATCAACAACCCTCATGTCATTCAATATAGAAAATGGACCAACAAAACAAAATGTCCTCCTGTACTGATGGGGGCATCATGCCTTGTGTAAACTAAAACCTTGAAAAATGATCATGTAAAAAAAGGACACTGCTTGTCATTGCACAATTCATACAAAGGCTGGAAGAAGACTGTCAGTGCTCAAGCAAGGTATTGAAACATCACACAAGTATGTCTCAGGCTAATGGCAGTGTCATAAATGTCAATCCTATACACAATAATACTTGATTAAAATGTAAGTAGAAAAAATAATCATCAATGCAACAGCCTAGTCAAGACAGAGTGAGAGAACAAGCATCAATATGGGAGTAATTAAGACTTGATTACCACACTGATTTCAATAGGGCCTTCAAGCCATTCCATAAATGACTTGAACAAATGGTTCATCATATTTCTAAACACCAAGTACTTTCAAATTGTCAGTAGTGAATATAACCTTAACAAAGTTCACACATGTTCTCAACCAAACCAAAGCATCTAGGCATCAGCAAAACAGACATATGACTTGTGACATTTGTAAGCACCAAGCAAACATGGCATCAGGAAACAAACTCAAGAGATTAGCAGTCATGCATCAACCCTAAGTGCATAATCAGAGTTAGATCAAGATGCAACAGAAATGACTATATGGCATGGTAAGCACAAATTGAAAACAAATGAACATGTCTCTCCTAAATGGCATGAAAGACATTTCCTTATTTCAGCATGCTATCAGTGTATGGCACCAAGCAAAAAGCCTTTAGAAATTCCAAACATTAGTCTTA
The DNA here is from genome assembly GCA_022829125.1 of Lathyrus tuberosus. Taxonomy (NCBI): domain Eukaryota; kingdom Viridiplantae; phylum Streptophyta; class Magnoliopsida; order Fabales; family Fabaceae; genus Lathyrus; species Lathyrus tuberosus. Next base: position 2,493,784 of record JALAZF010000584.1, on the reverse strand, counting down.
TGTGCCTAGGGTCACCTGACTTAGAAGCAACTAACATGGCATGACATGTATAACAAGATATGAGAAAGCACGTGAATACAACACTATGACAAAATGGATCCACGACAAACTTCATCCTTAGAGACAAACTCAACAAGCACCAATACATGGACAACCTGCTATTACAAAGCAGAACAATGTTACACACAACATACATTGAGGATGTATTTCATGTTTCTACCCGTCTGAACACATACATAACTTGAGTACAAAGACAAACAGCTTATCAACAAACTTGCACACATAAATTGAACACATAGCAAGGCAACAATTGGCACAACTTAAATACATATCAGACAAATAGATCAAAAGCATATCACACACATCCAACTTAAATATGCCAGGTAGCATGTCAACAACATCAATACACCATATATTCAGTGCAGACCAAACAAACAAAATACACACAGTTATCACATAGTAACATACAAAAAAAAGGCAAGCAGTTTTACAACAATTTCATAATCTACAAATACCTCAAGTTAATGACAGTGGAGTAAGTCTTGACAAGGACCTCAACTGTCTTTGTTTAAACCATGACATCAGACCTTAACAATGCAGTTACATGACCAATGACATTTGAGTTTTAGTAGTGTAACAAACAAGGGGATCTACATGAGCTTAACAAGAAGTCAATGAGCAGCATGAAGGGATTCAGTTGCCATTTAATATAACTCACTCATAATGCTAAAAACAGAAAGTAGGGTAGCTAACTACTCAGTACATCAACCAAAACAGCCATAACTGTCTTACCTCCATATAGCATGCCATGGACAAAAGTTTAACACAAACTTAAACACACTATTTTCACATTATAGATGGATGGAAGAATACTAACACACATTATATGAGCATTTATAACAAATATATGATGATGATAGTAATATATATGAACATAGATATGGAGTGTGAAGAAAGAAATTACCAAGTGGAATATGTCCACTGCACCCTTAACAATGAAGTATTCTCCCTCCTTTAAACTGGTAGCAAGCTATCCAAGTGCTCTTCCCTCCTTCTTCACTTACAAAAATTAAACTCAGAGATATTTTAGGGTGTTTTGTGAGCAATGTTGGTGAGAAACAAATGAGAATCAGGCTGCTATTTATAGGAAAAGGTTGAGGCATTGAAGCATTTTCCATCCATGCCCTTTTGAGAAATGCTCGTGTGAGCTGGATTTGGTTTGCTGAACCAAGAAGATTTTTAATATCTTTGGTGACTAATAGGGTAAGGTCTGATGTAGGTGTGAAGTGATTGGAGCAAGGCTCCATGAATAAACAAAGCATTCTTTCTTGAAAAGTTTCTCTCTCATAGATGTCCACTTGCTTTAACTAGAATAAACCACATATTTTAATGTTATAATCTTCCAAGAACCGTGGCAGAGGCTTGGCAATCTTATCCTCATGCTTAAACATCAGAAAAGTGAGGCTTTTGGTGGTTAGAAGAGGTTTTGCACCCTTATGCAAAAGTTGGTTGCTTATCATTTAAGAAATGAAACCCCTAACTTCCAAGCTTCGTATCTCACAGCTCACTCAATGGATTGAGGAGTTCTAATACTTTCTGGAAAGCCCTCAGTTCCCTCTACAACTTTCATGTTCAAAGAATTTTGGTTTGAGGCCTGGAACTACATGAAAAATCGGGTCAAAGTTGTGTGCAAATAAGGGTGAAAAAGCTGAAATTTCACTAAGTCCTCAAGGGTGATTTATCTTCCAAGTATTGTAACTTAAAAACAATGCATTTTTGGAAGAGGGTCCTCTAATATGTTTTGAAGATCATGGAAAGAGCTTCCATTTGAGCTTCGAGTCACTCAATTTGGATGTGTGGTTTGAAAGTTATGATTGTTTCAATTTTTGCACAAGTTGTGAAATTTCCTTATTTGAAAAGTTTCATGAACCAAACTTTGCCTCCTTTGCAAGGAACTTCTTAAAACTTTATTTTTCATACCTTAAATCCTCAATGAGACATGTCATGATGGATTGAGGACTTGGATATTTCATTTTGGATCAAAATCTCAAAGGTTAGGGCCTCAGTCAAAACCCTAATTTCACTGGTGAATGCACTTGAATTATCTCTGATGATCTTGCTTCTTCAATCACATATAAGGCTTATAGATGGTCTCTAGGGATATCTACTATCAAATGGAGTCATGTCCCAGGGCTTGAGAACAACTCTTGATCAATATCAAAGGCCATGATCATCTTGTCACAACAAAACCCTAATTGGAGGCAGGGTGAACTTGTGACCCAAGTTACTTGTGATGAGAGCCAGTCACTCTTGAATTATTGTTTGAGTAAGACCTCTAGGATGTAGGTGAACTCACATGGTTGCATTTGGAGCCTTAATTGTCCTTCTCTCTTAGAATCAGGTAGGAGCTTGGCTTAGGAGACTTTGCTCTCCCTCTTTGTATAAACCCTGGCTTTCACAAAAGAAATAAACTTGCAAAATGAAGTGGTCAGTTAACAATGCATAGATGATTGAACCTAAATGTCAATGTAAGATGTTATGACATCTAAGGGGTAAAATTTGGGATACAACAGCTACCTCGTGCGAGCAGCCCTTCAAAACCAGTTGGACCACAAAGAGATTCGACCATGTTCAAGCTCTGGGTCGATCAACGTAATGCAAGACTATCTTCCCGATCAAAGCAAAGATGTTGTCTTAATCCCTAAACGAGAAGTAACCAAAGATGTATGCGCCATAATCCATCTACTCCATGAATTAAGAGTTCCTCTTGATAGCGGAAGGATTCTCAACCTCTAACCAATTGAGACCGACTACGATGGTCAGAAAAATCAAAAGGCTCTTGTGGTCATCTATCTGCCAGGACCGATACCGTACAAATCCGATAAGGCTATCCCTTACAAGTACGGTGCAACAACAATCGAGAATGGAAAAGGAACTCCATTACCCTCCGTCGTGAACATTGCAGACATCAGTCGAGTGACACGGAGCGGTCGGATCTTCAACAGAGGAGTTGGAGAACCCACCAAGGAAAAGGAACCTCAAACAGAAGTTCCCAATCAACCAGTCGGGCAATCCCGTAATCCTGACCTTTCAAAGAATAATGATGAGATGCTGAAGCTCATCCAAAAGAGCGAGTACAACATTGTATACCAACTGTTGCAAACTCCTTCGAGAATCTCTGTGTTATCTCTTTTGCTCAGTTCCGAAGCTCACAGAGAAGCTCTACAGAAAGTCTTAGAGCAGGCCTTTGTGGAACAAGATGTAACAATAAGACAATTTGACAACATCATCTCCAACATCACTTCCTGCAACAACTTAGGATTTAGTGATGAAGAACTGCCAGAAGAAGGCAAAAATCACAACATGGCACTTAACATTACAGTCAACTGCCAGGACAATGCGTTAGCCAGCGTACTGGTAGATACCAGATCAGCTCTGAATGTTAGTGTCATACCCCAAATTTTGACCACTAAGATTTCCCATCATTGTGTAAATTATTATCACAATATGGATGAACCATTAGTCTCCCCAAAGATGGGTGAGCATCCACTACAATCAAACTTAGGGTTTCAAGCCCTCTCAGATTTCTTAGACAGAGGATCAATCAAGGAATGACATGATCTTTAACTTGTCTAAAAGGATTAAGAGGACTACCACTTCAAGGATTAAGCACAAGGCTGCTCCCTTCTAAGTGGATTAAGCCTCAAGATCGACAGTGTCACCAAATTAGGGTTTTGGTCGACCAGGGCCTCCAGATGGAAATTTTCATCTGGGCATGAGCCAATGCTTCAAGGCATAACCTATGATGCTCCAAGGGACATCATAAACCCAATCACCAAGTCAATTTAGCCTCAGGGGATGCATACATAAAAAATCAGGAATTAGGGTTTCTTGACCTAATTCACCCTAAGTTGACTTTTGGGATAAACCATGAGCCAAGACCTCAAGGGAGGATTTGAGTGTCTCTAACACACTAAATTGATCCATTTACAACAATGGATTGATCCAAGAAGTTTGAGCAATAAGTTTCAATTTCATCTGAACCACAGTTAGGGTTTCGCGAGAAAAGTCAACTGTACCTTTGACTTTTGACTAGGACATGCTCCCAAACCCCATGACATGATTCAATACACCCTATAACACCTATGAAATCAATCCATCAAGTTTGATTTAGGTCAAGGACTTGATTTCAAAGAGGATCGCACAGTTTGGAATTCATATGATAAAAGTCAACTGTGCACAAAAGTCAAACTTTGACTTTTTGAGATTTTTCACAATTATGGTTTTTTAACCCTAAAATGATGTTAATGTGTGATTGGAATCATCATTCATCAAGAAAAATCAAGAAAATAGGATAACTTGTAAAAGGGGTAACCATAAAAACTTAGAAATTTTTCTAAGTTATGGAACAAAATGGCTAGGGTACCAACTTTGGAGGATCATAACTCCTAAACCACAAGGCCATTTTTCCCCATCCAAAGCTAGATTTATAGCCCTCATGGCCCTCTACAAAAGCTTCAACTACACCTCACTCCAATTCATTGTGTATTCTGAGTTATGATTGGGCCAAAATGACTAAAACATGAAAATACATCATTTTCCAACACAGAAAAATTCTGGCCAAGGCAGATTTTGTTGAACACACCAAAACTTGTGAGATCTTTTCACATAGTTGCAAGTTGAATCAAGTCCAAAGGTAAACATCAATGTTGTTGCATATGTTTCTAAGAATCCAAAGAACCTCTCAGTATGAATTGATTCAACTTGAGCCAAGAGGAATCCATGCCCAAAGTCATGTTGCTGCAAGCTGTTTTGGAAAAATCAGTTTGCATGTTTGCTTGCCACACATGATTTCTGAATCAAAACCAAGGATCATTATGCCACATGTACTCAAACCAATCACAATGCATCTGATCCAACCTACAAAGCTGAGTCACAAAGCTAAGGAATCTTCCAACTTGAAGTTCATGCATTTTGGCACATTTTGCCTTGAATTCAAAGGGCATTAGTGTGGAATAGTGTATTGTCAAGATTCTCACTCTCCTCAGTCAAGTTCTCTGATTAAACAACAATTAAAATGACTGAGTAATGTGATTTCAGTCAAGGCATAGCTGATCTATTTGGAGCAGCTGTTACACCTAATGCAAGAGGCATTTATGTCCAACCAATCCCTTTGAAGGTGATCTGATCCAGCAGCCATTCACTATTCCTCCAAGACAAGAGTTGATCACCTATAAATAGAGGTTCCAATGGATCATTCAAGGCACACCAAAGCACTCTATAGCACTGCTTTCTCTCATTCTCTCTTAAGTGCCAATTTTCTTTGTTTTTGAGCAACCACCATCGGGTTTTGAGTTGTAGCCCTAAGCAATCCATTCCAATTGCTCAGACACATCACATATGATGTATTTGAGGTGTCCAAACACTTAAACACCAACTGTAACACCCCTAGCTCAAAATCACTCTTCAACCAAGCCATTATGCCTCAATTATGCAGTTGGAGTTCTCCAACTTGATCCAGAAGTTTTTAGAGTGTTCCAAAGCTTGCAACACACTCCACTACATCCATTGAAGCTGTAGGGATCATCAAATTTCATCTGGAACACAATCTTTGCAGAGTTCCATTTCAGCTTGCATCAAGGTAAGCCTCAAAACTCCATCTTCATGATCCATGCATATTTTCTCGCATGATATTTTTGCCATTTGCTTGCCATCATATGTTGAGTATTTTCCCTCAAGAAATTTGATCATAGCCCTCCTTACCATGTCTGCACGACTGATTTTGCAAAATTAGGGTTCATACGGTTGTGATGATATAACTTGCTATACACTGAAAATAAATAAAATCAAGTATTGCCATCTTGTTCCTTGTGAAAAAACGCATGAGTTTGGTATTTGAATCATGTCAAATGGTTGAGAGATGAGTGAGATAGGGGGCTTCATGCACGAGCTCGAGGAAGAAGATGGCCATGGCGCCATTCTTCAGGTTTTTCAACCAAGTTCTCTATATATTTTTCATTTGCCATACTATATTTGAATTGGCATTGCGCCCCAATGGTTGATCAGCTGGTTTTGTGTGTATTAGCAAGCGAGAGGTCTGGGGTTCGAATCCCCCTCGCCCCAGATCTCTTTTTTATCACTTTTCTTATTTTTTGTTATTTTTCATATTTTATTTTAAATGATTTGGAAAATTAATAACTCACTCAATTTTAATTATTTTTGATTGGTTCTTTTTGCAAAAAATCACAAAAATGTTGAAATATTTAATTCCACGAAAAAAAAATTAGATTTATATTATTTATTTAATATAGTTAGTATTTTTGTGAATAAATACCTTTTATTTGTTTTTAAAAACCTTTTAAAAATAAATATTCATGTTGGAAAATCAACACCAAATAGGTTTTAATTCATCCTCATTTTTCAAACCTAAAACCAAAATCACAAGTTATTTATTCAAACTTATTTGGAATTTGTATCATTTTAATTAATTTTCTTTGAATAATTACTTTAAAAAATGATGAAATTAGGGTTTTATTGATTTTCACCCTAACAAACTTTTTTCAAACACTCATGGGCCTCTAATAGAGTGTAAGACCCAACCCCTCTTTTAATACACCACTTTTTGGGCCTCAGTCATTGTATAAGTCCCCCTGTATTTTCAAAAACAGCGGCGCGATCGTCGCCTCTTTTAAAAATCATTTGGGTCTACCCTCGTGTTATAAGCCCCATTTCTTTTCTTCAAATCATTTTTGGGCCTCTAATAGAGTGTAAGACCCAATCCTTTGTAAATACAAACCTACTTTGGGCCTCAAATGTTGTATAAGTCCCATTGTATTTCAAAAGTTCGGCGCGATCATCGTCCGTTTAAAACAAACCATCTGGGCCTCTCCTCGAGCTATAAGACCCATTCAAAATCATTTTTGGGCCTCTAATAGAGTGTAAGACCCAACCCCCCTTTTTGAAACCAAAAACGTTTGGGCCTCAGTCATTGTATAAGACCCACAATGTTTTCAAAACCCCGACGCGATCGTCGCCCTTTTCAAAATTAATCATTGGGCTTCTCCGTGAGCTATAAGACCCATCTTTGTTCACTTTAAATCATTTTTGGGCCTCTTGAGAGAGTGTAAGACTCATCCCTTTGTACAGAAAACCTTTCTTGGGCCTTAGTCACTTGTATAAGTCCTTGAACAAAATGACAGTGCGATCACTGATAAAACCCTGGGCCTCTCCTTGAGCTGTAAGCCCTAACAATCTTTTCAAAGCACTTTATCCTTTGATTTTGAATATAATATTGTTATCAAAGCTTTCTTTGTTGAACAAACTAACAAAACAACATGGAAGCTCTACAACCGAGTAAGTGTTTACCCGCTTTCATTTACCGCTTTCATATGTATATAACTGTATTGTCGGGCTGTTTCACTGTAAGTCTTCTTTCACAAACTCATATCAACTGTGTAATAATAGTATAGATATTTAGAGTTTCCCCGGCAACTACGTCTAGAACTAAGCAAAACCTTGTCTCTTTACCTCTGACGTTCACCCGGATATACCTTAACCCTGAGAATTTTCTTTTACAACAATTTTAGATAACTAGATCTAAGAAATCTCCCCCTTGAACAGTTCATATACAGAAGGCCAATGTTCCAAGTGAAACCCCTTCTGGAACTGTTCATCAGCCTCCTCTTGGGCTTAGTGCAAGGACCCATAGGCTTCCTAAAAGCATCCCCGCCTCCCCTTGGGCATTGTACAAGGACCCGTCGACTTCTTAGAAGTTTTCACAGCCTCCTCTTAGGCTTCGTATAATGATTCTTCCTCCGGGAAGATAGCCTCCTCTTGGGCTTAGTACAAATTGTCCCTCGGCTTCTTAAAAGTTTTCTCACCTTCTCTTGGGCTTCGTACAAATTGTCCCGACGACCTCCTAGAGGTATAGGAACAAAAATTAGTCATCTTAATAGAATAGTCTTTCAAAGAGTCTAGATCTTACTACTACTGTTTCTTGAGCATAGTACAAAAGATAAGACCCGTAGACTTGGGCAGTCTCAATACCCTTCGGATTCCTCGTTTCCTTAAAGAACAGGAAATAATCCAGGTCCTCAGATCAAATCCATGAGTACAACATTACCCATATAAGAAATGATTTTCTCGTTTAACCAACATACTGGACCTGTCACTCAACTGAAACAGTAATCCTAGCCTCCTCTTGGGCTTTGTACAATGATTCTCCCCAGCAGAGTTAACCTTTTTAGCCTCTATCTCGGGCTTCGTACGAGATACAAAAACACTCTCTTGTTGAGTATAAAAGACTCTCTAGTTGAGTCAAACATTTTTAGCCTCCATCTCGGGCTTCGTACGAGATACAAATCACTCTCTTGTTGAGTATAAAAGACTCTCTTGTTGAGTCAAACATTTTTAGCCTTCATCTCGGGCTTTGTACGAGATACAAATCACTCTCTTATTGAGTATAAAAGACTCTCTTGTTGAGTCAAACAATTTAGCCTCCATCTCGGGCTTCGTACGAGGTACAAAGACTCTCTTGTAGAGTCAAACCCTTTTAGCCTCCGTCTTGGGCTTCGTACAAGACACATATAAAAACACTCTCTTGTTGAGTCAACCCTTTTAGCCTCTATCTCGGGCTTCGTAAGAGACACAAAAGCATCCTCTTGTTGGGTCAATAGCCTCCTCTTAGACTTTGAATAAGGAAACCCCGGTTGAGTCAATCAACCTTTTAGCATCAAAATCTGTGCCTCGTTCACAGTATACAAACATCAACAACTCCTTTCCCCTTCATCTAATTGCTGTAAGCGGCAAGCCTCTGGATTATTTACATCCAGGCCACTGTCCCTCTTTTAGCATGAGAAATTCCTAAGGAAAGATGGCATTGCTCTAAACAGTCTTCTCCTTCAGGATGAAAATCCCCTATAAAGGAAATTATGGCATTGCTGGATTCGCATATCCCAGTTAAAGTAATTCTCCTTTATAATCAGTCACCCAACAATTGTGACGAACAGACCCCTTTAGAGATGACAAATTCTCTCTAAAGTCAACACCCTTTTTGCTTCACATCTTGGGCTTCGAACAAGATACAAATAGACCCTTCAGCTTCACATCTTGGGCTTTGAACAAGATACAAACCACCTTTAGCTTCATGTCTTGGGCTTTGAACAAGACACCAAAACTCCGTTTCCCATAGAATAGGAGGAACTACGATCGCTCTGATTTCCCTGTTTCGGTAAACGGGAATACGTAGGTATAAGATTGAAAGAAAAATCTTAGCGAGCAAACCACATCAAAAACCTCAGGTCACAAATCCTCATATATCCATCAAAACATCTGAGTCCGTATCCCCCACCAAAAGTCTAAACTCGTTCAACCTCAGTTTTGACTGTTTAACCTCAGTTTGCAAAGCAGAGTTAGTTGGAGACATCTATTTCCCTTCCTTCATCAGCTCCAATAGGATAAAAAATGAATCGACCTGTAGTACCCTCCCAGAGCGACAGTGCTTAAGAACCACGTCCAAAATCGCTCGCTACAGAAAAATGGCGCCCACCGTGGGGCCAAAAAGTTTTTCATCTCTGGGGTAGAAACCAAGGAGTGGGGAATTCACTGGGGTTAAGACTTTTTTGTTGACTTCACTAGGATCTTAGGTCAAAACCTTTAAATTGGGAAAGTTTCACAGAATGGCGACTCCGCCGGGGAGCCATTTTCTCTCAGGAACATAGGATTCATAGCTCTTAAAAGTCTAGGACATTAGGACAAATATATATACTGCTTTTCCTAATTGATATCTGTGTTTATTTTTCTGCTAATGGGAATGCGTGTGATGCCGCATGTGGAAAGAATGAGTATACACCTAGGAAAAACCTCTTTCAGTAGTATGGAAGCTATCGGAAATAGTTGTCACGCGATACTGCCCTCTTTTGAGGTTCTTCAAAATAACACCACCTAGCACAGTTCCCGGCCCGCTGATGTTATCTCGACAAGAATCAATGATTTTGAGAGACAGGTACAAAAATCACTAGTATAAACCTTTGGGATGGGTAGAGCCTTGACTTCATGACACCGACCCTTTGACCTCATGTTTTCTCTATGTTTTTGTGTGTTGCATTCGTGCATTCATTTAAAAAACATTAAGCAAAGCAAAATTTTCTCTTCTAGTCTCTCTTTTTCAAATTAAACTAAGACAATGATTGCAAATAGAAGAAGAAAAAAGATTGCGCTCATGGATTTCGGTAGAAGGAGAACTCATAAGTACACCTTCAAGGTTCCAAAGTTAGAGGATTTGAGAGGTTTGGCAAGGATGATCACAAACCATGAGGCTTTCAGAGCTAATTACGGAGGTCTGCTACCTCTGTTAAGGGTCTATGTGATTGAAAGAATCATGGAGGCACTCATTCAATTTTACGATCCAGTCTATCACTGTTTTACATTCCCGGATTACCAGCTCGCACCAACGCTGGGGAGTATTCTCACCTAACTGAGTTACATATTACTGATCAAGCTCCCTTTTCTGGACTGGAAGAAATTCCAAAGGATCAAATCATTGCAGGAGCAATTTATTTGGATGAGTCGGAAATCAAGACTCATATGACCACCAAGGGAGGAATCCCAGGTTTACCAGCCAAGTTTCTGGTAAAGAAAGCTTTGTACTTTGCTAGTATAGGGAACGTGACTGCTTTTGAAAGCATCTTTGTTCTACTCGCCTACGGGTTATTTTTGTTTCCCAACATCAATAACTTTGTAGATATCAACGCCATTAAAGTTTTTCTCATTGGAAACCTTGTACCGACTTTGCTCGCAGATGCGTATCATTCTGTACACTTAAGGAATTTATACAGCGGAGGAATGATCACGTGCTGTGTGCCCCTGCTATATAAGTGGTTTATTTCCCATTTGCCTAAATCTTCCGCTTTTTGGGATCATAAGAGTGCCTTACGTTGGTCGCAGAAAATCATGTCTCTTACTAACTCTGACATAGATTGGTACAATAGGATTTATGACGGGATCAGAATCATTGACCGTTGTGGAAACTTCCCCAACGTACAACTTATAGGAACTAAGGGAGAAATCAATTACCATCCAGTTTTAGTTCGTCATCAATTCGGATACCCGATGAGGCATGTCCCACGTAACGCTCATCTGGAAGGTCTTTTCTTCAAGGAAGGAGAAAATGACAGGGCACTAAAGATGGAAATAGTGCACGCTTGGAAACATGTTCATAAGAAAGGACGGGAGTCTTTAGGAAAACCGGACTGTGTCTCGGTGGAGCCTTATCTCCACTGGGTACAAACTAGAGCTCTTAAGCTAAAAATGCCTTATCCTCGTCATGGAGTTCTTCTGCCAAGGGAATCTGTCATGTACTTCATGACTGAAACGGAAAAACTTCAGGTTACTCTCAACAAAGTTCAACAGGAGAAGAGGTCTGGGAAGAACAAGTACCGCATTCTCAATGTGGAATGTACCAAAATACAGCAACTGCTGAAAGATAAGGATGCTCTAATTGAGATTTTGGAGCAACATGCTGTAGAGAATCAGGATGACCAAAGGAATTTGCTCGCTCCTTTCACTTGGCAAATAAATGACGACCCGACAACGACTCAAGAGCCCCGGTCCAAGAAAAGGAAAGTACCAGAATCAGCACCCGAGTTCTCCTCAGAGAGGACTCGGGACCCATTAGCTTAGGTTTCTGTTTCCACATCTTGTAATTTACTGTATTTCCATTTCCGCAATCCTTTGAATTCAATAAAACGGGGATTTCCCCACTGTTTGATATTTGCAATCTAATTGTCGAAGTTTATTTTGATTAAACCAAAAAACACAATTAATATAATCATTGCATTCATCATTTTCACGTCACGTATTCTTCTTACTTACGAATCTCATGTTTGTGTCTCGGTTCTAGAGTCAAACTGTCTCATTCATACAATACTCGGGCCAATCGTCAGAAAAAGATGGATGATCTCGAGGAAGAGAACAGAGAGTTGAAAGAAGAGATTGACACTCTGAGAGAAGATATGAGGAAGCTTCGTAACGACATGCAAGCCATGGCAGAAGCGCAGCTACAAAGAACTGTGATTTCAGAGATCACCTCAATGCCCATAGTGGAGAAGTATGATCCTAGGTATCAAATGCCAAAAGATCGTCCCTGGGGCATGCCTGTTAACTATATCCCGGAAGGATATGTTCCACCGATCACTAAAGATCAGAGAATCATAGCAGAAGCTGCTGGGCCTGAAGGTTACAAACTTCGGGAAAGCGAGGATGCCAGAGGCATATTGAGGACTCCTGAAGGTTACAAACTTCGAGAAACGCCAAGATTCACTGCCGTAGTAATGGTACCACCCCCTGTGGTGCACACTGTCTCGGAAGGACAGATTCCACAAATACCTTCTGGTTGAAAAGAAAGTATGTTCGACAGAATGAATGAGTTCCAGGAACAATTCCTGGAGATGCAGAAGGAACTGCAGGCTATTCGCGGTCAGGATTTATTTGGAAAGGACGCCGCAGACCTTTGTTTGGTCCCCAATGTGAAAGTCCCGCACAAATTCCAAGTACCCGATTTTGAAAAATACAAGGGTAACTCTTGCCCTCAAAGCCATTTGGTGATGTACACTCGGCGAATGTCAGCTCAGACAGAGAACCAGGATTTACTGATTCACTACTTTCAGGATAGTTTAACCGGTGCCGCATTAAAGTGGTACATGGGTTTAAACCGCGCTACGATTAACACTTTCAGAGATCTTGGCACTGCCTTCATCCAACAATATAAATACAATTTGGACATGGCACCAGACAGAGATCAACTCAGATTAATGTTGCAAAAAGACAAGGAAACCTTTAAGGAATACGCTCAGAGATGGCGTGAAATTGCCGCTCAAATTTGTCCACCTCTTAAGGAAAAAGAGATGACAAAGATCTTCTTAAAGACCTTAAGCTCATTTTACTATGACCAAATGGTTGCCAGTGCGCCCAGTGACTTCACCGAAATGGTCGGTATGGGAGTGCGTCTCGAGGAAGCCATTCGAGAAGGACGTCTAGTCAAAGACACTGGGTCGACAAGCAGTACTAAAAAATACGGTAGTGCTCTCCCTAAGAAAAAGGAGCAAGATATTGGGAATATCTCTCTCGGAAAGCAAAGGCGACGGTATCAACCAGTAGCAGCTGTAACTCTTGCTATCAACTCTGCTCCTGTTTCTACGTATCAACCGCAGGTTGTTCAAAGCCAACCGCATTCGCAGCAATTTCAGGAAAGGACACAACAGCCTCTTCAGTAGGCTCGTCCTCAATACAACAACAACTGTACAACGCGGCCACCAGGATTTGATCCTATACCCGTATCGTACGCAGAACTATTTCCGTTACTACTAGCTAAGGGGCATGTCCAGACTAAGTCTCCTCTTACAGTACCGGAAAATCTGCCTTTTTGGTTTAAGGTGGATCAGACTTGCCCTTACCATCAAGGAGGACCAGGGCATAACATAGAAAGCTGTCTCAGTTTCAAGTCTGATGTGCAAAATCTTGTTAGGAGCGGGGTCTTATCTTTCAAAGATATGAATCCGAATGTTCTCACAAACCCACTGCCTCAACACGAGAAGGCTATAATCAATTTGATAGAGGGAGAGTCTAACAACACCTATCAAATTCGCGATGTACTCTTACTGAGGGCCAACTTGGTCAAGATGCATTGTAGACAGAGTGGATATGGCCATGTGCCACCTCATAATTATCACCAGTGTGATATCTGCTCTAAAAGCAATCAAGGATATTCTGTGGTGCAATCAGCTCTACAGGAACAGATGGATCTCGGATGGATCTAAGAGCACCGAGTTCATGGAGTTAACATGGTTTATACGAATTCTAACATCATTCAAAACCACGATATCCGTGCGATGGATGTCAACTTGGTGGCAATGCACTCAAGGCAAAGCCAGTATCATAATCTGCCACTTCACGATTATAATTCCTGCCTGACTTGCTCGGTAAAAAAACAGGGATGCTCTTTTGTACAAGAGGCCCTCCAGCGTCAGATAGATCTTGGATGGATCCAAGACTACCATAATAGGAATCATTATCAAATTAACATGGTTCAAATCTTCGATATTCGCTTGATGAATACCAGCCTGGTGGAGTTACATGCTAAACAGGTCCGGCTCGGGTTCCTGGTATCACATGATTATCAGGGCTGTAAAGCGGGTTGCGAAGACGATCAGGGCTGTGCCCTTGTCCAGGAAACACTTCAGCACTTGTTGAACCACTGGTGGCTTCCAATCTATATGGATGAAGACACCCAGCAAGTTAGTATCACTAAAGGGAATCCTACTAGATATCAAAGTCAGGATGTTCGGTCGATGGAAACATATCTAGTGAGGTTACACTGCATTCAAAACGGACATGGCCAGGTACCACTACACAACTATGAGCAGTGTGGAGTTTGCTCAGTGAATAATTAAGGATACTACCTCGTGCGAGCAGCCCTTCAAAGTCAGTTGGACCGCGAGGAGATTCAACCATGGTTAAGTTCGGGATCAGTCAACTACCTCGCTGATCAAATCGAGGACGTTGTCGTAATCTCTGATCATCAGAGGGCTAGGGATGTTTGTGCCATCATCCCTCTACTGGACGAATCGAGAGTTCTCAACCAGGAACTGATCGAAATTACTTACGATGGTTAGAAAAATTAGAAGGCTCCCATAGTCATCTATTTACCGGGACCACTACCGTATGAATCAACTAAGGCTATCCCTTACAAGTACGGTGTAACCACAGTCGAGAATGGAAAGGAAATTCCATTACCCTCCATCGTGAATATTGCAGACATCGGTCGAGTAACACGGAGCGGTCGAATCTTCAACAGAGGAGTTGGAGAACTTAACAAAGAAAAGGAACCTCAGACAGAAGTTCCCGATCCACCAGTCGGTCAATCCAGTACTCCCGACCTTTCGAAAAACAATGATGACATGCTGAAGCTCATCCAAAGGAGTGAATACAATATTGTTGATCAACTGTTACAAACTCCTTCGAAGATCTCCGTGCTATCACTTTTACTCAGTTCCGAAGCCCACAGAGAGTCTCTACCGAAAGTCTTGGAGCAAGCCTTTGTAGAACAGGATGTAACATATCTCTAAAATCACTTCCTGCAATAGCTTAGGATTTAGTGATGAGGAATTACCTGAAGAAGGTTGCCGTCATAACATGGCGCTCAACATTACAGTCAACTGCCAGGACGATGCTTTAGCCAGCGTACTGGTAGACACAGGGTCAGCCCTGAATGTTATGTCGAAGTCCACTTTGATGCAATTATCATTCAAAGGACCTCCGATGAGAACCAGCGAGGTTGTCGTCAAAGCATTTGACGGATACAGAAAAACGGTTATCGGCGAAGTCGACCTTCCCATAACTATCGGTCCTCACACTTTCCTAGTCACTTTCCAGGTCATGGACATCCAGGCAACATACAATTGCTTATTAGGAAGACCTTGGATACACCGGGCTGGGGCAGTCACTTCGACACTACACCAGAAACTGAAGTTCATCAAGAACGATCAACTCGTCACAGTCTGTGGAGAATAGGCCTTGCTCGTAAGCAACTTATCATCATCTACTTATGTAGAACCCGAGGAGGATGTTGGGACTTAGTTCCAAGCGCTTACGGTGAGCAATAAGAATAAATCAGAGAAGGGAACTTCGATTTCCTCGTACAAAGATGCTATCAAAGCGGTCGAGAGTACCAATACAACAGGATGGGGACAACTTGTCATTCCTACTGACAATAAGAAAAAGAAAGGTCTTGGCTTTTCCTCAACCTGTACTCAGACTGCTACTAACGATGAAAGTCTTCATCCCATTCAGGAATTCTTCCACAGTGGAGGTTTCCTTCACCCAGTGCCTCAAGCAGTCCATACCATCAATGAGGGAGATTCCTCCGATACATATGAGAATTGGAAGTCCTATCTTAACGAGGACGGTTATATGTCTCAGGGCAAAACACAAACTCCCTTTTGCTTTCCTGCACAGAGCCTGAAATTTATACCAAGGTCAGACGTCGAAATGATATATGAAGATTGTGATCTAGAAGGATGCCGTGCTCCACCAAATTCGTTAGAGGAGGACACTCTGATGAAATACAACTTTGACCACGACTATTATGGCCCAATGGATGGCTTGCCTATCTGGCAGCCGTATCCCAGAGACTTGGGGCAAGAAAATCAGCCGAACAACGAAAATCAGCTGAGTATCATTGAACAGAATACCTGTGTCCCCACCATGTCATGGGATCAACACCCAGGTTATCCTGAAAATACCCAGCACGACGATGAATTCGCAATGTTTGCATGACTAGAATTCATTAACTATGCTTTTCCCGAGGTCAACGTCATCGAGAGGGATGACTCCTCCAGTTCCAAAGAAGTGTGGGACACCTTGGGACAACCGAGTGGAAAGTACGAGTTCATGGTCAAATACACCGCTCCTGAAAGCTCTCGTATCAGGTTCGAAGACATCCAGCCAACTGGATGGGGAGATACAGCTGAGAGTACAAATACTATGCAAAATACAACAGAGGAATCCTCCTACGACAACTCTGCCTGGGAGACAGATTCCAATGATCCTGCCCCACCAGAAATCAGCGTTATTTCTGAAGACAAATCAAGGAAGGTACCAGACTTTGTGATTCACCGAGGAGTTCGCCGCCAATGGGTCGCTGTCGATGTTCCAAAGATTGTTCATAAGGCAAAGTAATTGCCATCTTTAACCTTTCACCTTGCCCAGGTGAAACAGATGTTTTGATAGGGCTCACTTTCTGTAAATTTCCCTCTTCGCTTCGCCCAATGTGACAGATTTTTGTTTTATAGGGCTGTAGTTTCAAGAATCGACTTGTTCGTTAATAAAATAACGTCGTTCTGTAAATTCCGCATTAATTGCTGTTTTCTCTTTTCGCTTTTCTTGGAAAATGGTAATCCTAAAAAACAACTCAATAATAGAAACAAGCAGTAAAAAAAAATACACTGCACACACTCTTGCGTTCTCTCTATCTCTTCTAAACACAAATCATCACGTCATGCAGATTGCTTGTTTTAAACCCAGTTGAAACATACGATCCAGTGCCTTCTCCCAACTTTAAGTTCCCGGTATTTGAGGCTGAAGAAGAAAATGACGACGAAATTCTAGAGGAGATCTCCCGACTACTCAAACAAGAGGAAAGGTCCATTGAACCTCACAAAGAGCCGTTGGAAAAGATCAACGTGGGTTCAGAAAAAGAGAGAAAAGAAATCAGGATAGGGGCACTGCTCAGTCCAACTGCCAAAGAGAGTCTGACAAAGCTTCTCAGGGAATTTCCCGATGTGTTTGCTTGGTCCTACCAGGACATCCCAGGGTTGGATACCTGCATCCTGGAACATCATTTACCATTGAAATCGGAATGTCCGCCAGTAAAACAGAGGTTGAGATGGACTCACCCGACATGGCCATCAAAATCAAAGAGGAAGTACATAAACAGATTAGCGCGGGTTTCCTCGCCACGTCTGAATATCCTCAATGGTTAGCCAACATCGTACCTGTTCCGAAAAAGGACGGAAATGTCAGAATGTGTGTCGATTACAGAGATCTAAACAAGGCTAGTCCGAAGGACGACTTTCCTTTACAATACATTGACATGCTGGTAGACAGTACAACAAAGTTCAAAGTTTTCTCCTTCATGGATGGATTCTCGGGCTATAATCAAATCAAAATGGCGCCGAAAGACATGGAGAAAACTTCGTTCATCACCCCGTGGGGTACCTTTTGTTACAAGGTAATGTCGTTCGGTTTGAAGAATGCCGGGGCAACCTATCAAAGGGCCATGACTACTCTGTTTCATGACATGATACACAAGGAAATCGAGGTATATGTCGATGATATGATTGCCAAATCTAAGACAGAGGAGGAGCATGTGACCCACCTGTCAAAACTATTCGAGCGGCTGAGAAAGTACAAACTCCACTTGAATCCCAACAAGTGCACATTTGGTGTTCGTTCGGGGAAACTCTTAGGGTTCATAGTCAGCCAGAAAGGAATTGAGCTTGATCCTGACAAGGTCAAGGCCATTCAAGAAATGCCTTCTCCGAAAACTGAAAAAATAAGTCAGGGGATTCCTAGGACGTTTGAACTATATTTCCAGATTCATATTCCTCATGACCGCGACATGCGCGCCGATTTTCAAATTACTGAAAAAGAACCAGGACTGCGTTTGGACAGAAGACTGTCAAACTGCTTTCAACAATATTAAGGAATATCTGTTGAACCCACCGATTCTATCACCTCCAGTGGAAGGAAGACCACTGATCATCTACCTCACAGTCTTGGAAGACTCAATGGGTTGTGTACTTGGCCAACAAGACGAAACCAAAAGGAAAGATTCTGCCATCTGCTATCTGAGCAAGAAATTCTCCGCCTGTGAGACTCGATACACTATGCTTGAGAAAACTTGATGCACTTTGGCTTGGGCAGCCAAACGTCTTCGCCAGTAAATGATTCGTCACACCACTTGGTTGGTCTTCGAAATGGATCCAATCAAGTATGTATTTGAAAAGCCTGCTCTCACGGGAAGGATTGCCCGTTGGCAGATGTTGTTATCAGAATATGACATGGAGTACCACGCTCAGAAAGCCGTTAAAGGAAGTGTTTTAGCCGATCATTTGGCTCATCAACCGATTGATGATCAGGAATCAATCGGATTTGACTTCCCAGACGAAGATGTCATGTATCTAAAAATGAAAGATTACGATGAACCGCTACCCAGTGAAGGGCCAGAACCAGATTCCCAATGGGGACTTATCTTTGATGGAGCTGTCAATCATTACGGAAACAGAATTGGGGGAATCATCATAACACCTCAGGGTACCCACATTCCTTTCACCGCCAGACTTACATTCAAGTGCACAAACAACGAGGCCGAATACGAAGCTTGTATCATGGGTCTCAAAGAAGCGATCGACTTAAGGATTAAGAACTTAGATGTATATGGCGACTCAGCCCTGTTTATCAATCAAATCAATGGAGATTGGAACACATACCAATCCGGATTGATTCCTTACAAAGATTATGCAAGAAGGTTGTTACCATTCTTCAACAGAATCGAGTTTCATCACATCCCTCGTGATGAGAACCACATGGCTGATGCATTAGCCACCCTTTCTTCCATGATTAGTGTAGGTCAATGGACCGACTTACCTAAGATCGACATAATGCGCCTTGAACGGCCCGCTTACATCTTCACGATTGAAGCAGTCATAGACGACAAACGTTGGTATCACGATATCAAATGCTTCCTTCAGAAACAAGAATACCCACCTGGGGCACTAAGAAAAGACAGAAAAACCCTCAGAAGGCTAGCAGGCAGCTTCTTCCTGAGCGGTGATACACTCTATAAGAGGAACTTTGACATGGTCTTGCTCCGATGCGTAGACAGACCAGAAGCAGACATGCTGATAAAAGAAATTCACGAAGGATCCTTTGGCACTCATGCCAACGGACACACAATGGCCAGAAAAATTCTGAGAGCAGGGTACTACTGGTTGACCAGGGAATCCGATTGCTACAAGTACATGAGGAGGTGTTACAAGTGTCAGATATACTCAGACAAAATCCATGTACCGCCTACACATCTCAAAGTTCTCTCTTACCCATGGCCTTTTTCCATATGGGGAATTGACATGATTGGCATGATTGAGCCCAAGGCTTCAAACGGACATCGGTTCATCCTGGTAGCCATTGATTACTTCACCAAGTGGGTCGAAGCAGCGTCATACGCCAATGTGACCCGACAAGTGGTGGTACGATTTATCAAAAACAATATCATCTGCCGTTATGGTGTTCCAAGCCAGATCATTACTGATAATGGATCTAACTTGAACAACAAGATGATGAAGGAGTTATGCGCCGAGTTCAAGATCGAACACCATAACTCATCTCCCTACCGACCCAAGATGAACGGAGCGGTAGAAGCGGCTAACAAGAACATCAAGAAGATTGTTCAGAAGATGTTTGTAACCTACAAAGACTGGCACGAGATGCTACCCTTTGCTCTTCATGGTTATCTCACATCTGTCCGCACTTCAACAGGGGCAACCCCTTTCTCTCTAGTATATGGCATGGAAGCATTGCTCCCCATCGAAGTAGAGATCCCATCAATCTGGGTATTGATGGAAGCTAAGCTAACAGAAGCTGAATGGTGCCAAAGTCGACACGACGAACTGAATCTGATCGAAGAAAAGCGAATGACGGCTTTGTGTCATGGTCAGTTGTATCAACAAAGGATGAAGAGAGCGTTTAACAAAAAGGTCCGACCTCTTGTCTTCAGGAAAGGAGACCTCGTGCTCAAAAAGATACAATCCTTTCTCACTGATTCTCGGGGCAAGTGGACTCCGAATTATGACGGCCCCTATGTGGTCAAGAAAGCTTTCTCAGGCGGCGCCTTGAGACTTGCAACCACGACGGAGAGGAATTTTCCTACCCCAAAAATGTTGACGTAGTCAATAAATACTTCGCCTAAATAAATAAAAAAAAAAGAGAAAAAAACGTCTCGGTGGATTGAAAACCCGAAAGGGCGGTCCAGGCAAAAATTAGAGACATGATCAAAAATCATCCCGGTGGATTGGAAACCTCAAAGTACAATCCAGGCAAAAATTAGGGATAATGGCAAGTAACTATGTTCGACAAAGGGGCAAGTTCCTCGGCAGCAGTTACATCATCCGTCAGAAAACTCAAGTCAAGGTCATCTTCGACAGAAGCTCAGGATGCCCCGAATTCAAAGTTGGTAGAAGGATAGTGGTCGTTATGTTTTGATGTAGCCCTTTTCCCTGTAAATTACCATTTTCTAACTTTGTATATACTCTTTGGAATCACGCGTTTAGCTGATTTCCATCCTATCAATAAAATTTGAGCCCGCGTGCTTTTGTTTGCAATTCTTATTTGTTTTAGCTTTACAGAATGACATTTTAACATGATCAACGATTCTTGAAATAAAACAAAAATGAATTTACTTGTAAAATTTTTCCGCTTAAAGTAAAGCTGGCAATTTCTTTTGACGGTTGAACATTGAAAGAACATCGATCGCTTCTCCAGAAGTAAGCGAGCTTTAAAGTACAGAATCAAAGTACTCCTTCTAAAACCAGTGCACCTGAACGAAGGATCAGCTGTGTCAGAGACCATGGTTCATCTGACACCCCCGACAGAGTTCTTACCTCCTAAGCCCGACAAACGGTTTTTCCCCGCAGGGACTACTTCTCCTAAGCAAGGCAGAATTGCTACTTTTGGGCCAGCGGTACTTCTTCGCCCCGCGATGGCCGAGTATCCAGTCATGTTCATCTATTAGTCTGTATGGCGCGTCAATTTTGTCAGCATATACACACATGCATCATGCATTATTGATTTACATTCGTATTCATATTGCATCACTATCTCTCTAGTTGGTCTTGTCCCCTAGTGATAGACAGTCCTCTCAATCGAGTTGTCAGTCATTTCCTCGTCAGGAAATGTTGCGTCTGAACAATCTCTCTCCTCCAGTGTATTTCTGGGATGAAGTTGATCCTTGATCACTTTGATAACTTGAACCTCTGAAAAACCAGAGAACCCTCGGAAAATGTCACCCTTCGCCATCGAAGACGATATCTTCGTTTTCCCGGATTAAGGAAAATCCCCAGAGAAAGCCTCTTAAGCAGCGATTCGACAATACAGCAGTTGTTCTCTAAAAAAACCGCTGATGAAAAGGTCATTAGCACCTCAAAATTAGATCACATCATATGGCATTTCTCCGAGAAGATCCCGAGAAAAGTATGATGTAAAACCCCAAGAGAAAGCAGTCTCTCAAGAGACCTGCTTTCCCCTGTAGAGCCGACAAATGGCGTCTCCAACAGAGAAGTTTGTACACCTCTACAACTCAGACGATTGGGTTCCCCCAGCAAGTCTGACATCAAACGTTTTCCCATCAAATGGCATTTCCCCAGGAAAATACGGCGAGAAGTTTGAGGAGAACCGCTACGCATAGCGTCCCTTGTCAAGAAAGTTTATTGACAAAAGAAACTGAGACCAGTTCCTTGGTAGGAAACCAGGATCGAGGGGAAGTTTATATCAGAAACTAAGACCAGTTCCTTGGTAGGAAACCAGGATCGAGGGGAAGTTTATATCAGAAACTAAGACCAGTTCCTTGGTAGGAAACCAGGATCGAGGGGAAGTTTATATCAGAAACTAAGACCAGTTCCTTGGTAGGAAACCAGGATCGAGGGGAAGTTTATATCAGAAACTAAGACCAGTTCCTTGGTAGGAAACCAAGATCGAGGGGAAGTTTATATTAGAAACTAAGACCAGTTCCTTGGTAGGAAACCAGGATCGGGGGGAAGTTTATATCAGAAACTAAGACCAGTTCCTTGGTAGGAAACCAGGATCGAGGAGAAGTTTAAATCAGAAACTGAGACCAGTTCCTTGGTAGGAAACCAGGATCGAGGGGAAGTTTATTTTAGAAACTAAGACCAGTTCCTTGGTAGGAAACCAGGATCGAGGGGAAGTTTACCTTTTCTAAGCATCATTTCTTAGCAAAAGAAGAAGGATGTGTGAACCGCCATTCTTAACCACCATCAAAATTTCGGGTATTCCGATATTTAATCATCTTGCACCTCGAATGCCCGAATACCTTCACCATTCACACCTTCGAGTCCAAGAAGATTAAATATGGGCATCTGTCATACCCCAAATTTTGACCACTAAGATTTCCCATCATTGTGTAAATTATTATCACAATATGGATGAACCATTAGTCTCCCCAAAGATGGGTGAGCATCCACTACAATCAAACTTAGGGTTTCAAGCCCTCTCAGAGTTCTTAGACAGAGGATCAATCAAGGAATGACATGATCTTCAACTTGTCTAAAAGGATTAAGAGGACTCCCACTTCAAGGATTAAGCACAAGGCTGCTCCCTTCTAAGTGGATTAAGCCTCAAGATCGACAGTGTCACCAAATTAGGGTTTTGGTCGACCAGGGCCTCCAGATGGAAATTTTCCTCTAGGCATGAGCAAATGCTTCAAGGAATAACCTATGATGCTCCAAGGGACATCATAAACCCAATCACCAAGTCAATTTAGCCTCAGGGGATGCATACATAAAAAATCAAGAATTAGGGTTTCTTGACCTAATTCACCCCTAAGTTGACTTTTGGGACAAACCATGAGCCAAGACCTCAATGGAGAATTTGAGGGTCTCTAACACACTACATTGATCCATTTACAATAATGGATTGATCCAAGAAGCTTGAGCAACAAGTTTCAATTTCATCTGAACCACAGTTAGGGTTTCGCGAGAAAAGTCAACTGTACCTTTGACTTTTGACAGGACATGCTCCCAAACCCTAGGACATGATTCAATACACCCTATAACACCTATGAAATCAATCCATCAAGTTTTATTTAGGTCATGGACTTGATTTCATAGAGGATCGCACAGTTTGGAATTCATCTGATAAAAGTCAACTGTGCACAAAAGTTAAACTTTGACTTTTTGAGATTTTTCACAATTATAGTTTTTTAACCCTAAAATGATGTTAATGTGTGATTGGAATCATCATTCATCAAGAAAAATCAAGAAAAATGGGATAACTTGTAAAAGGGGGTAACCATAAAAACTTAGAAATTTTTCTAAGTTATGGAACAAAGTGGCTAGGGTACCAACTTTGGAGGATCATAACTCCTAAACCACAAGGCCATTTTTCCCCATCCAAAGCTGGATTTGTAGCCCTCATGGCCCTCTACAAAAGCTTCAACTACACCTCACTCCAATTCATTGTGGATTTTGAGTTATGATTGGACCAAAATGACTAAAACATGAAAATACATCATTTTCCAACACTTAGAAATATTCTGGCCTTCGTACGAGATACAAAAACACTCTCTTGTTGAGTATAAAAGACTCTCTTGTTGAGTCAAACATTTTTAGCCTCCATCTCAGGCTTCGTACGAGATACAAATCACTCTCTTGTTAAGTATAAAAGACTCTCTTGTTGAGTCAAACATTTTTAGCCTTCATCCCGGCCTTTGTACGAGATACAAATCACTATCTTGTTGAGTATAAAAGACTCTGTTGTCGAGTCAAATAATTTAGCCTCCATCTCGGGCTTAGTTCGAGGTACAAAGACTCTCTTGTAGAGTCAAACCCTTTTAGCCTCCGTCTTGGGCTTCGTACAAGACACATATAAAAACACTCTCTTGTTGAGTCTACCCTTTTAGCCTCTATCTCGTGCTTCGTACGAGACACAAAAGCATCCTCTTGTTGGGTCAATAGCCTCCTCGTAGGCTTTGTATAAGGAAACCCCGGTTGAGTCAATCAACCTTTAGCATCAAAATTTGTGCCTCGTTCACAGTATACAAACATCAACAACTCCTTTCCCCTTCATCTAATTGCCGTAAGCGGCAAGCCTCTGGATTATTTACATCCACGCCACTGTCCCTCTTTTAGTATGAGAAATTCCTAAGGAAAGATGGCATTGCTCTAATTTGAGTTAAAGTATTTTCCTTCAGGATGAAAATCCCCTATAAAGGAAATTATGGCATTACTGGATTCGCATATCCCAGTTAAAGTAATTCTCCTTTATAATCAGTCACCCAATAATTGTGACAAACAGACCCCTTTAGAGATGAAAATTCTCTCTAAAGTCAACACCCTTTTTGCTTCACATCTTGGGCTTCGAACAAGATACAAATAGACCCTTCAGCTTCACATCTTGGGCTTTGAACAAGATACAAACCACCTTTAGCTTCATGTCTTAGGCTTTGAACAAGACACCAAAACACCGTTTCCTCCCGTAGAATAGGAGGAACTACGATCGCTCTGATTTCCCTGTTTCGGTAAACGGGAATACGTAGGCATAAGATTGAAAGAAAAATCTTAGCGAGCAAACCACATCAAAAACCTCAGGTCATAAATCCTCACATATCCATCAAAACATCCGAGTCTGTATCCCCCACCAAAAGTCTAAACTCGTTCAAAATAAACCTAAGAGAGGCACCCCACATTGATCGCATCTGTAAACCAATAGTT
Organism: Lathyrus tuberosus; assembly: GCA_022829125.1. NCBI lineage: Eukaryota > Viridiplantae > Streptophyta > Magnoliopsida > Fabales > Fabaceae > Lathyrus > Lathyrus tuberosus. Next base: position 2,468,726 of record JALAZF010000584.1, on the reverse strand, counting down.
TTGACTGTTTAACCTCAGTTTACAAAGCAGGGTTAGTTGGAGACATCTATTTCCCTTCCTTCATCAGCTCCAATAGGATAAAAAATGAATCGACCTGTAGTACCCTCCCAGAGCGACAGTGCTTAAGAACCACGTCCAAAATCGCTCGCTACAGTTATGCAAAAATCTACTTTAATGCGACTGTCATTTCAGGGATCTCCGATGAGAGGCAGTGAAGTCATCATCAAAGCATTTGACGGATCCAGAAAAACAGTTATCGGCAAAGTCGATCTTCCCATAACTATCGGTCCTCACACTTTCCAAGTCACTTTCCAGGTCATGGACATCCGGGCAGCTTACATCTGTTTATTAGGAAGACCTTGGATACACGAGGCTGGGGCAGTCACTTCGACACTTCAACAGAAGCTAAAGTTCGTCAAGAATGACCAACTAGTCACAGTCTGTGGGGAGCAAGCCTTAATCGTGAGCAACTTATCATCATCATCCAGTTCCAAGCATTTTCGGTGAGAAATGAGAATCGACCAGGGAAAGGAACCTCGATTTCCTCATTCAAAGATGCTCTTGAAGTGATCAAGAGTAACAACGCAAAAGGATGGGGACAACTCGTCATGCCTACTGATAACAAGACAAAGAAAGGTCTTGGTTTCTCTTCGACCTGTACCCAGACTGCTACTAACGATGAAAGTTTTCATCCCATTCAGGACTTCTTTCATAGTGGGGGCTTCCTTTACCCAGTGTCTCAAGAAGTACATACCATCAATGAGGGTGATTCCTCTGATACAGATGAAGAATGGAATTCCTATCTCAACGAGGACGGTTATATGTCTCAGGAAGAAACGCCTACGCCATTTTGCTATCCCGCGCAAAGTATGAGATATATACCTAGATCAGACGTCAAGATGATGTACGGATATTGTGATCCGGAAGGATATCATGCTCCACCAAACTCATTAGAGGAAGACACTCTGATGAAAGACAACTTTGACTATGACTATTTTGACCCAATGGATGGCCTGCCTATCTGGCAGCCGTACCCTGAAGACTTGGGGCAAAAGAGGCAGCCAAACGATGCATATCAACTGAGCATCATTGAAATGAATACCTGCGTCCCCACCACTTCATGAGATCATTACTCAGGACATTTAGAAGATATCCCGCACAATGATGAATCTGCAAAGATTGCAGGACTAGAGTTCATCAACTATTCTTTTCCTAAGGTCAACGTCATCGAGAAGGATGACTCCTCCAGTTCCACTGAGGTATGGGATACCTTAGGAAAACCGAGTGGCAAGTACGACTTCTTGGTCAAGTACACCGCTCTTGAAAGTTCTCGTATCAGGCTCGAAGACATTCAGCCTACTGATGGGGAGATCCACCTAAGAATGAAAACCCTGTGCAAGATACAACGGAAGAGTTCGTCTACGACAATTCTGCCTAGGAGACGGACTCCAATGATCCTTCTCCACCAGAGATCAGCGTCATTTCTGAAGATAAACCAAGAAAGAAGGTACCAGACTTTGTGATTCACCAAGGAGTTCTTCGCCAATGGGTTGCTGTTGATATTCCGAAAGTCGTTCATAAGTCTAAGTAATTGCCATCTTTGTTTTAATCTTTCACCCTGCCCAGGTGAAACGGATGTTTTGATAGGGCTCACTTTCTGTAAATGTCCCTCTTCGCTTTGCCCAAAGCGACAGAGTTTTGTTTTATAGGGATGTAGTTTCAAGAATCGACCAAGTCCTAAAAATAAATAAACGTCGTTATGTAATTTCTGCATTTATTTTTGTTTTCACTTTTCGCTTTTTCAGAAAATGGTAATCCTAAAAATGACTCAAAATAATAAAAAAAAGCATTTTTCATGAATACACTGCACACACTCTTGCATTTCTCTCCATCTCTTTGAAAAACAAACCATCACGTCATGATTGCTTGTTTTAAACCCCATTGAAACATACGATCCAATGCCTTCTCCCAACTTTGAATTCCCGGTATTTGAGGCTGAAGAAGAAAATGACAAAGAAATTCTAGAAGAGATCTCCGGATTACTCAGACAAGAGGAAAGGTCTATTGAACCTCACAAAGAGCCATTGGAAATGGTTAACTTGGGTTCAGAAGAAGAGATAAAAGAGGTCAAGATTAGGGTACTACTCAGTCCAACTGTCAAAGAAGGCTTGATAAAACTTCTCAAAGAATTTCCCGATGTTTTTGCTTGGTCTTATCAGGACATGCCAGGGTTGGACACCAGCATCGTGGAACATCATCTACCACTAAGATCAGAATTTATGTCAGTAAAACAGAGGTTGAGAAGAACTCACCCAAACATGGCCATCAAAATCAAAGAGGAAGTGCAGAAACAGATTGACGCGGGTTTCCTCGCCACGTTAGAATATCCTCAATGGTTAGCCAACATAGTACCAGTTCCGAAAAAGGACGGAAAAGTCAGAATGTGTGTAGACTACAGGGATCTGAACAAAGCCAGTCCAAAGGATGACTTTCCCCTACCGCACATAGACATGCTGGTAGACAGTATAACAAAGTTCAGAGTATTCTCCTTCATAGATGGATTCTCGGGCTATAATCAGATAAAAATGGCGCCCGAAGACATGGAGAAAACTTCGTTCATTACCCCATGGGGCACCTTTTGTTACAAGGTAATGCCATTTGGTTTGAAGAACACCGGGGCAACCTATCAAAGGGTCATGACTACTCTGTTCCACGACATGATGCACAAAGAAATCGAAGTGTATGTCGATGACATGATTGCCAAATCTAAGACAGAAGAGCAGCATGTGACCCATCTGTCAAAACTATTCGAGCGTCTGAGAAAGTACAAACTCTGCTTGAATCCCAACAAGTGCACGTTCGGTGTCCGCTCAAGAAAACTGCTAGGGTTCATCGTTAGCCAGAAAGGAATTGAGGTTGATCCTGACAAGGTCAAGGTTATTCAAGAAATGCCTTCTCCAAAGACAGGAAAAACAAGTCAGAGGATTCCTGGGACGTTTGAATTACATTTCCGGATTCATATTCCTCATGACCGCGACATGCGCGCCAATCTTCAAATTACTCAAAAAGAATCATTACTGCATATGGACAGAAGACTGCCAGAAAGCCTTCGACAGTATCAAAGAATACCTATTGAACCCACCTATCCTGTCACCTCCAGTGGAGGGAAGACCGCTGATCATCTATTTAACAGTCTTGGAGGACTCAATGGGCTGTGTACTTGATCAACATGATGAAACAAAAAGAAAAGAGTCTGTCATTTACTACTTGAGCAAGAAGTTTACAGACTGTGAAACTCGGTATACTATGTTTGAAAAAACTTGTTGTGCTCTGGCTTGGGCAGGCAAACATCTTCGCCAGTACATGATTTTTCATACTACTTGGTTAATCTCCGAAATGGATCTGATCAAGTACGTCTTTGAAAAACCTGATCTCACATGAAGGATTTCCCGGTGGCAGATGTTGTTATCAAAATACGACATCGAGTACCATGCTCAGAAAGCCGTCAAAGGAAGTATTATAGCCGATAATTTGGCTCATCAACCAATTAACGATCAAGAATCCATCGGATTTGACTTCCCAGACGAAGATGTCATGTATTTGAAAATGAAAGATTGCGATGAACCGCTACCCAGTGAAGGGCCAGAACCAGGTCCCAATGGGGACTAATCTTTGACAGAGGTGTCAATCATTATGGAAATGGAATTGGGGAAATCATCATAACACCTCAGGGTACCCACATTCCTTTCACCTCCCGACTGACATTCAAGTGTACAAACAACGAGGCCGAATACGAAGCTTATATCATGGGCCTCGAAGAAGCGATTGACTTGAGAATTAAGAATTTGGATGTGTATGGAGACTCAGCCCTGGTTATCAATCAGATTAAAGGAGATTGGAACACACACCAATCAGGATTGATTCCTTACAAAGACTACATGAGAAGGCTGTTACCATTCTTCAACAGAATCGAGTTTCATCACATCCCCCGTGAAGAGAATCTCATGGCTGATGCATTAGCCACTCTCTCCTCCATTATTAGTGTAGGTCAATGGAACGACATACCTAAGATTGACATAATGCGCCTAAAAAGACCCGCTTACATTTTCATAATTGAAGCAGTCATTGATGACCACCCTTGGTATCACGATATCAAGTGCTTCCTTCAGAAACAAGAATACCCACTTGGGGTATCCAGAAAGGACAGGAAAACTCTTAGAAGACTGGCTGGCAGCTTCTTCCTGAGCGGTGATACACTCTATAAGAGAAACTTTGACATGGTCTTGCTCTGATGCGTAGATAGACAAGAAGCAAACATGTTGATAAAAAAGATTCACGAAGGATCCTTTGGCACTCATGCCAATGGACACACAATGGCGAGAAAAATTCTAAGAGCAAGGTACTATTGGTTGACCATGGAATCCGATTGCTACAAGTACATGAGAAGATGTCACAAGTGTCAGATATACTCAGAAAAAATCCATATACCTCCAACATATCTCAAAGTTCTTTCTTCCTCGTGGCCTTTTTCTATATGGGGAATCGACATAATTGGCATGAACGAACCCAAAGCTTCAAACAGACATCGGTTCATCCTGGTAGCCATTGACTACTTCACCAAGTGGGTCGAAGCAGTGTCATACGCCAATGTAACCCGACAAGTCGTGGTCCACTTTATCAAAAACAATCTCATCTGCCGTTATGGTGTTTCGAGCCAGATCATTACTGATAATGGATCTAACTTGAACAACAAGATGATGAAAGAGTTGTGCGCTGAGTTCAAGATCAAACACCATTACTCATCCCCCTACCGACCTAAGATGAACGGAGCGGTAGAAGCGGCTAACAAGAATATCAAGAAGATTATTCAAAAGATGATTGTAACCTACAAAGACTGACACGAGATGCTACCCTTTGCTCTTCACGGTTATCGCACATGTGTCCGCACTTCAACAAGGGCAACCCCTTTCTCTCTAGTATATGGCATGGAGGCAGTGCTCCCCATAAAAGTAGAGATACCATCGATCAGGGTATTGATGGAAACTAAGCTAACAGAGGCTGAATGGTGTCAAAGCAGACACGACGAATTAAATCTGATCGAAGAAAAGCAAATAACGACACTATCCCATGGTCAGTTGTATCAACAAAGAATGAAGAAAGCATTTGACAAAAAGGTACGACCCCGTGTCTTCCGAATTACGATGGCCCCTATGTGGTCAAGAAAGCCTTCTCAGGCGGCGCCTTGAGACTCGCAACCATGGATGGAGAGGAGTTTACCTACCCCACAAATGTTGACGTAGTCAAGAAATACTTCGCCTAAACAAAAAAAAATGAATAAAAAAAAACGTCTCGGTGGATTGAAAACCTGAAAGGGCTATCCAGGCAAAAATTAGAGACACAAGCAAAAATTGTCCCGATGGATTGGAAATCTCAAAGTACAATCTAGACAAAAGTTAGGGATTAATGGCAAGTAACTACGTCTGATCAGTTCAACTCCTCAGCAGTCGCGCCATCCATCAGAAAACTCCAGTCAAGGTCATCTTCGACAGAAGCTCGGGATGTCCAGAATTCAAAGTTGGTAGAAGGATAACGGTCGTTATGTTTCAATAAAGCCCATTTTCCCTTAAATTATCATTTTCTAAACTTTGTAAATACTCTATGGGATCACGCGCTTGGCTGATTTCCATCCTATCAATAAAATTTGAGCCCATGTACTTTTGTTTGCTATTCTTATTTGTTTTAGCTTTACAGAATGACATTTTAACAATGATCAACGATTCTTGAAATAAAACAAAAATGAATTTACCTGTTAAAAATTTTCTGCTTTTAAAATAAAGATGGCAATTCTTTTGATTGTTGAACATCGAAAGAACATCGATCGTTTCTCCGAAGGTGGTTGAACCTCAAAGTGCAGAATCAAAGTACTCCTTCTAAACCCGTACGCCTGAATGACGGATCAACTTTGTCAGAGACCATGTTTCATCTGACCTCCTCGGCAGAGTTCGTACCTCTTAAGACCGATTGAACAATTCTTTCTCCCCACATGGAATACCTCCCCTAAGTAGGGCAGGATTGCTATTTTGGACCAGTGATACTTTTCATTCCCCGCAGTGGCCGAGTATCCAGTATTATTCATCTATTAGTCTGTATGTCTCGTCAGTTTTGTCAGCATAAACATACATACATCATGCATTTTTTATTCACATTCATATTCATATTGCATCACTATCACTCTGGTCAGTCTTATCCCCAAGTGATAAAAGTCCTCTCAATCGAGTTATCAGTTCTATCCTCGTAAGGAAATGTTTTGTCTGAACAATCTCTCCCCAGTTTATTTCTGGATTGGAGCCGGTCCTCGACCACTTTGATAACTTGAACCTCTGAAAGGCAAGAAGACATTCGAAAAACGTCACTCTTCACCATTGAAGATGATATCTTCGCTTTCCCGGATTAAGGAAAATCCCCAGAGAAAGCTTAGCAGCTAAAGATTCTCAGCAACACATTGGTTTTTCTCCCAAGAAAGTCAATGTTAGTGAGGTCATCAGCACCTCTAAATTGGATTACATCAGATGGAATTTCTCCGAAAAGATCTCGAAGAAAAGTATGATGTAATATCCCCAAGCAGGAAACAGCCTCTCAAGAGACTCGTTTTCCCCTGTAGAGTCAATAAATGGTGTCTCTAATAGAGAAGTTTGAACACCTCTACAGCTCAGACGAATGGGTTTCCCCAGCGAGTCTGACATCAAAACTTTTTCCCATCAAATGGCATCTCCCTAGGAAAATTCGGCGAAAAGTTTGATGAAAACCGCTACACGTAGCATCCCTTGTCAAGGAAGGAACTTAAAAAAAAACTGAGACCGGTTCCTTAGCTGAAGACCCGGATCGAGGGGAAGTTTATTGACAAAAGAAACTGAGACCAGTTCCTTGGCTGAAGACCAGGAGCGAGGGGAAGTTTATCGACAAAAGAAACTGAGACCAGTTCCTTGGCTGAAGACCAGGAGCGAGGGGAAGTTTATTGACAAAAGAAACTAAGACCAGTTCCTAGGCTAAAAAACCAGGATCGAGGGGAAGTTTTTACACTTTTCTAAAGCATCATTGCTTAGCAAGAGAAGATGAATGAGCAAAATGCCATTCATAACCACCATCAAAATTTTGGGTATTCTGATATTTAATCCTCTTGCACCCCGAATGCCCGAATACCTTCGCCATTCACACATTTGGGTTCAAGAAGATAAAATAGGGGCATTTGTCATACCCCAAATTTTGACCACCAAGATTTCCCAGCATTGTGCAAATCATCATCACAATATGGATGTACTTCCATGCCTCATCAATCTCCTCAAACATGATTGAGAATTCACCACATCAAGAATCAAGCACAAGGTTGCAACATTCCAAGTGGATTAAGCCTCAAGATCGCCAGTGTCACCAAATTAGGGTTTTGGTCGACTGAGGCCTCCAGATAAAAATTTTCACATGGGCATGAGCCAATACTTCAAAACATAACCCAAGATACTCTAAGGGACCTCATGGACCCAATCATCAAGTCAATTTAACCTCAGGGGATGCATTTACCAAAAATTAGGAATTAGGGTTTCTTGACCTAATTCACCCCTAAGTTGACTTTTGAGACAAAACATGAGCCAAGACCTCAAGACACGATTTGAGGGCCTCTAATATACTACATTGATCCATTTGTAATAATGGATTGATCCAAGAAGCTTTATTCACAAGTTTCAATTTCATCTGGACCACAGTTAGGGTTTTGAGGAAAAAGTCAATAGTGCCTTTGACTTTTGACTAGGACATGCTCCCAAACCATGGGACATGATTCAGTACACCCTATAACACCTATGGAATCCATCCATTAGGTTTGATTTAGGTCAAGGACTTGATTTCAGAAAGGATCGCACAGTTTGGATTTCATCCGATAAAAAGTCAACCGTGCACAAAATCAAGTTTGACTTTTTGGGAATTTTCACAAATATGGTTCCCCTAAGTTAAAAACCATGTTAATGTATGATATTGATCATCATCCATCAAGAAAAATCAAGAAAAGTGAGGTTCCTTGAAAAAGGGGCAACCTTGAGAAACCAAAATTTTTCTAAGTTATGGAACAAAAGTGGTTTTGGTACCAACTTCCAAGGATCATAACTTGAGATCCAAGCAACCATTTTGGGTGATCCAAAGCTGGATTTGTAGGTATTGCTACACTCCACAAAAGCTTCAACTACCTCCAACTCCAATTCTTTATGGATTTTAGGTTATGGAGTGATCAAAATGACAACAACATGAAAATGACATTTTTTCCAACACTTAGTGAAAATCTGCCTAAGTTACCAGCCTTGAACCTCAATGTTCACGAGGTTTTTTCAGTTTGATCCAAATAGTTTCAAAACAAACTATAATCACACATGTTTTGTATCATATGAGGGATTTTTAAAAAGCATAAGAGCCTCCCATAACTCAACCTGAGCAGGGAGATATGAATCCCTCAAAATCACCATTTCCAACTGTCTTGGACAAGGCAGATTTTGGCATTTTGCTCGATTTGGAAAATTTGAGCAACTCCAAGCCTTGTCATCCATTTGGACACATCTGAGGATAAACCAAAAGAAGAATGATCTGATCCTCAAGCCTCCAAACTGCAAGAATCTATACTTAGCCGTAACAAACCTAAAAAGGCTAAAAAGGTGCCAGACTCCAATTTTGTTGCAATGCATTTAATGGATACACCAAGGTGGCATGGACTGGCACATTCCTAAGTGAATGAGTCAAGAATAAGCTCTGAATCAAAGGACTATAGGCCTGTGCCCTAACCTCAAGTCAATGGCTAGAGGAGACTTGAGATTCCTTTTGCTCAACATTGGCCAAAGGCCTGCTGCAGCTGCCATTCACTATTGCTTGCAAAACAAACTTGCTCTACTATAAATAGATCTCATTTGTGCTCAGTTTGAGTACACCAAAGCACTAAAACACTTGTTTTCCTCAAAATCCCTCTCTTTAGGCCAAAATGCCTTCTTTTGCAAGGTATCTCTGAGTTTTTGAGTTAAAGAGCAATTCCACCACAGCTCATGATCCAAACACCTCTAATATGTTTTATCTAAGCTGTTCAAACACTCACTTGTGACCCGAAATACCAAAATCACAAAGTCCACTTCCAAAACCTCAAAATTGGATTTTTCTGCATTTTTCAAGCCATGTCTTGATTCAGTCACTTCCAAAACCAAACAAAGCCTCAAACACACTCCAAATATCATCCTTGAACTGTCCCAAATGGTTCCCCTTATCTGGAACACCGTTTGAGTGAGTTGCCATATTGGTCACTTTTGCCCCTTTTGTAAGAAATTGCCACAACTTGTTCCTGAGGATTCCAACTGGTTCTAACCATTCTTAAAGCTTGTAAGGGATCAATTGAGAGTGTCCAAAGCATCAAATTAATTCTGGCACAATGAATTTGGCATATAGCACAAAAAGCTCTAAGAGGTAAGTGCATGACAACTTGAACTCTTTGAATTATGCATTGCTTTGAAGTCCACTGATCATAAACATCTCATACATGTTATATATGTTGTGTTTGAACCAATTTTCCATGTAATTCTTGCCTGTACCATGTGTTAGCATAGAAAATACAAATTTTGGCCTATTACAAAACCACTATCGGGTTTTAAAATAGGGACCTCATCTGAAAAAACCAAGACCACCATTGGATTCCTTGTGAAATTATGGGCCAGATGCACCTAAATTTTGTCCCAATCCATGGAGAAATGAGAAAGTTAGAGGCTTCACGTAAATTGTCCAAAACCTGGCCTTGCCTTGCCTTGCCCAGGCCTAGAAACAAGGTATGCCTTATGTATTTGTGGGGTGGTTTTGATACACGGATGTATCACCACCCCAGTGGTAGCGCGCATGTGTGTTTGGCTTGATGGTCGTGGGTTCAAACCCCACCCAGACCATTTTGCCATTCCCCCTATTTTTGCTTTTTTTTTCCATATTTTCATATTTTTGTTAATTAATTGAAAAATTAATTTCTCTCTCAATTTTAATTATTTTTGATTGGTTCTTTTTTTGAAAATTCCCAAAAATGTTAAAATATTTTATTCCATGAAAATTTCACAAAAATATTATTTATTTCATATATTTGATATTTTTGTAAAGAATTATATTTTTATTTGTTTTTAAACATTAAAAATATTTCTTTCTCTTGGTTTTGCAAAATTCAAATAATTTTTTTATTCATCCCATGAATGAAACATGATTTTCCAAATATAAATCCAAGATCACAACCTTTTTTTTACATGTTTGATTATTTTTAATTTTTATTCAAATTAAAATACATTTTAAAAACCAAAAATTAGGGTTTTGATCACTATCGCCCTAACAAATCTTTTCAAACACTTTTTGTGCCTCTAATAGAGTGTAAGACCCATTCCTTGTAAATAAAAACCTTTTTTTGGCCTCAATCATTGTATAAGTCCCACTGCGATTTCAAAATCTCGGCGCGGTCGTCGCCTTTTAAACGAAAATCATCTGGGTCTACCTTTGTATTGTAAGTCCCATTTCTTTTCTTTTTTCAAACTTTTGGGCCTCTCCTTGAGTTGTAAGACCCATTCCTTTGTATAGAAAACCCTTTGGGCCTCAGTCATTGTATAAGCCCCAATACAGTTTACAAAACAACGGTACGATTACTGTTTTTCATCTGGGCCTCTCCATGAGTATAAGCCCCAACAATCTTTTCAAAACAACTTTCATTTTGATTTAGGTTCAAATATACAGTTGTTATCAAAACTTTCTTTAATTTCTTGAACAACTAATAATACATCTATGGAAGCTTGCTCACCTGTAAGTTTTTATCAGCTTTCTTTTACCTGCTTTTATATATATAACTGTATTGTGGGAAGCTTGGTCACCTGTAAGTCCTTCTTTCATTCTTTTAAATACATGTCAAATATATATAACTGTATTATGGAAAGCTTGCTCACCTGTAAGTCCTTGTTTCATATCCTTTTAAATACTTGTCATATATCAACTGTATATATACTTGTATATCTGCTTAGAGTTTTCCCCGGCAACTAGGTCTAGAACTAGGTAAAGCCATTTGGTTACTCTTTAATACAGTCAAAACTAGATCCCCATAGGAATTCCAAATACAGTCTTGCCTTCTCTTCGGCTTAAATAATATGGAACAAAGAGAAAGGCATTATTCCAGGTGAAACTTTTCTCAGACTGTCACTATTAGAAATTGTCAAAGAAGTTCAGTTCCCTGGAGAGGATTAATTCTCGGTGAAACCTCTCTTGAATTTCTTCAAACCCTAGAACTGTTTACTAAAGGATTAATTCTCGGTGAAACCTTTCTTGAACTTTTCTTAGGTTTGGGACCCACAGGCTTCCTAAAAGCATCCCCGCCTCCTCTTGGGCTTTGTACAAGGACCCTCCGGCTTCTTAGAAGTACTCATGCCTTCTCTTGGGCTTAATACAAGGACCCTGAAGACCTCTTAAAGGTATAGGACATAACTTAGTCATCCTTTGCCAGAGCAGTCTTTCTAGTGTCAACACATCAAACCATTTTAGGGTTGATACTCAACCCTTATCGGCCTCCTCTTGGGCATCATACAAAGATAAACTCTTCCACCCTAGTAGACTTGGACAGTCTCATCCCTTCTTGAGTCTCAAAGATATTCTCGAGTTCCCTACAAACATAGGAGAAACCCTAGTCATTTTAATAAATCTCTAGCAAAGTTAAAACCCAGGGGTTCTAAAACCCAGTCTTTCTCCTAAAAATTCCCCAGCCAGGGTCAGCCTACCATCAGTATAACACTATCCCAAATCAGAACCTCAAGGCCTCTGAAATCTCAACTCTTCTGTAACCCTCAGCAAGAGTTGGTTTCCCATTTGGACCTGCCTCTGGATCATAATAATCCTCAGCAGAAGTCAGCCTTCTCTTGGGCTTTTTACAATGATTCTCCCTTAGCAGAGTTAACCTTTTCAGACTCTCTTGTTGAGTCAATCACTTTTCAGACTCTCTTGTTGAGTCAATCACCTTTCAATACTCTCTTGTTGAGTCAACCCTTTTATCCTCAATCTTGGGCTTTGTACAAGACAGATAAAAACACTCTCTTGTTGAGTCAATCTTTTTCAGCCTCCTCTTAGGCTTTGTATAATGATTTCTCCAGCTTGTTCAGCCACAATCTTGGGCTTTGTATCGGATAGATAAAAACACTCACTTGTTGAGTCAAGCCCTTTTCAGCCTCAATCTTGGGCTTCATACAAGACACCATATAAATTTCCTAAGCAGAGTCAATCCTCTTTTCAGCCTCAATCTTGGGCTTTGTACAAGACAGATAATTCTCCCCAGCTGAGTCAAAACCCCTTTTAGCTTCAATCTTGGGATTTGTACAAGACAAACAGAATATTTTCCCCAAAAAAGTCAACTTTTAGCCTCCTCTTAGGCTTTGTATAATAATATCCCCCAAAGAGTCAGTCTCTTTTAGCCTCAATCTTGGGCTTTATACAAGACAGATAAAAACTCTCTTGTTGAGTCACCCCTTTCTAGCCCCCTCTTAGGCTTTGTATAAGGACTTCCCCAGTGGAGTCAATCAACCTCTTAGATTCAACCTTGGACTTTGATCAAGGCACACAAAAATCAACATCCTTTCAGGGGAAATCAAAAATCTCTCTGTAGGAAGACATTTCTCCGTATATCACATATCAAAATAGAAAAATCAAAACAAACCCTAATCCCAGATAAGTGATGTAAGTGGCACACTTGTTGATTCAAATATCCAAGTTGTTGTCCATCTTTTATCCTGGTAAATTCTCTCTCTCATCTAATTGCTGTAAGCGGCAAGCTTTTGGATTATTTACATCCATGCCACTGTCCCTCTCTTAGCGTGAGAAATTCTTAAGGAAAAATGGCATTGCTCAACACTGAGTTAAAGTTTCCTCCTTCAGAACAAGTCCCCTATAAAGGAAATTATGGCATTACTGGATTCTCATATCCCAGTTAAAGAAATCCTCCTTTATAATCAGTCACCCAACAATTGTGATAAACAGACCAGATGTCTCCCTTTAGAGATGACAAATTCCCTCTCAGTCAAACCTTTTAGCTTCAATCTTGGTCTTTAAACAAGACACAAATACTCCTTTAGCTTCAATATTAGGCTTTGAACAAGACACCAAAACATCTTTTTCCTCCCATAGAATAGGAGGAACTATAATTGCTCTGATTTCCCTATTTCTTTAAAACGGGAATACGTAGGCATAAGATTGCGAAATCTTAGCGAGCATACCAAACAAAAATTCTAGGTCCAGTTCCTTCATATCGATCAAAACTCTAGGTCCAGTACCTTACCAGCAACATCGAAAAACCCGACCATCAACAAAAACTTACTCTCTCTCATATTTCCCAAGAAACTTTCCCAACCCATCAATAGATAAACACCATCAAGTACAAAGTGTAACCTAATGCTAACAACCTGTGGATAACCATATATAGGATGGGTAATTGATAACTCCCCATTGTATAACCTGACCCCGGACCCCCTAATCTCTTTAAGCGTTTGTTCAGTTAAACATTCGCGTGCAAGGTTAGTTTGAGATAGCTTCCCTTTCCCTTCCAGCTTCATGGGATAAATAAGAAATCAGAAAGTAGCACCCCACTCCTCCTCTTGGAAACCATTCCCCACGATAAGGTGGTCGCGTCACCGACAAAAATCGCACGCTACAACCATATATGTGAAATGTGTCAAATGGATAAGCAAACGAGAATCTCATTTAAGTCGAAAAACATTGTTTATACTTTGATACCTATTGAGCTTTTTCATATGGACCTCGTCGGGCACATCGTCGGGCACGACCCAACCTAGCTCCTCTACGGGGAGGGCCCAATTAAGGCCCAATCCATCATCTCGCACGGGGAACGCTCCTCACGCGTCTTCCCCATGGTCATCGTACAACTACCCGCGTCCGAGAGAATAGGTCCTCCACCTTCCCAAGTTCATAGGGCAGTTGACCCAGGACGAAGACCACGTGCTAGTCTTCCCTAGGCCATGTAGATCCTGGAAATTATCCGTATTGGGCCTAATGATCCAACCCAATTGTAGCGAGCAGTTTTTGTCGGTGATGTGACCACCTTATCGCTGGTTTTTGGGTTTCTCCCCACAATGAGGAGGGGTGTTACTTTCTGATTTCTTATTTATCCCGTGAACCTGGAAGGGAAAGGGAAGCTATCTAAAAGTAACCTTGCACGCAAATGTTTAACTAAACAAATGCTTAAAGAGATTGGGGGTCCAGGGTCAGGTTATACAATGGGGAGTTGTCAATTACCCATCCTATATGTGGTTATCCATAAGATATTAGCTTTAGGTTTCGCTTTATACTTGATGGTGTTTATCCGTTAATGGGTTGGGAAAGTTTCTTGGGGCGTATGAGTGAGTGAGTGAGTTTTTGTTGATGTTCGGGTGTTTTTGGTAATGTACTGGACCTAAGTTTTGATTGGTATGAAGGTACTGGACCTAGAGTTTTTGATTAGTATGCTCGCTAAGATTTCGTAATCTTATGCCTACGTATTCCCGTTTAAAAGAAACAGGGAAATCAGAGCAATCGTAGTTCCTCCTATTCCAAGGGAGGAAAAGATGATGTTTTGTGTCTTGTTCAAAGCCCATGATTGAAGCTAAAAGGTTATTTATTTGTGTCTTGTTCAAAGCCCAAGATTGAAGCTAAAAAGGGTGACTGAGAGAGAACTTGTCATCTCTAAAGAGGGATTGGACTTCCTCTGAGGGGATTGTTGATTTTTGTGTGCCTTGATCAAAGCCCAAGGTTGAAGCTAAGAGGTTGATTGACTCCACTAGGGAATTCCTTATACAAAGCCTAAGAGGGGGCTAGGAAGGCTGACTCAACGAGAGAGGGTTTATATATGTCATGTACAAAGCCCAAGATTGAGGCGAAAAAGAGACTGACTCTTTGGGGATATCATTATACAAAGCCTAAGAGGAGGCTAAAAGTTTGACTTTTCCGGGGAAAATATTATGTCTGTCTTGTACAAAGCCCGAGATTAAGGCTAAAAAAGGGATTTTAACTCCGCCGGGGAGATTTGTATATGTCTTGTACGAAGCCCGAGATTGAGGCTGAAAAAGGGATTTTGACTCCGCCGGGGAGATTTGTATATGTCTTGTACCAAGCCCAAGATTGTGGCTGAAAAAGGGATTTAACTGACTCGGATGAGGATATTTTTATCTGTCTTGAACAAAGCCCAAGATTGAGGCTGAAAAGAGTTTGACTCTGCTGGAGATTATTAGCTATCTTGTACAAAGCCCAATATTGAGGCTGAAAAGAGGATTGGCTCTGATTAGGGAATTTATTTCTCAAAGCCTAAAAAAGGCTAGGAGGAATTGACTCCACTGGGGAAGATACTTGTCCCAAGCTTAAGAGAAGGTTATGAAGATTTATGTCTTGTACAAAGCCCAAGATTGAGGTTAAAAGGGTTTGACTCAACAAGAGAGTGCTTTTATTTGTCCTGTACGAACCCCGGGATTGTGGCTGAACAAACTGGAGAAATCATTCTTCCTAAGAGGAGGCTGACTTCTGTTAGGGGAAATCTTTATATCAAACCTAAGAAGAGGGTAAAAAAAGATTGACTCAACAAGAGAGTGGTTTTATCTGTCTTGTACAAAGCCCAAGATTGAGGCTAAAAGGGTTGACTCAACAAGAGAGTACCGAAAGGTGATTGACACAACAAGAGAGTCTGCAAAGGTGATTGACTCAACAAGAGAGTCTGAAAGTGATTGACTCAACAAGAGAGTCTGAAAGTGATTGACTCAACAAGAGAGTCTGAAAGTGATTGACTCAACAAGAAAGTCTGTAAAGGTTAGCTCTGCGGGGGAGAATCATTGTACAAAGCCCAAGAGGAGGCTGACTATGCTGAGGAAACGTCATTATATAAAGCCTAAGAGGAGGATAGCTTCTGCTGAGGATTATTGAGATCCCGAGGCAGGTCCAAGTGGGGAATCAACTCTTGCTGAAGGTTATAGAAGAGTTGGGGTATCAGATACCTTGAGGTTCTGATTTGGGATAGCGTTATTAACAACCTTTTGACCCCGGCCGGGGATTTTTAGGAGAGAGACTGGGTTTTAGAACCCAAGGATTTTAACTCTACAGGAGATTTATCCAGAGTGACAGGGGTTTCTTCCTATGTTTGTAAGGAACTTGAGAATGTATTTGAGACTCAAGGGGATTAGACTGTCCAAGTCTACTCGTGTGGAAGAGTTTTATCTTTTGTATGATGCCCAAGAGGAGGCGGGGTTTTAAGGGATGAGAATCAACCCTAAATTGGTCTGAGATTTAACACTGGAAAGACCGCTCTAGCAAAGGATGACTAAGTTCTATCTTATACCTTTAGGAGGGCTTTAGGGTCCTTGTATTAAGCTCAAGAGAAGGCATGAGAACTTCTAAGAAGCCGGAGGGTCCTTGTACAAAGCCCAAGAGGAGGCGGGGATGCTTTTAAGAAGCCCGTGGGTCCCAAACCAAGAAAAGTTCAAGAAATGCTATTCACCGAGAATAGATCATTTAGTGAAAGTTCTGAGGTCTGAAGAAACTCAAGAGATGATATTCACCGAGAATAGATCAACTTTGGGGAGTAGAATTTCTTTGACAATTTCTAATAGTGACAGCCTGAGAAAAGGTTCACGAAGAATACTGCCTTTCTCTTTGTTCCATATTATTTAAGCCTTAGACAAAGCAAGACTGTATCTAGAAATCCTATGGGGATCTAGTTTTGACTGTATCCAAGAGTGACCAACTGGCTTTACCTAGTTTTAGACCTAGTTGCCGGGGAAAACTCTAAATAGCTATACTAGTATATATATAATTGATATATGACAAGTATTTTAAAAGGATATGAAATAAGGACTTACAGTGCGCAGCTTCCCACAATACAGTTATATATATATATATATATATATATATATATATATATATATATATATATATATATATATATATATATGAAAGTGAGTAAATGAAAGTTGTTAAAACTTACAGGTGATCAGGCTTCCATGCTGTATTGTTAGTTATTCAAAGAAATTAAAGAAAGTTTTGATAACAACATGTATATTTGAATCTAAATCAAAAGAGAAGTTGTTTTTGAAAAGATTGTTGGGGCTTATACTCAAGGAGAGGCCCAAGTTTTAACAGTGATCACACCTTTGCTTTGAATATCGTATCAGGACTTATACAACGGCTGAGGCCCAAAAAGGTTTATTTACAAAAGGGTTGGGTCTTACAACTCAAGGAGAGGCCCAAAAGTGTTTTTGTACAAGTGATGGGGCTTACAACTCAAGGAGAGGCCCAAAGAGGTTTTTTGTTTGAAAAATGGCGATCGCGCCGAGATTTTTTTATCGTGTCGGGGATTTATACAATATCTGAGGCCCAAAATGGTTTTGGTTAAAGGGGATTGGGTCTTACACTCTATTAGAGGCCCAAAGAGTTTGAAAATGAATAAAGATGGGCCTTATAGCTCAAGGAGAAGCCCAGGTGTTTTTGTTAAAAAGGCGACGATCGCGCCAAACTTTTGAAAATATACAGAGGGACTTATATAATGTGTGAGGCTCAAAAAGGTTTATTTACAAAGGGATTGGGTCTTACACTCTATTAGAGGCCCAAAAGTGTTTTAAAATTTTAAATCAAGAGGAAACCCTAATTTTAAATAAAAATGTTATTTTTCAAAGGAAATTAAATGAAAAAAAATTATATAAAATACCAAATATATTAAAAAATAAGTTGTACACCTTGAAAAATATTTTTAAAAGTCATGTTTAATTACATGAGAGATTGAAATTCAATTGGTTTTGAAATATCAAAGTGGGAATTTCATTTAAAAATGTTTAAAAACAACAAAATGAAATTAATTACAAAAATTCTAACTATATTAAATAAATAATATAAATTGTATTTTTTTTGTAAAATAAAATATTTAAATATTTTAGTGAATTTTGAGAAAAAGAATCAATTCAAAAACATAAATATTCAGAGAGAAATTAATTTTTGAATCAATTAATAAAAATAACAAAATATTCAAATATTCAAAAATTTGAAAAAGGGCGCCAAGAACACCAAGTTCTTGCCCGCGCCCTTTGTTTTTCCAGATTTGCATTTTCTCACTTTTCTCCATGATTCCGCAATGGTTTGGCACGATTCAAGTACCAATCTTGCTCGTTTTTGAACAAGGATCACAACCATATAGATTAATTGCATTTATTTTGAGTATTGAGTGAGAAATCAGAAGAAACTCTCAAGAACCCTAATTTCAGCTTGAACACCATGAAATTCCATACACGACAGATTCATGGCAATTGATTAAGGGTTATCACTCCATACATGATTAGGAACATATGGCAAAATTATTGTACAGTAAAATATGCATGCATCATGGAGTTTGAAGAGCTCATGCTTACCTCTTACAACTGGTGATCGAGTTTGATGATGGAGGTGTTACAGGTAGGTTCCAATGATCTGGACAGCTTCCTTAGGTGCCATGGAGTTTGTCTGAATGCTTGGAGAGAATGGAAATGATCTGGAACTAGAGATGGTACCCCAACTGCAAATCTGTAAAAAACTTGAGCAATTGGCTTGTGATTTTGAGAATCTGATGTTCCAGATGTGATTTTGTGTTATGGATCACTTCTATATGTTATATGTGAGGTGTGTGAACCATTGGTTTGGTTGGATTTGCTCTCAAACTCAAAACCCGATAGTGACTTGAGTTAGAAGGCAAAATTGGAGTGACAGTGGTAATTATGAGAAAGGCATCTGTTTAGGACCTTTGGTGTACTTAATTTGAGCACAAATGAGCTCTATTTATAGTAGAGCAAATCTTTTTTGGCATCAATACTGTTTGGCAGCTTGGATCAGATTGTGTTGAATGCCTTAATTCTTAAATCAAGGGTTTCCTCTAGCCATTGACTTGTGCCAAACTTTGCAGGCTTAGGTCCTCTGTTGTGTGAGCTTATCTTGACTCATTTGGCTGAACATAGACTGATACATGCCAACTCTATGCATCCATTAAATGTATCAAAACAAAATTGGAGTCTTGAGGAATCTTTAGCTTTTTAGGTTTGGCATGGCTACTTGTGGAATCTTGGACTTGGGAGGCTTATGGATCAGTGTTTGTTCCTTGGTTGTTCCCCCTTGAGGTGCGCAGATGGATAACCATGTTTATTTTTGCCCAATTTGATCAATTCGAGCCCTAATACACAAATCTGCCTTGCCAAGACAGTTTGCAGCAAGGCATGTTGTAGCTGTCATAACCCTTAGCTCAGGTGGAGTTTGATGGAGTTCTTGGTCATTTTGGAAAGCTGATATATCCTATTTTAACATGATGTCCAACTTTGGTTTTGATCCAACTTGAATTACAATGAAAAATTCCTCTACATTTTGGAAAAAATAAGGCAGATTCTGACTTAGTGAAAATTTCACTAAGTGTTGGAAATGTGTCATTTTCATGTTTTTAGCCATTTTGATCAGTCCATAACTTAAATCCATGAGGAATTGGAATGAGATCTAGTTGACACTTTTGAAGTATGTAATGAGAGCTACAAATCCAGCTTTGGACCATCCAAAATGGTTGCTTGGATCTCAAGTTATGGTCCTTGGAAGTTGGTACCCTAGCCACTTTGTTCCATAACTTAGAAAAATTCTAAGTTTTTTATGGTTAGCCCTTTTACAAGTTAACTCATTTTCTTTGGTTTTTCTTGATGAATGATGATTCAAATCACATATTAACGTTGTTTTAGGGTTAAAGAACCTTGGTTGACCAAAAATTCAAAAAGTCAAACTTTGGATTTTTTGTACAGTTGACTTTTTCCTCGAAACCCTAATTGTGGTCCTGATGAAATTGAAACTTGTTTATCAAGCTTCTTGGATCAATCCATTGTTGCAAATGGATCAATGTAGTGTATTGGAGACCCTGAAACCATGTCTTGAGGTTTTGGCTCATGCTTTGTCCCAAAAGTCAACTTAGGGGTGAATTAGGTCAAGAAACCCTAATTCCTGATTTTTGGTAAATGCATCCGCTGAGGTTAAATTGACTTGATGATTGTGTCCATGAGGTCCCTTAGAGTATCTTGGGTTGTTGTTTGAAGCATTGGCTCATGCCCAGAGGAAAATTTCCATCTGGAGGCCTTGGTCGACCAAAACCCTAATTTGGTGACACTGGCGATCTTGAGGCTTAATCCACTTGGCCATGTCTAGATGAGTCCTTCTCAGTCTTTGTTTTATCGGCGAACATTCTGATCTTAACGGTAGATAATGTTCCACGATGCTGGTGTCCAACCCTGGCATGTCCTGATAGGACCAAGCAAAAACATCGAGAAATTCTTTGAGAAACTTTATCAAACTTTCTTTGGCACTCGGATTGAGCAGTGCCCCAATCTTGACTTCTTTTCTCTCTTCTTCTGAACCTAAGTTGTCCGCTTCCCACGACTCTTTATTAGGTTTAATGGACCTTTCCTCTTGTCTGAGTAATCAGGAGATCTCTTCTGGAATCACCCTCATTGATGGTATGTACTTCTTGAGACACTGGGTGAAGGAAACCTCCACTGTGGAAGAAGTCCTGAATGGGATGAAGACTTTCATTGTTAGTAGCAGTCTGGGTACAGGTTGAAGAAAAACCAAGACCCTTCTTTTCCTTGTTATCAGTAGGAATGACAAGTTGTCCCCGTCCTTTTGTATTGTTACTCTTAATTACTTCGAGAGCATCTTTATACGAGGAAATCGACGTTCCTATTTCTGATTGGTTGTCATTGCTCACCGAAAGTGGTTGGAACTGGGTTCCTACAACCTCCTCTGGTTCTACACAAGTGGATGACGATAAGTTACTCACGATCAAGGGTTGCTCTCCATAGACTGTGACCAGTTGGTCGTTCTTGACGAACTTCAGTTTCTGGTGAAGTGTCGAAGTGACTGCCCCTGCCTCATGTATCCAAGATCTTCCTAACAAACAACTGTATGCTGCCCGGATGTTCATGACCTGGAAAGTGACTAGAAAAGTGTGAGGACCGATAGTTATGGGAAGGTCGACTTCGCCGATAACTGTTTTTCGGGATCCGACATTTGACGATGACCTTAATGCCTCTCATCAGAGATCCTTTAAAGGATAGTCGCATTAGAGTGGACTTTGGCATTACATTCAGAGCTGATCCGGTGTCTACCAGTACGCTGGCTAAAGCATCGTCCTGGCAGATGACTGTAATGTTGAGTGCCATATTATGATGGGTTAATTGTGATTTACCCCCCTGACATATGAACGTGTTTTGGTTTACCCCCCCCCCCCCCCCCCCCACCGTTGCCATAGGCAGGTTTTGGCAACGATTTTTTCAAAAAAACCGTTGCCTAAAGGCATGTAGGGGGGTAAATCAAAACTCGCTCATATGTCAGGGGGGTAAATCACAATTAACCCTATTATGATTTTGGCCCTCTTTCGGCAGTTCCTCATCACTAAACCCCAAGTTGTTGCAGGAAGTGATGTTGGAGATGATGATGTCGAATTGTCTTATTGTGACATCTTGTTCCACAAAGGCTTGCTCTAAGACTTTCTGTAGAGCCTTCCTGTGAGCTTTAGAACTGAGTAAAAGAGATAGCACAGAGATTTTTCAAGGAGTTTGCAACAGTTGATCAATAATGTTGTATTCAATCTTCTGGATGAGCTTCAGCATCTCATCATCGTTCTTGGAAAGGTCGGGATCAATGGATTGACCGACTGGTTGATCGAGAACTTCTGTCTGAGGTTCCTTTTCTCTGGTAGGTTCTCCAACTCCTCGGTTGAAGATTCGACCGCTCCGTGTTACTCGACTGATGTATGCAATATTCACGACTGAGGGTAATGGAGTTTCCTTTCCATTCTCAATTGTTGTTGCACCGTATTTGTAAGGGATAGCTTTATCGGATTTGTACAGTACTGGTCCCGGCAGATAGATAACTACAGGATCCTTTTGATTTTTCTGACTATTATATCCGGCCTCAATTGGTTCGAGATTGAGTATCTTTCCGCTATTGAGAGGAACCCTCGATTCATGGAGTAAAGGAATTATGGCACATACATCTTTGGGCACTTCTCGTTTAGGGACGAAGGCAACTTCTTTGCCTCGAGTGGGATGATAGTCTGACATTGAACCAGAGCTTGACCATGGTTGAATCTCCTTATGGTCCAACTGACTTTGGAGGGCTGCTCGCACGAGGTAGCATCCTTGGTTATCCTCTGAGCAAACTCTACAGCGCTCATAGTTGTGTGGTGGCACCCGGCCACGTTCGCTTTGTATGCAGTGTAACCTTACTAGATATGTCTCCATTGATCGAACATCCTGACTTTGATGCCTAGTAGGGTTCCCATCAATCATACTGACTTGTTGTGTGTCTTCATCTAGATAGATCGGAAGCCACCTGTAGTTCAACAAGTGTTGTAGTGTTCTTTGAACGAGTGCACATCCTTGGTCACCCTCACGACACACTTTACAGTTCTGATAATCATGCAAAGTCAGAAAACTGAGTTAAACTTGCTTAGCGTGTAATTCCACTAAGCTGGTATTCATTAAGCGAATATCAAAAATTTGAATCATATTAACTTGATACTGACTTCTATCGCGGTAATCCTGAATCCATCCAAGATCCATCTGACACTGGAGGGCCTATTGTACAAAAGAGCATCCCTGATTATTTACCGAGCAAATCAGACAGGAATTATAATCGTGTCGTGGCAGATCATGATGTTGGCTTTGCCTAGAGTGCATTGCCACCAAGTTGACATTTATCGCACAGATGTTGTGGTTTTGAATGATGTTGGAATTTGTATAAGTCATGTTGACCTCACGAATTCGGTGATCTTGGATCCATCCGAGATCCATCTGTTCCTGTAGAGCTGATTACACCACAGAACATCCTTGATCGTTTTTAGAGCAGATATCACCCTGGTGATAGTTATGAGACGGTACGTGACCGTATCCACTCTGTCTGCAATGCATCTTGACCAGGTTGGTTCCTAATAAGAGTACATCGTGAATCTGATAATTGTTATTAGATCCTCCCTCTATCAAATTAACTGCAGCTTTCTCGTGTTGAGGCAACAGGTTCGTCTGAACATTTGGATTTGTATCCTTGAAGGATAGGACCCCGCTCCTGACAAGCTTCTGTACGTCGGATTTGAAGCTGAGAGAGTTTTCTATGTTATGCCCTAGTCCTCCTTGATGGTAAGGACAAGTCTGATTTGTTTTGAACCAAAAAGGTGGATTCTCTGGTATCGCAAGAGGAGCCCTGGTTTAGACGTGCCCCTTGACCAGTAGTAGTGGAAACACTTCTGCGTACAACATTGGTATAGGGTCGAACCCTGGTGGTCACGTTGTACGGTTGTTATTGTACTGAGAACGAGCTTGCTGAAGAGGTTGTTGTGTCTTTTGCTGATATGGTTGTTGATTCGGTTGGCTGTGAGCAACCTGAGGTTGATACGTCGGAACAGGCGCAGGGTTGATAGCAGGAGTTACAGCTGCTACTGGCTGGTACCGTTGCCTTTGCTTTCTGAGAGAGATATTGCCAATATCTTGCTCTTTTTTTTAGGGAAAACACTACTGTATCTTTTGGTACTGCTTGATTGTTCGGTATCTTTGACCAGACGTCCTTCTCGGACTGCTTCTTCAAGACGAACTCCCGTGCCCACCATCTCAGTAAAGTCGCTGGACGCACTGGCGACCATTCGGTCGTAGTAAAATGAGCTCAAGGTTTTCAAGAAGATTTTTGTCATCTCTTTTTCCTCAAGAGGTGGACAAATCTGGGCGGCAATTTTACGCCATCTTTGAGCATATTCCTTGAAGGTTTCCTTGTCTTTCTGTGACATGGCTCTGAGTTGATCTCTGTCCGGTGCCATGACCAGGTTATACTTATACTGTTGAACGAAGGCAGCGCCAAGATCTCTGAAAGTGACGATCTTAGTGAGGATCAAACCCATGTACCATTTGAGTGTGGCACCGATTTAACTATCTTGGAAATAGTGGATCAGTAGCTGTTGGTTTTCTGTCTGAGTTGACATCATTCGAGCGTACATCACCAAATGACTTTGAGGGCAAGAGTTACCCTTGTATTTTTCAAATTCGGGCACCTTGAATTTGTACGGAACTTTCACATTGGGGACCAAACAAAGGTCTGCGGCGTCCCTTCCGAATAGATCCTGACCGCGAATGGCATGCAGTTCCTTCTGCATTTCTAGGAATTATTCCTGGAACTCATTCATTCTGTCGTACATACTTTTATTTCCACCAGAAGGTATCTGTGGACTCTGCCCTTCCGGGACAGTATGTACCACGGGTGGTGGTATAGTCATTAAGACAATGACTCTTGGTGCTTCTCTCTCCCAAAGTTTGTAACCTTCAGGAGTTACTGCCATGCCGCTTGCATCTTTGCTTTCCCAAAGTTTGTAACCTTCAGGCCCAGCGGTTCCTGCTGCAGTTTCCGGATCTTCCGTGATCGGCGGAATATATCCTTCCGGGATATAGTTGAGTGGCATGCCCCAGGGACGATCTTTAGGCATGTTATACCGAGGATCATACTTTTCCACTATAGGTGTCGATGTGATCTCTGAGATCACAGTCCTTTGTATATGAGCTGCTGCCATAGCTTGCATGTCATTGTGAAGTTTCCTCAGATCTTCTTTCAGGGCGTCGAGTTCTTGTGTCAACTCTCTGTTCTCTTCCTCGAGATTATCCATTTTCTTTTGTCGATTGGCCCGAGTATTGTACGAATGAGACAGTTTGACTCTAGAATCGAGACACAAACGTGAGATTCGTAGGTAAGAAGAATGTGTTATGTGAGAATGATGAATGATATGCAATGATTATATTAATTGTTTGTTTAATCAAAGGAAACATCGACAATTGGATTGCAAATATCATACAGTGGGGAAACCCCGTTTTATTGAATTCAAAGATTGCGGAAATGGAAATACAGTAATTTACAAAGTGTTGTAAAAGGAAATGTCTAAACTTATGGATCCTGAGTCCTCTCTGAAGAAGGCTCAGGTGCTGGTTCTGGTACTTTCCTTTTCTTTGACCGGGGCTCTTGAGTCGTTGTCGGGTTGTCATTCCTTTGCCAAGTGAAAGGAGCGAGCAAATTCCTTCAGTCTTCTTGATTCTCTACAGCATGTTGCTCTAAAATCTCGATCAGAGCATCCTTTTCTTTTAACAGTTGATGTATTTTGGTACACTCCACATTTAGAATACGGTACTTATTTTTCCAAGACTTCTTCACCTGTTGAACTTTATTGAGGGTGACCTGGAGTTTTTCTGTATCAAACATAAAATAAAGGACACATTCCTTTAACAGGAGAACTTCTTGATGAGGGTAAGACATCCTCAGTTTAAGAGCTCTAGTTTGTACCCAGTGGAGATAAGGTTCCACAGAGACACAGTCTGGTTTTCCTAGAGACTCTCTTCTGTTCCTGTGAACATGTTTCCAGGCATGCACTATTTCTGTCTTTAGTGCCCTGTCATTTTCTCCTTCCTTGAAGAAAAGACCTTCCAGATGAACATTACGCGAGACATGTCTCATCGGGTATTCGAATTGACGACGAACTAAAGCTGGATGATAGTTGATCCCTCCTTTAATTCCTATGAGGGGTACATTAGGGAAGTTTCCACAACGGTCAATGATTCTTATCCCGTCATAGATTCGATTATACCATCGATGTCAGAGCTGGTAAGAGACATGATTCTCTGCGACCAACGTAAAGTACTCTTATGATCCCAAAATGCAGCAGACTTGGGCAAGTGAGAAGTGAACCATTTGTACAACAGGGGTACACAGCAGGTGATCATTCCTCTGTTGTACAAATTCCGTAAGTGAATGATAAGCATCTGCGAGCAAGGTTGGTACGGGGTTCCCAATCAGAAAAATCTTAATGGCATTGATATCAACGAAGTTATCAATGTTGGGAAACAGAAATAACCCGTAGGTGAGCAAAACAAAGATGCTCTCGAAAGCAGTCACGTTCCCTATACTAGCAAAGTACAGAGCTTTCATTATCAAAAACTTGGCTGGTAAACCTTGGATTCCACCCTTAATGGTCATGTGAGTCCTGACTTCTGACTCATCCAAATAGATTTCTCTTGCAATGATTTGATCCTTTGGACTTTCTTCCAGTCCAGAAAAGGGAGCTTGGTCAATGATGGGTAAATCAGTCAAGTGAGAGTACTCCTCCAGTGTTGGTGCAAGTTGATAATCCGAGAATGTGAAACAGTGATAAACTGGATCGTAGAACTGAATCAGAGTAGACATTATTCCTTCAATTACATGGACCCTTAACAGAGACAGCAGTCCTCCGTACTTAGCTCTGAAAGCATCGGGGTTGGTGATCATCCTTGAAGGTGTACTTGTGAGTCTTCCTTCTACCGAAATCCATAACGCAATCCTTCTCTCTGACATCTGCAATCATTGTCTTAGTTTAATTTGAAAAGAGAGAGACTAGAAAAGAAGATTTTATTTGTTTAAAGTTTTTTAATGAAATGAATGCATGAATGCAGCGCACAAAAACATGGGGTCAAAGGTTCGGTGTCATGAAGTCATGGCTCTACCTATCCCCAAAGGTTGTACTGGTGATGTTTTATACATGTCCTCTAAATCATTGACCCCCATTGGGATAACAACAGCAGGCTGGCTCACTCGAGCGAGCTGCAGTATCTTAGAGTAATCTCAAATGACGGTAGTATCGCGTGATAACTATTTTCGATAGCTTTCGCACTACAAAATAGTAACATGGTCTCAGCCTACTAAATCCTCAGTTTCATGGACACCACAATCGAACAATATGCTTTCAACAATCGAAGTCGTTTAGACATTGAATTTGCAAAGGGTATCTCCATTGATTCGATGGTCTACCGGGGTCTCTTATTTGGGAGTCACTCCCTGTAAGATTACCCGTCTAATGCCATCACTTATCTTAGGTGTCACTCAAACTTTCCAGATGCGAAATCACTCGCGGTCCCATTAGCAGAAAAGTAAACACGGATATCAATTAGGAAAAGCGATATATATATATATTTATTCCTAAAACTAACATCCTAGACCACTTAAGGGCAATAATCCTAGTCCTATACAGACAATGACTCCCCATCAGAGTCGCCATTTTACTGTTGGAAAATGGGGACGATGCCCCAAAGATCATTCTAAGGACTCCCCAGTAGAGTAACCATTTTACTGTAGCGAGCGATTTTTGTCGGTGACGCGACCACCTTATCGCTGGTTTTTGGGTTTCTCCCCACAATGAGGAGGGGGTGATACTTTCTAATTTCTTATTTTTCCCGTGAAGCTGGAAGGGAAAGGGAGGCTATCTAAAACTAACCTTGCACGCAAATGTTTAACTGAACAAATGCTTAAAGAGATTGCGGGATCTGGGGTCAGGTTATACAATGGGGATTTGTCAATTACCCATCCTATATGTAGTTATACACATGATATTAGCTTTAGGTTTCGCTTTATACTTGATGGTGTTTATCCGTTAATGGGTTGGGAAAGTTTCTTGGGAAGTATGAGTGAGTGAATGAGTTTTTGTTGATGTTCGGGTGATTTTGGTAATGTATTGGACCTAAGTTTTAATTGGTATGAAGGTACTGGACCTAGAGTTTTTGATTAGTATGCTCGCTCAGATTTCGCAATCTTATGCCTACGTATTCCCGTTTAAACGAAACAGGGAAATCAGAACAATCGTAGTTCCTCCTATTTTAAGGGAGGAAAAGATGATGTTTGGTGTCTTGTTCAAAGCCCAAGATTGAAGCTAAAAGGTTATTTATTTGTGTCTTGTTCAAAGCCCAAGATTGAAGCTAAAAAGGGTGACTGAGAGAGAACTTGTCATCTCTAAATAGGGATTGGACTTCCTCTGAGGGGATTGTTGATTTTTGTGTGCCTTGATCAAAGCCCAAGGTTGAAGCTAAGAGGTTGACTGACTCCACTAGGGAATTCCTTATACAAAGCATAAGAGGATACTGGGAAGGCTGACTCAATGAGAGAGGGTTTATATATGTCTTGTACAAAGCCCAAGATTGAGGCGAAAAAGAGACTGACTCTTTGGGGATATCATTATACAAAGCCTAAGAGGAGGCTAAAAGTTTGACTTTTCCGGGGAAAATATTATGTCTGTCTTGTACAAAGCCCAGGATTGAGGCTAAAAAAGGGATTTTGACTCCGCCGGGGAGATTTGTATATGTCTTGTACGAAGCCCAAGATTGAGGCTGAAAAAGGGATTTTGACTCCCCGGAGAGATTTGTATATGTCTTGTACGAAGCCCAAGATTGAGGCTGAAAAAGGGATTTAACTGACTTGGATGAGGATATTTTTATGTGTCTTGTACAAAGCTCAAGATTGAGGCTGAAAAGAGTATGACTCTGCTAGAGAGTATTATCTGTCTTGTACAAAGCCCAAGATTGAGGTTGAAAAGAGGATTGGCTCTGCTTAGGGAATTTATTTCTCGAAGCCTAAAGAAGGCTAGGAGGAATTGACTCCACTGGGGAAGATACTTGTCCCAAGCTTAAGAGAAGGTTATGAAGATTTATGTCTTGTACAAAGCCCAAGATTGAGGCTAAAAGGGTTTGACTCAACAAGAGAGTGCTTTTATTTGTCTTGTACGAAGCCCAGGATTGTGGCTGAACAAACTGGAGAAATCATTCTTCCTAAGAGGAGGATAACTTCTGTTAGGGGAAATCTTTATATCAAACCTAAGAGGAGGCTGAAAAAAATTTGACTCAACAAGAGAATGCTTTTATCTGTCTTGTACAAAGCCCAAGATTGAGGCTAAAAGAGTTGACTCAACAAGAGAGTACTGAAAGGTGATTGACTCAATAAGAGAGTCTGCAAAGGTGATTGACTCAACAAGAGAGTCTGAAAGTGATTGACTCAACAAGAGAGTCTGAAAGTGATTGACTCAACAAGAGAGTCTGAAAGTGATTGACTCAACAAAAGAGCCTGAAAAGGTTAGATCTGCTGGGGAGAATCATTGTACAAATCCCAAGAGGAGGCTGACTGCGCTGAGGAAAGGTCATTATACAAAGCCTAAGAGAAGGCTAGCTTCTGCTGAGGATTATTGAGATCCCGAGTTAGGTCCAAGTGGGGAATCAACTCTTGCTGATGGTTACAGAAGAGTTGGGGTATCAGATACCTTGAGGTTCTGATTTGGGATAGCATTATTATTAGCCTTTTGGCCCTGGCCGGGGATTTTTAGGAGAGAGACTGGGTTTTAGAACCCATGGATTTTAACTTTACAGAAGATTTATCCAGAGTCACCGGGGTTTCTTCCTATATTTGTAAGTAACTTGAGAATATCTTTGAGACTCAAGGGGATTAGACTGTCCAAGTCTACTGGTGTGGAAGAGTTTTATCTTTTGTATGATGCCCAAGAGGAGGCGGAGTTTTAAGGGATGAGAATCAACCCTAAATTGGTCTGATATTTGACACTGGAAAGACCGCTCTAGCAAAGGATGACTAAGTTCTGTCTTATACCTTTAGGAGGTCTTTAGGGTACTTGTATTAAGCCCAAGAGAAGGCATGAAAACTTCTAAGAAGCCGGAGGGTCCTTGTGCAAA
Source organism: Lathyrus tuberosus (assembly GCA_022829125.1). Taxonomy (NCBI): domain Eukaryota; kingdom Viridiplantae; phylum Streptophyta; class Magnoliopsida; order Fabales; family Fabaceae; genus Lathyrus; species Lathyrus tuberosus. The sequence continues at coordinate 2,439,123 of JALAZF010000584.1, read as the reverse complement.
GCCCAAGAGGAGGCGGGGATGCTTTTAGGAAGCCTGTGAGTCCCAAACCAAGAAAAGTTCAAGAAATGCTATTCACCGAGAATAGAACATTTAGTGAAAGTTCTGAGGTCTGAAGAAACTCAAGAGATGCTATTCATCGAAAATAGTTCAACTCTGGGGAGTATAATTTCTTTGACAATTTCTAGTAGTGACAGCCTGAGAAAAGGTTCACGAAGAATACTGCCTTTGTCTTTGTTCCATATTGTTTAAGCCCAAGAGAAGGCAAGACTGTATCTGAAAATCCTATGGGGATCTAGTTTTGGCTGTATCCAAGGGTGACCAACTGGCTTTACCTAGTTCTAGACCTAGTTGTCGGGGAAAACTCTAAATAGTTATACTAGTATATATATACAATTGATATATGACAAATATTTGAAACGGATATGAAAGAAGGACTTACAGTGCGCAGCTTCCCACAATACAGTTATATATATATATATATATATGAAAGCGAGTAAATTGAAGCTGTTAAAACTTACAGGTGAGCAAGCTTCCATGTTGTATTGTTAGTTGTTCAAAGAAATTAAAGAAAGTTTTGATAACAACATGTATATTTGAATCTAAATCAAAAGAGAAGTTGTTTTTGAAAAGATTGTTGGGACTTATACTCAAGGAGAGACCCAAGTTTTAACAGTGATCGCACCGTTGCTTTGAATATCGTATCGGGACTTATACAACGGCTGAGGCCCAAAAATGTTTATTTACAAAAGAGTTGGGTCTTACAACTCAAGGAGAGACCCAAAAGTGTTTTTGTACAAGTGATGGGGCTTACAACTCAAGGAGAGGCCCAAAGAGGTTTTTTGTTTGAAAAATGGCGATCGCGCCGAGATTTTTTTATCGTGTCGGGACTTATACAATATCTGAGGCCCAAAATGGTTTTCGTTAAAGAGGATTGGATCTTACACTCTATTAGAGGCCCAAAGAGTTTGAAAATGAATAAAGATGGGTCTTATAGCTCAAGGATAAGTCCAGGTGTTTTTGTTAAAAAGGCGACGATCGCGCCGAACTTTTGAAAATATACAGAGGGACTTATACAATGTGTGAGGCCCAAAAAGGTTTATTTACAAAGGGATTGGGTATTACACTCTATTTGAGGCCCAAAAGTGTTTTAGAATTCAAAATCAAGAGGAAACCCTAATTTTAAATAAAAATGTTATTTTTCAAAGGAAATTTAATGAAAAAAATGATATAAAATAATAAATATATTCAAAAATAAGTTATACACCTTGAAAAATATTTTGAAAACTCGTGTTTAATTACATGAGAGTTTGAAATTCAATTGGTTTTGAAATATCAAAGTGGGAATTTCATTTTAAAATGTTTAAAAAAACAAAATGAAATTAATTACAAAAATTATAACTTTATTAAATAAATAATATAAATTGGATTTTTTTGTAAAATAAAATATTTAAATATTTTAGTGAATTTTGAGAAAAAGAATCAATTCAAAAACATAAATATTCAGAGAGAAATTAATTTTTGAATCAATTAACAAAAATAACAAAATATTCAACTATTCAAAAATTTGAAAAAGGGCGCCAAGAACACCAAGTTCTTGCCTGCGCCCTCTGTTTTTCCATATTTACATTTTCTCACTTTTCTCTGTGATTTCTCAATGGTTTTGCACGATTCATGTACCAATCTTGCTTGTTTTTGAACAAGGATCACAACCATATAGATTAATTGCATTTATTTTGAGTATTGAGTGAGAAATCAGAAGAAACTCTCAAGAACTGTAATTTCAGCATGAACACCATGAAATTCCATACACAACTGATTCATGGCAATTGATTAAGGGTTATCACTTCATACATGATTAGGAACATATGGCAAAATTATTGTGCAGTAAAATATGAATGCATCATGGAGTTTAAAGAGCTCATGCTTACCTCTGGCAGCTGGTGATTGAGTTTGATGATGGAGGTGTTACAGTTAGGTTCCAATGATCTGGACAGCTTCCTTAGGTGCTATGGAGTGTGTCTGAATGCTTGGAGTGAATCGAAATGATCTGGAACTTGAGATGGTACCCCAACTGCAAATCTGTCAAGAACTTGAGCAATTGGCTGGTGATTTTGAGAATCTGATGTTCCATATGTGATTTTGTGCTATGGATCACTTCTATATGTTATATGTGAGGTGTGTGAACCATTGGTTTGGTTGGATTTGCTCTCAAACTCAAAACCCGATAGTGACTTGAGTTTGAAGGCAAAATTAGAGTGAAAGTGATGATTCTGAGAAAGGCATCTGTTTAGGACCTTTGGTGTACTTAATTTGAGCACAAATGAGCTCTATTTATAGTAGATCAAATTTGTTTTGGCATCTATAGTGTTTGGCAGCTTGGATCAGATTGTGTTGAATGCCTTAATTCTTTAATCAAGGGTCTCCTCTAGCCATTGACTTGTGCCAAACTTTGTAGGCATAGGTCCTCTATTGTGTGAGCTTATCTTAACTCATTTGGCTGATCATGGACTAATACATGCCAACTCTATGCATCCATTAAATGTCTCAAAACAAAATTGGATTCTTGAGGCATCTTTAGCTTTTTAGGTTTGGCATGGCTACTTTTGGAATCTTGGACTTGGGAGGCTTATGGATCAGTGTTTGTTCCTTGGTTGTTCCCCCTTAAGGTGTGCAGATGGATAACCATGTTTATTTTTGCACAATTTGATCAAGTCGAGCCATAATGCACAAATCTTCCTTGCCAAGACAGTTTGCAGCATGGCATGTTGCAGCTGTCATAACCCCAAGCTCAGGTGGAGTTTGATGGAGTTCTTGGTCATTTTGGAAAGTTGATATATCCTATTTCAACATGATGTCCAACTTTAGTTTTGATCCAACTTGAATTACAATGAAAAATGCCTCTACATTTTGGAAAAAATAAGGCAGATTCTGACTTAGTGAAAATTTCACTAAGTGTTGGAAATGTGTCATTTTCATGTTTTTAGTCATTTTGATCAGTCCATAACTTAAAATCCATGAGGAATTGGAATGAGATGTAGTTGACACTTTTGAAGTATGTAATGAGAGCTACAAATCCAGCTTTGAACCATCCAAAATGGTTGCTTGGATCTCAAGTTATGGTTCTTGGAAGTTGGTACCCTAGCCACTTTGTTCTATAACTTAGAAAAATTCTAAGTTTTTATGGTTACCCCTTTTACAAGTTAACTCATTTTCTTTGGTTTTTCTTGATGAATGATGATTCAGATCACATATTAACATTTTTTTAGGGTTAAAGAACCTTGGTTGACCAAAAATTCAAAAAGTCAAACTTTGGATTTTTGTACAGTTGACTTTTTCCTCAAAACCCTAATTGTGGTCCTAATGAAATTGAAACTTGTGAATCAAGCTTCTTGGATCAATCCATTGTTGCAAATGGATCAATGTAGTGTATTGGAGACCCTCAAACCATGTCTTGAGGTTTTGGCTCAAGCTTTGTCCCAAAAGTCAACTTAGGGGTGAATTAGGTCAAGAAACCTTAATTCCTGATTTTTGGTAAATGAACCCCCTGAGGTTAAATTGACTTAATGATTGTGTCCATGAGGTCCCTTAGAGTATATTGGGTTGTTGTTTGAAGCATTGGCTCATGCCCAGAGGAAAATTTCCATCTGGAGGCCTTGGTCAACCAAAACCCTAATTTGGTGACACTGACGATCTTGAGGCTTTATCCACTTGGAATGTTGCAACCTTGTGCTTGATTCTTGATGTGGGAGTCCTCTTGATCCTTTATAGGTGTTTGAGAGGTTAGATAAGTTGAAGATCATGTCATTCCTTAATTGATCCTTTGTCTAAGGCTCTGAGAGGGCTTGAAGCCCTAATTCTTGACTGTAGCGAATGCTCAAACATCTCTGAGGAGATTGATGAGGCATGTAGGTACATCCATATTGTGATGGTGATTTTCCCAATGATGGGAAATCTTGGTGGTCAAAATTTGGGGTATGACACCAATGCAGATAACCGTTGGTCCAGCGCTGGGGGCGCATTATAAATACCATCTTCCATAAGAGTGTCAGGTATTCTAACTTTCTACACTTTCTCTACTTGCTCTCTCTCTCTCTCTCTCTCTCTCACTGAAACTTACTTTAGCATCGGAGTACCTTACAGGTACATCCCCCATCCTCTTCTCCACCACCGGCGAATTAGGAGCTCACGACGTGTTATTAGTTGCTGATCTCTTTTCTGATCTGGTAAGATCAGTGGCGTCGTCTGTGGGAACCTTATGCTTCCTCGTTCTTTCTTACTCAGAAATCCAAGAACCAAAGCAAACCTTTAACTTCCATCGATCATGGCCTGCCCACGCGTTGACGATAACGTCCATGAATCCGCTTTCACCACCTTCACCAACGGCGATGACTACGACCCCAACGTGGTTGTCCCAGTTGAGGAAGGTGACCCTAGGGACGGTCACACTGCCTTTCCCTTCCCCGACGATGCAGCCTTCAATGCCGCCCAATGCATTGACAATCCAACTAATCTCTTGCCAATTCCTGTGCCGCCCAACGCCGACCCGACCATGGTGGCCTTATTCACGGCGATCAACCAGGCGAACCTGGTGATTTTCCAGTAGAACGAACAAATCGAGATGCAAGAGAAAGAACAACAATCGCGCTCTCCCCCACGGAGACATCAGCGCCCAGTTTCTTGTAGCCTGTCCCCGCGACGACGAGAGACCAGTCCTCCCTCTCCCTCACGGAGATTCTAAAGGGATGAGTCACAGAGCCTCTCCCCGCAGCAACCTGGATGCCGCCCGCAACTAGAAAGACCTCAGCCCCTGGTTACCCAGAAGCGTGACCGAACTCCTCCCCGAAAAGAGCGATGCTCCCCGGCTCTAAAGAGAAACAAAGCTGGCGGGCAGACGGAGAAACCGAAGAGTCGACCTAGGAGCTTTTCACGCTGCGGCAGGAGCCCTCTGTACCACCCTTCCCCATCACAATCACCAATCAGAACCGACGAGGACGACCCCCGCGGTCCACTGTCCAGAGCCATCATGGAGACTCCTCTTCCCGTTGGGATGGAGAAACCCACGAGTCTGGTGACCTACGATGGCACGACCGACCTGGACGACCACATTGAGAGCATCAATGCGATGTTCTACTACTGCAATGTCCGGGGAGCCATAAAATATAGACTCTTCCCTACGACCCTTGGAAAGGGCGCGATGGCGTGGTACAAGAGCCTCGACCACAAATACATCACCTCCTAGAAAGAGCTAAAGACACAGTTCTCCTGGTACTTCACCGCCTCGCGGCGACATTTGAAGATGGAGGCATCCCTAGAGGCCATTATTCAGGGAAAGGACAAATCTCTCCGAGACTATATAGAGAGATTCAACCGAGAGGCCGTCCAGGTATCCACTACGGACGGTATGAAGATATACCTGATCGAGCGAGGGCTGCGACCCTGCAGCGATTTCACCAAGGCGGTTGGTATCGAAAGGCCTTGCACACTGGACGAACTCCTCCACAAGGCTCGGGCCTACATCCAATACAAGGAGAAGAAGGATGCTGATAACGCCCGCGACTCGCAGAACCAGGAGAGTGCCAAAGTCTCTAGGCACAAAGACTCTGTAGCTCTTCGACAAGGCAGGGAAAAAGAAGAGAAGATACGCCCCGCGACTCCAGGGAACACAGGGGGCCAGCAGACCATTTCTCCGAGTACACACAACTCACCGTTTCCTGCGAGTGCATTCTTGCCGAGTGCATTAACTCAAAATTCCAAAGGGATGGGGACCGCTTTCCAAAGTTGACGCCCCCCCCCCCCAAGCCCAACTTTGACAAGTCCAAGTATTGTCAGTTCCACAGGAGCCACAAACACTCCACAAAAGACTACATCCATCTCATGGATGCAATCGAAATCCTGATCAAGGAAGGGAATCTAAAGCAGTAAACTAGGAGGAAAAAAGCTCTTCGACAGGAAGCCCGCGAGGCGAAGAGGGTCGAGGAGGTGACACCACCCTCCGACAACGTTGGGCTGTAGGTCACCCTGTGTGCCTCCCGACTGGAGAACTTCTACGTCCCCTAGGATGCCGACACACCTTTGTCCGCTCATAGCCCATGGGAGAGCTTCCCCGCCGCCATGGTCATATCCGACGGAGGGTTCAACTAGCTCTCTGTGGGGTCAGTGAAGAGGAAGTTTGACGAGCTAATCGACGCAAGCTCGAAGTAGAACGCTACCCTCGACAGGTTCGAAGGAAAATCAAGCCTGATCACCTTCTACCTTGAGAAGCTATTGGGTGGTGCCCCTAATTCCTTCATTCCTCTATTGATCAGAGCCTAGATGGCAAACTTCGACGTCTGCCGTATCCTCGTCGACCAGGGGAGCTTAGTCGACATAATGTATGCTCACCTGTTTACCACTCTCTAGCTCGACGAGAGGCATCTGACTTCATACGTCGGCTCTGACTTGGAAGGCTTCAATAGCACCTCCATGAGGCCATGGGGCTATGTTGAGCTGCTCGTCACTTTTGGGTCCGAGGAGACTGCCAGGCAGGTCAAAGTCGGCTTCCTGGTGATAGAGTGCCCCTCTCTATACCAATTAATTTTAGAAAGGCCAACCCTGGCCGAGTTGATTGTAGTACCATCCACATTCCACATGAAGATGAAGTACTACACGGCCAGGAGTCGAGTCGTCACCCTCCACGGGGATGTTGAAGATGCCAGAAGGTGTTTTGAGGCGGCCACCAAGAGGTTGAACTCGATCAACATCACTCCCAAGACTACCAGCAAGCCAGCCCGCACCGAGGAGCAGAAGCCATTGTCATGCGTTAACTCGGTCGACCTCGACAACCGCTTCCCTAGCAAGCAGGAGTAGAACGAAATAGCAACTAACACACCTCTAGTAAATGGTGGCAACGGTCAGCTTCTCCATCCCGTGCACCCCATTCGAGATGGAAACTTCGAGCTCATCACTCTCGATGACGACCCCGACAAGAGCATGAAGATTGGCACAGGACTCACCGACTTGGCGAGGAAGCAGCTGAAAGCCTGCCTTAGGGAGAATGCTGGCCTATTCGTATGGAGCGCTGCGGAGATGCCCGGGTGTGAGCCCGACGTGGCCTGCCACCAGCTTACCATAGATCTGGCCGCTAGGGCCATAGTACAATGTATGCGTAGGCAGTCTCCCGAAAAAGCGGAGGCTGCTCAGTTAGCTGTAAAAGACCTCCTAGAGGCAAATTTTATTAGTAAAGCCCAGTACACAACCTGGCTCTCAAATGTTGTACTTGTCAAAATATTTAATGGAAAGTGACGTATGTCTGTTGATTATACCGATCTCAATAGGGCCTACCCCAAAGATGCATATCCCTTGCCTAACATCGACAAATTGATCGACAATTATGCAGGTTTTAAAGTATTGTCATTCATGGTTGCATACTCAGGATACAACCAAATCCCCATGGTGAAGGCTGACAAGCAATATACGACTTTCATGACGAAGTCGAGCAATTATTACTACAACGTAATGCCCTTCGGCCTGAAAAACGTCGTCGCTACTTACCAACGGATGATGAACAAAGTCGTTCGAGGCAAGATCGGGGACATGCTCGAAGTCTACATGGACGACATGATCGTGGAATCACGAGAGGAAACCGACCACACTTCTTATCTCAGAAGAGTCTTCGACACGACAAGGAGATACAGGATGAGATTCAATCTAAAGAAGTGCACCTTCGGCGTTTGAGCAGGCAAATTCCTCGGCTTCTATTTGAGGGAGCGACGAATCAAGGCAAACCCAAACAAGTGTAGGGCTTTCTTTGAGTTCCCAACACCGAGCTCAAAGAAATCAATCAAATATCTGAATGGGATGCTCACCTCGCTGTCCCACTTCGTGGCCAAGTCTGCCCAACACGCACTCCCAATTTTCAAACTTTTGCGCAAGGATGCCACGTTCGAGTGGATCGAGGAGTGCGAGCAAGCTCTCCTCCACCTTAAACAAGTCCTTTCGCAACCCCCGGTCCTATCGTGACCGGAGAACAGGGAGACTTTATATTTGTACCTCGACGTCGTGACTGAGGCCATCAACGCGGCTCTCATTTACGAAACCCCCTAGGGACAAAAGCCAATTTACTTCACCAGAAAAGCCCTACAGGGCACCGAGATCAGGTACCAGCAAATCGAGAAGGTCGCTTTGGCCCTCATCAATGCGGCCAGAAGGTTGCGACACTACTTCCTGGGCCACACGGTCGTGGTTAGGACGGACTAACCCGTGAAGCAGCTACTCGGATGTCCCGACATTACGGGTAGGATGCTCAAATGGTCGCTCGAGCTCTCTGAGTTCGATGTCTAGTAGGAGAGCAGCAAGGCCCTCAAAGCTCTAGTGATATCCAACTTCGTCGCAGAAATAACCGCCCATATCTCCCTGACCGACAGAGCCCGCAAGTGGAGCATCTATGTCGACGGGGCATCCACCTCGACAGGAAGTGGAGCGGGAATTATTCTTGAGAACGAAGAAGGAATATTGATTGAGGTCTCCCTTGCTCTATCCTTCCCGACTTTGAACAACCAAGTCAAGTACAAGCCCTTCCTCGCTGGGCTGCGCCTAGCCGAGGACCTTGGCTCGAAGAAGGTAAAGATATTTATCTACTCCTAGCTCGTCACCTCTAAGGTGAGGGGAGAGTACCAGGCCAAAAAACGACAACCTCGTCGAGTACTTCGCCCTGGTAAAACAGAGGATGAAAGAGTTCGACTACACGGAGGTAAAGCATGTTCCCCGTGAGCATAATATCAGGGCAGACATCCTTTCGAAGCTCGCTAGCACGAAGAAGAAGAGTGGAAACAAGTCTATCATCCAAGAGGTACTTTCTCAGCCAAGCATCAAGAAACCCACCTCGACTGTTGACGTAAATGCCATCGGCGACAGCAACTGCTAGATGACCCCGGTATACATGTACCTCAGCACGGGGGAACTGCCCAATGACTCGAAGGAGGCTAGCGTAGTCAGACGCCTAGCTTGCTCTTACGTCTTGATCGAGCATAATTTACACATGTCGGGATTCTCCATCCCTCTCCTCAAGTGCGTTGAGGAATCCAAGATCCCCCACATACTTTAGGAGATCCACAGAGGGATCAACGCCCAATACCTCGGCGGACGATCTCTCGCCCGGAAGGCTCTACGAGTAGGATACTACCGGCCCATCAAGTATCAGGACGCGAAAGAACACGTCAAGAAGTGGGACAAGTACCAACGACACGGGGACATGTACCTAGCCTCGCCCAAAGAGCTCAAAATGCTCTCATCCCCATGGCTTTTCGCCTGGTGGGGGATGGATATCCTCGGGTCCTTCACCATAGAGTCATACCAGAACAAATATTTGATAGTCGGTGTTGACTACTTCACGAAGTGGATAAAGGCCGAGGCCCTTGCCAAAATCACAACACACAACATACTCCAATTCTACAAAAGGAACATACTTGCACGGTTCGGTGTGCCTAAGGCGATTGTCACCGTCAATGGGACACAATTCACCGACAAAAACTTCCAGGACTTTGTTACCAAACTAGGCACGATGCAACATTTCACGTATGTCGAGCACCCGCAGATAAACGGGCTGGCTAAGGCCGCAAACAGAGTGATCCTGCGAGGACTAAAGCAAAGACTAGGCGAAGCCAAAAAGAGGTGGGTCGAGGAGCTACACAGCGTCCTCTGGGCCTACAGGACCACCCCACGCTCGACCACCAGGGAGACCCCATTCTGACTAACGTACGGAACTGAGGCAGTTATCCCGATAGAAATATGAGAACCCTCTAGGAGGACCAAATCTCCTCTCGACGGGGAGATGAACGACGAGGCACTGAGGGAGGAGCTCGACCTGGTCGAAGAAATCCGGTCGGAGGAAGCCCTCCGCGAAGTCTCACTCAAACAAAAGATAACTTTCTGACATGACAACAATGTCATTAAACGCAAGTTCCAGATAGGCAACCTAGTCTTGCAGAGAAACCAGAAAGACTCGCGCGAGGGCAAGCTCGCCGTGAATTGGGAAGGCCCCTACCGTGTCAGTGCGAAAATAAAAAACGGGGCCTGCTACCTCAAAAACCTACACGGGAAGGAAATTGCTCGACCATGGAATGCTGAAAAGCTCAAACAATATTATAGTTAAACACTGTCCTCGGCGTGCTTGGTTCGACCACGACGAAGTACATCCTGACCATAGGAGCGTGCTAAGGTATAAGCATGACTTCCAAATTTGAAACAAAAACACAAGAGTCCGCTCTCGTGTGTGCGAGCAGACTCTTGATCCGACGGGGACACCTCAACCAAGCTCTGTCATTGTCGTACCAATAAGGCCATCCAGCTCGCGATGGGAAGTTCACGCCACAAAGCAAAGACCTCAGCCGAGATCTTAGCTCCGTTACCGGTCGTAAACCTACTCTGGTCACTCGACTAGTTCCCCACACAGCCGAGAACCAATCATGTCGAGCAGAGGCCCCAATCATTTAACAAAAACAAGCAAACACAATATTGCATACATATCAACGAGGAAAATAAGTACTCGACATACAATGGCACACACACAACAGAAAAGCAAGCATGTATTGGAAATACAAATTAAACATCCATTTACAAACAGGCAAAGCCCAATATTCAAATATTACAAGCCATGGCGCGCAGGCCAGGCAAAATCAAAAATCAAAATGTGGCACGCAGGTCAAACAACTAAGTAAACTAAGCAGTTGCTTCCTATTCAGGCGGGGTCTCCTCCTCGGTTTGATCAGCTCCACTGTTGAGCCCAGCTGGAGCGACCATCTGACCATCGACCACCTGGTGAAAGGGCCTTATCCCCTCGGTAACGAGCTGAAGTCCAGGGTTAACAACCTGTAGTTTCTCCACCGCAGAAATAAAGCTCAGCTTGAAAGTTCTCAGGCAATCCTACTCGAGCTCCCGGATTCGGGAAACCAAATCACCCTGGGTTACCAAGAGCTTCTCCTTGGAGGTTTCATCCTCGGTGGCCCTTGTGGCGGCCTCCAGCTCAGTGATCCTCGCCTGAAGTCATTTTTTCTCCTCGTCGACCTCGGACACGTTCTTCTCCATCTTCTCCATCTCGCGGTAAAGTTTGATTTGAATCTGATACCTCTCTCGGTAGTCGAGGAAGTCACTCTATACCTTTTCCTTCTCTATCACGAGGGTGTTTCGCCTGCAATTTCTTGTGCTCAGGAAAAGGCCAGGTCCCTTCATTGAGAGCCAAAGTTGTCTCAAGGACTTTCAACATGGAGACCGCGTCCTCGGACAATGCCTTTCTTCTCGTATCCTTGTCGAGCGCCACAATCACCATGGATTCATCCTCGGGCACAATCAGGGAGTTGTCCCCGTCAAAGATCCCCCGGGTACAATGACAGGGAGGTAGCACGAACCTCTCCCCGGAAGCGTCCTTCAGAAGGTCGAAGATATCAGACTCCTCAAGGCGTTGTTTCTTGGTCGGAGGATCCTGAGAGACAGGGGACTGGCTTTCCTGGGGAGAGGAGGAACCCCCGACCTGCTGGTTGGCCTTAGCCATCTGCCAGACCTGGGAAACGCGACCCTTAGGAGCCTTCTTTGCACCTTTGGACGTTGCGAGCTTAAGTATACATTTTTGGATGTTCGACATCTGACCTGCAACAAAAAAGGAACGAGTAAATACAACAAGGAAAAATAAGCGGATACTCAAGTAAAGAGCACGCTCGTTACCTAAGAGCCTCAAGGCCTCCTCGTTGGAACCACACTCGAGGAGCACCTTAGTGTTGATTAAACGGGCCTCGAGGGTAATTTCCATGTTTTCGCCCAGATAAAGCTCCCGTCCTTGGTCACGCACTTGGCGGGAGGAAAACTGTCGATGAAGGCCACGATCTTGTCATAGGCAAGCATGTCCTCTTCATCCAGATCGTGGGGCTTCATGAGGTAGCTCTATGTCTATCTCTTAAAGTGGGCATGTTGCCACTCTAGGGGGAACTTTGCATCCAGGGTCTCTTCCCTATGCCCGTCCACGAGCTTCTCTACACGCTCGAATAGGGAGTTGACAGTGGCGTGTGTCACAGGCTTAACCAGGAAGCACATGTCCTTGAAGGACCGGACAGAGTTTAGATACACTTTAAAAAGCTTCCTCGGCTGCTTCAAGGATACCCAAATGTGTCGTCCATGGTGAGTCTGCCTCTGGAGATGGAAGAGATGGAAAAACAATGGGAGTGTAGCGCCAACGCGAAGGTGCTGGCACACGAGCTCGAACGCCCGCATGAACGCAATCGCGTTAGGGTGAAGTTGCGAGGACCCCGAGTCCAGCCACTGAAATACCTCGACTTGAAAATCGTTGAAGGGCAAGCGAAGCCCCGCTTCCCGAAAGGCAAACTCATACATCGGGAAGAGCTTCCCCGGGTAGGACGAGTAGATCTGGTCCATCTCCTTGGGCTTGTAAACCTTCCAGTTCGCAGATGTTCCTTTCTTATGTTTCTCGACAATGACGAAGGTGTCCTTATCGTCGAAGATGAAGCGCAAAGCAACAGTCAGGGCTCCAACCCGGCCCAGTCGGTTGGGAATTCACCGTCCGGGTTGGCCGGATTGTCTTCGACATCTACAACGACATCTTTTACGTCGATATGGTCCACGTGGACAACGACATCATCCTCGGGCTTTGGAGTCATTTAACCTAAAAAGAAGAAGGAAAAAATGAATTGGACGTTAAGAACAAATCCACCCTTCCACCCCAAATCAAGTGAAAGGGCGCATGGAAAGTGCGAGGATGCGCCCTCGACTAAAGCCCTCATCGACAAGCACGGGGCCATGAGGAACTTCTCCTCGACGTAAGGCCCGAAGCTCACGACTCGAGGTGAGTCTCCTCGACAAAAAAAACCTCGTGCCATGAGCATCAAAGGGAGCACATCTCCTCGATGCGAGTTCTTTTTCTAGCCCCCGCGGGGAGGAAGCCTCTGGCGTCAATCCAGCGAGGACGCTAAGAGTCTCATGGAGTCCCCGAGACCTTCATAGGAAACTTCATGAAGTTTCCTTGAATCCTCATTAACTCCCCGGTATCTTCATCAGAAACTTCATGAGTTCGTCTGGAACTTCATGGGCTCCTCGAAAGAGTCGCCGGAAACTTCATGAACCTCCCGGAAACTTCATCGGAGACTCAAGAAATTCCCTGGAAAATTCATAAAACGTCGAAAAACGCATAAACTCTGGAGAAAGAAAGAAGAACTTACTTGTACGAAGAAGATTCTGAAGATTATGACGGCGTAACAAGGGGGATGACGACAACAACGGTAGCGAACAAAAGATGGGAGAGCAGAGAAACCTTGAGGGACTTTGTGTAATACAGATCCCACATATCATTCGCATCTCATACCACAAATAAGATCACAAGCTTTGGTTCTCTTTCCTTCCTTTGTAGGTATGTTTTTTAGGGAGATCACCAAGCACCCCTATTTTCTTGTTTGCTTTATATTTGTTTATGTTTATGTTTACTAACCCTTAATTAAAATCCTAAAATATGTTTGTTTTTCCTTTACTAACTTTTTCAAAAGAGGTTAGGCTCAAGAATGTCAAATACCAATTCCTCAGCTCAAATGAAATTCATCTGAACAAAGTAAAAGTTGATATGCAAACAATTCAAAATCATTTGACCAAGAGTTTCCCAAGATTTGATTGTTTATTACTCAAGAAACCCTAAAGTTCATGTGTTTATTTCCATGCCTTCTTTGACAAGTCAAAAAAATTGAGCCAGAGCCAAGACAACACAACAAAAATCCATTTTTCTCATGTTTTGACTATGTTAATCGGTTAACCAAAATATGCCTAAAAGTGGTTAATCGATTAACACGTGTATTTTTTGGCTAAAAACAGAAAATTCAAATTCTGCAGCATTTTGGCACCAAAATTCACTTGTTTCATCATGAGAATATTCTAGATCACTTCCAAATAATTCCCCTACATAATCACAATTATTTCCGTCGTACACCCTCATTTAATCACACATGTGAGCCACTTGATCTTTGATTTTGCTTCTAATCCAATTTCCAAGCCTAGATTAAATTCCAAACCAAATTACAAACCACCAAAATTTCCAAGCCTAAATTCTATAAATAGAGGCCTCATTTTATTCATTCTACAAGCTTTTAATTGCCAAGTTCACCTTGCTAAAATTTCTCTCAATTCTCTTCAACTTCCAAATTCACCAAAAGCTCTTCCTTCATTAAAGTTAGTAAGCTTTCCATTGAAGCTTACTAATCTTTGAGCTAAAACTCCATCAAAACACATCTTCAACATCAAATTCTGTAGATCAAAGCTTTGGAGTGTGATTGTTGAAGTTGATTTGAAGCATTTTCAGATTTTGAAGTGGTAAACTCTTGTTCCACCATTGTTGTGCTTGATTGATCTTCCACAATGTGATCTCTTATTGAACTTTGTTGCTTGATTCTTTAAGCAACATTTTATGATTCCGTTGGTGTTAATTTCTCTTAATTTGATGGAATTTTTGTGCTCAATTGCATCCATGATCATGACGTTATGCTCCTCTTAAGACACTAATAAATACTTAAACACTAAAAAACTTGGTTCTCTTAATCCCGGACTATTGTGACCTTAAGCTTGGACCTTGGACCTTGGAATTAGGACTTAGATCTAGGATCCTTGCCCTTTGCCCTTGGAGATTTGAGACCTTGGACCTTTTGGTTTTATTCTTGTTTGTTTTGTCTGGAAATTTTCTGTGTGCAGGTGTTAATACTTTGACCTTGAAAATCATCTGATACATGACTCTCCTAATTGGCTTTCAACCCTTGGGAATACTTTGCTTTGACTTACTATGGCTTAACTTGGAAATTCTTTGGATGCTATATTTAATCTAGATTGTCATGCTTGTGGTTTAAATCCAAAAGGAAGATGATTGCTTATGTTGACTTCTTGTCAAGTGTTTGCTCCTTGTGTGGTTAGATGTTCCCTTATCTAGCTTTTATTTTAAGTTTTAGGGTAGTCACTTCTTCTCCACCCCTTCTTCAATTTTCAAATCTTCTCCCTTTTTCAAAATCTTCTTGTTTTCAAAAATTAAACCGCTTTCATAATAAATCTTGACTTTTTGTCAAGTGCTTTTTTTAAACTTTTTTCTTTAATAAATGTCAATCAATGTTAATCATACTTTGACTAATTTCAAAAAGACATAAAAAATACAAAAAACTCATTCAAATTTTTTGTGCCTTTGTGCACTTTTTCATTTAAAACTTTTCAAAAAGTTTAGACATGAGTCATTTTCATAGTTGAGATGTAATTCTCCTATTCCCCATAGTATTTAAGATGTTGACATTTTCCACTTAGATGTTAAGTGATAGACTTGTTGATTTTAATCCAAGCAAAAAGCCTTCATCTTAAGATGATTCAAATGTTGTTTTCTTATACTTATGGGCGACTAGACGTAATTTTCTCCTTAAGATGACGACTTGTCTTTTAATTTAAAATGAAACTTAACAAACCAATTTTGTTATTTGTACCATGGACTACGAGGTTTTGATCCTATATTGCACTTTGTGGATACGTAGGCATGATACTCAAGAAGTCTCTCCAAACACAAAAATCTTAAAAAATATTTCTCTTCTCATTTCCCCAATCTCTTTTCAAACAAACCTTTTTAAACCAAAAAGCATAGATATTTCAAAGGGATCCTATAGAGTACTATAGACGTTTTGGGTGCTAACACCTTCCCTTACCGTAACTAATCCCCTTACCTAGTCTTTGTTTACTGGTTCTTATTTAGAACTTGTTTAGGTTTTGTTCGCTTTTTTTCCTTTCCTTTTGAATAAAATAAAAGTGCAGTGGCGACTCTTGATTTATGAGTTAAGTTAATCAATAACTTACACTCACAATTATCCCGCTACAGAAAAGTGGCGACTCTGTTGGGGACAATATCGTTCTTAGCGGGTTCGGCCTACTTTGATTTATTTGCGCTTATTTGTTTGATTTGTTTGTTATTGCTTGTTCTGTTTGGGTGCTTGGTGATCTTGTGTGGTGAGATAAGTCCTATACCCGGATTTGAGAGCACAATTAGATAGGATGTGTGGTATAATCGAGGAGATGTGCTTGGAGTAGTCCTTTGCATGTCAAGTTGAGATTCACCACTCAATGGAGGTCGCTTTGGGATTACTGATGTCATATGAGTAGTCATGAATGACATTACTTTTTCTGACCTGGGAGCCCGAGAAGCTGAGGACCGTAGAAACTTTAGCCCATCCTAGCGTATTAGGACGTAGTGCGGAGATTATCCTGGTGTAGACCTGAGATGATTATGACGCGATACTACACTCGGACGAGTTTCTCTTGAGAATATTACTGGTAGGCGAGTAGTCGTCATACCGGTAGTATCCGAAAGATGAGACTATGACTCTGGGAACTTTTTTTTAGAACCTTTTATATAGGTGATGATATACCCTTAGTACACATCATTGTGGGTTTGTTCTCACCCTTAGCTCCATGCTCGTGACTCAGAACCTTGAACCCACGTGCCTTGTGTGATCTTGTTTGTGGTTACTGCATACATGCTCTCATGTATTTATGAGCATTTTTCTCAAGATTTCAAGGAACTTAGAGGTGCTTTTTTTCAAATATTTCAGATGTAAGTGATTATTGATCTCGGAAGAAGGAATACAAAAAATTTTAGTTTCAAGAGTCCCGATCTAGGAGAATTGAGAAAGCTTGGATCTTTGGTATCTAGTCCCGTGGATTTCAGAGGCCGTTATGGGTGACTTTTGTCCATCTTGAAGACTGATATTGAAGATTGGGTTCTTAACACCTTGATTGAGTTCTACGATCCGCTGCACCATTGCTTCACTTTTCCTGACTATCAACTTGTGCCAACTTTAGAAGAGTACTCTTATTGGATGGGTTTTCCTATTTCAGACAAGATCCCTTTCAGTGGTTTAGAGGAAGTTCCTATACTCAAGATCATTTCCAAACCTATTCATCTTAGAGAGTCTGATCTTAAGGGAAATTTCGTCAGCAAAGGAGGAATTTTGGGGATTAGTGCCAAGTTCTTGATGGGGAAAGCATATACTTTTTCTACTCTAGGGAGTATGGACACATTTGAGGCTATTCTTGTTTTTTGATCTATGGTCTTGTGTTGTTTCCTAACATGGATGGTGTTGTCGATGTTCATGCTATTCAGATCTTTTTTATTGGGAATATCGTCCCTACATTACTAGGGAACACTTACCATTCCATTCACTATAGGACTTCCAAGGGTGGAGGAGAGATTACTTGTTGTGCACCCTTACTGTACAGGTGGTTTATTTCGCACCTGCCGCAGTCTCAACTCTTCAAGGATAACAAGGATAAACTTAGATGGTCTCAGAGGCTTATGTCCCTCACTCATGAAGAAATAACTTGGTATTATTCAACATATGATACTGGAATGGTCATTGATGGTTGTGGAGAGTTCCCCAACGTGCCTCTTCTTGGTACACAAGGAGGAATAAATTACAACCCTATTCTTGCTAGACGCCAGTTTGGATATTGCTTGAAGGATAAACCTAGTAGTCTTGCATTATCAAGCTTCTTCTTCCTTGATGGAGTTAAAAGCTTGGAATTGAAGAAGCGGATTGCACATTCTTTGTACAAGGTCGATAGGAAAGATAAGGGTCAGTTAGGAAGGCAACATTGTGTTGTTTCTGAGTGTTACATTCAGTGGGTCCCCGATAGAGCTTATCAACTCAAGATGCCTTATCCTCTTGAGAAGCCATTAGTTCATATTGTTACACCATCATATTCTCTTTTTCCCGTTGATGATAAGGTGAAACTTCAAGAAGACCTAGCTAAGATGAAGCAAGAGAAAGAGATGTGGGAGAGCAAGTTTCATGCTTCCGAAAAAGAGAAGACAAAGTTGCAGAAACAACTAAAGGAGAAAGATGACTTGATTGAGTTGCTTGAGCGACGTGTTAAGAAGAGAGCTAGGGAGCCAGAGGATTTATTTTCCTCTAGCACTTCATCATCTTCTCATCTTCCTACCTCTGGAGCATGGAAGAGTATTGTGGACCGACTCATGATAGAGAAGGACACCATGAAGGTTCATTATGAGAGAGAGATCAAGAGGCTTCGTGAGAAGTATCAGCCTAGGGTTGGATCATCTTCTGATATGATTCCATAGATCTAGTTTTATTCCTCTTATGTATAGGGACTCTTTGAGATTGTATTTCACACTTTGTAATCCTTTTTCCAATATCAATGAAATGAGATTTTTAGTATTTCAAATGTGTTGTTTCAATAATATTTGCAATTTGCTTTAAGGTTCCTTGAAATCTTTGCATTTGCATTTGCATATCATGCATCATTGTGTATTGTGTTTTGCCTTTCCCATATGTCTTATTTGTTTCCCTTAGTCTTCATTTAGACAATCTCTCGTATCACTACAATATTCGAGTTAATCAGAGAAAGAAGATGGATCAGTTGCAACAAGAAAATCGTGAGCTTCGTGAAGAGGTAACAACTCTGAAGGACAGTTTAGAGAGACTTTCTGCAATGATGGAAGCTCTGGTGGCTGCTCAGAATCAGCCATCACCACCTCCTCCTTCTCACGTGCAAAGAACAGTGATTTCAGAGATTGAATCAAAGCCCATTTCTGTGGCCCCGGTTAATGCTTCTCAACATCAAATGCCTCCTAGTTTCCCTTGGGGCATGCCTCTCAATTATGTCTAAGAGGGATATCAACCTCCTATTTCTGAAGGTCCGAGAGTTCCTGCTATTATGATTGTACCACCTCCTGTGGTTAATGGCGTTCCTCGTACTGAGATTCCTGTTATTCCTGCTGTTGTACCTATGCCACCACCCGTGGGTCACACTGTGCCTTATACTGAAGAAATTTTTTTCCATACTACTCCGAGTGAGAGTTTGGATGTCCTTAGCCGTATGGATGATTTTCAAGATCAGTTTTCTGAGATGGATAAAGAAATCAGGGCCTTAAGAGGAAAGAGTTATTTAGAAAGAACGCTCACGAGCTTTGTCTTGTCCCAAATGTGAAGATTCCTCCGAAGTTTAAGGTTTCAGATTTTGAGAAATATAAAGGGAATACTTGTTCGCAAAGCCATTTGGTTATGTATGCTAGAAAAATGTCCACCCATACTGACAACCATCAGTTGTTGATTCACTATTTCCAAGATAGTCTTACCGATGCTGCTTTAAAGTGGTACATGGGACTTGCCAGTTCCCAGATTAAGACATTCAATGACCTCGGAGAAACTTTTGTTCGAATATATAAATACAATCTGTATATGGCGCCGGACCGTGATCAGCTCCGTGCAATATCTCAGAAATAGAAGGAAACTTTTAAGGAGTACAGGAAAAGATGACGCGAGATTGCAGCTCAGATAAGCCCTCCGTTGGAGGAGATAGAGATGACAAAGATCTTCCTGGAGACTTTGGGCCCGTTTTATTATGAAAAGATGGTTGAGAGCGCTCCTAGCGACTTTACAGAGATGGTTAATATGGGAATGAGATTAGAGGAAGCTGTCTGTGAAGGACGTCTGACGAAAGAAGGTAATTCTGGAAGTGCAAAGAAGCATGGCACTGGTTTTTCTAAAAAGAAAGAAGGCGAGAACAATGTTATTTCTCGTGGAGGACGCAGAAGGAATTATGGTAGGAATAATCAATGTCAGCAACATGTTGCATTTGTTACGCCTGTTATCAATTCAACTCATGTTATTCAGGCATCTCCTGCCCAACAACTCTCTCACCAACAGAACAATCAACATAGTCGTTTTCAGCAGAACTTTGATCCAATTCTAATGACTTACTCTGAATTGCTTCCTGGTTTAATTCAAAAGAACCTTGTTCAAACTTGTGCACCACCTGCTGTTCCAAAAGATTCACCGTGGTGGTATAAACCCGAGGCTCATTGTGCTTTCCATCAGGGAGGTGTTGGGCATGACACTGAGAATTGTTATCCATTGAAGATGAAAGTACAAAGGTTGGTTAAGTGTGGTATCTTATCCTTTGAAGGCACCAATCCTAATGTGCAATCAAATCTGTTGCCTAAGCAGGGTAACACCTTTGTTAATATGGTGTATGGGTGTCCTGGCACATACCGTATTTTTTATATTCGTTGGATGCGGAGGTCGCTTGTTGAGATGCATGCTACTATGAGTGAATACCACGATATTGAGCATGATTATGACGCTTTTTGTATTTGTTCCGTGAACCCCCGTGGGTGTGTGATTGTGAAAAGGGATTTACAAGAGATGATTGATCAAATCTGATTCAGGTCACTACAAATAGAAATGAAGTTGAGAATGAGGTGAATGCCATAGTTCCACACTTCAATAATCCAGAGCGAGTTGTAATTTCTTATGATAGTCAAAAAATTTTTGTTACACCTTTGGTTATCCGTTTGTCTGGCCCGGTACCGTATGAATCAGACAAAGTTGTTCCTTACAGATACAATGCTACCATGTTGGAGGACAGAAAAGAAGTTCTAATTCCTTCTCTTCCTTCATTTGTGACCATTGCAAATGTAGGTCGTGTAACCAGAAGTGGTTGAGTATTTGGTAATGTACCCTCGAAGACGAGTGAAGATGTTGTGGATAATCAAGCTCAGTTGAAGAATTATGTTGAGTTTGGTCAATCTAGTGATGTAAACCAGAAATCAGACAATGATGAAATGCTGAAATTGATCAAAAAGAGTGAATATAATGTGGTGGATCAACTTTTTCATACAACGTCTAAAATTTATGTGATATCTCTCCTAATGAGATACGAGGCTCATAGAGAATCTCTTTAGAAAGTATTGGAAGAAGCTTATGTGGACTACGATATGACGATTAATCAGTTTTATAGCATTGTTGCCAATATTACTGCGTGTAATAATCTAAGTTTCTGTGATGAATAATTAATTGAACATGGAAGGAATCATAATTTGGCTCTTCATATTTCTGTGAATTGCCAGAAAGATGCTATGTCCAATGTGTTGGTTGGTACCGATTATGATGAGTCCAAGCTTTTGAGGTTGGCATCAATTTTGGTAAAACTAACTTGACAGCAAGATGTTGAACAAGATGTCCTAACATGAAAAAATAACTGAAGATTAAGATGTTGGACAAGATGTCCTATCATGATGATTCAACATCTTTGTCTGTTACTTTTCAATTTTTAATATTGCTATTTTAATTCCAGATTTCATATTATTCTGGGACTATTTGTTTTTCCTAGGTGGCGTCCAAGATTGAGGAATCAGAGATTCTGATTATAATTTGAAGATGTTGTTTCTAAGTGTGGAGACACTTTAGGAAACTTTGGATTGAAGAAACTATTCTAGAGGAGAACTAGTTGCAAATTCTGTATAATAGAATTGCTACGTTTTTTAAGCCCAAATCTAGTCATGTTTATGGTTATAAATAGGATGGATTTAACCTAAGAAGTGTGTAGAAAATAAATTGTTGTTTAGTTGCTTTAGGGTTTGTATTTGTGAGCCTCTCTTGTGTCATGTTGATACTAGAGTTGGACTGTTTACACTAAGTTGTAATTTCTGTCACTGCTGTGATTGAAAGGGAATTGAGAAGGGTCACATACCTAGGAAGTGTCTTAGGTAGAAATTAAGCACCGGTAGTAATTAAGTGATAAGTTGTAAACCAGATGTTGTTTAGCTTAGAATTAATACGATCTAGTGGATTTCATTCCTGGCTTGGTAGCCCCCGGACATAGGTGTTGTTGTTCACCGAACTGGGATAATAATCATTGTGTGTTTGTTTATTTTATAGAATTTGTATTCTGTTCCTTGTTGTCATTGTGTTTAAAGCAGAGATCAAGTGTCTCGACATCTCTCAGGACATTTGAGATCTACTACCAGAATTTTAGGTTCATCATTGAACGTAATGCCAAATTCCACTTTGTCTAGACTATCATATCAGGGTACTCCTATGAGGTTTTTATGAAAGCCTTTGATGGCTCTAGGAAAACAGTAATGGGAGAGGTGGATCTCCCTATTAAGATAGGTCCGTGTGTATTCCATATTACTTTTTAAGTGATGGGCAGTCATCCTACTTACAGTTGCCTTCTTGGACGCCCTTGGATTCATGAAGCCGGAGCTGTCACTTCGACACTCTACCAAAAGTTGAAATTTGTCCAGAATGGCAAACTTGTTGTTGTTGGTGGTGAGCAAGCCATGGTGGTGAGCAGTTTGTCATCTTTCTCTTATATTGATGCCGGCGAGGATGTTGGAACTTTGTTCCAGGCTCTTTTTGTCGTTGATAATGCTATTAAGAAGAATGGAGTGTCCATGTCTTCTTTGAAATATGTTCAACATGTGTTGGAGAGTGGCAAAGCTGATGGTTGGGGCCGAGTCATTGAAGTTGCTGAGAACAAAGATAGGGCTGGTTTAGGTTTTACACCTGGTTCAACCCGCAAAGAGCTGAAGAGTATTCACGAGGTTTTTCGAAGTGTTGGATTCATCCATGCTAAAGATCACTCTGCTGCTGCAATCATTGAGGATGATCGAGAGGATGAGATTGAGTTTTAAGAATGGGAACCATACCTTGATGATCCTGAATACTTTTCCGGGACAAAAGATGCATATGTACCTTTTCATACCCCTCGACCGAGGCCTAAAGAACTTGAATATGAAGTCAGTGCCATCATTGATGATGATCGAGAGGAAGAAACGCCCAACGTTGTGACGCGTGGATTGATATCCCAAAATTGGATAGCTGTTAACGTTCCTACAGTTGTTCATGTTTCAAAGTAATTTGTTTTTGTTTCTTTCAAAAATCCTTTCACTCTGCCCAAGGTGAAAGGGAATTTGCGAGGGCTTTGTTTCAACTTTTATCATCATCAATAAAATGTTATTTTGCTTATCCATATTATATTTTCCCTTTTTGCTTTATTTCTGAAAAATGGTAACATAAAAAACCAAAAAATAATAATGTGATGATCACTTTTATCTGCATATTACTTGCACTTTTGTTCATATTCTAAAATGAAACATAAATTATTGTGCAGATTGATTGTTAAACCCATTGAATACAATATACCTATGCCCTCTCCCAAATTTGAATTCCCTGTGTTTGAAGCAGAAGAAGAGGATGTTGAGGAGATTCCATATGGGATTTCTCGGTTGTTTGAGCATGAAGAAAAGACCATTCAGCCTCATGAAGAGCCGGTAGAATTGGTTAATTTGGGTTCTGAAGATGTTAAAAAAGAAGTCAAAATTGAGGCACTGCTTGATCCAGATGTTAAGAAGAGAATGGTAGAGCTTCTTAAAGAATATGTTGATGTTTTTGCTTGGCCTTATCAAGATATGTTAGGTCTTGATACTGATATTGGGGAGCATCGATCACCGTTGAAGCCAGAATGTCCGCCAAAAGAAAAAAAAAGAAAGCAATGAAAAACTAAAAAAAATTGGAAAAAAATGTTGAAAAGGAGACTATTGCGGACAATGGTTCCAATCTGAATAACAAGATGATGAAGGTATTATGCGATGAGCTTAAAATTGAGCATCATAATTCTTATCCTTACAGACCTAAGATGAATAGGGATGTTGGAGCTGCTAATAAGAACATTAAGAATATCATTCAGAAGATGGTTGTTACATACAAGGTCTGGCATGAGATGCTCCCTTTTGCTTTACATGGGTATCGTACATCTGTCCACACTTCAACAATGGCAACCCCTTTCTCTCTTGTTTATGGTATGGAAGCAGTGCTCCCAGTAGAAGTTGAAATCCCTTCTATGAGAGTTTTGATAGAAGTAGAATTGTTTGAGGCTGAATGGTGCCAGAGCAGATACGATCAGCTGAATTTGATTGAAGAGAAAAGAATGACGGCCTCGTGTCATGGCCAATTGTATCAACAGAGAATGAAGAAAGCTTTTGACAAGAAGGTTCGACCTCGAGTGTTCAGAGAAGGCGACCTCATGCTAAAAAATATCTCGACTTTTACCACCGATTCTAGGGGCAAGTGGACTCCTAATTATGAAGACCCATATGTTGTTAAGAGAGCCTTCTCTAGCGGTGGATTAATTCTTATAACTATGGATGGTGAAGAGTTCACTCCTCCTATGAATGTCGATGCAGTCAAGAAATACTTCACCTAAAAAATAAAAAGAACAACTCGCTAAGTTGAAAACCCGAAAGGGCGGCTTAGGAAAAAATGAGTGTCTCGGTGGGCTGAAAACCCAAAAGGGCGGTCCAGGCAAAAATTAGAGACAAAAACAGAAATAACCATCCCGGTAGATTGAAAACCCGAGAGGGAAATCTAGGAAAAAGTTATGGATTATGGCAAGTAAATGCATCTGGCTAGTCTTGATCATTTGAAGCAACATTTCCTGTCAACGATTCTCTTTCAACCGTTCTTGACGGGAGTTTTGAGCACAGTGGAATTCAAAGTTGTTAGGGAGAATAGTGGTCATTGTATTTCAATGTAACCCTTTCCATGTATTTATCATTTTTCAAACTTTGTAATGATCCATGGAGTTACGCCATTTGCAGACTACCATTTTATTAATAAAATTTGGGCCTTTGTCCCTTTTTTTCAATTCTTACTTTATTTCTGTTTTCAAAATTTCATTTATTATTGATGATGATTTTTGAAACAAAATTTGAATAATTGATTTAAATTTTTGAAAATTATAAAAGCATTTTCCTTTGATTAGTGAATATAAAAAGGAATGTCAACGGTTACTCCGAGAATAGTAAAATCGCGAAGCAAAAAGCTTAGTGTTTTCCTCAGCAGGGTTTATTCTTACTCCCCTAGCAGAGTTTGTTGATAATTCCTCAGCAGAATTTGTTCCTATGGATATAACCAGGTTTCCCCTTTTAGTTGTTAACAATATGATGGGTTCCCTCAAAGATTTGTTATGATGTGTTGGACTCATAAGATCCAGTATTTCTCAGTTGAATACCAGTTTGAGTTTTTTCCAGACAAATACTGTTCGGTTTTTCCCCAGCTAGGTCTCGATCCCGATTGTCTCCAGCTGATTATGTTATGATCAAGTGGTGGAGCAGTTTTGAGGTCCACTTCTTCTTGATGTGTAACTCTAAGATTCATCTTTTGCTGTCCCCAACAGAAGTTATATGAGGAATCCCCACTCAGAGTTCTACCCTCTAGATGTGTTATTGTTGCTTTGGATGTCCCCAAGCGGAGAGCAATGTTATTTATCTCTAAGAAGTATTGATATAGTAGTCACCTGTCGGGTTTTCTCTTGCCTTGTGTTGGATATTAATTTAAATTTCCCTGCTGCTTGATTTTCTGCTATGATGTTGACTTCTTACTTTCCTCGGTAAGTCCAGAATGTCTTTCTCTCCAGGTTGTTCTTATTCAGAGATTTATCCTCGCTGATCCCCAGTGAAGGTAGTGCATCACTACTTCGGATATTCCCTAGTGAAGTCGCTGATGACGTTTGTATTTAAGGAGTATTGATATAGTAGTCATCTGTTGGGTTTTCTCTCATCTATATTGAGTATTGATCTAAAATCCCTCGTAGCTTGACCTTTTACTTTGATGTTAACTTCTTGTTTTCGTCAGCAAATCCAGGATGTTTTGCTCAGGATTGGTTAATCGCCAGAGAGTTTCCTTACTATCTCCAGCAAATTTGTCCTTTTTTCTAAGTGGCTTTTTGTGTAATTGTTTATATAATTATAATCCCCAAGGGATCCATTATTTTTCCGCAGCAGATCTCTTCATTCCTTGAGGCAAAGTTCATGTGAATTTTCATTATCCCCAGGAAGAGTTAGAAAGATTCAGGTTGTCATACCCCCAACATATTTTCTCCATCTACTGGAACTGAGTTCATGTTGTTATCCTCTATGTGGATCATTGATGTTAGAAGATTGATCTTTGGGTTTCTCCCCAAGCAGTATTTTCCTCTCCAGCAAGTTTCAAGCCTTGTAGCAGGATTTATTTCCTTTGATGGCTTTTGTTTATCTCTTGCAGGATTTCTTCAGCTGAATCCCTAGCAGAGTTTCTAATGATGTCTCCATCTTGTTGAGATTAGCCGAGTATTCAGTGGGGTTATGATGTTTATTCACCCTCTGTCCGTCCTTATGTCTGTTTTGTCAGCTTATTCATACTCATATGCATTGCATACACATTCATTTGTTGGGCATAACATATTGTTGTCGCATTGTGCATCTTGCATTAATGTTGTTGCTTCTTTGCTCTCTGGTGTTGTTATCCCCGCAGAGCGTGTGTGTCCTCTCTCCATTAGAGTGTCGACCCGTAAGCAGAAAATGCTTATCTTTATTAATTCCCCACTGAGTTTATGCCTCGTGGAAGATATTTTTTTTAGCCTTCCTCCCCAGTTATTTGTCTGGATGGAATTAATCCCTATTTGAGATATTTCTTCACCGGGTAGAGTCTTGTTTGACCATTTCTCTATGGTTTATTCCTGGATTGAACTTTGGTAATTTTTTCTGACAGCGGAAGCTTGTTACCTTTTGGTTTGGTTGCCTTGTCGTAACTATCACTTGGTTGATAGTTAGTAATATTTTCATTCGAGTTGGTTACCTTGTCGTAGCTATCACTTAGTTGATAGTTGGTAATCTCTCCTTTTAAGTTTATTACCTTTTTCGTACTGCCCTTAGTTGGTAATAGGTGATATTTCTCGTATCCTTTTGGTTGGTTACCTTGTCATAGCTATCACTTGGTTGATAGTTGTTAATATTTCCATTCGAGTTGGTTACCTTGTCGTAGCTATCACTTGGTTGATAGTTGGTAATCTTTCCATTTGAGTTGGTTACCTTGTCGTAGCTATCACTTGGTTGATAGTCGGTAATCCTCCTTTTTTATTTTATTACCTTTGTGGTACTGCCCTTAGTAGGTAGTAGGTAATATTTCTTTTCCCATTTGAGCTTATTACCTTTATCGTATTGCCCATTAGTTGGTAGTAGCTAATATAGCTTGGTTTGGTTACCTTGTTGTAGCTATCACTTGGTTGATATTTGGTAATTTCTCCCTTTTGAGTTTATTACCTTTGTGGTACTGCCCTTAGTTGGTAGTAGGTAATATTTCTCTTCCCTTTTGAGCTTATTACCTTTGCCGTACAGCCCATTAGTTGGTAGTAGGTAATATAGCTTCGAGTTGGTTACCTTATCGTAGTTATCACTTCGTGGATAGTTGGTAATCTCCCCTTCTTGAGTTTATTACCTTTGTCTTACTGCCCTTAGTTGGTAGTAGGTAATATTTCTTGTACCATTTTGGTTGATTACCTTGCCGTAGCTGCCACTTGGTTGGTAGTTGGTAATCTTTCCTTTCAATCGTGTTATTACCGGGTGTCTGGTAGTAGATGATCTTTTCCCCAACGGAGATTTTTACCTCCCCTGTTGGGATGAGATATCCCCTTTTATTTATGGTGTTAGTAATTTTCCCTTAGCGGAATTTTACTCTTTAGTTTTCCCCTGCGGAGTCTGTTCTCTTTTCTTTTGCTCCACATCATTTGTTTGTCTCCTGTGGTATATTCTCCCCACAGAGGTCTTGTATCTACATACCATCTGCATAATCATATCATTTTGTAGTCTCTTAGGGCCAAAAATTGGGTTTATTGTTATAATTAAGTCTCTTATATCTCGTCAAGACATAGATGACAATCTTCATATCTTCTGAAAGAAGAAACTTAAATAGGGGCAGCTGTAATACCCTAATTTTTACCTCTAAGATCTCACATGTCATTTGCATCTCGTACCAAAAATAAGATCACAAGCTTTGATTCTCTTGCCTTCCTTTGTAGGTTTGTTTTTTAGGGAGATCACCAAGCACCCATGTTTTCTTGTTTTCTTTATATTTGTTTATGTTTATGTTTACTAACCCTTAATTAAAATCCAAAAATATGTTTGTTTTCCTATTACTGACCTTTTCAGGAAGAGGTTGGGATCAAGAATGTCAAATACCAGTTCCTCAGCTCGAATGAAATTCATCTGAACAAAGTCAAAGTTGATCTGCAAACAATTCAAAATCATTTATTTAAGAGTTTCCCAAGATTTGATTGTTTATTACTCAAGAAACCCTAAGGTTCATGTGTTTATTTACATGCATTCTTTGACAAGTAAAAAAAATCGAGCCAGAGCCAAGACAACACAGTAAAAAACCATTTCCCTCATGTTATGACTGTGTTAATCGATTAACCAAAATATGCCTAAAAGTGGTTCGATTAACACGTGCATTTTTTTGCTAAAAACAGAAAATTCAAATTCTGCAGCATTTTGGCACCAAAATTCACTTGTTTCATCATGAAAATATTCTAGATCACTTCCAAATAATTCCCCTACATAATTAAAATTATTTCCATCATACACCCTCATTTAATCACACATGTGAACCACTTGATCTTTGATTTTGCTTCTAATCCAATTTCCAAGCCTATATTAAATTCCAAACCACCAAAATTTCCAAGCCTAAATTCAATAAATAGAGGCCTCATTTCATTCATTCTACAAGCTTTTGATAGCCAAATTCACCTTGCTAAAATTTCTCTTAATTCTCTTCAGCTACCAAATTCACCAAAAGCTCTTCCTCCATTAAACTTAGTAAGCTTTTCATTGAAGCTTGCTAATCTTTTAGCTAAACCTCCATCAAAACACTTCTTCTACATCAAATTCTGTAGATCAAACCTTTGGAGCGTGATTCTTGAAGTTGATTTGAAGCATTTTCAGATATTGAAGTGGTAAACTCTTGTTCCACCATTATTGTGCTTGATTCATCTTCCACAATGTGATCTCTTATTGATCTTTGTTGCTTGATTCTTTGAGCAACATTTTATGATTCAATTGGTGTTAGTTGATCTTAATTTTATGGAATTTTTGTGCTCAATTGCATCCATGATCATGAGGTGTTTGAAGAAATGATTGAATCAATGAATGCTGATTTTTTGTGTGTTGTTTTTTTGCTGTCCTGCCAGTGTTAATCTATTAACCAAAAACATGTACAAATTGGTTAATCGATTAACTAGAGTCAGAATGTGTTTTTTGGCTTGTTTTGGGACTGTTTTGAGTTTCTTCCTTCTTCCATTTCCTTTTGTTTTTCCTTGAATTGTGGTGTTTGTTGATCAAATTTCTCTTTAAATTCCATGGATTTGGGTGCTTGATGAGGTTGAATAAACCTTCATTAGTTCAAATCTATATTTAAGTAGATCATTTAATTCATTTTAGGTGATTTCAATTAGTGATAGGTTTAGTACCTTAATCCACCAAGACGAGTGATCGAACTTAAAGATGGAATGATTCAAATATTGCAATTCAATTTGGCTTCCCTTCCCCTCTTCTTCCTTTTTTTATTTTCTTTTTGGTTAATGAAAATCTTACCACTACAAAAAAAAAGGTCATCCGCCACGGCCAGAAAACCGCGGTTATATGTAAAATCGCCGTGGTTGAAAGATTTCGCCACGGTTTGGCCACGAATAAGCGACTGTGGGATATGCAGCCGTGGCCAAAAGTATAAGCCGCGGTTTTCGTGTTTGTGCCACGTTTTATATACATCCGTGGTTTGAATAGGCCACGGTTTAGGTATCTAGGTTAAGGCCGCGGTTTATCATGCGCCGCGGTTCTTAACAGTGGCCGAATCTAGCCACAGTTCTTATTTAATATATATGGTTTTAATTTATGGCCACTAATTAAAACTGCGGCTTCATTTTGCTCGTGGTTTTACACCATTTATGTAGGTCACAGTTTCTTTTTGTGCCGCATAGTTGTAACCATATTGTTCTTCATGACATTTAATTTTCAATAATATATACATCAATTTTTTAGCTTTACATAGACACTCATTATACTAAGCAATGGTTAAGCATATTTAGGAAACAAATTGTAACAAAAACAAGTTACACCATTTATTTATAGATAGTCAGAAAATTAAATAAGTCTTACAAAATTAAGATTAAAGATAGATAAATAAAGTTAATCCTAGATTACTTTAGACGATAATAATATTAACAAAAAAAAAGATAGTTTTGTGATCATAAAATAAGTTACAAATTTCAACTTAAAAACAAATTGTGTCCACTTAATGACCTATAACTTTCATCTTCAAGTCTCCAATACTAATTTTTAATCTTCACCTACAAAATATTAAAAATAGAAGATGAATGATAACACAATTCAACAAGAATAAGATGAATCCTAAAAATATTAACAATTTAAGTAAGAACTAATTAATACCATTTTAAAATAAATAACTATAGCAATCACTAACTTACAGTGTATTACAAGTACAAGACACTGTATTTTGTTGATGTTATGCATAATTTGAAAAGTACAGTGTATCACTAACATACATGTAATTCACCATTGAGCTCTAACACCATTTGGCTATGCTAATCAACATCAACATCAACATCCTCTAAGGCCTATCAACAAATTTATGTTAAAAGTTTAAATAGTGCATTCATGTTACCCCTTACCAATATTAACACAAATAAAAATGAGCCAAATCCATTAACATATTTGAATATTTGAACTCAAAGCTCCAAATGAACTAAATGATTGTACGATAGTTACCTGCTAGGCATCTTTGAATTGAGTCAAATTATTCATATAATAAACCATATAATAAAAGAATGCATTGTTTAGATAAGATGTTATAGAACACACTTTAACCATTCAATTCAACTACCTGCACTATTGGAAATTGAAAGCTTTTTCAAATGCTTGGGGGAAGTGAGCGAAAGCGAACAGTTTCCAAGACCATAAATATCCAGCCTACAGTCCTCCAAAAATGGCAGGTGAATTGAAATTGATTGGCTGCCTTCACACCCAAGCAGCAACAACTTTGTCAGATTTGGACATGACCGAATCACTGCATTCACAGTAACAACAGTGTCAATAATAGAAAACACCAAATTCCACATTACAAATACTAATTTAACTTTACACAAACTAACATACGCCCTGATCCTAACAATTCTAAATTCCTGCTAATAATCTCCTGCAAGTCTTTTTGAGGATGTATCAAATGCCATCACACCATCACCACCGTTGATTGCCAACCCTCCACCGCCGACGCTGGCATGCTTGTCTTCGGTAACTTTAAACTCAACAGTGAACAACACACCCTCAATGTCATGCTAAATGATAGTGATCTTTGCGATCTCTTAATTAACATTAGCAACTGTTAATTTATGGAAGGATCGGGCTTCTTTTCCTTCACGTCATCACCTGAAAGTTTAAACAATAATTTTTAGTTCAAAACTCTTAAGCCGGAGAAATATGTTTCAGCGTAATATAACCAATATTAAGATATCAAATTGATGTGAGTGAACATACCAGCAAGGAAGCAAGCAAGGCTTTGAAAGCACTCCTACTTCCAATAGAGACAACATTTAGGAAAGGGGGCTTACGATTCCGATAAGGTTTTCAAGACATAGAATAATTGAACTTTTAGTTGCTGCAGAGCAAACAGCTAGCAATTTCCCCTGCAAAAGAAATTGGACAAAAGTAGAGTATATACTTTGTGCAACAAAACAAAAACTCGAGAACATTACATTACAAAAATATAAATAAACCGGTCAACAAGATGATCTTACGGCTTCTCTAGAGTTCTTTTCTCCAAGGGTCATCATTAGGGATTTGTGTTAAGAATCAAAAATTGTAAGGGGGTTGTTCCTATTCAAGCAACTATAAGCCTCATACAAAGTACAAAAAGTCAGACTCATAGAATAATCATTGGCCAAAGTTACTCCTATTGCAAATCACAAGAAATTTATTTCTTGGTTCACAAAGGGAGGTACAAGAGTAATCACTGAAAATTCAAAAAAGCATCATGGTGCAGCCCAACAATAAAAGACAGCAGTAAATCCGCACCAAACAAATTCAGAAACTAAGTTCAAACAATCTTTTCACTGCAGTAAAACAACAAATGCAAGCACAGAGGTTCAAATTTCAGCCCAACAACAAACAATTACCATAGCCGTAGCAAACAAGAACACAAAACCCTAATATTGATTCATCATTTTCAAAACAAAATCCCTTCAGAACTTTTGCGAAAGAGAAGCAGAAATCGAAAGACAGAGGAAGAAGGGAACAAGCTCAGAAACACTAGAAAGGCAAAGTTCAGAAAGATCTCACCAAGGTTGAAGTCGCCAGTCGCAGAGCTTTGCTCTTCCTCTTTCTCCCTCCCTTTCCTTTCTTTTTTTCCTTTTTGCCTCATTTTCTTTATCGCAAATCGCAAATCGTGTGTTAGGGTTTTACGAACCCCTTTCATATATTTCACAGATCTTCACATCTCTGTAAAAATCACGCATAGTAATCAGTTATTAGGCACAAAATAAACATGTAAAACACGAAATCGAATACAGATCGTAAGAGGACTAAGAGATATCAGAATCGCGCCACCCCCAACACAACACCATCGCCTTTCACACAGATCAGAGAACGAGAGAGAGGACGAGAATCGTAAAGAGAGATCGAACGAAACCCATAGAACATTGTAAACAGCGGCGGCGTTAAAACAAAAGAGAAGAGAGAACTTGTGTTTGAAAGAGTGAGAAGGATAGTACGAACAATTAGGATAGAAGTGAAAAGGTTATTGTATTTGCTTTTTCAATTTTCTTTTCCTTTTTTTAATTAAAAAAATTAGAAAAG
The DNA here is from genome assembly GCA_022829125.1 of Lathyrus tuberosus. Lineage (NCBI taxonomy): Eukaryota > Viridiplantae > Streptophyta > Magnoliopsida > Fabales > Fabaceae > Lathyrus > Lathyrus tuberosus. Next base: position 2,406,599 of record JALAZF010000584.1, on the reverse strand, counting down.
ATAATAATTAACTAGAGAGGGAAATTCTGGCGGGGTATATTTTTTTGAGTTTGGGCCACACTTTGAAGTGAAAATTATAATGCCGCAATTTTTTTTTTGCGGCTAAAACTATCTACAGTTTGTTAACCGTGGCTTAAATATAAGTGTCATTTTGTAACCGTGGCAATTAAAGAAAAGGCCACAGTTTCACACTCCGGATTCAATGTTTTTAAATATATGTCTACGATTTGAAAACCCTGGCCAAAGCTTGTATGTGGCCACCATTTTTGAGTTGTGGAAAAATTTAGCGTGGCCGTAGGCCATTTTTCTTGTAGTGTACATATCATTAGACTTCTCTTTAAAGTTATGATCAATATGAGACCACTACCTCTTTTCTTTTAGTGTGGCAAATTTTAGGAGAATGACCTACATGTCATTTCTCTAACTTGTATTAACACGAACATTGTTATTGACTGGCCTCAGATAGTCGTGGCTTCTACATAAGTTCTATTACGATTGTTTAACATAGCGCTAAATTGTCCCGAAATTGGAAATTGGTTCGTTTTTGTAAGTGAGTTGTCAATCTCCTACTCTCCATAGTGTGGTGTGAAATAGATTGTCTCCTTGTTGTTAAGGGAGTTAGTTGGCATACTCGTCGATTTTATCTGAGTTGACGCCCTTCCCTTAATGATGTATGGATTCATGTTTTCATGCTTATGGTTGACTAGCCGATTATTCTCCGAAAAACCACCAATTGTTCTCCATCACTAACACTAACATACTAACTATATAATTGCACTAACATTACTTTGTGCCTTTTAATTTTTGCTCTTTATTTTATTGGCATTTACTTTTATGCTTTTAATTTTTATCATTTTTTTCTTATCATATTATCATCTTATTATCTCTATCTACTTTGACACATGTTTATGCTTATTGTTATTTTTATTTTGTCCACTTGGACCATACGCCTCTTAAGACACTAATAAATACTTAAACACTAAAAAATTTGGTTCTCTTAATCCCAGACTATTGTGACCTTATGCTTGGACCTTGGACCTTGGACTTTGGACTTAGATCTAGGATTCTTTCCCTTTGCCCTTATAGATTTGAGACCTTGGACCTATTGGTGTTATTCTTGTCTATTTTGTCTGGAAATTTTCTGTGTGCAGGTGTTAATACTTTGACCTTGAAAATCATCTGATACATGACTCTCCTAATTGGCTTTCAACCCTAGGGAAGACTTTGCTTTGACTTACTATAACTTAACTTGGAAATTCTTTGGATGGTATATTTCATCTGGATTATCATGAGTGTGGTTTAAATCCAAAAGGAAGAGGATTGCTTATGTTGAATTCTTATCAAGTGTTTGGTCCTTGTGTGGTTAGATGTTCCCTTCTCTAGCTTTTATTTTAAGTTTTAGGGTAGTCACTTCTTCTCCACCCCTTCTTCAATTTTCAAATCTTCTCCCTTTTTCAAAATCTTCTTATTTTCAAAAAATCAAACCGCTTTCATAATAAACTTTGACTTTCTGTCAAGTGCTTTTTTCAAACCTTTTTCTTTAATAAATGTCAATCAATGTTAATCATACTTTGACTAATTTCAAAAAGACATAAAAATACAAAAAAACTCATTCAAACTTTTTGTGCCTTTGTGCACTTTTTCATTTAAAACTTTTCAAAAAGTTTAGACATGAGTCGTTTTCATAGTTGAGATGTAATTCTCCTATTCCCCGTAGTATTTAAGATGTTGACATTTTCCACTTAGATGTTGAGTGATAGACTTGTTGATTTTATTCCAAGCAAAAATCCTCCATCTTAAGATGATGCAAATGTTGTTTTCTTATACTTATGGACGACTAGTCGTAGTTTTCTCCTTAAGATAACGACTTGTTTTTTCATTTAAAATGAACCTTAACAAACCAATTTTGTTATTTTTACCACGAACTACAAGGTTTTGATCCTATATTGCACTTTGTGGGTACGTAGACATGAGACTCAAGAAGTCTCTCCAAACACAAAAATCTTAAAAAATATATCTCTTCTCATCTCCCCAATCTCTTTTCAAACAAACCTTTTCAAACCAAAAAGCATAGATATTTCAAAGGGTTCCTATAGATTACTATCGACGTTTTGGGTACTAACACTTTCCCTTAGCGTAACCAACCCCCTTACCCAGTCTCTATTTATTTGTTCTTGTTTAGAACTTGTTTATATTTTATTTGCTCTTTTTCCTTTCCTTTTGGATAAAATAAAAGTGCGGTGGCGACTTTTGCTTTATGAGTTAAGTTAATCAATAACTTACACAAACAATTTCCCCGCTACACTTTGGAGAATTCTTGAGCTCAAATGTTGTGAACATTCAAATGAATCAGCTTCCCCCTATTTATAACCTCTTGCGCGGGAAGAGAAACGTCCCCTAGGCACTCAAGCATCCCTATGCGTAGCCGTCATAGGCATTTATTGCTCCTGACATGTGGTTCATGGATGACGTGTCCGCCCTTTCACTTCCGTCACACCATCCAACATGTCGCGCATAATGCCCGAGCCTTGCGCTTCCGGGAACACTTCCTCAGGAGAAGGAAGAAATAATCCATGAATATGTGTGGCGGGTCCCGCGATAAATGCCTAATCAACCCTGTCATCGACCACAGATAAACCCCGCAGTTGGGCACGACTGATGGTTTCCACGTCTAGTTGCGCGCATAGCCCCGCGAGCCCAGCACCTCGGGCACGAGCGATGCTCCTCCGGGAAAGTCCCTGCGCCCCCTTCTCGGCACAGGAAGTGACTCTTAAGTCATTACTCCTATGCTTCGGAGCAACGACTTGGGGGGCTCCTGTTCTGGACTGGGCCAAAGGCTGGCCCACCGTCGGGCACAGCCCAACCCATCTCCTCGATGGGGAGGGCCCAATAAATGCCCAATCTATCGTCTCACACGGGGAACGCTCTTCACGCGTCTTCCCCGTGGTCTCCACGTGCTCCCAACGTGGGGACTCATCATCATCCAACTTCCCGCATCCGAGAGAACAGGTCTTCCACCATCCCAAGTTCACGGGGTAGTTGACCCAGGACAAAGACCACGTGTTGGTCTTCCCTAGGCCATGTAGATCCTGACAGTTATCTGTATTGGGCCTAATGATCCAACCCAATGCAGATAACCGTTGGCCCAGTGCTAAGGGTACATTATAAATACCCTCTTCCACAAGAGGGTCAGGTATTCTAACTTTCTACACTTTTTGTATGTGCTTTCTCTCTCTTGCTGAAACTTACTTTAGCATCGGAGTGCCTTGTAGGTACACCCCCTCCTCTTCTCCACCACCGGCGAATTAGGAGCTCACAACATGTTGCTGGCAGCTGATCTCTTTTCTGATCCGGTAAGATCAAAAACTATTATGGCTTCGTGATTGTAGATGATTACTTAAGATTTTGTTGGGTCATGTTCTTGTCTAGTAAAAATGAGACTTATCCGGCTTTTAAATAATTTGCAAGATTGTTCCTGAATAAGATGAATTTGAAAATTATTTCCATCTGAAGTGATCATTGGGGAGAATTTCAAAACCTCATTATTGGGAAGTATTGTGATAAACATGGCATTGAGCATAACTTCTCTGCTCCTAGAACTCCACAACAAAATGGTATTTGGAGCGTAAAAATCGTGTTTCAGAGGAGTTGGTGAGGACTATGTTTAATGAAGGTAATCTACCAAAGTACTTATGGGATGATGCCATTAACACGACTTGTTATGTCTTGAATAGGATTCTAATACGTCCAACTTTAGACAAAACACCCTATGAAGTACTTAGGGGTAGAAAAGATAATGTTTCTCATCTATACATATTTGGATGTAAATGTTTTTCTGAATAATGGAAAAAACATCCTAGGTAAATTTGATGCAAAAGCCGATGAGGGTACCTTTCTCAGATGCTCCAAATCTAGTAAAGCTTATAGGGTTTATAAAAAAAGATTACGTATTGTTGAAGGGTCAGTTAACGTTACTTTTAACGAGTCTTATCCAAAAAATATCAGGAAAGGTGTTTCTTTTCATGATGTAGGTGTATCTTCACAAGAAATTCTAAATCGAACAGAACAAGGAATTGATTAACCGAAAGTGGTGGAACATGAGAAGGAAGAAGATAACGATCGTGAAGAGGAGGAGGTTAAAAGTCCAGTTGTAGTGGAAGATCTACCTTTGACTTGGAAAACATCCAAAGATCATCCTATCGACAACATTCTTGGTGACAACACAAAATGCATAACCACACGCTCCAAGACAAGTAAGTTTTTTTTTATCACGTTGCATTAGTTCCCCAAGTGGAACCTAAAAACGCTAAAGATGCATTACTTGATGAGAATTGGCTTATGGAAATGCAAGATGAACTAAACCAATTTAAAAGAAATGATGTTTGAGACCTTGTCCCTCGTCCTAAAAATCATCAAGTAATCGGCACCCGATGGGTTTTTAGAAACAAGCTTGACGAAAACGGAGTGATAACCTGCAATAAAGCCTGACTAGCTGCTCAAGGTTATAACCAAGAGAATGGAATTGACTATGAGGAAAATTATGCTTCGGTTGCTCGCCTTGAGGCTATACGTCTTCTAATAGCCTTTGCTTGCGTCCAAGAATTCAAGTTATTTCAAATGGACATGAAAAGTGTGTTCTTACTAGATGGAATATTCAAGTTATTTTGAGCTTGTACACTTGATTTGGATACTAGTGGCCGGTAGTTATTGTACTCAAATCTTGTGGCTTAAACAATAACTACTTGATTTTGATATAAAACTATAACACATTCCTATCACGTGCGACAACACTGGTGTCATAAATTTAACCAAAAATGCGGTGCCACATTCTCTCACTAAGCATATTGAGATTCATCACCACTTCCTATGTGACCATGTTGATAAAGGAGACGTCGTATTTAAGCATGTTAATAGTAAAAATCAACTTGTAGATATCTTTACAAAACCTCTTGCGACCGAGCCTTTTTTTAACATTCGACGGGAATTGGTGATACTTGATATCTCAAACATTGCCCAAATATGAATTGTTGCATGAAAATTATATACTTTTGCTCTAACTTTCCTTGAAAGCTTTATTACCTAAGAGTGCATCCTTCATCAACTCATAAGCGAGGTACTATTGTTCCATTTTCTTTTTCCCTTTATAAGTAAGCTTTTCATTTTGCATGATACTTATGTTCTGAATAATTGATATTCTTGATGTATGAGATAGTTCATGAATGTTCACTTCCAAAAATTTATATTGATATATGTCAATTATATGCTTATAGTGACTTTGTGATATTTCATCTATATGCTTAAAGTATACTCTAGGTGCATTGGCTTGTTATGTATTCTTTCATGAAATATGGTTGAACATGTTATAATGTTAGCAAAATTCTTGTTATGTGTCATTGTTATAATGACATCTCTGTTTTTGGTTTGAGTGGTGATAAGTTCATATATCGCCATACTAGAGCACATGCGTGTGCAGCATTTCAGGAGCACCAAAGGCACATGTCATGTAATTGTGTCGCTTTTGTAGCAACTCAAGAGTTTTTTAATACATTGTATCCTTTATGTTTCATGTTTATGTTATGTTATTTGACATATGTTGCGGCAATTGTGTTCTATGTGAGTGCTTTCATGTTGATGTTCTTATCTTTGCAAAATGCCTCTATATGGTATAATAGTTTGTATGTGATAAAAGATACTTCTTGTGGTTTGCTTTGTCTCTTTTTGATGTTGTCAAAGGGAGGGAAGTATCTACAAGATGAAGTTAGATACATACATTCAAGGGGAGTCTTCATGAAGACATGAAATACATCATTGTCTCATGTTTTGCCATCATAAAAATGGGGAGTATGTGAGTGCAAATTTCTGATAAATATATTTTGAATGTTGTCAAAACTAGGATATTTTAACATTAATGTATATTGGACGGTATCCTCTGATTCCATTTGTGCATCTTAGCATTCGGAAGCATTAAAATGTTTTGGAGAAGGTTCATACATCATAAATGCATTAAAAACAAAGTTTTCATGAAAGCATTACAGCATAGGTCGACACATAAAGCCTTCAGGTCAACACATAGGAAACTTTTAAAACCTATAGGTAGACACATACAGTCTATAGGATGGCACACATGCTGCAGTATTAAAGCCTGTAGGCTCTGTCCATGTGCTGACTGCTATAGGTCGACACAAGGTCAACATAAGACCTTCATAGGTCAACCTAAGATCTTCACATGTCGACACAAAGACATTCATAGGTCGGCCTATACTTTTCATAGATCGACTCATACGATGCATTTTTTCAAAAAACATAATTTTCTCCATTCTCTTGCATTCCTTTTGCTTCCAAACTTGCATACTTATAAATACGTGATACATGCATCATTTCTAGTAAGGTTCTAGAGTAAACCTATACGAAATCAGGATTTAAAATCATTCTCATCATCTTTAACATCTTTTTTATGCATACACACAATTAAACTACACATAATCATTTTTTGATTGGGTGACAATCTAGATTAGGGTTGATAACGTCCAATTAGGTTGGTGTACCGAGAATATCGGGTTGATAACTTTCAGGATTTCAAATAAGAAAACCGAGCTGGGGTTTTCCTTCAAGATCGTTGAGGATTTGAAGGGTTTTGGACAAGATTATGCAATTTGGATCTGATCGAGTGAAAGCCTTGGGACAATGGATGCCTTGCAAGGGAGTAGCGTGAAACGGTGGATCGTGTTAGTAAATCTTGGGTTTCAACAAGTATGCGCTTGGGATTAATTTAGTCGGGTGAAAGCCTTAAGACAAGGATGAAGGTGAGAAAAGTACACAAGAAAGGGGGGGTTGAATTTTGTTTTCCGTTTTCTTAGTTTGCATCTAATGAGATTTCAGAATCTAAACTGGTGTTCAGATTCTGGTTAATTCTAAGCAGCAGAATGTTAACAGAAATAATTAAATAATAGCAGAAGACACAAAGATTTATATTGGTTCCTCCCTTAACTGAAATTAGTCCAGTCCCCTTGCTTCACAAGATATTTTCACTATAATCAAAACATGATTACAATCGCTTATGCATTTAGCATAAGACTTTACAATTGCTCATACCCAAGGTCCAAGACTTCTGCTCAAGCTCCTCACTAAAGACTTCTTGCTTAAGTTCCACGAACCCAAGACTTCTTTGCTCTGGCTCCCATCACAAAACTTCTGCTCCAAGTCCCATGAAACTAGCCTTTCTACTTGCACCTCCCAGGTCAAGACTTACTGCTCAAATTCTATGTACTAAGTATTCATGCTCAAGCCACTCAGGCTCAAGACTTCTGCTCCAAGTTCCATGAAACAGGCCTATCTGCTTGCACCTCCCAGGTTCAGACTTACTGCTCCAATTCCATGAACTGAGCTAACCTGCTCAAGCCACACTAGCTCAAGACTTTCCTGCTCAATCAATCTACTTGATTAAGACTTTCACTGCTTAAGCACATAACAAGAGACTTACGTGGCTCAAAGATCTTGGCTCGAGACTTCCTTACTTGTATCCCAATGACACAAGACTTTTGCTCGGTCAGTCCACTTAATTAAGACTTTGACTGCTCAAACACATAGCAAGAGACATGCGTGGCTCAACCATCTTGGCTCGAAACTTCCTTGCTTGTATCCCAATGACACAAGACTTTTATCTAAACTGTTAAACAAGCTCATCAGAATAGAGAACAAGGTGTACATGATACAAGTATTTAAGGTACGGGAAATCGCCATAACAAAGACCTAAAACACTTAAGATTTCTAAGATATTCAATGTGTAAGAAATCTTAAGGCTTTTACAATTACAACCTACATCAGAAAAATTTGCATATATATTGAGTTGATAATTGTTGATCTTGTTACTCATTCTTCTGGTTGATCCTTGTTAAAGATTCAATTTGAACCTTCAGCCATATTTATAGCCTTTTCAAAAACTATTCGTTGAGGAGGTAACTTGATCAAGAGTCTTTGTTGTTACTCCATAGTACAAGAGCCATTGAAGATAGATATACCAGAAGATTTTAATCCAATGTGTAACATGTTTAACCTTTGAGTCTTCAAGAGTTTATGTACTATTAGATCCGTTGAGAGTAGATATCCATAAAATATCTCAGCTTTTCTTGAGCCTTGAAATCTATAGACTTTAGCTGACAAACTAATTTAACAATACAGGTTGCTTTCTGCAGTACAGACAGCTTCAGCTTTATCACCAACTCTGAATGGTAGTAGAAGCCAATTTTCATTCACTAAGTGTAGAGACAATAATGTTTCTTCTTCTGATGATGAGACCTTCAACTTCAGAGCCTTTTCCAGACATCACTTAGCAAGTGTTCTTCAGATTTTGCCACCAGAAGCTAGCAATTGAGCAACTTTCAAAGTGTGCTTAATGTAGAACAGATTCTGACAATAATATTTACAAGTATTAGAACCTGCACACATGTAACACACATCAAATAAACCATTGTTTTTTCAATACTTTGTTATCATCAAAACCCAAGGAAAATATGTCATGAACAAATCTTTTTCTAACAAACTCCCCCTTTTTTATGATGACAAACACAAGTATTTAAAGGACAGTGTTGGGCAGTTATAATTTTCTTTGTAACATCAGGGTATGAGGTTTGTAAGCTCCCCCTGAGTCTAATAGTCCAAATCAGAGTTCTGTAGACATCATACTAGGTACTACTCTCAAGAAAAAGTAATTCATTTTTCTTAAGAAACATCAGAGTCTGAGGTTTGTAAGCTCCCCATGAGTCAAACAGTTCCAAGGCCGAGGTTTGTAAGCTCCCCCTCTAAGTTCCATATTTAAGAAAACCAAAAATAATATTTTAACTTCCTTTGGCAACATCAGAATACGAGGTTTGTAAGCTCCTTTTGAGTCTGATAAGCTAAGGCTTGGGTTTGTAAGCTCCTCCTTAGTTCTATGTACAAGAAAGTTAAAATGTGTCGCCCGGTGAAGATAACCATAAAAACATAAATATAAATAACAAAATTATAAATTATCAATATGTACAACTGAATAGGTACTCAACGGGTTCAGCTTCTAATTAAATACTTACCATTATTTCTCCCCATTTTGTCACATCAAAAAGAAAATAAAAAGAGAAGAAGAAAAGAATTACAGTCATAAATGCATCACAAAACACCATTACATGGTCAGTTTCCAAGGAATTGAAAAACGATCAAGTAACATGAGGTCATTAAGGATTGTATAGTGCATGCTTTAAATTTTTAGTGGTCGTTATTGTTCCATGAATCAAGCAGGATTAAATCAGACGTTTCACTTGCTTATGAGTCATTATAAAAGCAGTCTAGACCTAGTTCACTTTCATCAACATCCACCAGAGTCATGGACGCATCAGCTGAGAGTCATAAGACTTCTGTAGTAACAGAAATCTCTAAGAGATCTACAAGACAAGATTTCCAGAGCATTCAGAAATGAGTTGTTTCTGAATCATCTACCACTGGGCATATGCCCTCTGCAAGACTCACTTCTGAAGAAGCAACATCAGCAACTCCAACACAACCTACAGAAGTAGGTTCATCAGAAGCTGTGATAAAGCCCAGAAGAAAGATAATGAAGAGATCAAAGAAGAGAAGATGGTCCAACAAGTTATTCTACCATCCAATCCTAGAGGCAGAATAGGAAGAAATTGATGAGGATGAGCTAGACATAGGCTATGACAACTGTTGTCATTATAAGGCTCAGGATGACTTAGATAGGGACCTATACTAAGCATTAGTTGTTCCTTATGAATCAATATTTCGTAATCTCCTGCTTCAATTAATGAAAAAGTACCTTTTTGACCAACTTTTGTTTATTGCATGCAAATACTTTCAATAACTTCCTTTAGATTTAGTGAAAGACATTAATGAAGTAAAACTGACACCAGAAACAATAGCTAATAGAGTTAAGTATAAAATTCATAGCTGTTAAAGAATCTTTAATAGGTTAGACTGTTAGATAACATTTCCAAGATATATCAATTAAGATATTGATAAGACTTAATCAATATTAAAACAACAAAAACTTGGAACAATGTATGTAACACGTTTATATAAGAACCCATAGCATGCCTTATTTCATAATCACTTAATCCTCAAAACACCAAGATGTACAAACAAAAGCAAATCCGGGTTCTAAAGAGAGATTTCAGAAAGACAGCCATACTAAATGCAACAACTCAGGTAAGTGAAAGCAAAACAGCAGCTGAAGGATCTACTAACAAGCAGATGACTTCAAAAGCTCTTACCTCTTCAACATCCTTTGTGAAGACACACAGAAGAAGATCTTCTAGGTCTAGACATAGAAATCAACTGAGAAATAAGGCTTTGGAGTTTGCCAAGGAAGAATGGCAAGATTACTTAGATAATCTGGACATGTCAGATGATCCTAGGGAATACCTTAGGGGTAATCCAACAGACTAGAATGTCTAAATAATTTGTAATCCTTTCCTTCTTATTAATGATAAAAGTTACAAGCATTAAGTTATTACTCCCATTACTTTTAATTTTTTTGAACTATCATAAATACATATAATCAACAGTTAACTGAACAACAACATGAACAAACTTTGAATTAATAATAAGATAACTTAATACAACGGTTCTAACAATTACAAGGCATAACAATGCAGAAATCAAACATCAGAATCTTTCATAGATAACTTCAAACTTGTCTCTCTGGATTTTAGACAAATTAGCCTCTGAACTTATGATAAATCCATGTTGAACAAGTAATTCTGAAAGAACTTGTCGAAAAGGAATGAATAAAACCTTTCCCTTGTGAAAGGAATAAAGAGTCTTCTTCAAATAGTCAAACATAGCTTGAGGAAGATCAATCTGCAGGTCTGAATTGAGAAGTAGAAGTAGATCTTTTTCAATAGGTCCACAAGGTCTAAATCCTTATCCTTAGGAAGTAAGTTTAAATTCAGAAACTTATTCCAAACAACAGCATCAGGACGAAGATTTGATTCCTTGATGTATTAGATGGATCTACAAAGATACGCCAAGTAGGAAGATAGTGTTTCCAAACAAGATTTCATGGGATTTCTCCGATTTCCTCACAATTGATCACATTAGCAATCACTTTAGAGGTTACTGTTATAGAAACACCAGTTACTTTAGAAAGAATAGCACACTCAGAATTCAGCTCAACAATGGAAGCATTAATCCAAAACTCTTTGACAAGATCTAGATAAGTGAAACCACAGAGCATCTTAAAGTATTCATTCCATCCTTGTTAACACACAGTCTTCCATAAGTTAAAGCCTAACTTAAGCAACTCATCAAAATTCACAAACTTTTCATTGATGACTACCAGTTGATTCAAAGAAGAATTGACTAGGAAACTCATCTCAAGTTTGGCTTGATTAACACACAACCATAAAGAAAATAAAAAGAAAAGGAACTGAACAAGATTCCTAAAAGAATAAGAATCTTGTCAAAAGAAGGACAAAATGATGTTTCACAAGACAGGGGATAGTGGCAATAAGTATCCAAAAAGAAAACATCAATACCCAAAGGTTCTTATCTTCCATATTTGATGAATCCATTAGATGAATTTCACCTTTATGAAAATTTAAATATTATAAAAGTCTTTGAATTTTTTTTACTTTAACTGCTTTATCAAAGTATAGAATCCACTTCTGAATCTCAGAATCTAACAACTTTCAGAAGCTATCATCTATCAGAGTCTAGTAGAACTAGATTGAGAGAGAGATATCTCCTGTCAGCCATAAGTCACTAAGATTCTATTTGGAGCCAACCCTTCCTCTTGAAACAATAGTCATGAGTGATAGATGAATATTGAATCGTTTCCTTTGATAGCTAACAAACAGCAGTAACATCACAAAAAGTGAGGAAACTGTTTCCATAAATATGATCGTCGTCTAGCTTAATGAAATATTCAGTATAGATAAATACAACAGAGTTTCTTCTTAAAGATTTATGAAGATCCTTTCAAAAGAGCTTCTCTAGAAATCTAACAGAAACTTTGTATTTACACCTACACAAATATCTCATTGAATCAAAAGATAAGCCCGAAAAGAACAAGCATATCTTGTTTTGTTAGTTTCTTGGTCAAACATGTATCAATATTCAGACTTGACCATAGAGTCTGAACACCGTTTTGAGTGGGTTCTGATTCAATGGTTGTTAAACCAATGAGTCCACTACTCTCACCAAATTCAGTACCTCTAGCACTTATGTCTGGGTTGTGGGCCCTTCTTCAATCAAATATTTTAAACAACCTTTGATGAATTCCATGGAAGATGTCTCTGCTCCTTTCTTTGATATCTGCAGCAAATATATTTAAATCATGACACTTATATTTCTACGAGACCATTAATAAATGTTTAGAAAGGCTTTATTTCGCCTTATGCCACATTCTAATAGCAGTACCATCATTCATTCCAGAGTATCAGTCTAGAATAAACCATAATATGAACAAGATCTTGTTCTTAGCAGAATCATTAATTTCATTGTCTTGACTCAAGACTTTGAGATCTTTGATAAGCAAAGAACCAGATGGTTTTATCTATCAGAGAATAACATAAAAAAATTAAAGCACCATCATCTAATTGCCTGTAGAACACAAAGAAAAATTAAAGGTTTCTCATAGACTTATCCTTTAATACAAATTCCATGATGACCCTCAATCAAGGAGCAATGGAGTCTCTTAAGATATCACCTTAAAGAGCAGACTCCTTAATATCAAATATTGAAGCAAGATAGATTTGGCATAATCTCTTTCTATTCAATACTTATTTTTATTTCAGGATTTGGATGCTTCTTCAGAAGCAGTAATGACTGGCAGAGCCAAATTATTCTTTTATCTGAATCCTGCACTAATGTCATCTTCAAAAGAATATGTAGTGAAGATTAACTGAAATTAGGTTCTGGTAGTGTTTCTCCTTACTTTGAGATTTGGGAAATTAGTTGAAATACAAGTATTTCAGAAGCTTTTGAAGTTACTCTTCTATCGACAAATATTACAACCTATCCAGCTGGTTAAGAAGTACTTTTGACAAGAAATATAAGTTCCTTATCATCATACATTCCATAGAACCAAGCTTAGGAAAACTAATCTGTTAGATAGCTTTTCATCATATAATTTTATTTCTTTTCTTCGAAGATTTGCAAGACAAACCAACAGACCACAATAAATTCAAGTTGTATAACTTCTTGAATAACTGTGACCTCAGGTTTGAATCTAAATCAATTGTCTCAGAATTTGCTTGAAAGATCAGATGAAGTGTAACTAGGCAAGCTTCAAAACTGACTCCCACAAATCTGAGCACAAGGATTCAAAGATAGTCCGAGCATCAGACATATCAATGATGTTAACATACTCAGATGTCATATTGAGCACCTATAAGAATGCAACTACCTCTGAAGATATTCAATAAGGTTCTTCTGAGCTGGTGATAGAGACTTTCAAATAGATTATCTATACACCATCAACTTCTATAGCAATACCTTTTTCAAGGATATTCTATAGACCTTCCGAACCCCTTTTATCAAGACCAATGAAATAAAAAATATGTTTTACTTTTCCATCATTTAAATTCAGTGGAATCACCCTTTGAATATCGTAGGAAAAGCAATATAATACTTTTCATGTGGCACTTGATACCTTCTTGAAGGAAAGTCTTTGACATACATACTTTTCTTATTGGATCATTATCTGCGCCACAGTTAAGTGTTAAGCACAGAACATGCTCTGATACCAATTGAAGTCGAGAAAAGTACATAAGAAGGGGGGTGAATTGTGTTTTTCGTTTTCTTAATTTGCATCTGATCAGAGTTCAGAATCTAAACTGGTGTTCAAATTCTGTTTAATTCTTAGTAACGGAATGTTAACAGAAGCACATAAATAATAGCAGAAGACACAAAGATTTATACTAGTTCCTCCCTTAACTGAGATTAGTCCAGTCCCCTTGCTTCACAAGAGATTTTCACTATAATTAAAACATGATTACAATCGCTTATGCATTCGGCATAAGACTTTACAATTGCTCAGACCCAAGGTCTAAGACTTCTACTTAAGCTCCTCACTCGAGACTTCTTGCTCAAGTTCCACGAACCCAAGAATTCTTTGCTTAGGCTTCCATCCTAAGAATTTTGCTCCAAGTCCCATGAAACGAGCCTCTCTGCTTGCACCTCCCAGGTTAAGACTTACTACTCCAATTCCATGTACTGAGCAATCCTGCTCAAGCCACTCATGCTCAAGACTTTTGCTCCAAGTTCCATGAAACGAGCCTCTCTGCTTGCACCTCCCAGGTCAATACTTATTGCTCAAATTCCATGAACTGAGCTAACCAGCTCAAGCCACACTGCCTCAAGACTTTCAAGCTCAATCAATCTACTTGATTAAGACTTTCACTTCTCAAGCACATAGCAAGAGACTTACGTGGCTCAAGCATCTTGGCTCGAGACTTCCTTGCTTGTATCCAAATGACACAAGAGTTCTGCTCAATCAATCCACTTGATTAAAACTTTCATAGCTCGAGCACATAGCAAGAGACTTATGTGGCTCAAGCATCTTGGCTCGAGACTTCCTTGCTTGTATCCCAATGACACAAGGCTTTTATCTAAACTGCTGAACAAACTCAGCAGAATAGAGAACAAGGTATACATGATACAAGTATCAGAGGTACGGGAAATCACCATAACAAAGACCTAAAGCACTTAAGATTTCTAAGATATTCAATTTGTAATAAATCTTAAGCCTTTTACAATTACAACCTACATCAGAAAAATTTGCATATACATTGAGTTGATAATTGCTAATATTGTTACTCCTTCTTCTGGTTGATCCTTGTTAAAGATTTAGTTTAAACCTTAAGCCATATTTATAGCCTTTTCAGAAACTAGCCTTTGAGGAGGTAACTTGATCAAGAGTCTTTGCTGTTACTCCATAGTACAAGAGTCATTGAAGATAGATACACCAGAAGATCTTGATCCAACGTGTAATAGTTTAACCTTTCAGTCTTCAAGAGTTTATGTAATATTAGAGCCATTGAGATTAGATATCCATAAAGCATCTCAGCTTTTCTTAAGCCTTGCAATCTGTAGTCTCTAGCTGAAAAACTGTTTTCACCGTATAGCTTGCTTTATGCAGTATGGACAACTTCAGCTTTATCACCAACTCTGAATGGTACCAGAAGCCAATTTGTATTCACTAAGTGTAGAGACAATAGTGTTGCTTCTTCTTATGCTGAGACCTTTAGCTTCAGAGTCTTCGCCAAACACCACTTAGCAAGTGTTCTTCAGATTCTTCCACCAGAAGCTAGCAATTCAGCAACTCTCAAAGTGTGCTTAATATAGAACATATTCTGACAATAATATTTACAAGTATTAGAACCTTCATACATGTAACACACATCAAATAAACCATTGTTCTTTCAATAATTTGTTATCATCAACCCAAGGAAAATATGTCATGAACAGATCTTGTTCTAATAAAGGGGTGCCTTGCAAGGAAGTAGCAAGAACATATGAATTGAAGCGACATTGTTGGTTACTTGATCAATCTTTGATAAAGGGTTTTGTAAGTGGTAGAATCAACAACAAACCTAGTGTTTGTAGGGTTAGAGTTCTTCATCTCTTGTATACACACATTTGCAAAGTAAGATATATTATAATATCTTAATTCAAATTCAAATTGAGGGAAGATGTACCCATAGCGAGGCCGATTGGGGAGCTACCTAAATAAATCCTTGTGTCCTCTATCTCTTTTTCTATCTGTTTTAAATTTTGTGTTTGCAAATTATTGAATTCATTGCTCGTTTGATCAATTCATTTGGGAATTATTTTTTATCATATTTTTGAATTAGGTTTTGTTGATATAACCATAATCCGTTTGATTGTGATTGGTTTTAAGATAAAAAAATAATGCAAATTTCTAAACGATATTGATTGCACACAAAGTGTTCGATAAATTGCTTTATTGTGTTTTTGCGTGTTTTGATCATTGTGAATAAGCTCTACGTATAGCTTAGCATTCAATTGTTTGTGATTAATCGTTGTTGGACAATTTGTGTTCATTATATACGTTTGTGTACCTTTATGAATATCTAAGATTTTCGATAGAGGGTTGGTTAGACGATTTAATTCGGGCTGTTTCCGTTGTGCCATAATACTTTTCAAATTTATTTCTACCAAAAGTTTTTACGTGTGATCTTTTCACCCCCCTCTAGATCGAACCTTATCATCTAACAATAGTTTTACAGCAAATTGACAATACCACTGTACCCAATTCATTGGTGTACGACTCACTAATTTAGACTACACTTATCTAATTCCTTAGACGAATTCGAAGTAACACTAGGAGATCAACGTGCGTTAGTTTTCTTGCCATAACTTATAATTACATATCCCTAGTTAATTACTATGGTGAATAATTTCTTTATTTTAGATTGTTATATAATAAGCTATGTCACCGAAATAAAGGGCCCAATACAAAGGGGTTAAACAACAGATATAAAAATTTCAATCAAGTTGGCTTAAAAAGGCTCATATTTTCCACAAACAAGTGCCTCTGTGTTGTTGGAACAAAATGGTTTATACCATACCCATTGAGTTTTGATGATAACAATATTTAAAGAATAATTGGGTATTCTAACATCTCTTCAAGTATGCAAAATTATAAGACTAAGAACAAATGAAGAGAAGCTTAAGAAATCTGAATCTGATGTTAAGACTCTGGCTCTAAAGATCACTTCTTAAGACTCTGGCTCTGATGAAGATCCAGACTCTGTAGAAGTCAAATCCAAGGAAAGTCAGCCTCTAGTGACCCAGACTCTGAAGCTTCGGAAGCCAACAAGTAGACTCTGAAAAGATCAGCCTCTAAAGAGCGAAGTCTAAAGAAAGTCAACCTATGAAGCACACACTCTTTAATTGATGCAACTTTGATAGACTTAAAGACTTTTTGATCACGTGAAGACTTGAGGAAAACTCTTTTTTTTATGTCTGAGCTTCAACAAATACTAACTGAAGGTGCTTTCTTGATGTGTCTAATCAAGTACAAAGTTAGCCCAACCTTTTGGTGAAATCCTTCAACGTCTCTTTTCTTCCTCTCTATATAAGGAGTAGAAGTATTGAAGAAGAAACCTACCACAACACAATAAAATACACTGATATACAAGACTCGGAACATTGACATTTCAAAGAGAAGTAACTCTGTCAAAAACAAGCTAGACTTATAACCTCTTAACACTTTGTATATTTTAGAAGTTCTTAAGTCTTAGAGTCTTTCTAAGTTGTATTATGTCTACACATCTGATTGTATATCAAGTGTAGTTGTTACCCTAATCTCTTAACATTTTGTTATAGAGTCAGAAGTCTCTTGCTTTAGTGCTTGATCATTTGAAGTCTATTTCATGTGTGCTTGAGCATAGAAGTCTCTTACTTAAGGGTTTGAGCATTGGAAGTCTATTGCTTCTATGCTTGAGCAATAAAGTCTCTTACTTATGGGTTTGAGCATTTGAAATCTCTTATATGGTGCTTAAGTATTTGTAATCAGTTTGGTTATAGTGGAAATCCCTTGGAAGTGCAAGGGGACTGGACTACTCTCAAGTTGTGAGAGGAACTAGGAAAACTGCTTGTGTCTCTTGCTTTACCTTACCTGCTTCTGAGCTATATTTCTATGATATCATTTGTTTACCTCTGAGTCGTATTCTGTTTCAGAATTTGATAATGATATTCAAGAGCTTAGACTCTGAGTGACTCTGATTCAGACTCTGAACTGAGTGTTCAGACTTTAAATTGAGTGTTCAGAATTTGATTAAGATCAATCAGAAGAAGAAAAGTTAGAGAAAAGAGGACATAATTTAACCCATTTCTTGTGTTTTTCTCACCTTCAGTTGGCATCAGAGCAAGGCCTTTGCTAAACACTTAACAGTGGTGTAGAAAATATCCTACGAAAAACATTTTCTTTATCATGTGTGATTCTACTTCTGAAACATATCACTTTGGTGATGGTATTCCTAATCCACAATTTACTCCTTTTATAGATGTTAATCATGACTATAGTACATTTGAAAATAATAAGTATGTTGCTTGACCTCCAACATTCAGTGGAGACTCTACTGAATTTGAATGGTGGAAAAGAAAGATGTACACACACATCATAAGTCTTGATGATGAGCTATGCGACATTCTTGAAGATGGCATTGATATTCCTATGAATGGAGTAGGAATGGTAGCTGATAGAAAGACTCTCACACTTGCTCTGAAGAAGATTTACATAAAACATCACAGAGTGAGAGGCATTCTTGTTGATGCTTTGCCTCATTTTGAGTACATAAAGATCATTGACAAGTCTATTGTCAAAACCATTTTTGAATCTTTATGTGCTACTTATGAAGGAAACCAACAAGTTAAAGAAGCCAAAGCTAATCTTCTAGTTCAATAATATGAGCTGTTCAGAATGAAAGAGGATGAAAACATTGAAACCATGTTCTCAATGTTTTAAATTCTTGTGCTTGGACTTCAAGTCTTGAACAAGAGCTACACCACCTCTGATCATGTCAAGAAGATTCTTAGGAGTCTTCCTGTTAGATACAGACCAAAGGTGATAACTATTGAGGAAGCTAAAGACCTGAACAATATCAGTCTTGAAATTTTGATTAGTAATATCTATAACCATGAGTTAGAACTCAATGGAGATGAAGAATCAATAAAGAAATCAAAGTCTCTAGCTTTGAAATTTATTAGGAGGTCTGAGAAATCTTCTCAGACTTGGGAGCATAAAGAAGCCACTCATGATGAAGCCTCTTAAGAAGATTCAGATGATGATGAAATGGTTCTCATCATAAAGAGGAAGTAACTCAGTATTGTCTTGTTTTTTAGGGATGTTAGGAATAACATCATTGTTTATTTCAGGATCTGTTTCTGGAATAAAGATAGGTACGAAGACTTGATCATTGTGAGTAACAGTTTCTTCATCAAAGGCAACACTCCTTATGCTTCCTTCCCCTTCAAACTCTACATCCTCAAGGAATCATGCATTTCCCATTTCAAAAATTATTCTAGTGATGGGATTGTAAAACTTGTACCCGTAAGAGTGTTCAACGTATCCAATAAAATAGCAGCTAACTGTCTTTGCATCCAACTTACCTTCATGAGGCTTATAAGGCCTCGCTTCAGCTGGACATTCCCAAATGTGCAGGTGCCTAATGTTGGGCTTTTTCCCAGTCCAAAGCTCATCAGGGGTCTTAGCTACTACTTTACTAGGTACTCTATTAAGGATATAAATTGCGGTCTTTAATGCTTCTCCCCAAAATGACCCTGGAAGAGAAGAATGACTAATCATACTTCTTACCATGTCCTTAAGAGTCTGGTTTCGTCGTTCTGCAACTCCATTCATGTTAGGTTTTCCCAGAATTGTGTATTGCGAAACAATTCCACACTCATCGAGGAAAAGGGCAAAGGGCCCTGGACGTTTTTCCCCCGATCCATCATACCGACCATAGTATTCACCACCACGGTCTGATTTAACAGCTTTTATTTTCTTTCCAAGTTAAAGTTCAAGTTCAGCTTTGAATGACTTGAGCACGTCCAAAGATTGATATTTCTCATGAATCAAATACAGGTAGCCATACCTCGAGTAATCATCTATGAAAGTAATAAAATACCATTGTCCATTCCAAGAACCTGTAGGGAAAGGACCACATATATCGATATGAATTAGTTCTAAGACATCCTTAGCTCTTTCAGCATGGAAATTCCTCTTGTTTGTCTGCTTACCCTTGATACACTGAATGCAAACTTGAAAGTCCGACAAAACAAGGGATATAAGAATACCATCCGACATAAGCCTTTGAATTCTTTGTTTAGATATATGTCATAATCGCCTATGCCATAAAGTGGCGGAATTCTCATTTAAATTTTGTTTTGTACCATGTGACTCTATTTGCATTATTTTGTTATAAGGACATTCAATATCAAGCATATAAAG
Source organism: Lathyrus tuberosus (assembly GCA_022829125.1). Lineage (NCBI taxonomy): Eukaryota > Viridiplantae > Streptophyta > Magnoliopsida > Fabales > Fabaceae > Lathyrus > Lathyrus tuberosus. The sequence goes on along the minus strand of JALAZF010000584.1, from coordinate 2,386,630 downwards.
ATTATCATTCAAAGAACCATAACCAACAACATTTGAATCATATAAGAGGATAAATTTATTATTTCCAAACGAATATGTATAACCCGATTTGTCCAAAATAGAAATAGAAATTAAATTCCGCCTAATAGACGGTGCAACAAAAGTCTCAATCAAATCCAAATGAAAACCGGTCTTTAATAATAATCTAAAAGTCCATATAGCCTCTACTGCAACTTTATTGCCATCGCCCACGTAGAGGAATCTTTGAGCATCACTTGGCGGACGGCTCCACAAGCAACCCTGCATGGACATACTAATGTGAGTAGTAGCACCAGAATCTACCCGCAAAGTATCCTTAGGTACAAAAACTAAATTAATTTCAAAACAAACAAAAGTGAGAAAATTACCCTTCTTTTCACGCCATGCGGCATACTTGGAATACTTTATTTTCATGTGTCCAACCTTTTTGTAAAAAAAGCAAGTGGTTTCCTTAGGTTGTTCCTTTGCCTTCTTATTTTGAGAAAAATTTCCCGCAGGTTTCTTCATTTTATTCTAAGAACTGGTAGCCAAGTGAGCACTTTCAGTCTTCTCTCTCTTTAGCCTCTCTTCCTCTTGAACACAATGAGATATGAGCTCATAGAGAGACCATGTGTCCTTCTGAGTATTGTAACTCACTTTGAATTGTCCAAAGTGTGCCGGGAGAGAGATCAAAACCGAGTGCACAATTAAATCCTCAGGAAGTTCTAACTTCAATGCCTTGAGTTTTGATGCGAGATTAGACATCTCCATGATGTATTCCCTTATGTTCCCTTTGCCTTTATAAACCATGAAATGAATTTGGACAAGGTACTACTTGTCTCAGCCTTATCATTTTTAGTAAAGAATTGCTCCACAGTTTCGAGGAACTTCTTGGCACTTTAACTCTCAGTAATTGAGCCCCCAATCATTTCAGGTATGGATCTTTTGATCATCATAAGGCACATTAGGTTAGATATGTCCCATTTTTCTATTTTAGTTTTATTTGGATTCTCAGCAGTGGCGGTGAGATGCTCTTCCCTCAAAGATAAGTATAAATCCATGCATCCAAGCATAATCTCCACAAATTCTTTCCAAGACTTAAAGTTCATCCCACTCAGCATAGAGATAGAGTTAATCTGAGGAACAAAATTTGGAGCGGTAGCAGTGGCAACTGGATTAATTGAAAAGAACAACAAACATACAATGACATTAGTAGGCATGTCAAATAATCATATAGATATGCACAATATTCTTTATATGCAAATTAAATAAGAGCTAGACAAGATACCCAAAAACGCCATCAATTCTCAATCTTTGATTGCAATAATTAACTGTAAGCAGTACTCTCACATAATAATTAAACATTAGTAATAAGTTATGTCAGATAATGGATGCCTTTGAAATCAATTAATAGCCACATGGATAAAATTGATAATTACTACATATTTACCATCACAGATATGTAAATTTTTGGCCAAACTGTGTCTTCCTTTTGGCCGACCATAACATTTCGTATGAAAAATTACACACTACATCTTTTGTAATTCTAATTCAATCAAATTTAAATAAGAGAGGTTACTTTTGCAACTTGTTGTTTCAACTAATCCAATCAAAGTCACTAAACATTTTGAATTTAGTAAATTAAATGGGAATGTCTTTAACATTCACATAAACATTATCTGCAAATGTAATGTCAAAATTATATGTTTACTGATTCCTTAATAATTTTTGTTTATATCATGTTCATACCGGTATAATAAACCGGTTGTACTCGAAGGGTGTTAAAAAAATTTCAAATTAAATTAACACAATAAAAAAAATCTTAATAAAATAAAATTAACATGTAAATTTTTTCACAATTAAAATTTTAAATAGAGTCCATAAAATAAAAAATTGAAACAAATTAAGTATAAAATTTATATATATATATATATATATATATATATATATATATATATATATATATATATAGAGAGAGAGAGAGAGAGAGAACAAATTAACCGGAATCAAATAATCAAATTACAAACAAATTACATATATGCTACATTCGATACTATTCATATTTTAATTAGGCTTAAAAAAAACCCAATTAACCGGCTCTGATATCAATTGTTAGAGTTAAATCAATTCAATATACATGCTCAACATACTATGACATATATTTTATGCGGAATCAAAATAGTCATACAAACATGTATAAAATTATAGGATCGATAAATTGATTTTAGGAATACCTGGATCCATTGAGAAAAATCTCTTTGACTGTAATCTTAAAAGCCCATATGTTGATGGCTTTTGTGGTTCTTCCTCAACCGGTACTCCTTATGCCTCGAATTCTCTTCAGATATGAAAAAGAGATAATTTGCTTGTATCCGATATATTGGGGACCATAGCCTATTGTTCGCACGCGATTCTCGCGCGAACAATCGCGGGCCTCCTATCGCAGGTCTACTTGCGGGATCGGCCACAAAATCCCAGAACAATGGGTTGGAGTATGCGTGATGTTGGTACGATGGTTTTGATTTAGAAGAAGTTGTAAATGGCTTGAAAAAATAAAAGGGTGCGAATTGATGAATAAGCAAAGACAAAACAAATAAGTAAATGGCAATATATGTTAAACTTTGGCAATGTAAATTGCTTTAAACAGAAATGCGGACGTTATCATACATTTTGTGGGAGTAAACTCTTTTCTCTTAACGCTTGGTACTTGGAGCGTATCCCTTCTACAATGTTACAAATGTGACCCTTAAAATGGAAATGGACATTACCTTAAATAGGAAAAGAAAATAACTGTCTTTCTCTCAATGTTAGCCCTATTTGTGACACGTGTTGCCCCACCATCTTTGTAACTTCCCCACGTTCTCTGCATTTCAAACTTCTTCCCGCTCAAAAACTTCCCAACATGGTTTCGTTGGTTCTCATTCGAAACCCTTCGACAACCTTTGGGTCGACCTCCGACGCCTCCTCTAGGGATGTCGACCTGCGCTTTGGCTTCCTCACTATTTTTCTTCTGACGTCGACCTATATATTTGGCCTTCTCATTATCTCTTCATTCTCTCTGCTCAGTCAAAATCTTCTAGCTAACAAATTGCCCCCCAAAAGGCCAGTTTTGACTGAGCACCATGTCGACCGAGAAACTTGGCGTTTTGTTTTCCTTGTAAGATTTCAACTGTACTTATGTTTCGACCTAGAAACTTAATAGCTTCGTCTTCTGTCGAATCTCAACCACGTGTTACACGCGATCTGACGTGATGATGGCACCTTTCTGCGCCACGATTTCCAAGAAATGTCATTATGGTTAGTCTCGTCCTAAGTTATGGGCTTTGAAACTACTCCCACTAACTGCAGAATCGGAACAGTTGCTTTTTGCTTGACCTTTCAGTTACATGTCACTTGCCTATAAATACTCCTCGACCACGTTTGGCTTTCTTGTCTATATTTTCTCACATTTCCTTCTTCTTCCAAACTTTCTTGCTCTCAAAAGTTCTCTTGATCCTAACCTCTATTTCAATGGCTTCTTCTGAATCTTTAAACGCTTCCGCTACTCACACTACTGGCAACAACCCCATTGCCTTCGTCCTTTCTAAAAGTGAATCCCTCAGACCACTTCCTCAACCGACCTCCGCTGACGATGCGGTGGTAGCCACCTGACAACGCCAGGTGATCATTCCCTTTGTGGTGGCTGGTAAACTGCACGCTTTCTAAGGGCCTTACCCTGATAGGAAACAGAATCATCAAGAACTCCAAGCGTTCTTCCCTTGTTACACTCCCACCATACCACCTGCTTTTGAGAAAAATGGCACTCTCGACCTCAAGTTTATGGCGCCCAATGCCAGGGTCTTTCGATCAATGCCAACACCTGGCAATAAGGACTACATCTCTTGGCTCAACAAGGTCCAAGGAAAACGTCAGGAGCAATGGAAGACAGTTGGCATCTTCGATACCATCCAACTCTCAAGGAATGCTCACAAGGTTAACCCTTGTTTACTGCTGGTGTCGATGTACTTTTGGGAAGGGTCGACCAACACATTCTACTTCCCTTGTGGTATGTTTACGCCGACACTCTTCGACGTGGCTGCCATCACTGGCCTTTCACCTTTGGGCAAAACTTTTGACCCGACTCTGGAAACGACCAACACTTTCGACTTCAAGCGTGCTGGTTTCTAGAACTACATCGAAGATCATCATGATAAAGGTTCCAAAGAAGTGTCGGATGAGGAGCACATCGCTTTTCTGACTCTGTGGCTGTCGTACTATATTTTCTGCCCTGGCTCTCTGCAAATAGCCAAAAGCTACATTAACCTGGCGATCCAAATTCACGAAGGTCGACAGGTATCTCTGGGTAAGCTCTTGCTAGCCTCCCTCTATCACTCCCTTGGGCTATCAGCCCTGCGACTAAAACCCCTACATGAGACAACCAAAGCCTTGAATATCTCGGGGCCTATGTGGTTGTTGCAACATTGGCTTAATGCCACCTTCGAACACCAACTGGGTTACCCTGCGTCTGCAGCAATAGAGTGTCTAAACAAAGAGCGCCCTATAGAGGGTGTTCGACTTGCCCTGATGACCACCCAGGAAACTCCCAATAAAACCCTCTTTATGAAGTATCTTAACATGTTTTTGGAAACCACGTCTTTTGTCCCAAGCATGGCACCCTTCGTGGATCAACAGTTTGGTCCAATATGGTTCAAAATTTTGTTCCCTGGTGTTTCTCCCCAAGCAGCGGCGTAGTCGAATTCTATATGGAGGGCGTTTCTAACTCCCATCATGTTGTCCTACCGAATCGAAGCGGGGAATACATGTTATGGGTTCATGAACTACCAACCCAACATGGTGGCCCGTCAATTTGGCCTGAGCCAGATGCTGCCTAAGTCCGTAGTGCGGCATTCTTCTGACACTGTTTTGGCTGGTCGACGGCTGAATTTGATAGGCCACAAAAATTGCCTCAAATTTTCTAGGTTGACTCAACGCCTTGAGTTGCCTGTCTTTGCGTTTCAACCATCCTTCTTCACCACAGAAGACTTTGACGCCTGGTGGTCAGAATACCAAACTCAATGTTTTCAACGTGACCTTTTCCTGGAAAACATGGTCGATGCTTTTGCTACCCTTGCTGGCGAAGCTCCTACTCCGACAGTTGTTGTGCCTGTCGAGAACACCCAAGGGGCTGATGCGACAAAAGATCCACCAAAGAAGGTAACTCCTAAACTCTTCAATTTTATTTCATTAGTTGTCTTTAGCTAATCTTTTATGCTTGTCTCCTAGGGCCGAAAATGGGAACCAGCTGCTGCATCAACCTCAACAAGGCTTGCAAAGAAACCAAAAATCCTGAAACCACAGGTATAACATGTTTCGACGTTCCTTTGCACTTGTTTTTGCTGTTTATCTAACTCTGTTGTTCGCTAGGCTTTTAAGAAAATACCATCTCCTGAGGGGGATGTATCATATGAAAGTACCCAATCTCAGATCTTTCCCTCTAAAGCTTCGGCATCCCCTCCAGCTACTCCATTGGTAAAGAATAAGAGAGTCCCAGTCAAGAAAACGCCTTCTAAAACGGTTACTTCGACCGTGAAACCTGTTGTCCCTAGGAATCTTGCTAAAGTTTTTAAGCCTGTCGACTCTGAAGCACTTCCCCCCAAACACACTACTGAGGTATTCATCGCCCTTGTTCTCTTGGCTCATACATTACTTGGATATTTTTCACTGAATCTCTTCCTGCAGAAAACTGTGGCCGCTTCGACCACTGCTGAAAAGGATGATACTGCAACGGCTACCATTGGAAATCTGCCTGAGACAGTAACCGTTCTCAGTCCTCAAATAGTTGACGAGTTTCAAGGGGCCTCGACAGAAGAGGAACCAGTTTTAAGTTCCTACTCCTATGGCCAAATACTTAATTGAGTTCGAGGCCTTTTTTACCCAACTGTCCAAAGACCTCACTATTTGCAAACAAGTCGACGCTCAGATCAGGATGAAGACCAATGAGATGAACTGTGAGTGGTACCTCAGTTCACTTTGTGAGAAGAAACTTGGGGACTTCGAGGCAAAAAAGCAAGAGCGTTCTGACAAGCACCGTGCTTTTGACCAGCAGATATCCAACTATCAAGCTCAGATAGCTGAACTTACTAGGAAAATTGTTGAGGTCGAAGCACATAAAGCTTCTTTGGATTCCGCTGAACCTTTGCCTGCTCAAGAGACCATTGATCAAGAAGTCACCCAAGGCATTGCTCATGTCGAAACGACCCTTGTACTGAAAGGTACAATCAGCCAGATGCGGAAAAAGAAGGCCCTTCTCGACAGCAAGGTTGTTTATGAGAAAACTCTCTTTGAAGATTTCAAATCCCGGTTTCCTGCTTAATATTCATTATATTTTGAATTGTCGAACTTTTGTAACTCCTTTGGATAAATAATAAATTAGAAAGTAGCATCCTTTCTCCACGAGGAGAAAACCCAAAATTTCGCGATAAGGTGGTCGCGTCACCGACAAAAATCGCGCGCTACACTGCCCCTCCATCTACAAACACTTTGTAGACTGCCACTCTATCGACCTTGGCCTTTATGAATAATGGTTTCAAATGGTACATCATTCCAGGACTAGGCCTCTCAAACACGGCCCTCTGTTCTTCCACCACACCATTGTTCATAACATAGTAACATAGTGGCTTATCCTCCATAGTTTCACTCGGTACGAAATCTTCGTCTGTCTTAGAGACTTCCGACACCATATCGTACTCTGTTGGCAATATCGACACGATACCACAGTTTACGACAACATGTTCACCGTACGTGTCATCATTGGTGTCATCATACATATCTTCGTCGAAGTCGTCTTCTGGCGACAGGGGTATATTCTCCATCTAACTGGGGGGAATACTTTGGTTCTTCTTCATCCGACTAGGGAGTGTACTCTGGTTCTTTCTTGCTTTCGACCAAGGATGTGCGAGCTTTGGGTTGAAACCACACCCTTTTCTCCTGAATCTTCAATAGTCACTACCATTGTTTGATTTGTCACAACTTTTCCCTTCTTGACCCACCTTCCTTTCGGGTACTGCCTTTTCTGTCCAAAGGTCTCAGCAGGTTTCACTTGTGAAGTCGAAGCCTCTTTTCCAGCCTTATTGTTTCGCTGGTAACGTCTCCATTGAGTCCTGGTCATAGGATTCTTCCCTTTGTAATTGGGAGATACCACATAGCCCCTAGATTCAGCCCTTTTGTCAGGAATTTTTGCCTCCTTTTCCAGATCTAACACCTTCCATTTTGGCCTCTTACTCCCCTTCTGACTCATGGGTTCCACCCACTTATCCTGTGGAGTGTCTGATGGTGGCACGAAGGTCTTGGGTCGTGCTTGCTGGAACAACTTCCTATACCCCTCGTTTCGACGAGGAGCACCATTCTGGTCGAAGACAAACCTTGGGATAAGTGGCTTACCATCTCGCGGTGACTCTTTCTTGCCAGCTTTGTATTTCTCAGCAGCTTTCTCATCAAAGACAGTGTTACATCTTGGGCATAACACAACCTTTGACCCACTCACCCTGCATTTCTCTTGGAAATCCGTCAGGCTTTCACCGGCCTGAGGGTAAACTGCCTCGAGTTCTTCCTCAGTCTTTTTGTCGGAACCTTCAGTAGTCTCGGCCATCATGCATTCAAAAGTTTCAGTTATCAACTGTTTGTTGAGACCCTCAGTAGCCTCAACCATCATGCAGTCATACAGCTCTGAGTACAAGGCTTCTTCAACCTTCAGAGGGTCCGTGTCAACTTGCATCTTTGGCTTTTCGCCAAATTGAAGCCAGCCTTCCTTCAAAGCTTTTTGCACCAGATCCCTGAAAAGAACACATTGAGTTGTTTTATGAACAAGGAAATTATGAAACTTACAAAATCCATTTTTCTTCTTTTGTTCTAATGGGGGATCTTTCAAACCAGGAGGAACAATAATCTGACCATCTTTAACTAATAAATCAAATATTTTGTCACACTTAGATACATCAAAAGTATAGGTCTTAGCAACGTATTTATCAGTTTTTTCAGTTTCAACGGGATTTTTCCCGTTTGATGATTTTAATAATTTACATACGTACGGAGGCCCTGGCTTATGTTCAGCCACGTTAACCTCACTTTCGTCGATGAGCTCTTCGTCGCTAGAGGAATATTCGTCAGCAGCTACATACAAAACTTTCTCTTCCCTACGGTATCTGTTAGTCTGAGTTTTTTCAGCTTTTAATCGTTCGACCTGTCAGACTCTATCAGCTAGCTGTGCCATATCCCGCAGGTACTGCGTGTCTAACTTTTTCCTGATTGAATAATCTAGGCCGCCAGCCGCAATCTCGACTAGCTCATGTTCAGGGACTTGAGTGAAGCATCGTGTTTTCAAAAGTCTAAACTTGTTAAGATATTGGTCCACCGACTCTGTGGGCTTCCGCTTGACACTGGCTAACTCTTTCAGACTAATTTTCGATTGTCCCATGTAAAACTATTCATGAAACAACCTTTCTAATTGTGCCCAGGTATGGAAAGACTGTGGGGGCAACCTGGTAAACCATGTAAATGCATTCTTTGTGAGGGAACTTGGAAAGTACTTCATCTATAAGTCCTCATTATTGGCTATGTCACCAGCTTCAGTTTGATATCTAACAACGTGTTCGACGGTAGACTCTTCGGTGTCTTCGGCGAACTTGGTGAACTTTGGAACCTTCCATCCCCTGGGCAATTTTGTCTGCAAAACAAAATCTGGTAGCGGGGACGTATACGTTGGTCGTCAAAGTCCTAGATTCGCTCCATTTCGCACCATGATCCGCTCAACCATAACTTCCAAGTTTGATTCGCCAGCCATGGCATCGTGTCGAACTTTCCTGACCACATAGTCTGGATCTTGGTTCCTATGAACTAATATGAAGGGAGGCCTTTGGGCCACCCTAGGTATTTGTTCAACCTCATGGGGTTGATCAATTGTCTCGTCAAAGACTTCATCCTGATGCACCGGTGTCTCAGGCCTAGGCGGAGGTGTCTATCGACCCGGTGTCCTAGAAGCCCCTAGGAAGTCACCTATCTGTGTCATCTGAGTTGCCAATTATTGGTAACTCTGGGTCGAATCTTGTATTAATGGTCTTAATATGGTGCCCATTTGTTGAGTCAACATGTGAACCATTTCGTGATTACTCTCATCCATCTGTTGTCTCATGACTGCGACGGAACTTGAAATGAAAGTTGGTATGGATTGAGATAAAAGATTGAACCCTGTGGGTCGATTAACTTGGTTAGCCAAAGGCCCTAACCCTTGGTACAGTGAGAAAACTAGCGACGAACTTTCCCCAAACATCGGACCACTAGAATGTAAACTCGACATAAACTCTGTTGGCATCCCATAAGCTTGAGGTATGGGCATTGTGAAACAAGACACATGATGTCACGTAGTTCCTGTCATCGCCGGTCTAGGTTCAGTCCGACGTGGTGTTGCGGCTGGCCCACTATGGACGGTCGAAACTGCATACACGGTTCTAGAGCCAACAACAGTTGTTTGCGTTACAACTATACTTTCTGTCGAAGACGGTTCTTTGTTCGGACGTGGTGTCACCATCTTACCACTACGTAAATGCATACACTCAAACTCAAAACGTGTCCCACTGGGCATGCCAATTTGTTCGCACGCAATTCCCGTGCGAACAACCGCGGGCCTCCTATCGCAGGTCTACTTGCGGGATCGACCACAAAATCCCAAAACAATAGGTTGGAGTATGCGTGATGTTGGTACGATGGTTTTGATATATAAGAAGTTGTAAATGGCTTGAAAAAATAAAAGGGTGCAAATTGATGAATGCGCAAAGACAAAACATATAAGTAAATGGCAAGATATGTTAAACTTTGGTAATATAAATTGCTTTAAACAGAAATGTGGACATTATCATACATTTTGTGGGAGTAAACTTTTTTTTCTTAAGCTTGGTACTTGGAGTGTATCCCTTCTACAATGTTACAAAGGCGACCCTTAAAATGGAAATGGACATTTCCTTAAATAGGAAAAGAAAATAACTGTCTTTCTCTCAATGTTGGCCCTGGTTATGACACGTGTTGCCCCACCATCTTTGTAACTTCCCCACGTTCTCTGCATTTCAAATTTCTTCCCGCTCAAAAACTTCCCAGCATGGTTTCGTTGGTTCTCAGTCGAAACCCTTCGACAACCTTTGGGTCAACCTCCGACGCCTCCTCTAGGGATGTCGACCTACGCTTTGGTTTCCTCACTATTTTTCTTCTAACATCGACCTATATATTTGGCCTTCTCATTATCTCTTCATTCTCTCTGCTTAGTCGGAATCTTCCAGCTAACACCTATATATAGTGTGATGGCCAATTAGGGTTCCCATTATTCTCAAATGGGTCATCCTGACATCCACTCATATTCGAATCCATACCCAATTATTTAATTAATTAATTCTCAAATAAAATATAAATAGCCTTTTAACTTTATTTGATTACATAATTATTTAAGGAACTTTATTTGATAAAATAGCTAATATAATTTGTTATGAAAAACGATACCTTGAAACAAAATATTAACGGTTTCTTTATAGGCAAGAAACACGCAAGGGTTAGGGTTAACAAGGAAAAACAACCAAAACCCTATTAGGGTTCACAAAAGAAGAGAAAAGAGGAAGAAGAATAGAGAATTGGTTAAATCTATTTTACTATTCACTTTCTCAATAGGGTTCAAAGATTACAAGTGAATATCAACAATTAACCTCTCTCAACCTAATAAGGTTTTGTCATACCTAGGAAGAGAGACTAGTATGCTATTTATAATAAACCTAACATACTAAACTAATGGGCTTTTTAACAATTACCCATTACAAGCTAACTTAGGGTATAAGCTAACTTAAATAATTGGATCCATAACACAAGGCCCAATTCGATCTCCTACATACTAGAACACTATTCGACTACAACGTGTAGGTCTTAGACAACAGCATGTGAGCGGACTTCGACGGCATGCTAAAACTAGAGTTCAATCCAATATCTCACAAATCTCCACCTTGGATCTAACTCTATATCCTCAAGAAATAAACTAGCTTTCTTCATGCAGCTTTATCAACTACATACAGTGGAAAAACTTGCAACTGGGCAACGACTTGGTGATCATATCAGCAACATTATGATCTGTCAAAACCCTCAGCACTTGGACTTCTCCATGCTCGGTTACCCCTCTGATGAAATGCAGCCTCACATCAATGTGTTTGGTTCACTCATGATAGGTTGAATTCTTCGACAGGTGTATTGCACTTTGACTATAACATTTAACAGTGATAACTGGACCTTGAAGTTTCAGCTCCTTTGCAAAACCTTCAAGCCACAACGCTTCCTTTACAGCTTCAGTTTGGGCAATATATTCCTCTTCAGTGGTTGATAAGGTAACAACCTTCTGAAGTGTTGCTTTCCAACTGATTGTTGTCCCAAACATAGTGAACACATATCCAGAAATTGATTTTCTGGAATCCATACAACCCGCATAATCAGAGTCGACATATCCTTCGATTGTTGCCTTACTATCTTCACTCAAGGCTCCACCATAAATTAGGGCTCTATTCAGAGACCCATTTATGTACCTTAAAATCCACTTCAATGCTTGCTAGTGAGCCTTTCCAGGATTCGCCATGTACCTGCTTACAAGACTTACTGCATATGCTATGTCAGGTCTAGTACAGACCATAGCATACATCAAAGAACCCACTATATTAGCATATGGAATGCTATTCATATAAGCTCTTTCGACATCAGTATTGGGACATTGATCTATACTCAGCTAGAATTAAGGGTTTATCAAAGTCACAATAGGATTTGAATTCAACATACCATACTTTTCGAGAATCTTCTGTAGGTATGCCTCTTGAGATAAGCATAATTTCGACTGCTTTCTATCTCTTTGGATGTCAATCCCAAGAATCCTAGACGCAGCTCCCAGATCCTTCATGTCGAACTCCTTATTGAGTTCAGCCTTCACCCTCATTACATCTTCGACATTGTTGCTTGCTATTAGAATATCATCCATATAAAGCAACAAAATAACAAATGAATTACCAGGTCGAAATCTGAAGTAAACACAGTGGTCGAACTGACTTCTAATGAAACTTATGCGTGCCATAAACTTGTCGAATCTTCTATTCCACTGTCGAGGAGATTGTTTCAGTCCATATAAATATCTCTTCAGCTTGCATTCATAATATTCCTTCCCCTTTTCAACATACCCTTCAGGTTACCTCATCAGGATTATTTCATCTAGATCACCATACAAGAACGCAGTCTTCACATCCATCTGTTCTAGTTCAAGGTTGAACTCTGCCACCATGGCAAGCAACATTCTAATGGACCTGTGCTTCACAACAGGAGAGAACACATCATTGAAGTCGACACCTTCTTTCTGAGTGAACCCCCTAGCAACCAATCTTGCCTTGTATCTCTTCGACGTCACTTCTTCAATTCCTTCCTTAACTTTGAAAATCCATTTACAGCTGACTAACCTGGCTCCAGCAGGTTTCCTGATCAGTTCCCATGTGTTGTTGTCATGAAGAGATTTCATCTCATCATCCATGGCTTTCAGCCATTCAGTCTTCTTTCGACTCCTCATAAATTCCTTATAATCTCTAGGTTCTTCGTCGAGAACCTCACTTGCAGAGATTAAGGCATAAGCTATAAGATCTGCATACCCAAGTATCTGAGGTGGCTTGATAACTCTCCTCGGCCTGTCTCTTTCTAGCAGGTAGTCATTATCACTCTCCTCAGTTTTGACAGCATCTTTTGCTTCTTCTTCGACTTCATCTGGGATACGCAATTCAGCATCAACATGCTCCACCTCAACAGGAATCTCTCACTGTTCCAGCTCTTCGTCAACATCATCAATTTTCTTAAAAGTCATCTCAGCTTCATTGAAAACTATATCTCGACTGGTGATACACCTCCTGTGACCTGGCTCTAGGAACCATATCCTATAAGCTTTGATTCCTTTAGAGTATCCAATGAACATGCAATTCAGAGCTCTAGGTTCGACCTTGTCTTGCCTAATATGAGAATAGGCCACACAACCAAATACTCTCAGTCTATCGAGACTAGGTGGATGTCCCGACCAAACTTTTTCAGGTGTCTTCATTCCCAAGGCAGTTGAGGGACATCTATTTATTAGATAAGTTGTTGTCGAAACAGCCTCCGCCCAAAACACCTTCTTCAATCCAGCACTAACCAACATGCATCTAACCCTTTCAAGGATTGTTCGATTGAATCTCTCAGCTAAGTCATTTTGTTGAGGAGTACCTGCTACAGTCTTATGCCTTGCAATCCCAGACTCAACATAGTAACTGTCGAACACTTCATTGCAGAATTCAAGGCCATTGTCGATTCTCAACCTCTTAACCTTTCTTCTAGTTTGAGTTTTGACCTGAACCTTACAACTTTTGAGATTCTTAAAAGTTTCCTCCTTCGTCTTCTGAATGAATACCCATAACTTTCTGGATAGTCATCAATGATGGATAGAAAATACCTTGCACCTGAGTGTGAAGGATTCCTTGCAGGCCCCCAAAGATCAGCATGAATGTAATCTAGGGATCCATGTGTTCTTTGCTTGCCTTTGTTAAACTTCGCCCTACAGGATTTACCAAATACGCAAGATTCACAAAACTCTAACTTTTCGACTTTGTCGCCACTTAGCAGGTTTTGCTTCCCTAATTCGACCAAGCCTCTTTCGCTGACATGGCCCAATCTCATGTGCCATAATTCTGTCTTCGACACAGGTTTTGTGGATGCAATATTTGTCGAACCAGTTACAACCTCAGCCTCAAGGGTATACAAGCCTTGTTTCTTCACGCCTCTCAAGACTTCCTTCGACCCCTTCATGACTCTTAGGATACTTTTCTCTCCTTGGAAAACATATCCCTTCCTGTCGAATTCACCAAGAGAAATTAAATTTCTCTTCAAATCAGGTACATACCTGACTTCAGTCAATAACCTTATTGACTCATCATGGAGCTTGAATCTCATAGATCCAATACCTGCAATTTTGCAAGATTTGTTGTTTCCCAGCAGCACCGATCCACCATCTTGATCACATAGCTCCTCAAACAATTCTCTGTTTGGAGTCATGTGCCAATTGCAACCTGAATCCATAATCCAATCTTTTCTTGAGTCGCCGCTTGAAACTACAAGGACATCAGATTAGTCGAAGTCATCTTGAACAACGGTTGCATTGTCATTATCCTTACCTCCATGATCTCTTAGGCGTTCAGGGCACACCTTTCTTATGTGACCCTCCTTCTTTACAGTGATAACATCAAATATCAGATGTTTCGCCACTATAAGACTTCTGCTGACTTTTACCTTTCTTCTTGTCGAACTTACCATCCTTTCGCAACAATTTTCCCTTAACGGCCAAACCTTTACCAACCGTCGAAGGTTTATGCTCCTTTCATTCGTTCAGGTCCTTAGAATACAAGGCTGGTTGAACTTCTTCAAAGCTCAGGGACTCCCTTTTATACAAGAGAGTTTCTTTGAAGTGAACATGTGTTCTGGGCAAAGCACTCAACAGTAACAATGCTTGATCTTTGTCATCAATCTTCACATCAATATTTTCAAGATCAAGAATCAGCTTGTTGAACATATCCAACTGCTCAGCCAAAACTTTGTCTTCACTCATCTTGAATGAATACAAAGCTTGCTTCAGGTAAAGTCGATTCACCAGAGATTTGGTCATGTACAAACTTTCAAGTTTCAACCATAACCCCGATGTCGTAGTCTCCTTTGATACCCGTCGAAGAACCTTATCACCAAGGCTCAACAATATTGCGCTGTGCACTTTCTCTATCATGGTCGTCTTTTCTTTTACCGTTAACGCAACATCCATGACTGCCTCTCCCTTCAACGCTTCCAAACAACCCTGCTGAGCCAGTAGGGCTTTCATTTTCAAGCGCCACAGACTGAAATTGTTCACTGCGGTGAACTTTTCAATCTCATACTTTGTTGAAGGCATCTTCTCCACGCTCACTGCACCAATTTGTTATGAAAAACGATACCTTGAAACAAAATATTAACGGTTTCTTTATAGGAAAGAAACACACAAGGGTTAGGGTTAACAAGGAAAAACAACCAAAACCCTATTAGGGTTCACAAAGGAAGAGAAAAGAGGAAGAAGAATAGAGAATTGGTTAAATCTATTTTACTATTCACTTTCTTATTAGGGTTCAAAGATTACAAGTGAATATCAATAATTAACCTCTCTCAACCTAATAAGGTTTTGTCACACCTAGGAAGAAAGACTAGTATGTTATTTATAATAAACCTAACATACTAAACTAATGGGTTTTTTAACAATTACCCATTACAGGCTAACTTAAGGTACAAGCTAACTTAAACAATTGGATCTATAACACAAGGCCCAATTCGATCTCCTACATACTAGAACACAATTTGACTACAGCATGTAGGTCTTCGACAACAGCATGTGAGCGGACTTCGACGACATGCTAAAACTAGAGTTCGATCTAATATCTCACATAATTAAATAAATAAATTTGGCCACATAATTATTGGAATATTAAAATATTACTAAATTATTAAAATATTCCAACATAACAAACTAAGCACAAAAATTGCCTTATTGGAATTATCAACAATCCCAGCAACAACGCCAAAAACTTGATGACTTTCTTAGCAAGTGTACTAATACAGTCCAATTAATACGAGGTGTTTTCATATTGGTTTGCAAAAAGTAGTTACACGAATAAAATTATTAAAAGGTACGATAATGAGAAAGCAAGTATATCTTATTTGAATCCCTTAATTTTCCCCTGTTAATGATTGTGCATTATTTAAATCGAATTGACTAATAATTTTACGGCGAATTAACAGTACCACCGTACCCTCCTTGGTATACGAATCACTAATTTAGATTATAATTCTCTAATTCCTTGGACGAATTCGAAGTAAAACTAGGAAATATACTCACATTAATTCTTTATCCACAACTTATAATTACCTATCCTTAGTAACAATTGCTTTATTTCTGATCGGTAGACTTACGGTCAATAATCGTTACTCATCTAATTTCACTTTGCACACTCGTTAACACACAAGTAACATTAAGAATAAAAGTAATTGGATGATAATTATAAAATCAAAATATTCAAATAACATCAAACAATCATATGATCCAATAGAGTAAAATCAAGTTCATTTTCTAAGATCTAATCATGAGAAATTTAGTTACTCATAGAGTGTAAAAATGAATTACCATGAGTTGATATGAGAAGAACATGGAAAATCAATGAAGAACTCTCTCTCCAATGGCTCTAAGGACTCCAAAATTGCACGAAAAATTCCTTTGTCGTCACTTTCTCCTAAAAATTAAAAACCCATTTTCTCATATCTTTCTCCTATAAATAGAAAAAAAATGTGTGTAGAAAAAGAAAACCATAGCGGTCGCGATGCAGGCCATCATGGACTCTCTTTTTCCAGTAACTAGATCTCTTTTTTATATTTCGTTTCCAGAAAGTACCGTCTTAATCCGAGTTACAAAATTCCTATCAACAAAACAAAATCATGCCCAAAAACTGTGATCAACATCATGCTCAATAACTTTAGGATTCCATTTGAAGATCTTGAACTAACTCCCATGTAATTTACCTTTGTTTATCTTTTTGTAGGGAGGTTCATACTTGAGGCCTGGCGGTAGAGGTTTCTTCTTCACCTATTAGGTCGTCTCATGTACTAGGGTTAAGCCTTCTTTCTTAAAGTTATGGTCTCGAGTAGTAGGGTTTCTATCTAGCACATTCTCGTAAGCTTCAACTTTTTTGTCTTTTCTATCCTGGATGGTATCATTCACTAGGTATGGTTTTACTATGTCAAGAGGAGCTTATTCAAGGGGAGAGGGGTTCATCGACATGTTTTTGACTATATTGAATTTGCAGCAGGAGTTCTTATAGGTGAGGAAGGGTATACCTATTAGGATTGGGATTTCAGTGTCTTCACGTATATCCACCACAACAAAGTTTGTAGGGATGACCAGTTTGCCCTATCTTTATTTGCACATCCTCTGTAATTCCTACTAGATATTTGATTGATATATCTGCCAGCTATAGAGTCAGTTTAGTTGGCTTCATACTACCTAGGTCTAATTTCACATAGATGGTCAAAGACATTAAACTCACACTCGCCCATAGATCACACAAATCTTATTTGAAACTCATTGTGCCTATAACACATGGAACTTAAAAGCTCTCAAGATCTTTTAATTTTGGGGGCAACTTATTTTGTATGACAACATTGCACTCTTGAGTCAACACTACAGTATCAGTATCTTCCAATTTCTGCTTATTTGATAGAATTTTCTTAAGGAAATTGACATAAGATAGCTTATGTGACAATGCCTCACTGAAAGGGATTTTATATATAGCCTTTTCAACACTTCAACAAACTTTCTAAAATGGTCTTCTATCTTGGGTTTTACTTATATTTGCAGGAACGGGATATGAGGCTTATATGGTAGGGGAGGTACATACGACTCTTTCTTAACTACCTTTTTCAAATGTGGTGTTGGCTCTCCCTCCTTTCCAAATGGTACAGATTCACTCTCAGTATCTTTTCCCTCACCCCTCTTGTTAGCAGTTACTTCCAACTCTTTGCCACATCATAACATTATAGCTTTCACATGCCCTTTTGGGTTGGTTGGATTGTGGTTGCCTTGGAAAAATTCCAAAAGGGGATCCTGTAGAAGCTTGTTGATGGGCTACTTGTGAAATTTATTTTTTAAGCATTTTACTATGAGTAGCCATGGCATCAACCTTAGTCGCTAGTTGTCTTATCAATTTATTGTTATGGATGCTCTGATTCTTGAAGTCCTCATTTTACTGAGTTTAGGTCTTGATAAAGTTCTCCATCATTACCTCAAGGTTTGGTTTTCTGGGAGCAATAGAAGTACCCATTTTTCTTTGATGTCCCAATGGAGCACCAAGTGGTGTAGGATTGGCGCAAAGGTATGGTTATTGTTCTTGTATGAGAAATTGGGATAGTTTATCCATCTAGGATTGTACGTGTTGGAGTAAGGCAGGTAGTTAACCTGGTCTGGTGTAGGCTTAGATAAAATTTGACACTCAGCGATTATGTGTCCAGGGGCTCCTCATATCTCACAGTTGGAAATCACGACAATTACAGTAGCTGCAAGAGTGATGGTCAGGTTATTAATTTTTTGAGTAAGGGTTCTGAGTCATATGCTCAATTAGTTGGTAAGCCTCTTAGAAGGGCTTCTCCATTAAAGCTCCACCAACTGCGGCATCAACGACCATCTTCATGTTATAGAGAAGATCGTTATAAAATGTATGAATGATCAACCACTTCTCTAATTCGTGGTGAGGACAAGATCTCATCATCTCCATGTATCATTCCCATGCTTCAAAAAGCGCTTCACCATCCATCTACCTGAAGCAGGTAATTTGGTTCCTTAATTGGGTAATTTTGCTATGCCGAAAGTATTTTGTAAGGGACGATTTCTTTAGCTTATTCCATGTCATCATGGAATTTGACAGGAGAGACTCTAGCAAAGTCCGGGATTTGTCTCTCAGGGAGAAAGGAAATAGACACAATCAAATAGCTTTAGGGTCGACGCTATTACTTTTCAGTGTGTCATGGAATTACCCAAACACGAATAAGTGCAAGTTTGGGTTCTCTGTTCGGCTACCAAAAAACTGGTTCTGCTGCACGATTTGTAGTAGAGAGTGTTTCAACTCGAAGCTGTTAGCTTGGATTGCAGGGTTAACTATACTCGAGTCAGGCTCGTCTAGAGAGGGGACGACAAAGTCCTTAAGAGGACGGTTATCGTTATTCTCAGCCATCTGAGCACAAAGTTGTTCTAAACAACATTTGATATGCAACCAACGCTCGATCTCGTTTATCGGTTGGAATAATTCGCCAGAGGTTTGGGTCTTTTGCATACAACCAAAATGATAATCAAAAAGTAAAAGAAAAAATGTCTTAGTCTAAACAGTGTAACAACAGGGTTACGATATTGACTATATTGGTCCCCGACAACGGTGCCAAAAACTTGATGCAGCCGCAAGTGCATAGATTTGTCGATTTTAGTATAAAAGATTTCTAATCCCACATATACCAATGGACAAGTATCATTATTTGTTATCACGTTGTTTATCTAAGGCGATGTGATTTGGTTTGTTCGCATAATTGAAAAAATAAGCGGTTTAAAAATTAATTCTAATAACGAGAGACCGAAATGTAATTTTTGTAGATCGTTGGTACTCAATAAATCATATTTTATAATTATAACGAGAAAATATTTTCTTTTTGCAGAAAAACTAGTTAAAGGCAATGTCTGTTTTTGCGTGTCCGTCACCGGGTTTTAGACTTGTAACCGCCCACTTTTGCGTGGTACAAATTACAAGTTGAAAATAGTGATTCCATAATTAATTAAAAATCACTTTTTCATATTTATTAATCAAAAATAAGAATTTTCTAAGTCTAATATCGTTTTTGCTCTTTCGAGTCTCTACTTTCATGGTATAGTTGTGAATTTTACAAGCAGAAAATTTGATACAAAAATTCTAAAAATCCAAAATATTCTCTTGATAGATTCTAATTCTATTCCTGCTTTCGCATGACCGTCAGAATCTATTGATCGAATTTATATGTCAGATACTGCTCCCTAGGTGCATAAATGATATCTCTACGTTTCTACTTTCGTATCAAACAATCCTTAATTTGAAACCATAATTTTAATACTTAAAAATAATTCTTGTCACAATTATTCAACATACAATTTATTAGAGTACTGTTGGTATGACAATCCTCACATTACAAACTCAACCAACTTAAGTTGACATGTTAAGAAAAATAAATAAAAATTAATTATTCATGATAAAAATAATAAAATGCAGAATATAAACAAAACTTAGAAATAGCATAAATAATGAAAACTTGAATAGAATAAGCTCTGAAAGGAGACTTTCGATCCAGTACAGGTTTGGGCTTGAAATAAATTGCACAAAACTTGAAATAATGTAGTACAAACACAGGAAATAGCTGCTAGAAATTAAACTAAAGTGCTCCAAACTTACAAACTAAAGTTGCAATAATCACTCAATATGAGAAATTATTGCTTTTTACAAGTGAAATATATGCTCTAGTTAAGTTTAGATGATGGAAATTGAGTTCTAAGAAGGGCTTATTTATAGGCTGATATTCGTAATAGAAGTGATTAAATCGTGCAAAGTGAGTGGAAGAAAGTGGGGAAGTGGAAAAATATAATAGCTAAAAGTGGTTAAAAATCTGGAATTCGACGCCATGACGGGCGTCACCATGTTGTCGTTCGTTACGAGTCTGAGGGTCATCATCCTGCTGACAGGCAGTCCATCACGCTTTTGAACTTTACCTCTTACGCCACGCCGATGGTTTACACTGACGGTCGCAGCTGGTTACACTATGACGGGCGTCATGAATAGGCAGAGCCTGTCATGACAGCCCACATTAGATAGGCAGAGGCATATGAAGAGCGTTTGGCAAGGTTGTAGTCTGAGCTTGAATATGTTGTTGAGCTCAACTCTAAAATCATGCAAGCCTCATTCCAAAGTGTCTTACTTCAGGTAGAGTTGTTTTGCCCCGATGTGAAGATCCCTCAAAAAGAGTTAGATGTAGAGAAAGAAGTTGTGGATGGGAAGGTGGTCGTTTCTGAATATTAAACTTTTTGTATTTAATGATAGTCATTGTTTTTGTTGCTAGTTTTGGTGTTTGTAATCTTATTTTCTTATGAATATTTTTTAAATTTGTTTTTATGATCATATTTTTATATATATATTCTGTCTCAAATTTTTTGAGGCCCGTATAGATTAGTTACAATTTAATAACGATTTAACCTCACAAATATTTTTTTGAGGTTTCATTTACATATTGTTTAACTTTAAAAAATTTGAGGTATTGTGCGCTAGTCCGCATTGCACATTCTTAAAGACGGTTATATATATATATATATATATATATATATATATATATATATATATATATATATATATATATATATATATAAGTATTTTCTCATTTTCATCATAGCTAGTTGATTAATCGGTGCTTTATTTTGTGCATTGCATACAATTCATTAATTTTCAAAGCAAAATATAAAGCATATATAAAGCATGAGCTGGTAATGGGCCGTAGTGCCTTTCCTTTCACCAAAAATTAAAAAAAAAAAGTTATGCGTTAGTATGAAGTGAGAAGTAAAGGCTAGAGAAAGTTAGCAAGTTAGCAAATAGAAACAAATGGAAAAATGAACGTTAAAAACAGACATAACCTACTATGCTTCTTTTTCTTGCAGGAATTTGTTTATGCATTGTACACGAACTCCTTTTTCCTTGAAAAAAAAAAGTACAAAGCGACACTTTAATTCATTTATTTTACACTGACAAAATGAATACGTTCCATTGAAATAAAACTAAAAATTCATTAAAAATATTATAACATCCCAAGGGAAATACTATGACCAATTAAACAATTCTACCTCTCCAAACTTATACATTATAAATTATGAGTTTGAATATATTGACATTAAATATCAAATTTAATATACGTACATCTTTAATAATTTTATACATACAATAAAATAAATTAATCTAATTGTTAAATTATTTTATGTTTGAAAAATAATTATAAATGCAAAATCTCAAATAATTTAGATACTTATTAATGTATATATTAAACAATAGATATTTAAATATGTTTGAAATAATATACTATATGTTACAATAAAATTATACGATAAAATATCACACAAGTTTAAATTTTTATTATAAGATTAACCTACTTAACATAACTTTTAATTTAAAAATTAAATTTATTTGATTATTTTTTACAGAAAGTTATTAAATGTGTAAGTTTATTAAGTTTGATATATTGTCAACGAATTATATATTGTGAATTTTCGGGAAAAAGAGTAAGTAATTTCATTAAGAACGGACCTTTATAAATCCTTGATATTATTTGTTTTTTATTAATTTTGTACTTTCTGCATATTTACTTTAGCTTGATTTTCCACTACATATTCAAATGTTTTTTTTAAATGTTTTTAAATTTTAATTTAGAAAATAACTTTGCTCTAAACAAAAGTTTTTCAAACACCAACAATTAACTCTCCTATTTTGTGTGTAAAGTCACATGTTTAACAAAAAAACATTCTATAGCATCATTAACACATAATTGCGACTAATCAATCGAGTCTTATAAAATTTCAAATACTAGTAGATGATAAATTCTTTTTAAACATGTTTAAAAAGAAAAAAAAAAACAATTAAAAAGAACATGTGAAATGCCTCAAATTCCCGAGTGATTTAATAAAAATGTCAAATTTTAACAGTGCCACATTGGCTAACTTTATTTATATTTATTTATAGTAATAGTAAAACACAATAAATCATTAATATCACATCAACCGGTTAGATTAACAGGCTGAGAAATTCAAATTGAATATTCGAATCAAATCTACACGAATTGTTACGGATTAGGTCAGATATATTTATAAATGAATGAGTTAGAGTTATTAGTAGGTTGATTTAATTTAGATCACTAAATTCGTGGATAAATCTGCAACTATGAATACTTCTGTAATTGAATAAAAAAATATAATATTTTCTTATAAATTTGAAGAATATTTTCGCATAATTCATCAAAATAAATTGAATTTATCGAATTGAGTAATCAAACTGTGTGTATTTTCTTTATCTTTTTTATTACTTAAAGTGTATGAAAAATTAAGAGTGTTTTTAATCCGTTAAAAAAAATAAGGGTCTGGACAACATAACTATAATTATCCAGCATTTGATTTAAAAAAATATTCAGGAGATAGAACAAAAATAAGGATTAAGAACTGGACAAAAATTGAAAATTTTGTCTCTCACTAATTTAAAGGATACAATTTGAAGTAAGATAAAAAAAAAACTAAAGTAAGTTGATTCATATATATATATATATATATATATATATATATATATATATATATATATATATATATAAAATTTTGTTTTTTATTTTATTTATTTTGTCAATTATCTATCAAACATCGCATAAGATAAAAAGTTGAACTATATTTTAAAAGTTTATATTGTACTGTTCTATAGAATACTTATTATTTTACGCACCATGATTTTCTACCATTAAATTGGGTGTTTTTTTTTCTTATCACAAATCAACCGTTTTGGGTATGTTTGACTTTTCAATTTTATAATAGAAATAAATGAATAACTTTAAAGAATAGTACTACTGCTATATAACACTATTAATTGTAGAATGCTTATAATTTTTCAACAATAAACTGTCTGGCCACAATCACAAATTTAGCCAAAAACTATAATTTTTAATTAAAAAAACTCTATTTATTGAATGACTGGTATATTACTTGTGATGGAAAACAACTCTTGAATGGGACTCGTACATTCTATTTCTGAGTAAATGTTAGCAAGTGGTTTAAAGACAGAGATGCCGTACACACGTTTACAGTGATGAAACCGTACTTGTTGGAAGCGAACAGAGGATTAGGAGCACAAATAGAAACGAGTATTTTAGTTGGTACTCTTTCAATTCTGGTTAGGTCCACCCAACCCGCGTATGAGATATTGTATGACTCCAGTGTAATACTAGCTGGAGATGAGATATGAAGCAAAAAATATCTGATATTTTAAAGTCGAAATATAGGAGTAATTGATATTGCTGAGTATCACATATACTCCCTTCGTTCCAAATTATAAGACGTTTTGGCCTTTTCACACAAATTAAGAAATTTAATTATTACTTTATGAAAAAGATAAATTATGTATAACTTTTCAGTAATGCCCCTCATAATTATATAGGAGAGAGAAATTAAAAGAGTTGAAAGAATAAATAATAATAAATATTTGAGGGTATATTGGAGAAGATGTCATTTATATTGCATTGGGAATGTAAGGTGACTTATAATTTGAAACAAATTTTTTTGATAAAGTGACTTATAATTTGGGACGGAGGGAGTAGTATATAGGGATAGGGGGCAAGCTAGTGTGTAGCTACTCGAGGTCGTTGTGTTGGGTCCAACGTGTGTTTCATTATGTGCTAATGAAAATTGTTTTCGCCTCAATCATTACATAAAATTATTTAAATGCACATCGTTTTTTTATACATTTTCGGACGCACATATTTTTTAATAAATGTTGAAATATTATGAAGATCTATCTTCCAAACAATTTAAAACATTTAATGCATCCTATTCAAAAGTCATTTATATTTAAATTATTTTTGAGATGCACCTCCGTGAATATTTTGGAGATACATCTCCGAAATATATCAGAACAGGTATTTCATACTATGAGTTGTTTATTTGTGTTCAGATGAACTTTAAAAAAAAAATAGACGTACATAATTTCAGATGGACAAAAATTATTATACAACAATAAAATAGTAATATATGTCGAAAATGTCGTACAATCGAGATTCAAAATGTAGTAATACTGTCAAAATAAAGTACATACCATAGTACTACAACAAAATAATAAGAGACTATTATTATGTGTGTCTGACAACCTCTCCTCTACCTCCGCTGCCTGCTCTACCTCCTCGGTCATCGATTCCCCCTGTTCTCCGACGATGTCTTTGGTACAACAATACCCCATGTGTCTCCGTTATGTTGACATATAAGACCCACCTGATATCAGACCCATCAAGGAAGATACCCTCGTCAATGTCTACCTACGCAATCTCCACTATGCAACGACATCTAGGCAAAACATCATCAGTATGATCTAGCTGAGTCTGCTCCTCCTCGAGTATCTCCTGATGAGCTGGTCTCGGCGGATCTTCTGGAGGAGCATGCACCATGTACGGATGTGACACGCTGAAGAACCATATGACGTACCATTCGACGTAGCTCTAGTCGCTCTCAGCTATGGTAGCACGTGCCTCCTCCGGTACCAGATGACTCTCATAATCATCAAACATCTCCTTTATTTGTCTACATGTCAAGGTAAGAAGAGCAGAGACAACAGGGTGTCTGGAGATAATCTGAGTATACGCGAACTGCCGCATGATGCGCTCGGGTAGATGAGGAGCAATGAGACGTGATCCGCAGGCCAACCACCCGGAGTATATAACTATCTCGTCAAATGGCCATGTCTGACGGTGATCAACATAGCTATTGAAGTGCATGTCCTTAACAACTAAAATGTCAAAATAGACTTTGAAAGGCTTGATCGACTGGTTCCTTTTGAGCGGGATAAAAGCAGTAACACGTGACATATCCTCAAAGTACTCAGGCACACTCACCCAGCCAGATATGCGCGGGAAATGCTGGAGGATTCAAGCCTGAAATGTAAATTTTATAACACACGAATCATCGGTAATGGCTTTGTGAATAAGAAATGGAAATAAAAAACATTCAAAGACCAATAATTATGACTATCAGTAGTGTCACGCTGCTTGTGACCTACTTCGTCTTCCACACATAACCCTTTCTAAACTTTGAATACAGGTAGACCAGACAAACCGCCCCTAGTTATACTCATGGATCCGCTCAAAATACAAGAAGTACCGTAGGTAGACGACGTTAGTATGAGTGACACTCTTGTCCGCAAAAATCGAAGTGCCAACCAAAAAAGCAGGTATGCTCTCAATGCATGTGATTTGTGGATCGCCACCTACTCATCATCATCGTGAGTCTGCTCTGCTCTCTAGATCTCAGTCACATAGATCTTCCTCAAGAACTCAAATCTAGCATGAACACCCCTAGTCTTATCCACCTCCTCTATCGCCTCCCCTGGATCAGCCTCTAGATGCTCTACCATTATCCTGACTGCCTCGTCTTTGGTAATTCTCCCATGATCAAGGAATCTCCCCCTGATCGAAAGATGTAACAAACACGAGACATCGTCGAGTGTGATAGACATGTCACCATGTGGGAGATGAAACAACGAAGTCTCAGAGTTCCATCTCTCCGCGAATGCATTAAGCATCCCGTGATTGAGCAGAGTGTAACCGATCATGCGCAAGTCCTTCAGGCCAGATAAATACAAAACCTACTAAAACTAATATGCCTCTTGCTGAGGCAATGTAGAAATCTTCCTCACGGGGTTAAGAAACTTCTGGGGAACACGCTCCTGAAATTTTTTAGATATAATTAATGTCAAGAATAATCAATGTCAAAAATTATCAATGTCAGCAATTAAAATTAACGTAAAAAAATAAAGAATCCAACTAATGCTACCTTTTCATCCCAGTTATGTTTGGTAGTATGGTCTGGATACAGAGGCAGTAAGGACAAATCAAATGGACCTCCTCTAAAAGGCTTTGGCTCGGCATCTGCAGTAGTCTCACCCTCCAGAGGTGGCACTGGATCAGCAACATCATCAGTAGAAGGTGGGACTGGATCAACAACATCATCTATAAGAGGTGGCACTGGTGAATCTTAACGCCTGCGGGATGATGGGGGAAGTGATGTGTCAGATGGTGAATCCCGTCTCCTACGGGATGAAGAAGGTGGAGTGGCCTGAGGAGAAGCACGAGCCCCAAAAGTAGATGGTTCTGCCTGGCCAGAGGGACCTAGAGCCTTAGGAACCTATTGGATCTTTTTTCGTCGAACGCATGCGTGCTTAGCAACCCCGCCATGCCTCAGTCTGTCATGTTTGTCAGCCATTATCCTTGTAAGTTAAAGTAAGACATATCATTAGTGCACGCAAACAACACACAAGCAAGAAAATTAAAAAATATATATATATTGTAGGAAATTCCGGAGATGCATCTCCAAAAGCATCAGGAAACTAAAATGTTGAAAAATTCCTGAGATGTATCTCCGGAATTTCCTGCAGAAAATTAAACGTTGAAATATTCTGAATATGTATCTCTGGAATGTTCTGCAACTCAGAATAGCTTCAATGGCGTAATGTACCACATGCAAGGTCAAAAAAAAATATTTTGATAACTATTTTCAGCCAACAAATAACATATACACTATCTCTAAACTATGATAGATGTGATTTCTACTCATTTCTAACCATAAACATTGATTTCTACTCATTTATACCAAAACTCAAACATTTACCAAAAACTCTAAAAACTTACTTGAAATTGATGCTTTTGATGAAGTTTGATGATTTTACAGATGAAGATTGATGTTCCCTTGAGTTCCTTTGAGCCTTGTTTAATGAAATTTGATTTGGTGTAGAATAGGGTATTGAGAAAGTTTGAAGTTATGATTGAAGAAATGTGAAATGAGGAAGGAAAAGAGTTTGACACGACTTATGCTCCAAAATGTTCCGGAGATGCATCTCTAAAATATTTTAACGTTAACTTACATTTGGATGCGTCCGAATATGCACCTCCGAAAATATTGGGCATTTGGGAAAATTCAGATGGTGCGGTAGAAAGACTTAGGGTGCATTAAGAAATTTTCTTAATTATAAGCAAAAGAAAATTAAATGATTAATTTTTTTTTAATTTTGAGCTTCATTTTGCTTTTTTAACTTAAAAAGTCTATATTAAGTTTTTAACTATTTAAAACGTATCATTTTAGTTTTTTTGTTTTATTAATGACAGAAAAACTCAAAAGTTGTTCGTTAAATTCGTCGTCAATTAGACGAAAAAAACTAACATGATACGTTTTGAAGAGTTAAGAGGCTAATATGAACATTTTTTGTGATACATTTTAAAGAGTTAAGAGATCAATATGAATCTTTTTTAAGTTAAGGGATCAAAATAAACCATGAGGATAACATATAAAATTAAAAAAGAATATTAAACCAAAATTAAAAATAAAATAATTCATACTTAATTTTTTTTTTATAAAAATAAATTAAATAGTAAATTTTAATATAAAAATTATATTTATATTAAAAAATTACAAATCTTATATCCTAGTAAAGCTAAAGATTAAAAATAGTTTGATGTCTAAAGTTTATATACTACCAAGAGATTTGAAAAATGTGTTATGCCGATAACGACTAGTTTCTTAACCAGTGATTTCATTTCTCGGCAGCTTCTCCTTCTTCTTTCCATCTCTTTTTTCACTTCTCTCCATGGACGCTTATCACCTATTTCTAGAAACATGTCCTAACCCTACCCCTATAACAACTCTAAAGAAATCAAATCCGCAACATGGAAAATCTTTTGCATTGGTGGTTTTGAACAATGCTTATGATATTCCACAAAATCAACTATCGGTCCCATGCCTTAAAGGTGATAAATTTGCCATTAACATCCCTTAGGATTAATATAATCTGAGTGTGAAAGCCTGCAAACACCATTTACATGGAAGATTGTTAATGATTGTTAACTTGAAGCTCAAACTTCTGGAACTATGGCCTTCAATAGGAAAATGAGAGGTACTTCATTAGAAAAAGGATTCTTTGAATTTTCTTTCTCTTTTCTAGAATATGTTCAAAGCGTGAGATCACTTAACGCCTGGACAGAAGACTTTGTTCCTTCTACTCTAAAACAAACTTCGGCTCAAGTGTGGATAAGGATTCATGGCCACTCCCAAGAATATTGGAGACTGTGCATAATCTTTGCTATTATTAATTCAGCTTCCAACAAGTCTTCTTTTGAACGACCTTTTGGACACTTTGTTAGAGTTTTGGTTGACCTAGATTTAACGAAGGATTTCAGCTATAAAATTTTGGTGGAACATGTTGGTTTCACTTTTTTGTTGACATTGAATCTAAAAAGGTACATAAGTTTTGTTCTTTTATTCTTGTATTGGTCATTCATTGAACATCTGTTAAAGGAAGGAACAAAGTCAAGGTAAAGATAAGGAAATATTTCATAAACAAGTTAAGTTCATTCACATATCTGTAGGAAAGAAAGCAATCACTAATAAAGGCATCAACAATGATTTGGAGCAAATCAATCAAGATAACTCAGTGATAGAACCAATTATAGACACAAAGGAGACCCCATCAATGTTGTAGATCATGGATGCACTATTCAAATCAGAGAAACATATGGAAGCTCTAAGAGTGAGTTTGTAGATGCTACTTGTGAGACCCAAATTCCCCGACTTAACATTTAGTAAAATAATTCAATTTTAACTTAATACTTAGAGTGTCACACATGTTTCACCAAACATAAAAAAACAAAATGTAATCATGTGAACTAAGCAGAAGAAACAATAAAGTTTGACATATAACGTCTCAACAACAAATGAATAACAAAGTGGTCTAACAGTTTCAAAGTGAATACGACCTGTAACAACAAAATGTAGACAACTCGTTCTAGTGATACATATCAGAGCGACTCCACTAAAGATCTGAACAATGACTAACTAAAGAGGCCTCAATGTTGTCCTCTAGCTCAAGCAGCTACTCTTCCACCTTATTTTTTTAACCTCAGAGGAGCATAGACACCACAACAATGAAACAATTCACAATACTTTTATGTATGAAATATGACCAACAATCTCAACTCAATGCATGTGGTACCAATTTGGACATCGAAGGTATGTTACTAATTTTCGTCCATACTCGCTCCCCTCTTCTAAACTAGAGCCCACCATAATCGTAACTGATCCCCACTACTAAATCAGTAACGCTTCACTGATCCCATTACTGAAATCAGCTCCTCACTCCTGGTCCCCACTTCTGAACTAGAGCTCACCATAATCGTCACTAAACCCCACTACTAAATCAATAATGCTTCATTGATCCCATTACTAAAATCAGCTACTTGCTTCCGGTCCCCACTTCTGAACCAGAGGTCACCACAGAACCAAAGTTCGTACACCATGATTCATGGTCTCACCAACAATATTAAAATATGATCATTCACAACCAACCCTACTTCTGACCGTGCACACCGCCAATGAGTTCATCACCTCAACACAACAAGTTTGATATGCAAATATATTCAACAATATGTAATCATAAAATTATATCCAAATTCCAAATGTTATTAAATTTTTCATAATATTTTATCGTAATAATATCATCTCAACATCAACATCAACATCCTTCCTCATGGATAATCATTAATTCAATCAATCACAACAATCAAAGCGAAATATTTTCCTCGTCATTAACCATCAATTAGTATTACATGACAAGTAACATTGTGTAATCACATCCTCATGTACATTATTAACCTCTTAGGACCTTACCATGAGGTAGTACTAAGTTTTAGCTTTCCAACACTTCAAACCATGCCTCAAACAGAATCATGAAACTCAAGTTATGATAAAAAACAGTATCTGATTCGAATCATGTTGTTTTCCTGATTCAAATCAAATGAGTCAGAGGCATTTTCCTCAATTTTTGCCTCATGATTCAAGTCATGTTGTAATATTGATTCAAATCAAACCAGGCTGCAACATTTTTCTGCTAAATTTTCACGAGAATCTCACTCCCAAACCTAATTTCTTCAACCTGGACCTATCCCAACTTCAATTTTGAACGTGAGTAGCCACATTTATTCATACAACACCCAACACATCCATTACCATACATATTTGGCATATTAACGTCGATTTATCCAAAAAAGATCACGAATCCAAGATTACGTTCATAATACCACAACCCCAAACATGAACAACAACCTAATTAATTTGCATATACAGAGAAACACGAAAAACAACATCAAAATCAGTACACAAAATCATGTTTATAACATCATATAAATTAAGTTTCACACAAATCTTTCCCAAACACATCAAGCGCCAACAATGGTGAAAATAAAATAAAACCTAGAGGAGGGAGAGGGTCCCTTTTTATCCATCATTCATTTGACACCGATAATACTTTAATTTCAAGCAATATCCAAGATCTAGCTATGGCTTCCTTTTCCTAATAAACCATTGCTTTTGCTTTTTACCTCTTTATCCTAATCTTTCTAATTCACGTACTGATAAAAACAAAGCCTCTACTTAACCTCATTTTTAACCTTAACTTATTATTCAACAATACTCGCCTTTTTTATTTTGACAAATGGGTATAAGTATACTCTCAGGAGGAGTAGAGTATACTCTTTTTTTAACTCAAGGCGAGTTTGATTACTCCAAGCATATTTGCATTGTTTTATTTTTCCACATCCCTTGAGAGATGTGTTATCATCATAGAAAAGGGGTGGGGGGGAATGTGGAACCTTGTTTTGCAGGTGATATGTGTAACACCTTTTTTCTACCCAACAAACATCACGAATAAATACAATTATTTTATCAGAGTACAGTCCCAAAAAGGGCATTACACTTCGTCACAAAACATAAAAAACCAGTTGCTCCGCAACACGGTTTTACCATCATTAATTTATTTAAACATCACGCAGCGGAAATCAAAATTTAAAGAAAACACTTTTATAATCCAAAACTTCTTAAACAAAATATCCTCATGCCAACAAATAAAAGAACATAATCGTTCGACTCAAACGTCCCGACCCGATGTTACATATCAGAGCAAGACCCTTTAATCGACAGAGAAATGAAAATACTTCAAAAACTAAATCTTCATGCTCCAGGAAAGCTAAGCCTGATCACCTACACATTACCCACGTGGAGGCAACATTCAAACAGGCAGGGTGATTAATCACGAATCAATATATAAGATATAAGCAAAAGATAAAGCATAAGCACAAACATCACCAACTAATTCACAAACGTCATTAATACATCAATTTCATCAATAGAATGCAATGCCACACAATATGCAAATGCAACATCATAGACTCATGCATGTGGTACCAATTCGTCATAATTGATGGACACTAGGCCATCACCCTCCAAATATCCCCACCAATATGATCGATTCTACACAAGAACCGGAGCACGTCATAAAACACTTCAATCCACACAATGGGATTGAAGCCACCAAATGGACCGGAGTCCTAACTATGCCATGAATGCATGATGCAAATCATCATAATAATCATCATCATAAAATCATTATAATTGCATCATCATCCATGAATCATCACCAAACATCATCACACAACACCCATTCGCACTCGTCACAATTCGTCACTATACCTCACAATTCGTCATATTATACTCGTCACATAAAAATTCCCGATTTTATCCCATTCATCTTCATTATTGGTTTACCCATGTTCTATTACCCCATCATAGCCTTACGTCTCAAAGAAAATGCATCACCAGCGAAATCAGGACAAAAATTGCAACAACGGGAAAATCTGCCAACAGCCCTGTCCATACGCATATGACCATGCCCCATACGCGTATGGCTCAATTCCTCGCCCACTGGCCTGTGTATCATACACGTAGGTCCACCTTCTCAGGCCTCCCATAGGTGTATAACCATGGGTGTTACGTGTATCACCATAGAGGTTTCCCTCTCAAAATTCCCCTTCAGGCTCCCATTACGCGTAGTGGCTAGCCCATACGCGTAGTGCTCTCTTCCCAAGAATTCCTTACACGTAATGGCTTCCCATATGTGTATCCCTCTTCATTCCCAGCTACCCATATGGGTAATGACATCCCATACGCGTATTGCCACCATTCCCATACGCGTACTGTCAGAGGGTCGTGCTGGCCCTGGGGACGGGTGTGTATGCTACGCGTATCACCCTAGGTGTGTCCCCCTTACGCGTAATACTTCCCCTGTTACGCGTATTGCCAGAAAACACTCCAAAACTCAGATTTTGCATCTGAACGAAAAACTCCCCATTCCAACACCTTCGATCTTCCAAAATCAGACTCAAACAGTTTCGATTCATCACAGATCTATGTTTTTATCATACTTCATTGTTTACATCAATTTCTTTCTAATTATTAAGTCCTAATTCGTTAAACCCACCTTCGATTACAGATCTGGTTTTGTTTTACATTCATCACAGCAGTAGCAAATATTCACACGAATTTCACAGCAATTATAGCAACTCATACAGAATTCATGACAGAGATCATACACATACAGAGTTACGAAAATTCACCACAGATTCGTCACATATTTAGCACATATTCGTCAAAATGCAAACACACAAAAATACCTCTACCTTAAACCCATATCAAATGTATTAACCCGGATTAACCCCCCATACCTCAGATTTTCCAGCAAAAAGGTTCTTCGTTTGGGGTTCTACGGTCGATTCCTCGTTCTATGTGCTCTAGCCTCCTTTCCTCAGCTCTTTCTTCACTTCTTAGGGTTACACAGAATAACTCTCCTAATTCCCTATTTTCTTTTTGTTAAACCTATCTCTTGGGCCCTAATTACGATTTACCCATATTATCCTCAATTAACCTTTTCAATATTACCGTTTTATCCTTAATGGTTCTCCTAATTATTTTAATTAACAATAATAATAATAATCTAAATAATATTCTCAATATTCAAATTATTCTATTATTATTACTAATAAAATAATCTAATTAAATACTAATTCTAAACGCCTCAATATTCCCTTAACCCAAGGCTACCCCACAACACCACACAAAGTCACCAAGCGCCATAGCATTCACCAACACACCGAATAATCATAATAAATCAATTAAATAAATACTATAATTGTTTTGGGGTGTTACAATATGGTTTTAACTAGGACAACAAATTTTGATGATGACAACTAATTGATGATGTCAACTAAAGTCTTATGACAAGTCAAGCATAAGTGATTAAGCGGATAAAGATGCAAACCTAAGTATTAGGAATTTATGGACTTGACTATATGATGATGGAGATCATATGGAATATAAACTCAAGCCTCATCTCAAGTGAACTCAAGCAAGTGTCTACTAAAGAAAGCATTTCACAAAATCTTAAAGTGCAAGAAAACCCTTACCTTAGTTAGTATGAGAGAATACTTTGTAAGGCATAAGGGCATTCTCGTAAAAGTACACGGCTAAAGCACATACACACTTAAAACATGTTTTCAAACTAATTTTTCTCAAGAAAATACCTTCAAAAATATTTTGAAATTGTGCTAGATGAATTGAGAGTTGTCATAATTGTTGTGGACAAAGTTTTGTCTTTTCTAATCGATTCAGACATTTCTATAATCAATTAGTTCAGTTCAAAATTGAGTCCTAAATGATTAGGGAAACATCTTAATGATGTGAAACAAATAGATATCCATTCTTTCTTATTTTGAACTTACAAACATTATATTTTGAGTATCTAATTGATTAGCATTAGGTATTAATCGACTAGATTGTCTTAAAATGCATTAAATCCAATTTCCTTTTTTAACCAACCTCTAGCTTATAAATAGAGGTCCCTTACCACATTTCATATCATCCAGAATCATGTTTTGACACTTCTCACTCTCTCTTAAACTTTTCTTTTACTTCTTCTCGCTAAGTTTTTAGCTAGTGCTTCAGCGAGAAAGTTCTTTTGTGAGTGGGGATATTTTGTAATTTTGGAAAGGTAGAATTGTAAAATTCACCAAGAGAATCTTTTGTATACACCTTGGTTGAACATTATCCATTTAGAGATTGTTTGTGGGTTAGAAGTTAACCCTATAAAAAGTTTTGGTTTTGGGATTATGTGATTCAGTCTCTATTTAGGTTCGAAAGTTCAGTATGTGATAAAATTTTTCATCGGGTTCTTGGTTAGCCCGTGGTAAAACCAAACTTATGTGAGAGCAAGAGTTGTCTCTACAAGTCAATCTATGTTTTGATGATAATAATACGTATTTGTGAAAGAACTATTTTATGTTCTAACGTGTGTTGTGTGCAGATCATAATCATAGAAGATATCAGATCCAACAAGCACCAGCCAGATGTGCGTAATTGATAATATGCGAAGTTACTATGTGTGACACAAGTCGCAAGAAGCAAGAACGCTTCTGTATCTGATCGTGATCAGTTAGATCCAAGGATGTTGATATTGCTGTTGCAATGCTCTTGTGGATGCTCTCTGAAAGTGGTTGAGATTCTGAAGATAGAGAAGCTTCTGAAGAAGATAATCTTCTGGAGAACCGAAGTGCTGAAGAATCTCATGACTTGAAGCTCTGAAGGCGGAAGGCTCTGAAGACCAAGTGCAGAAAGATTCTGAAGACTTATGTGTTCTAAAGATTACGGTTCCAAAGGTCAAGTGCTGAAGACTCTGAAGACGGATTCCTAATGGACAAGTTCTAAAGTTTCGGAAGACTTGAAGTAGTAAAGGATAATGCTCTTAAAGACAAGTGCTGAAGTTCTGAAGACTGATTCCTAATGGACTTCTTCAAAAGACTGAAGACTTGACGTATCAGATATCCTGTTAAGAAGGCTTTACTCATGCTTCAATTAATTACCATCAGAAGCCTCTGAAGTTTGGAAGTCAAATGTTACCATTGTGAACGACTGTACACAGTGCCCAAGAAAGATATATCCCGTCACTTCTCCCACAGTAAAAAGGAGATGTGTCAGTACAACTAATTATTACACAACGTCTCTTTTCTAACAACCAATAGTATTTCAACGACTATATTTCTACTGGGCTATTTAAAGAAATGAGTAAACGCTTCTGAGGGTATCGATTCAGTCCATGAATGGAGAATTGATCAAAGTCATTGTGTGAAGATATCAACAACGATGAGTTCTCGTTGTAACACTTAAACATTTAAAGCTATCACCATTTACACATGGCCATTGGTGTTGGAGCTTAAGATCATCATTCAACACAACAACAATGAATTGGTACAGAAGCTGTTGATGAAGAAGACAACATTGCAAATTAGTCAAGTCATGTACCACCTTCTCGTCAGCGCTACATTGAAGATCTGAAGCAAGGAGTTGTTTCTCAAAGCTTGCTCACCCAAGAAGACGAAGAAGAAGAAGATTTACAAGATGTCAACAACTGTCAAATTATTATACTTAGGAGTAATCTGCTTGTTAAGAAGCATTATTGTAATCTCCTGTTAAACTAATTCTTGGTGAATTAGGATTCCTTGAGTGGTCAGTGTGACCAGAGACTCGAGAAGACAATGGCGAGATGTCATTGTGGGAAATCTTGAAATAGGGTCAGTAGTGTTATATTTATTGCGATGAATCCCTGAACGTCTAGTTGTGAAAGCCTAGCAGTAGATCTTGCGAGATTGGAACCTGAGGTCAATGTTCGTTATATTCATTAAGTTGAATCCCTGAACGGTTCATTGCATGTAAGTCACAGTGCGGCTGTGTAAGTTGTTAGTCACTGGCTGTTGCCCGTGTATCTGTAATCGAGATTGATTATAGTGGATTAAGACCTTGTGTTCAAGGTGAAATCACCTGAGGAGGGTGGACTGGATTAGCCTTTATGGTGAACCAGGATATATCGTGTGTTCCTTACTCTTATGCTTAATGTCTTTGTTTATGTTTCTATGTTGAGGATTAGAACCTTACATAAGCAAGTCAGAACCTTAAAACTCTGATAAGCTTCCACTCTGCAAGTTTTGAATGATGTACATAGCGTTCAGACTCTTATTGGTTATCACGCTCCTAGCATTGCCAAGTCTGAATATAACTTCGCAAGTCAGAGTCTCTCAACGAACTCTGATGTAACGTAAAGCGTCTTATTAACAAAAAGCGAACAGTTGTTAAAAGAGTAAATACACAATTCAAACCCCCCTTTCTTGTGTCTTTCTCGCACCTTCAACTTAGGTTAAAACTTAGCCCGTGATAAAAGCTTGGATAAGGTTCGAGAATAACCCGATATTAAAATCTTCTAGGTTATTGGTTAGCATGTGTAAAACCAATGTTTAAGGTTCTTGAGCTCGACCCGTGATCGAAGCTTACAAGGTTTGTTTAGAAGCTTGAAGACTAATCACTCCAAGATTCTCGTGGAAAAAAGACTAACTGCTTTGATATACCATTTGTGGAAAACAGACTAATCATTCTGATCAACCGTTTTTGGAAATAGGACTAACCGCTTCAATCCACCATTTGGAATAGAAGACTTAAACCACTAAATTCCAAGTATTATTGTTCATGTTAGAAGTCAACCATTTTCCTTGTATAAAGGGGTTCATGAGTATTAACTACTAAAAACTTTCAAAGTTTATTGGATACTCTTAAGATCAATTCTTGGGGACATGACTAAGTTGTTTCTTGACTAAACATGTATAATTCATAGTGTTCATCTCGTTCACTAAACTCTTTATTTTGTGTAATTTATTTTTCTGTTATTTACTTTCCACTACTTAACATTTAAAATGTTTTTAAACTTTGATTTTAATCTGCAAAGCTTTTCAAAACCATATTTTTCAGGACCATGCAATTCACCATCTCTTATGTGAGAAGTCATATGTCCCACAATTCTCACTGATGAAAACCAATCCATTTAAGGCTTTACTATTCCTTCCATTTGTGATCTTTGCAGGTCCAATCACTTATTCTTTGACTGCACTTTTGTCAAGAATATTTGGGCTTGGGTTACAACTACTTTTGACATTCAATCTAAAAATGTGAATTTCTTGGACTGCAAGGCAGTTCTTCTCGGAACTGGTATTCTCAAACTCAGATTGGAAATATCGCATCTCTAACATTTCTTCTCATACAAAGCTTGTGGGAAATCTTACCTCCAAGTTGTCAAACTCTTCCATCTCAAACTTCACCATCCTAAAGAAATTTGAAATCTCTATTCATCCTCGAAAGGCCTTAGTAACTAAAGACGCTTATAGGGTCTCTCCTCCTGCGGGTTAAATTAAATGGAACATCAATGCTTTAGCCAGAGGGTTACCTCCTTTAAGTACTTGTGGAGGCATATTCAGAAATGACAAAGCTTGTCATGTTGGAAGATTTTGCGCTTATCTTGATTTAGGATCGACTCTGATTGGAGAGAAGTCTGCCATAATGATAACTCTTGAAAAGGCGGTGAAGTTCAACTAAAAGAAAGTTTGGATTGAATTAGATTGTCTCCTTGTTGATAAAGCTGTTTCAAATTTTAGTTTGGTCTCTTGGAAAATCAAGTCTCGTTGGCTCAACTGTTTATCTTAAACCTAATCCATTGATTTCATGATCACTCGTATTTATATAAAAGTCGACTAATGTATTTATTTGCTTGCCA
This sequence comes from Lathyrus tuberosus, assembly GCA_022829125.1. NCBI lineage: Eukaryota > Viridiplantae > Streptophyta > Magnoliopsida > Fabales > Fabaceae > Lathyrus > Lathyrus tuberosus. The sequence continues at coordinate 2,348,705 of JALAZF010000584.1, read as the reverse complement.
ACTTAGGTTTAATTCTGTTGGTTTACTCATGTTCATAGTGATATTGTTAAGAATTACTTGCTATACAAGTTTGATACCCCTAGACTAAGACTTTTCTTTAAACAGATCTCGGTTTGGCGCCATTTATTTACTTGTGTTTTTAATTTATTGATTTTTCATTTGGTTTAAAAAAAGTACTGCCAAGAATGTAAATATATTATTAAAAATTAACTTTCATTAATTTGTCTTAAAAAAATCAAAATCAATTCTACATATTCAAAATCAATTACGAGTGCTCTATTATATATTTTATTTAATTCATTCAAATAATAAAATAATATTACATTTGTTATTTATTTAATTTTAACTTTTTAATGGAATTGTTAGTACATATTTACACTTTTACCTAGATTTAAATCTTAAACCTTCGACTCCTTTTAATTTTTTAGCTCAATCAATTGATTTAAGTAAGTTGAATTACATCTCTCACCCTAAAAATGTAATTGATGTAAAATCTGTTTGATAAGATTTAAAACTATTAGTCTTTAATTTACATCAATAAAAACATTTTGTTTGATAAATATTTTTTAGGTTGTAGTTTGTAGCTTTTTTTTTACTGTTTATTATTTTTTCTCAAAAATTATTTGAAATAGTTTTTATCTTATTATTTCTTCTTCTATTTTTTTAATTAAAATTTATTTTTTATCCTTTACAATTTATTATAATTTGAACACAAAAATTATGAATCTATTATTTTATTTTTTTCTCAATTGTTTTCATTCCACTCTCATCTCCTAATTTCAATCTTACTCTCTATTGTTGATCATTCATACTCTATCATATCTTATCTACTAATAAAACGTACCTATATATATATATATATATATATATATATATATATATATATATATATATATATATATATATATATATATATATATATATATATATAGGCACACCCATGTAGGTGTGCATTAGCAACATACTCCCTCCGGTTACTATTATAAACAAAAAAACACCTTAAATCTTAGTCACTATTATAAGCAAAAGTCATTAAATTTTAGACTAATTAATGCTTGTATTACTATTATACCCTTAATTTAATTCAAAAGCATTTAATGTTGATAGTTGATTCATTAAATAAACTAAGAATATTATCGTAAATTTTACTTTGATAGTACATGAAATCAAGAAAATTAATTACACTTAACTAACTTTCTTAATACGTGTGAAAGTAGTTACTCCCTCCGGTCACAATTATAAACCAAAATAACTACTTTCACACGTATTAAGAAAGTTAGTTAAATGTAATTAATTTTTTTGATTTCATGTACTATCAAAGTAAAATTTACGATAATATCCTTAGTTTATTTAATGAATCAACTACCAACATTAAATGCTTTTGAATTAAATTAAGGGTATAATAGTAATACAAGCATTAATTAGCCTAAAATTTAATGACTTTTGTTTATAATAGTGACCAAGATTTAAGGTGTTTTTTTGCTTATAATAGTGACCAGAGGGAGTATTTTGGTTTATAATTGTGACTAGAGGGAGTACACCTTAGTGTATTTTTGTGTGGGACCCATCAATTTTAGGTAGTACTTACATTAAAAAGATGAAAATAATATAAAGAAAATAGATGTAGTGTATTTTTGTATGGGGCCCACCAAATTTTGGTGTATGTTAGCATTTCCCATATATATATATATATATATATATATATATATATAGTTAAATAATATATGTGACCGTATTTGGTAAAAATAATATAATTCATAAATTAAATGGTACTAATTTATAATTGATGATTAATAGTTAATAACTTATAACTGATAATTGATAGTTGATAATTAAATTACGTGTTTGGATAAAATAGTGGTTTCAATAGTTAATAAATATAAAATCACATAATGGTAATTTTTTCATTAATAATTTAATAATTATAATAGTTTTGTATATTATTATTAAATTAATTTTTATTTAAAACTAAATGTAACAAAAACACATGTAAACAATTATATATATATATATATATATATATATATATATTTGTCAAATACGGTCACATATATTTTGCCAAATTTTGTAAATAAATATTAAAATTTAATTGGTATACATTAATAATGTAAAATAATTTTCATGTATTTTATCAAATTAGATTATATATTTTAAGTTAATGTTATGAAAAGAGAGATTGATAAATTTTTATTGAATTACAGCGTAAAATTATACGCATGAATTAAATTCTAAATATTATGTTTGATGTTTGTAATTTTATTTTTTCCACTTCTTTTTTTATTATTTATTTTATTCTATTTATATGGATTACAATAGTAAGAATTCGAATTTTAAATAAATATTCCTAATCATGTTTATCACTTTAGTTCCGTTATTCAAGAGCCTTTGACTTATATGCAAAGATGTGAAAGTTGAAACACTCAAACAAATCATTAACATGTCATAATCGTGATTTAGCCTTTTAATCATGATTAGCGTGACATGCTAATCCAAAAACTTTTCCATTTAAGGAACAAAGATCACTTTGAAATTAATGCATGAAGAAAACTAAATGATGTAAACACAGTGATCCTACGGACAGAAAATGAAGGTACAGCGTACGACAACAAGTGATGAATTCCATCAAATCTATTTAATGAGGCAGTGAAAAGAAAAGGTGGTAGGTCCCATTAGTGAAAGGAGTTGTATGATGGGACTTGGCACCACTTTTTTTATTGCTCTCTCTGCATGTCGTACGCTGGGAAAACGACATCAGTATGCCCCGCGTTTTATTGATCCGACCCTCAATACTCAACAGTTTGTTGGTGGCATTCGTGTAAATTTTATGTACTTGACAGCGACTCATGCTTACACGAACGGAGTTTGGGAATTAGACAGATTCGTATTCTTTGGTTCGGCTTCTACTGTATTTGTTATTTGTTAATTATACTAAATTATAATAATCCGTTTTTTTTTTTACAAATTTGAATTAACACATTCTTTTAAATTATAATACTCTATATAAATTCTTTTAATATTATATCTTTAATTAATAGGAGATTTATGTTGGATATAGGATATAGCAAGTGTGAATAATATTGATAATAGTATCACATTGATCATAAATATAGAGATTTGAAATATTTATCAGTGGGAGAATTTATACATCTATCACTTTAAAGTTTCTGATAAATATGTGATGTGTCTCTCACAAAAGTATTGCTTTAGAAAAAGAAAGTCTCACAATATTCAATGTTCCCAAGTGAAAAATCTTTCCAACAACTTAAGATTTTTTCAATACACTTCTTCAAGCGCAACATTCTTTTAGCAAGTGTAAGTAATATGTATAATAATATAATTCACATACCTATCATTTTAAAGTTTTAAGTGAATATTTAATATGTTTCTCATAAAAGTGTTGCTCTAAAAAAAGAAAGTCTCATAATGTTTAATACTTTCTAATAAAAAATCTTTCCAACAATTTAAAATTATTTTAATACACTTCTTCACGCACAAACATTTTTTTAAGTTTGATGTATGCATTTAGACAATAGGCGATCCATGGTCTAATTGATAGATTTTAATACTTTAGTAAAGTTTAATTTAATTCATTCTTACAAAATAACTTATAAGGTGAGTGATATCACTATGTATACACTTTTTCAAAATTTTACCTTTAAGCAATGTAAGATTAGAGATTTTCTCAATGCTACATGATACCTCGTGTAGTGGTGAATTTCTCTTCTTCATTTTACTTCCTTCCTTAATTCTAATTCTCTCTCATGTAGTTTTTGTTTCAATGACAATTGAAATTGTAAACTGCAATCCACCATTTTCTATGAACTATTAAAATGGACTATCCGACTTCAAATGAGTTAGTTTTGATGGGCTCAGACTTTTTAAGACTGAATTAAAAGAGTCAATTTGTAATATGGATTCAAAAATTATTATCTAAACCTAGTCTTAGATGGACTTTAGACTACCCAATCTCAAATGGGTTTTTTTATAATAAAAAATAAAAATAAAAATGACATAATATTTATTATTAATAAAATTAAAAATTATATTATTTTAATTATAAAATATATTTAAATACTATATTATCTTTTATCTGTACTATAATATGTTTTTAAATACAATACATGTATAAAATAATACTCAAATATTTAAAATAAAAGAAACTAATAGAATACGAAAGAAAAAAATATTGATTATATTAATTTATAATATTTAAAAGAGAAAGATTAAATAAAATAGGGATAAAATTTAGTGATATGAGAAAAATAATGTGTTATTTTGTAATAAAATAATATAAATATTAATATAATTTTTAAAAATTTATATTGGTATGAGCTTAATCGGCTACCCATAATTCATATGAATTAGCTCTAATGGGTAGCAATTTTTAAAATTAACTTAAAAAAACTCTAAAAAATATGAACTCTAATTTTAACTCTATGATTTTTCGAAGTTGGCAGACCAGTCCATATGAACTAGTCTATTTTGATAACTCTTCACATGTTTTAATTATATTATTGTTTATTAATTCTTAATTATATATTTTGTTTGTAAATGCAGATTTAAAGCATCACAAAAAGAGATTTTAGAAGTTAGAATGTAGTAGACGGTGGGTTAGTAACTTAGTATCCTTCTCTTTAAATCTATGTTTTTGATATTCTCTTCAATTTTTTTATATGTATTTTAAATTAGAGGTCATTACCTTATGTAGTGGTGAATTTTTATTTTTTATTTTCTATTCTTATGTTTTTTTGTTATGTATTTTAAATTACAGGTCACTATCTCATGTAGTTGTGAGTAACTCTCCTCATTTAATGGTTTTTATTTCTCATACAAATATTTAAGGAAACAACAACTATAAATTTATGGTTTTTATTTTCCCTCACTCAATTTTAGTTATCTTTTCTTTTGTAGGGACATTACAAAATAATATTAAATGGTGGATTAGAAGAAGTATCTTTCTCATTAAATTTATAGTTTTTTTATTTTATTTTAAATTTTAGTGTTCTTTTCTAATTTAAGAGTTTTTTTTTGTGTTACATATAAATAATCATTTTTTTATTTATTAATTTTATTAAATTTTTATTTCAAATTGTTAAGTAATACTATAAAACATCAAAATAACTAACTTATATTTTAAATTAAAGATGCAACCAATACCAAAATTATTCATATAGATATATTTCAAATTATTATTTTTTCGATATTTCAAATTATTTTTTAAAATTATAATAATTATCATTAATATTTAAATAGAACGGAACGAGTATAGAACTAGTCTATGTATGACAAAAAATTACTACTATTTTAAAAATAATAATTTTAAATAGATTGATTTTAATTTAAATTAATGTGAAAATAAAGTATTTATCTTTGAATATACTTTTATAAAATTGAGATCAACAAGAAATTTTAGTGTAAATAACATATTTGAGGATATTATATATGTGTTTTACCGATCCACACTGAGCTAAGCCTACTGGAAAAAAATAGTATCCGTAAATATCTGCGGATAAAATCTGTCACGAATACGGAGCGAGTAGTTTAATGAATATCTGCAAATAAAATTAATGAATATTTGAATACTCATTTTTTAATGAATATAAATACAAGTTTGATGACATTCATACCCGCAAATATCTGTATCCGTTAATAAACTATAAAAGCTATTTAAATATCATTAGTTTATTATTCAGTATTTTCATCTTATATATATATATATATTGGTGTTATATTTGCAAAGGCCACAACTTAGGGAGATGTCTTGGGACTGCCTTGGGAGAAGGCGACCACATGAAGCCGTCCGAAGAGAAGTATCACCTCGCCCATATAGGGAAATAAAACGTGGGATAATTATATAAAGGTAAAATCAGAGTAGTTTCTTACCCTCATTACCCTTGGAAATAGGGTTTCAACTGTCCATTATTTGACCGAGTGGGAGGTGGCCTTTTTCTGAGGCAACCCTAGGTCTCAGAGGCCTCTATAAATACATTACACACTCAAGGGGAACTACAGACTCTCAAGTCATACACATTATCCATTATTCAAAGAGCATTACGCTCCTAGTAGCTGTAGCACGCCATCAAACTAACTGTCTGCTTGCAACCCAACAACGGTGGCCACTAATAGGGCCTCTCACCTTACGTGAGCTGGTCCCTTAAACAACCTCAAAAACCACCACACCCATGGCTTCTCTCTGCCATGAGTAAGAATCACTACCCAAATTGTAATACACCTATTATGACCTCCGAGTTTCCCCGCCCTTGTAGGGGGAATGCGCATACCATGTATTTTTTTATCAGTACAGTGGCACCTGGTAAAAACTAACCTGGGCCACGTCTTTCACTCCAACCCTAGCATCCCCTTCTTTATGAAGATGACTAACAGAGTCATACACCACGTAGCCAACACCATTGCTAGAGGTATTTTCAAAAGGGGCCTTTCCAAGGCCGCCCGACGAAGATACGCGAAACAAGTGCTGACAACAAACATCATATCCCCTGGATTTCCTGAAAACACTGTAGGAATGACAAGGGTCAATATTGTTTTCTCTAAAGAGGATTCCATAGGCATCAACCCTCACGAAAATGATCATTTGGTCATCAATGTTCAGCATGGCAATTGGGATATCAGGCACGTCTTGATAGACTTGGGCAACTCAATCGATGTCTAGTTTTGGGATATCTTCCAGAAGTTACAGCTGAATCTGGATGGTGTACAGAGGTTCATCGGCTCTCTGACAACTATAGAAGCAGAAACGCCTACATTGTGAATCTAAATAAGATGTTCTAATGATGTTTGTCATCTATGTAATGTGGACCAATATTGGCTATGACATAAAGCATATCCCATATCCATATGGACGTCTTAAACAAGTTAGTCCGCAAGGATTTTGTGATAGGCATGCCAAACAAACCTTTTGAGAAAAACAAGTTATGTGATGCATGCCAAAAGAAAATCAAGTAAGGGTCACTTTTAAATTTAAAAATGTCATTTATACAAATCCTCCGTTATAACTTTTACACATGGATCTTTTTGGCCCATCTTAAACCAACAGTTTTGGCGACAATATTGATCCGCTGTCGCGCACGGATAAAAAAGGAGTATTTTTGAAAAGTAGTAAAGGGAAGCGACACTCGGATGTCGTATCGCAAGGATTCTTGTAGTGAATTAACCAATTACAGTAATGACTTATGGGGGTTTTTAAGTTTCGATTAAGAAAATAGGGGAAATAAGTGATTATAAAAAGTGATTATGAAATAAGTTGATCTACTGTTTCGGTCTCCTAACTTATCATTGATCCAAATAATTCTCAATCCCTTAGCGGACTCTATTCCCTTTTCGATTATAATATCAATCAACAAGACAAGATATATATAGCTAATTTTCGAATTAAGAAAACAGATAAACACAATCGCGAATTAAGCAAACACGATATAGAAACGCGATTAAATGACAAAGCGATATAAATAGCGATTAAAAGTTATAGGAACATACAATCATCTAAATAAATAATTCAACTCTAAGAAAAGTCGAATTAAGCAAACAACAAATCAAAGAGAAGAATTGAAAGGAAAATAAATTTAATTGAGAAACATAAGAATCTAAAAGTATGATGGAGGACGCAATTACAGTAGATCAACCTTAAAGATTAGTTCTCTATAGGTTTTCCGTACAAAAACAAAAATTATTTTCGTGAATAGCATAAAAAATCGTAGAGATAAATAGTGCGCGGCTGCTAGGTATAGGAAAGCATCACAAATTTCCGTTCTAACCCAACTGGGTCGAAAAACACAAAAAACCCGGCCCAAAATTAAATATTCCTTAAGGCAGAATTCGGGTCCTGACTTCAATGAATTAGTCTTTCACTCCAAATCAGCTCTTTTCTTCAACATGAAACTTGTGTTCTCTGTCTTAGCTTTCCAACGCTTATTAAAATGTGTCAATCCGATTCTCGTAGCTCTAGTTATGATTGGAACAGTGGACAGATATCAAATAACCGCTAAAGCTGAAAATAAGTTGCGAAAATAGATTAAAGGCAAACAAAGACTTAATTATAAAAACATAATGAAATAGTAAAATAAACAAAACAAACTAAGAAAATGCCTAAGTGCAAGCATAAGAGAATGTTCATTAAAATGCACTGATCAAATCCCCCCACACTTGAACTTTTGCACTCCGAGAAAAATGATAACTTCAAATTTTCAAAACAAAACAAAACAGAGCATGCATTTCCAAAAGTATTCAAGATACAAGGTACAAGTAAAGTTCTAAGTCTAATCTTCAAGAATATGATGTTAGTGAGAAACTCTTTTTGACATTCAGAGCAAATAGGAAAAACAGATTACCAAAAAGTACATAAAAAACAACAAGATCCTCACAGGATAAAATTCACTCAACTCTCAAGTGTTTAGGTTAACTGTTTACACTCAAAGCACATCATGAAAGTTAGAACTACCATAAGCTTGAAAAAACTCTAACATCTTCCATTTAAATACATGCACACACAGATCAAAAGGACTTTTATTCAGTTGTAACTTGGCCAAGGTACGGGTGAGATAAATCCTAAGGGGGTACTAGGCTAAAAATCAAAGAGTTAAAAGAAAATTGAAAGAATTGCGGGAGTCGAACTACAAGATACATCAATTGCTTTCAAACAACAACCTTACAACTTATTTCTCTTCTCTTTTTTCCTTTTATTCTTCTCTTTTTTTTTTTCCGGAAGGACTATGTAATGAAATCCTTCTTTATTTTTTTTTCTGCCAACATTTGGAACATCACGACAACATCACAAAAATGAAGTTCAACCCCACACAACTCCATACAAGACTCTTTCAACCCTTGATTAGGGTGATAATTTTGTTTTTTACTTTTCGGCTTGTAATGAGTTAATCACAAAAAAAGATAAATAGGCTCAAAGGGGTTTTCAAACAAATGGATAATATTGATCAGGGTTGACTTTTTTTGGCTAAGTGACTAAAATTAAAATAAAAACAAGTTGCCTTGATCATATAGTGTGCACAAGTAAACAAAAAGCATCAACAAGAGTCAATTCAATTTCTAAAGACTAACAAACATGAGTGAATCACACAAGAAAGAAATTAAAGAGATGAAAATTATCTAGATGTAACACAATCTAAGTGATTATAAAGTTAGCCTTGAGGCTATCCCATTAATATGTGACAACACTAGCGCCATAAGCCTCACAAATAATCCAGTACTTCACTCTCGAGCAAAACACATTAAGGTTAGGAAACATTTCATTAGAGTTCATGTTGAAAATGGGAACTGCATAATTGAGCATGTGTCTTCTTATAATTAACTTGTTGATATATTTTTTTTACCAAAATGATACCTAAAGAAAATTTATTTTCCATAAGAACTGAGTTAGGGATTTTGAATCAATCATGCATGGAATAATATCTTCTAGTTTTCTCTTCTCAGTCTTCTTATTCCCTTTATCTATATGCTAGCTTGTGTTTACTTTCTTCTGCCATTTTGATAATGCCAAAGGGGGAGAAGTGTACTCTCAGGGGGAGTAGGATATAATCTCTATATTTGTCAAGGGGAGTTTAACCACTCCAATCTATCACCTTCATTTATCTATTTATCCACCTCCCTTAGAGATGCCTTGCTATCATAAAAAAGAGGGAGAATGTGGATTTATGCGCTTGCATGTACTGCAATTGATAATACTTGGATCCTTTGAGTGATCATAAAGGTTTTTGATGATGATTCTGATGATCAGTGGAATTATGATGGTTGATCCTGTGCTTGATAAAGTTGATATTTGGTGATGTCTTTCCAGTTGCCTTTGATGATTGTGGTTATCACGAAGCTATCTTAAGCCCCACCAGAGAGAAAATTCAAGGTTACATTGAAGTGCTAAAGTCAAAGATAATGCAATAAGGAACTTGAAACTTCAAAGTTTTGAAACAAAAGAAGTGTGAAAGCTCTTATGGTCACTCGCACACTTAGTGTAGTGTCTAAGTGACCAGAGAGTTATAAAATTGTGGAGTAACTCATAAGTTACTAAGGAAACTCTCATACACTCACAAAATTGTTTGTGAGAACCCTATCTTTTGATAAAATCACCTAAAATGTTTTTCGCATTAAGTAAGTTTATTACAAACAAAAAATCAATTATGAGTGAAAATACACCAAATACTTTATTATCTAATAGGCATAGTTGATCATCTCAATTGTAACGCCTCATAACATAATCGATTATTAGGGTTGGTAGTCGATTAATAACTGAGCAATTTGAAAACTCTCCATTTTTTAATTACATAATTGATTATTGGATATGCATAATCGATTAAGAGCATTAAAAACCCCATAATTTGTTTTCCTTTTGAGCTACATTTTATCCTATAAAAGGAGGGTGTCTCCTCACTATTTCATACACCAAAATTTGTTTTTTAAATCATTATTCTTTCTTTTAACATCTCCCTCATATATTCCTTTTTTCACTAAAAGTTATCTTAGTGCTTTTGTGAATGAAATACATTTGTGAGGTTTTAGTGATACTGGTGTTCAACTATTTTATCAAGATCTCAAGAATATCTCTTGGGGATAGGAGTAGGCCAACATTCATCCAAACCTGGATAAATCACTAGTGCAATCTCTTTAAACCCCTACCTCTTAATTTCTACATTTTACTTTACTGTATTTATTTTCCGCTTTTCACTTTACTATGATCTTAAAGAATACTAATACAATTCACTTCCTAAGTAATAAAAACTTAAATTTAATCGCGTATTTTGAATACCACAATTCACCCCTATTGTTCTTGAAGTCACTTGTCCAACAGTAGCTAATTGTGTAAAATATTTTTTGGTGATTTAAACAAAATTTTGTCAAGTGTGTGAGAGTTTCCTTAGTAACTTATGAGTTACTTAAAACTTTTACAATACTATGGTTACTCAGGCACTGCATTAAGTGAAAAACTAACAAGATGAGCTTTCCTACTTTGTGTCTTTCACAACTTTGAAGCTTCAAGTTCCTTGCTACATTATACATGACTGTAACACTTCACCGAAACCTTGAATCATCTCCCTAATGAGGCTTGAGATAACTCCACGATGAGTTTCATCATTAGAGACAGTTGGAAAGATATCACTATGGATCAATACCATCATGATCAAGCACACAAAATGCTATTTTGGTAATTAATCTTAAAGTAATTTTGAATTTTTAATACCATAATTCATCCCTCTCTTGTTCTAAGAGTCACTTTTTCAACATAATTATAACATATTTTACTTTTTAAAATGTTTATGTTAGAGGAAAGATGGAAATGAAAAGAGATACGTAGTAGCAATAAAATAATAAACATAAATTTAACGAGAGAGGATTTTAGAGAGAGTGCACCAGAAATTTATACATGTTTGACCTAATCACCTGACCTACTCCTATCTCAAAGAGTTTCCTCTTGAGAGTTCCATTAAAATCATACTTGAGCTTTTATAGGACAATCACACGAACCTTCCAACAATCAGATAAAGCTTTTACATAGGGGTGGCAAAACAGGTCTGGCCCGCCGGGTCGGCCCATTTAACCCGCCATTTTTGGCGGGCTAGGCTGAGGTTTTCGGCTCGGTACATTTATTTATTTATTTTGGTACGTTTTTTTTATTGTGCTTGAGTTTATTTCGTTATTTTTTTAATGTAATTGATTTTGATTTATTTTATTTTTTTAACTGTTTGGACTTAATACATGTTGAAGTTCTATTATGTGTTGTTAACAAAATCTTTTGTCGACCTCTTTGATGATAAATATTTTTTTTTGTAAATTATGTAGTAAATCAAATTGTAAAATAAAAAATAAAAAATTAACGGGCCGACCCGCCAACCCGCCAACTCGATAGTAAACGGGGCGGGCTTGACTTTTAAGCTCGGACGCCTAAGTTGGCACGCCCCACCCTGCTTTTGGACGGGCTTAAACGGGGCAGACCGCCTACTTTGCCACCCCTACTTTTACATAGGTTGAGCTCAGGAACCTTCACCCAAGATTTTTTTAGGTTTAACTTGCAACCTTTAAGTCATTTACAAATCTAACTGAGATGAGAATCACACTCTTGAATAAAGTAATTTAATCACAACACAATTTTTAGAAGGGCGTTTTGGTCGTTTAGTTCTATGAAAATTCTCGTGATAAGAAAAATATAAAAACAGAGATAGTAGAAAAAGGATGGAAAGATTTCTATTAATAATTTTGGTGTAAAATGTAATTAGGAGAAACCTCCTTTATATAGGAAATAATTTGGCTCAAAAAGGAAATGATTTATGGTCCATTTTAATGATTTAATTAATTAAACATATCAATTAATTGATTAAAACCTTTCAAAATATGACAACCCTAATCAAAAAAAGGAAACCCTAAAACGACTATATACATTAATCAACTAAATGATTTTCTAATGGATTAAGAGGCCATTCACATTTCTCTAATAAATTGGACATGGTTTTTCAAGAGATTTAATAAATTTAGAGAAGATTTTAAATTTTTGGGCGTGTGTGATTTCCATAGTACTTCAAGACTTACTATTGACCTTTTACATTTAAACCAATCATTCTAATATGCTAAGCGCATGATTAGAATAACGTTCACACTTTCACAACTTCAACTTCCCTTGCTAGATACAATGATAAATTAACACTTGAACTAGAACTTGAATATTCTATTAGATGAGGCTTGGATATCTTCTTGACCAGGTGCACTTATAAGAAGATTTATATGACAGTTGAAATCAATCCCCCCTGTCACAAAGAACTTTCAACTTCCAGAATCCATTTGACTTATGGAGTTGTTATCTTTAAAACTACTTCATCAATTGTCATATTCAAAACCAATTAAAGATTATATGTGCAAGTACATAGATTTGAATTCTCACTCTTTTTGATGATGACAACTCATCTCTTAGGGAGATGGTAAACAAATAAAACACAGGGTAAAGATTTGGAGTGGTTAAACTCCCCCTCAGTGATATGCTCTAAAGCCCTGCGCTCAAACAACTCTGAACTGTGTCACCAGACTATGAAAACCAGGTTCTGATGAGCTGGATCAAGACACTGAAGACCAAGTTTATGAAGTTTCTCTCAACCAGATTCTTACTCTTATTTTATGCATGCTTCATCATATCTCTATCAGAAGCCTCTGAATATTGAAGATGAAATCAAAAGGTTTTACGTGAGAAAATAATACATAATACAAGATCAAATATTCCTTCCACTACACTGATTTTGTGGGCTAATGACTGTACTATTGTACCATTTTGTCTCCCATTTTCACAAATTGTTATGCAAGGATACAACTGCATTTTGGTATTACAATTCTATCCTCCAATGGATCTCTTCATTGCATATATAAAGAAGACTTGGAAGAATGGAATTGTGTTACACTAAAAAAGATTATCATCTACGTCAATAATGCATTTTGTGAAATATTTGAGAGAAAAGAAACACATACAAGAAATTTTGTTCATACTCTTCATAGAATATATTTTGTGTATTATACCTGTAATTCATTTGTTTATTCTTCTTTCTTAGAAGTATTTTGTAAACACACTTTTTATCTCAATATTTTTTATTCTATTTCCTTGAGTGACTAGGGTTTAGTCGGTATCACTCAAGAAGACATTGACAATTGGTATTTGAGTTGTAATCATGTTTGATTATAGTGGATTAAGTCTTTGTGATATGGCGAAATCACCTTTGTGGGTGGACTGGAGGTAGCTTAATTAACAACGAACCAGGATAAAAATAATTGGTCCATTCTATTTTTTATTTTTTGTTCAAACATCAAAAATCTAACAGAGAAATTTCAAAGTTTTATTGTACAAATCCACACTACCCCATCACTCTTATTCCTTATACTTGAAGGGGGGGGGGACATATAGAATGGTTCCACCATCTATTTAGATGGAAGTAACCAACATGCATTCAATATTTCAACACCTAGGGTGGCGTCTTGACCCATTCAAGAAGAAGCAACCAACAACATTTAGTTTATGACACCAAAAAAGGTTGGAATATATATGGTTACAATAAACCATATTTGGAAGTGATAAGAAGTCCGTAGATAAGACTGATGGCAACATATCCTAGACAAATAAATGTGATAAAATTACTATGAGTGGTAGATCAGAGGTTGTAAATAAAATAACTTACCATTTGAAGAAAAATAAAAACTTGCTTGATATTGGAGTTATCTGGGCAGCAAACAAACTAAGTGCAAAATGAAGCGCTCAGGGAAGGTCTCAATTAGAAAATTAAAAATAGTTGAGGGATGATGGACACACAGACAAAGGAAAAAAGAATATAGTAAGAAGTATCCCCCGTTTTGTACGCATTTCAAACTAACCCAGCTATATCAAAGGCTAATAGATATAATGAATGGAAGACTATGAGTTCAGAAGGTTGCAAACAAGCCAATATATGAATGACAAATCCTTTAAGAAATCAGCATCAATATCCCATAAATTATCATTGTACCTCAACCTCTGCAAAACATTTAATGTGCACCTTACCATACAGAGCTTTACTCTAGCTTTAAACGGGCCCCCCGCCAGTGGACGGCGGGATTCGTCCTCTTGGATTAGTTAGTCGCAAGGCCGAATACCAAGATTTAAAAAAAACATAGAACCAGGGCTAAGAGAAATGTAATAAAAAGGAAGGCCTAAATGTTGGGACATATGCACACATCCTATGATAAAGAACATAATCAAGTATGGTGGAGGGAGTCAACACGACCTTTTCCCCCATACAAATCTTAAAGGGTGAAAAACAAGCAATGCCTGTCACTAAAAATTCAATAACACTAAAAATTCAATAATCACCTCGCCGTTACATACCTCGTGCTCGAGGGACTATGTACCACCATATACTTTAGTTAATCACTCATCCCCCACATGCCTCGTACTTGAGGATTTGCGAACGACCATATATTTTAGCAAATATGTTCTCCCTACATGCCTCATGCTTGAGGTACTATGCACTGATATGTCTATAATGGCCTAAGCCTACTTAACATCAACAAGGCATAACTCATTTGCTATGAAGCACGCTGGACCTTCAGAGAATACCTAAATTGGACTACTGGAAATGAATCTGACCTATAATCATATTGGCTAGCTCGCCACAATATGTTATGTGTGCAATATCATCTAGACATGAGGTTGAATCAGCTTTATGGCAAGAAGTTGACTCATTTATACGTCATGCAAAAAATCTAGGATATGACATTACTTAGGCGAGACTCTGACAAAAGAAAAAGTTAGCGAATGGCTATCATGATGCAACAACCATAAAAGTATAAGCCTTAAAGCTAGTTGAAAAGTTATGATGGCTGGATTAAAGTTTGAACAACTATAAATGCGTAAATTAATGGTCACAACAATCTATTACTTATTCAAAAATCAATCAGATTTAGTCTTTGCTTGTTCATCCTAGGCAAGGTAACGTACATTGTACTTTCTACAAGTATGTTGGCACCCATCGTGGAGCATGGTAAAACTAACCCAGGCCATACCTATTTCTTAAAAGAGTCTATGTTTTTACTCAACCAATGTTTCTTAATGGTCGACATGGGACACATATCAATCTTTGACGATGGTGATGTCTCGAAGAGAATGAAAGCAACCATGGACGAGTTACGTTATCATTATGAAGCCCTTGAAACTAGCGCCGTAAACATCCAACAATAAAAATAAGAGGAGGATGCACAAGAAGGCACAAAGGAATTAGCTCCCCAACCTCTTCCTGCCAAAATCTAGGATGCTCCTATCCAAGATAACTTCCATCCTTCTTCCTTGGTAACATATAATGGAAAGAGCGATCCATTAGAACATGACAGTGCCATCAATACGAAAATATTAATGGATGGAACCAAATATTCCCTCAAATGTAAGCTATCAGGTTCTATGTTGCCAATTATCAAGGTCAATCTAGAAATTAATCCATCAATTTTTGGCAAACAAACACCGTAAAGTATAATGAGGCCAAGGGCACTCAGAATCACTAAAAGAATACCCTGTGAGTTACAATGAGGCCATCATAAAGGTAATCAACCGTAATTTAAAATTTTTGTAGTTTCTTTCTAGAATGGACTTAAGGCCGAACACTTTAACGAGTCCCTTGCATATAAACTGGCAGATTCGATGGAAGAGATAATGACATGGGCAAAATGTTACAAGAAAGGAGAAGAAAAAAATACGAAAAAAGGGCAAGAGATAGAAATGAGAAAAATAATGAGGGAATCGAGTCTTCCATCAACCACAACTACCACCTTACACAACCATTCCAAGAAAAGGGATTTTTTAAACCTAGTATAAGGCAAGGCTATGCTAAAAGACATGCATATATTACTTACCTCTGAGCACTAGGTGAGAGAAAATATGGTGAGAAGTATATTACACTAGGACCTTCCTATATCATCCACCTCCCAAGTGGGAAACAATGGGGAGCAAATCCAATAGGTGGTGCAAGTACCACAATGTCAAGGGCCATAATACATATTGTTGTCACCATCTGAAGTAATGGATTAACCATATAATTCAAAAAGACCATTTGAGAAGATATGTAGTGAATACCCTCTCCATTAAAGGATGAGAGTTTGTTTAGTGAATAATTTAAAGTCACCATACTTCCGCAGAAGATATGTCTTATACCATGAGTTTGGCTCTGATGACACCTTTTAACCAAGTGACTTCAAACACAAAACGAGAATGGAAAGGGGATAAATTATGTTTTATGGTTTTTGAAAACGTTTTTACAAAAAAATTAATTTTAATTTGGTCAATTTTAAAAAGAGAGATGAAATAGAGGTTTAAGAGCAAAAGATAAATGATAATAAAGTAAAGGAGAAGATTTATGAAAGTGCACACAAGAATTTATACTGGTTCAGCCTTGAACCACACGACCTACTTTAGTCTTCAAGAGTTTTCTCTTGAGAGTTCCACTATTAACTTGAGCTTTTATCACTAGATTATCCCAAACCATCCCACACCAAGCTTTTACTCAAGTCTAAATTGCAACCTTTATATAAATTACAATCTTACAAGAAAACGAGACTCCATATTTACAATTACAGCATGATCTGATTCAAACAACAATTACACAACTCTTACTTAAGTCTTTTTCTCTCTCAGATCTAAAATACTAAAAGGTGTATAAAAATGTTTCTAAGAAGAGAATTAGTAAGAGAGAAGAGTAGAATATCTAATTTCTTGAGTTGAGAAGTTAACACAAGTCCTCCTTTATATAGGAAAAAAGTTAAGCAAAATGGTGCAGAAATGCTCTCTAATCGATTAACTTGCATCAATATTCGAGTAGACCTAGTTATTTTGGAAAGTAAAAATTCAGGTTAGGATCCTAATCAATTAAGAGGGTTCCTAATCAATTAGGGTGAGAGTTCGCTACATAATCTATTAGATTCAAGTTCTAATCAATTAGAGATCTAATGTTTTCTTCCTAATTGATTGTATACGCTTTATAATTGATTATTATAAGGACACACATGATTTTTTAGATTTTTTTTGAAAGAGATGAAGTTTGTAAAAATATTTTACACGTGTGTATGCATTAATTTAGTACCTCGATAACTACTTACACTTATTACACACTTAGATCCTAAACAGGTAAAAAATAAAGCGCATGATCAAGAAAGGTTTCAAAGACTTTAGTTCCTTTTATGTTGAACTTTGCATTTTATTTTCTTTGCCCCAAACACCAGAACTTTTTAGCTCAGTTATTTATTTATTTACTTCAATATTTTTCTTCCTTGATGATGTTCATAATTATTTTGATTTATTTTTTTTATCATAATCAAAACCATTATCAAATGTATAGTAACCCACATACACATACACATAGAACCACAAGCAAAACCATGAGAACCTCAACCTGCATGAGTGAGACAAAGTTTCTTCGAAAATTTTTCAATGTAGTCCAAACAAATACCACATTATGGTCTACCGTCCTCAAAGGTCTGATGATAACTTAACATTATTTTAAATCGTATAGAGAGTAATTTAAATCCTTGAATATCTTCAATGGTTTGCTCAAACAAGACCTAGCCTTAGGGGTCCTTAGACCTGTTGAGTTTTGATACCAGAAAGAAAGTATTAATTAAGCCAAGAGAAATGTTGGGATCTTGAAATAGACCCAAAGGTACTGAAGGCCTAGATATAGGTTCATCAATTAGGGTAAAATTGAAAATTTGGAAGAGAAATATGTTTCAAGAGCTTTCGCTTAAATTAAGAAATGGGAAGTTGATACCTCATCTCTTGGAAGACAACACAATGCATTAGGAATGAAGAATTAAGGTTCCAACTAGAGATGCATTCAACATTTATTAGAACATCTTTAACTTAGTCAGTAAGGTTCCCTCTTTCCAGACGAGATTCTAAAGGTACTACCTCTGTTCCTTTTTAAGTGTTATTTTTTGACTTTTTACACATACCAAGAAAGTTAATCATTATTGTTGCTTTTCAAACAATAATCATTCTTTTACCTATAATACCCTTGATTATTTATTATATTCATTTCATTTTCTCTCTCTCTCTCTCTCTCTCTCTCTCTCTCTCTCTATAATAAATACCTAAGGGTAATTTTGAAAAAAGTGCAATTAATACTACTTTGAATTTTGCAAGTGACAATTAAAAAGAAACAAAAATTTATCAAGGAAGTGACACTTAAAAAGGAATGAAGGGAGTACTATTTAGCTGGTTCATAATATATAGAGGATTATCTCAAATAATCTATGTGCACATGAGGACAAAGGGAAAACATCCACATGTACATAATTGATTCACCACTGGGTATTTGAAAGCTTTTCCCAACTCTAAAATATTCACACAAAAATAATGGTTGAGTTCAATGGAAGGTATTGTCTACCCACCCTCCAGGGTCCTAGATTCAATTATCCCTATGCATGAAGAAATTCAAACATCATAAATCTAACATGAAATTCCTAATGTTTTATTGTAACAATGCACATTACTTCATCACCCTTATGCTTGGGGGTACATAGAATGGCACCACCATCTATTTCAACACCTATGGTGGTGTCTCCACCCATTCAACAAGAAGCAACCAAAATCATTTCACAAAACCAAACAATGTAGGAATAAATATTATTACAATAAACCATAATTGGAACTGATAAGAAGTCTGTAAATAAGAATGATTGCAATATATCCTACACAAATAAACGTGATAAGGTTACTATGAGTGATAGATCAAAGGTTGTAATGAAAATAACTTACCGATTAGTTCCGTTCCGGCCAATGGTCTCGGGATCCACTATTCCACGCCGGCCAAAGGCCCAATAATACAAGGCCCACTTAATCTACCTATCCCATCAAGTCTAAGGTATAAACACCTTCGTAAAGGGTTTTTAGGTATACAATCTCTAATATCCACTTTCATTATTGTTATGTCAAACCTTAAATTGAGTTGGACGTTGGAGTGCTAACCAAGCAGGTACCCACCCAAAGTTCACCGTATCAGAGGTTAGCAACGTTGATTCAATATCGACGTCAATCAACAATGCCAATTCAAGATCAACATTCCAAGATCAACTTTCGATCCACAGTGTCGCATCGCAAAATCGCCGACGAATCTTCGTTCTATCATAGCTTCTGTGATTGCATCCATTTCTGGTTCCAAAACAAAACAACGATTCCATTTGTGGGAAATGAATTTCGATTCTTGCAATTTGCACGATTTCAGATCCAGATCTCAACGTTGAACAACAACATCTGTAAAATGTCAAATTAGAGCCGCCTCCAATCGTTCAATTCAAACAATATTTGTAAATCTTCTCAAGTCGTTCGATTTCTTCAGTCGCGCCTCTATAGACCTCAAAAGAAGTGGCATTTAAAAGCGAGCACATAGATTCGCGGTAACCGACCCAGTTGGCCATTGTTCTAGTTGCATTTTCGCCATCAAGATCTACCACTTCCTTAACAACGACAAATATTAGCAGAGGAAATGATCTCGGATCCAAACTTGGAGCCATATTGGCCTTTAAAAACTAATTTTTCAGAAGACCAGACACAAACCTCGTCGGATGCCAGTCAGAAGAAGACACCAACGCTTTCCACCAAGACAGGTATGGTTGCCTAATTGGCATAAAAAAGGTGTCACAAGTTCATACTTAATGGCGTCTGGGTGACACAAGTTCGTAGTTAATGTCGAGCACGAAATAGGTACTGAGGCGCATTCTATGGATACCATAGGATTTCCACTGAATGCACCCAGGGCTTCCACCGACCGAATAACAAATCAAGGGTCTATTGGAATTTCCCGGTGAAAGATGCTCCAACTGCCAGCCACCATAATATCTATCGATATCCACATCCAACCGTTGTCTAACACCCCGGTTGGGCAGATTCACCATAGAAGCTCCAGGTTATGTTTGTGAAGGGAATGAACAAGCTAAAAGTCTGACAGTCCCCCGACCATGAAGCCTAGCAACTCGGGTATCCATAAGAAAGATCCAAGATCAAAGATGCAAGTTTACCTCAACCCTTGGAAGTAGAATCGAGCATATCCATCTGAGTTCGACTATCTCTTGGGCCGAAGAACCAATCCTTCAAATCTACCAACCACAAGGCCACCTGGACAACACCTCTGAGGACGAGTGATCGATATACACTTGCGATTGACCGCAAGATTTAATTAATGTATTTCTATATGAATTATAAAATAGTGAAATATATATATATATATATATATATATATATATATATATATATATATATATATGCATTGCTATTATACTCTTGTTGTTCTGCTTTCTGCATTGTCCCTTCTTTAGTGCATCAAAACGCGAATGCATGCTGCAACAACCCGGGATACAACCAATTCGATTGACACTTGACACCTAATTCTAAGGGTGCTGTCGGAGTCGGTTTTCCTTTAGTGCCTAGTGCGACTAAAGATTATAGGGGTGTTGTCGGAGAAGTTTTTCCTGTCTGACCCAAACAATCAAAACCCCTCAGTGTCATGCGCACCTAAAGATCCCATGGGTGCTGTCAGAGACACTTTTCTCGTCCGACCCATGCAATAAAAGTGCCTCAGCGCCGAGTGCCCCTTCGATGTCTAGGGGTGTCGTCGGAGACATTTTTCTCGTCTGACTAGAACAACCAACTATCGACAATGCCATTGCGTGTCTTTAGAATCAAGGCTAGTTATTTGAGAAGATTTGTACCTGAAATTTTGGTAATCAGACACCAGATGTCGAGTACGATGTCACGACACTAGGATTAGGACAATAACACAACACAAACAATTATGAAATTGTTAACCCAATTTGGTGCAACATCACCTACATTTTGGGGCATCCAAGCCAGGAAGGAAATCCATTATAATAGTATTAGTTTGAAGCCCAAGTAAACAACCTCCGGTTTACAATCTTCTCACTTAATCACTACCCGTGCTATTTCTAACTAAGACACTCCTAGATATGAGACCCCTTTCACTTCCCTTTAATCACACAACAATGATCAAACTTATAAAAATGAACAATAGAAGACACACTTCCAATGACACAAAATCCACTCTTGCTTAAAAGCTCATGAGTGATTCATAATTACAACTCAATAAACTCAGTCCACTTCAAGCATCTAAGTGATGCATGAATGGCTCACAAATAGACACAATCCAACTCAGATATCAAGGTGATTTAAGAGTGGATCACAAATAACAAAGAACAACTAAAACCATAATTCCACTAAAATCAAACGTAGCTCTCTCTTTTTTCTGAATTATGTTTAGCACCATCCTCTTTAAATAGTCTTTGGTAAGCATGGGCTTAGGCATAAAACACACAACAGATCCAATCTGGACTGCTGCACTAAATCTGCAGAATCTTCTGCATAAAATCAGGAACAAATCACATGTTTCCTAAAACGTCTCACATTCCTTTTTATGAAACAAGTGCACATATGGAACATAAAAGTAGATCCTAAAATACCCTTTTTGGACTGTGACAAACTCTGAGCTAAAACAAAAAAGAATCTCATATTTAAAAATCCAATCTTTCAAGAAGTAAAACCTAAAACCTACACTGATGTCTAACCAACATGTCACAACATCGTGCTTAACATCTCTTCAATGATGTCTGACCAACATGTCAAGACATCTTGCTTAACATCTTGCTGTGATACATGTTTTAACAAAATTGCTGGAAATACCAAAAACACAGAACTAACAGTACCTCCTACTACAACTATCAATTCCCTCAGGGGTGTTATCATAGACGCGTTATATGTCCGAATACATCATTCAAATACCCCATGTCAAATAAATACACACATTTACATGTAGTTGGCGCACCCCCTTTTAGATCTAGCCAATCTAAGGGCGAGACTAGTAGAGCCTGGAGACGTCCACCTCAAACTGAGCTTTTACCTTGGGATAGGGACGCAGAGCCTCTACCATTGGCCGAGTACGGTCTTCTGTGACGCGGAGCGTAGTTTAAAAAAACATGGTCGTATCTCCGATTTCATGTCCATCGTTTGTAAGTACAATCCTAAACATGAGCACACTCAACTAGACTCATGCCTTATTTGTGCAAAACATGATTAAGGCATAGTTGCGTCTAGTTGGTTCTACTTGAAATACTTACTAGTACATTTGCAGGCATAAACGCCCAGAGCCAAGCTCATATTTCATTAGTTATATTCTGATATATGTACACATAAAGTTGTACCAATGCTTCTCTTACACAAGCACACTCAAATAACAGTCGCATTCAACTGGCTGGGAATTACACCAAAACACCGTGTACATCTTAGTGCGACATATTGTCAAATAAAGCAGCCAGACATAGCTTCACAAAAGATTTAAGGGAATTTACGCTTTATGAAAATATTATTCACTACTTTCTATAGTGAAAATATTATGCAAACTGCATAGCTTAAAAGCAAATCTTGGCTCTCCTCAGATCTCAGCTAAATAATAACAATGATTGAAAAGAGCAAAATGCAAAATCAAAAATCACAAGCACATGAAAGGTAAAAATATAAATAACATTAAATGTTGTTTACAAACCAAGGCTCGAGGGCCTGATAAAAATCACATAGGAGCAGAATAGTTAAGAAGAAGGAAAACAAAAAGCCTTCAAACACCAACACCCGACTCCGAAGCCCCAAACCACCTCCGACATCCTATCTCAAAACTTCCAAGAAAGGATTCAGCTGATCAGCGGTGACATAAAGGTCAAGACAGAGCTATCTTGCCTGCTCTAACCTTTGATCTCGGACCTTACACACGACGTCCTATGCTCGTAGGAAGGATTCCCGAGATCTATGTCGTGCAGCAGCCACCTCCTCCTGAAGTATTTTCAAAGTATTGACCCGATCATCATTCTTCTGTTGAAGAACTTTATGATCTGCTTCGAACGCCTGACACACCTCAACCATTTCCTCAGAAGCCTTCTTTCGACATTCCTCTGCATCAATCAAAGAAGCTGTCAACTTCTTTATTTGAGCAGCCAAAGTAGAAGGACGACCATACCGATATACCTTTTCTTGCAAAGAATTAGTAGACTTGGCTTTTTCTTGCAGGATGGACAACTTCTTTTCAGCTTCGACATTGTCCCACTCAAGGGTCTCGTATTTCTCCCTCAGCTTATCCCGCTTCCTCAAAAGGTCTCTAAATCCCAACTCTTCCTCCTGGCCAGGAGCTACCATCGATACTAGGTATCAAGCCCTGAACAAGGTACGAGACATATCTGCTAAAAGACATTGCTAGTCAGTTTTTGATAAGCCCTAGACAAAGGCCAAGTAATCATTAAACATATTATCAACAAATTCCTCCAGGGTGGTAGGGATACGGGACAGAAGAATGATAGGAAGCCAAAAGTAAGAAGTAGAAACCTCCTGTTCAGCACCCTCAAACAAATGAGCCCGCTTAGAGGAACCTTCTTCAATAGGAGTCAATGGGTTGTCACCCCGAGTTCTCTTAACAAGAGAGGGAGATGGTGAAGGCTCATGATAGAAAAAGCAGTCGCTGTGGTAATTAGGAGTTTCACCTCAAGAGTTGTCTCTGGGAGCGTAGTCTCCTCTACTACCAGGGTCGTCACTACAGTTGGAACCCAGACCTTTGGAGTAAGAGTTGAAGCAACAATTAGAGTCGCCACCATACATAGAGACAATCCAATAGTAAGGATCTGGTTCTTGGAAAATACAAGATCCTTATTCAGCTGTTCCATGTTATCTGCAAAGCACAAGTAACTCTGTTAAAAAAGGGGGGAGGGTTCCCTTAGACCCCATCCTCACCAAAGAGTTTTTGCCTCTCAGCACGACCGGGGGCATGAATAATGGCGCAAGTATCTATTCGCCTATTCTTCTTTTGAAAAGAGAGTACTTTGTGGAGACCAAATCCTTCTTCTTATTCGAGCCCCTAATACCAGACATATAAATCCTCATTCATCTTTACTTCTTTAGGGGACAAAGGAGTCAGTCCAAAATGGTAAGAAGGGACATGCCAATGGAAATGCACCCTAGACCAATACTTTTGAAAAACTCCTCTACAAGAGTGGACACATTCCACCGAGGCCAAAAACAAACATAAAGCCAGATGAGCCTTGGTGGTGACAGGTTTCACCAACATGAAATGCTCTAGGAAATTACCCTAATTAAAGGAAAAATGGTCGAACCAAGGTATATGAGGGAGAATGAAGATTGATTCTTCATCCCGGGCATTATCCTAAGAAGTGCGAGCCACAAAAAAGAGGTCGAAAAAGATCTCTGAAGAAGGTTTCCAAGATTTATGCTCGACACAAAATTGAAACACCTTCATGAAAGCCCATGCTCTAGGATGAAGCTGTGAGGGGGCAAAATTTAAGTGGTCCATGACAACCACCTCAAAATAAGATATAAATGCATTCATACAGAGGAACCGAACAACCCTCAAAAGAGATTCATAGCCTCTCATCCTGACCTAAGGGGAGAATCGACCAATCTGAGGGGTTGCCAACCATGATGTCAGCACTTGTGACAATCTCGACAGTATTCAAGACAGAAGGAGTCCCAACTATCTCAACGGATACCCAATGATATATGTTGGAATTAGCCGCATTAACTAATTGAAGGTTCTTATGGGCAAGTACGTCACCTCTATGATGATCACCTTGGTTGATCCATGATACAACAATAGACTGCCTCGGGCACTCCAAGTGATGAGCAATTTTAGCATCGCTAGGTTATGACCAGTCACCCCAAGTATGTTTTAACGAAGCCGTTGTCACTTTCTCTCCTTCAAATGTATGCTTCTCTTTCTACCTCAGCCAAAACAGGAGGAGGCATCGGTTTCTCGACAAGGTTTTCACCCTTATCGGACTTTGTTGAAGAGAGGTTCTCTAGGGAATCCCTCGAAGGAATATCGTCTAAAAAAGATTCTCCAAACGACCATTCCATTTCTGAGACCTCACTTAAATTGATGACTTTTGGTTTAAAATCTCCACTTATTCGAGTCAACCTCCATTCCCCTTTCTAAGGATAAAAGATCATTACCCTCCAAGTCAATTTCAACATTAGTATGGTTATTGTTCATAGTAGTTAAAACTTGGTAAAATACTATAATGAAAAAGAGGAAAGGAAAAAAGGTACCTCGAAATGTAAGGTTGAATTTGATTAGGCTAGGAGAGGGCCGGAGTGTAGAAGCTTTAAAGCTTTGAAATTTTGAATGTGTAACAACTATTAATCCTGAAGGAAATTCTCTTAGAGAAGAGGAAAAGGTTTAAGAAGGAAATGGAAATACAATTTAAAATTGGGAGAAAAAGCCTCCCACTCTCTCTTCCTATCCTTATATAGGAGAAGGCGATCAAATGGATCAGATTGAAAGTAAGAAGCAAGGATAGTTCAACAGTCAGATTTTATCTTGGGAACTCACCCAAACTTGAGTGCACGTAAGCTACGTCACGCCACTCCCCACCTTTTAGGGTCACATGTCAAGAGAAAAACAGAAAAACACTTTAATCATGGGATTGCATTTAATGCTCACGTCCCCTACTATACTTTGGAAAAACCAAAGTAACGAATGATAGCCACCTCCTCCGACACCCAAAATGCTCGGCAAGTCTTAGGGGAAACTGTTTCAAGTCGGCCAAAGGCCTTGGGACCCACTACTCCACGCCGGCCAAAGGCCCATTTATTCTACATGCTCCATCGAGCCCAAGGTATAAATACCTCCATAAAAGGTTTTCAGGTACACAATATCTAATCTCCACTTCCATTATGGTTACGTCAAACCCTAAACTGACATCGGAGTTAGAGTTCTACCCATGCAGGTACCCCCTAGGTCCATCGTATCGGAGGTTAGCAACGCCGATTCAAGATTGACGCTGATCGATAATGTCATTTCAAGATCAACATTCTCGATACAAGGAGCATTGTGATCACAACCTTCAATCCATGGTGTCACATTGCAAAATCGCCGGCAAAGCTTCGTTCCTTCGTAGCTTCCGCAATTTTTTTCATTTTTGGTTCCAAAATGGAACAGGTTTGAAGAAAAATGAAAGGTTGCTTGATAATGGAGTACTCTAGGCAACAAACAAACTCGGTGCAAAATGAAGTTCTCATGGAAGGTCTCAATTAGAAAATAACAAAAAATTGAGGGAAGATGAACACACAAACAAAGGAAAAAAGAATAGAGTAGGATGAACCCCCTTTTGTACATATTTCCATCTAACCTAGATATCAAAGAATAATATATATAATTAAAGGGAGGCTAAGAGTTAAAAAGTTCACAAATAAGCCAATATATAGATGACGCATCCTTTGAAAAATTAACTTCAATTATCCTATAAATCATCATTGTACCTCAACCTCTGCAAAATAGTTAATATGCACCTTACCATAGGCTACATAGAACCAAAGCTAAGAAAAATGTAACAAAAGGGGAGACCTAAATGTTGGAGCATTTGCACTTTTGCTATGACGAAGAACATAATCAGGTATGGTGGAAGGAGTCAACATAACCTTTGCCCCTTACAAATAAATCTTAAAGGTTGAAAAGAATGTAACATCTACCACTCAAAACTCAATAACACGTATGGCGAATATGAAACATTATCCTATGCTGAAAGCTCAAATTGCATTCCAACCCAACATGATTCATTATTAGTCACTCCCAACTTGCAAGGGAAGGCTCTTATGTTCATGTATATTAATGAATTCACCATTTCCTTAAGTTTAATGACAATCTATAACCTAGCTTAACTAACCAAGGCTTGGGGAAATTGTTCTGAACTATTTTAATACCCAATCTACAAGAAAATAGGCCACCTAAGTATTAGGAATCAAAACAAACCATGAGATATGCATATCCTAAAGGAACACCTAATAAGTGTTGACCGACCCATGGAGAATATTAAATGAGGATCCTCTAACATCAATCCCTTGAACATTCATATCAAGGAAGTTTTTAGGGCCTATATACCCTATACCCTTTCTATACATTCCAAAAGACTAATTTATATAAAGATACACATTATTCTAAAACTTAAACCTTGCAATCACGACCTTTACTAGCTTAATTTCCAAGCTATTTTATATGTACATCCCCTACATTATTATGGGGTTCATCATCATCATCACCATCATCATCATTATCATCATCATCATCATCATTGTCATTGTCATCTTCAAAATCACTTAAAGATGAAGATCTTTTGTATCAATAATTAAGTAGTGAACCACCATATATTTTAGTTAATTACCTTGCCCTTACATGCCTAGTGGTTGAGGGACTATAAACTACCCTATGCTTTAATTAATCACATAGCCCATATATGCCTCATACTTGAGGATTTACGAATCACCATATATTTTAGCAAATCACTTATCCCTACATACCTCGTGCTTCAGGGACTATGAACTAATGTGTCTATAACTGCCTAAGGCCACTTAGCATAAACAGGGCACAACTCATTTTCTATAGAGCATGTTGAACCTACAGAGAATACCTAAATTGGAATAGGGGAGGTGAATTGGATCTCTAATCATATTTTCCAGTTGGTCACAATATTTTTTGTGTATGAGATTATTCAAATATGAGTTAACTCAGGTATACGGCAAGAAATTGACTCGGACCTAAGTCACACAACAAATATTGGATATGAAATTATGTAGATGAGACCCTGAAAAAAGAAAAAGTCAGTGAATGGCTATAATGATGCAACAACCGTTATAGTATAAATGCAAAAATTAATGGTCAGACCAACGAATCACTTATTTAAAAATCAATTAGATTAAGGCTCTGCGAGTTCATCCTAGGCAAGGTCACATACATTGTACTTTCTGCAAGTAAGTTGTCGCCGATCGTATGCGCAGTCTCCAAGAGGCGGGTGAATTAGATTTATTAACTTTTCTCAATTTAAAGTGTTAACACTGGTTTTGTTATTTTTCAGAAATTATATAAAAGTAAATATGCTGAAAAATAAATGCAGAAAGTAAAGGACATAATGATATATCCTTGTTCCCCTCACAATCCGGGAGTACTCCAGTTCCCTCACTCCCCGTGAGAGATTTTCACTATGTCAGGTCTTTGTACAAGTCTTCCACCAAGACTTATCCTACAATCTTCTAACATAAGCAACACAATCAACAAAGACAATGCCCTTATGATCATTACAAAGTGAAACAAGAGAACAATCCTCCCTTATTAACTCTCTTGCTTCCAACAATCCTGGACAACAAGGAAATCACAACAATCTGAATCTTTACAATTGTTTGAAGTTGTATAACAATGTATATCAATTCCTAGAATTAATCTTCTCTATCAAGTAGGCAATTCTTAATATGCAGTATAAGTGCTTAATGATTTATGTAGTTGAAACTATTTGAAAATGTAATGAAATTGATGAGCAGAAGTTTCAACAAAAAGTTTTGTCAAGAACACTTGATTTTGAAAATGAGAGAATATAAGTTTTGAATTTCTATGAAAGAGATATGAGTTTGAATTTTGAAAAGTATGGTTTATATAGTGCCTTAACACCTCTCTAAAAGTTTACAAATACATGAAAAGATGTCATGGTTCAAAAAGGCTTTCAAAAATTAGTTTGTATCAGAATTTTCATGAAAAAGTGCCACTAGTTCAGTGGTAACTGGTTACCTCAGGGATGTAACCGGTTACCTCAAAAGTAACGTAAATTTTTTTCAAAAAACATGTTCATGTAACCGGTTACCTCACTGAAAGTTTAGAAAAACACTTTTTGAAAACATATGAGAAAATTGTGCAAATTGTGGTGGTTTTAAAGTCTATTACGGCGGTTTTAAATGCCATAATTGACCAAAAACAGAATAGTTAATTTAAAAATAATTTTAAAAGATGCGTGAAAGGTTTAATATGAATATGCATGATTTTTATGAGAAATTAAGATATATATATATATATATATATATATATATATATATATATATATATATATTTATATTATATATATACTTTAATTGTAATGCATATTCGACCATCTTGATTCTTCCATTAAATTTTCAAAGCTTTTTGATAATTTGAACTTGATTGCTCTAGTCTTCAAGCTTTGACTCTTCTTTTTGTTGATGTGTTTGTCTTCATCAAAACTATAATCTAGGTCAAGAAGAACTCTTCTTCACAATCTCCCCCTTTTAGATGATGACAAACCATTCTTTGAAATTTAACTTGTTCATCAATGAGTTGCTTCAATATGTGACTTTTTGAAATGTTGAGTAGAAACTAGAATCTCCCCCTATCTTGTATATCTTCCCCTTGCTTTTGCAATTCTAGGCTTTCTCCCCTGAAAGAATTATGAACAAGAACTAATACAATACCTAATATTTCTCCCCCTTTTGACGTCATCAAAAAGAAGACAAAGTAGAATCACTATTACGGAAATGCCATTTAACAACGGTTGGGGAAATATATATAATCATACATGCCCAAGCGTTGTTATGTAGAGTTTGGTTGTTTATATAATACTTACAATCACGGCCCAGTAACCATTGTAATAAACTGGAAAGCGCGCGCCCTATCACAACGGGTTTTTAAAAAGACCGTTGTGATAAATATAATGGTCCTAGGTTCGATTCTCAGATGTGCCGTTCTGATATTTATTTTTTTCTGGATAACACACGAGATATTATAACGATTATGATTTATAACCGTTGTTACATTTTCTGCAGAATTAACAAATATTATCCTGCTTTTATAATTAATCCATTTTTTACCTGTATTATTATTCACCATATCATAATAGAAAATACAACTCACATTTATGATAAAGTTATCATAATAATATTAATTGTATCATATTCATAATATCACATAATTGTATCATATTCAATACACCATAACATCATCACATGAATCCAACTATAACCTATTTCTTCATTGTTGTTACAATAAATGCAATGAACACTACAAATAAAAAAATCCAGGTAATCTTCAACTGTTTCTTCAGGATCTTCACTTTCAACTTCAATTCGTCCTCTTTGGCTTTGTAGGTGTTAACCATCTCCTTCTCCTCATTCAAGCTCTTTACCAGTGAAGAAATTATTTGTTTTGCCCTAGGATCCATCTCCTTATCCAACCAAGCAAAGTGAGAGCATTTTTTGTATCCTTCAATCTTATACATCCCACAACCATATAAACGGCAGCCTGGGTTCGAATCGGTCCATGTCGTCATCAACGGAGCGTCGAGACCACACTTGCATACGTACCTTGAACGACTTGAGAACCTGCTTCCATGGCTACAACCGAACTGCTGAGACATTTTAATGGAAGGATTTGATGGAAACTTGAAAAAACTGGGTGAGAAGAAGACGAACAGTGACTTGGGGAAAAGAAGACTAAAAGTGAGTGAGAACATTAATCAACATTAATCAACAACAACAACATACAACAACATAAAATAACACAAGATATTATGTAATGTTTCAAGAATGCACTTTTTTTTAAAATAATCGTGGATCTCGAACAAATTATGAAGTTCATCTAGTTTATGAAGCTATGAAGAAGAAGTACAAGGTGAATAAAGTTTACACAATAGCTTCATACTTCTTGTATTTTCTTTCATAGCTACACAAACCATATGTATCATAGCTAAAGTATGCGCTTTGTTAAGGTGGTGAACACGAATCTGAAAAAATCAGAACATTCAGCAAATGAAAAAATGAGAACCCATTGTTAAGTTTAATGAACGAACCTCAAGTTAGCGATTGGTGAAGACGAATCTGAAGACGTATCTGAAGGTTGAAGTATGTTTAAAGAGTGTGATGGATGTCAGGGTTATGTTATGAGAGAGAAGAGTGAAATATGTTAGGGTTTTCTTATGAGAGAAACAAATGTTATGTACTGAACGATAGATACTTTTGCTTATATACTAAAAAATATCACTTTTCATCACGATTAGAAAGAAAAACCGTGATACAATTTTCATATTTTATAATGGTTGTATTGTAAAACCGTGGTTAAATAACTTGGTTAAATAACTTTCAATTTTTTATTTTTTATAAACCGGTGGTATTGTAGTACAGTACAATTTATAAGTCCTCTAACAACGGTCGATTTACTTAACCATTGTAAAATTATTTAAAATTTATTTTTTAAAAAATGGACTTAGGCGACACACGCTTAATGTACTCTAAACAATGTAAAAAATGTAGTTGCTGGGAATCGAAGCTTGCTACACATCATTTATTACTACGGGTTTTTAAGACAACCGTCATTAAATTACTGTCTATAAATCCAGCGACTCAGTGGGCGCAAAAATTTTAACCTATTACAACGGTGTATATGAATCCGTTGTAAACCTGACGTTGTTGTTTGCGCGTTTTGTAGTAACGAATAAAGTATAAAGCAAGGTATAACATAGGAATGATATATTATTATAATTGAAAATTAATAGCACAAAATGAGACACTTATCTCCTTCATAAGAATTTGATGTCAAAGTTGATATCAATGTTGATGCTTCTTAAAAACATCTTTTTAATCAATGAAACTTTTAGAACTTCCATATTATATGGTCTTGTGTCTTGAAGGATCAATCTTGATTTGGCAATGCTAACATATGATCTTCAAGTACTTAAAAAATAATTAGTTACATCTAGGTACCCAATTTTCTCATGTTCTTCATCACTTGAATGATGTGAGACCATCAATGCCTTACATGCATGATCTTCATCTGAAGATGAACTTATTTCATTGTCATCCCATGCTACATTTGCTTTCTTTTCCTTTTTATGATTCTTGTTTTTGAATTTTTCTTTCTTTTCAAGTGTAGCACATTCTCTCTTGACATGTCCCCTTTTTCCACATTCAAAACATGTAACTCTCCTTGTTGGTGCTTCTTTGTGAATGATCTCCTTTTTCCTTTCTTTTCTCAAGAACTTTTCAAACTTTTTAATAAGATTATGATCGTCATCAGTGGATTCCTCCTCTTGATTGCTATCATGAAATTTGAATCTTGTCTTTAATACAACATCTTTTGAATCTTTTACTTGTTGTTCATGTTATTCTAATATTTCAAGTTCTATTTCATGTTCTTAAAGTTTTTCGAACAAGGAAGCAGACATCATGGTAGAAAGACTCTTCTTTTCTGATATCGCTGTCACCTTTGGTTGCCATTCCCTAGTTAAAGACCTAAGAATTTTAAGATTTAATTCACCGTTAGTAAAACTCTTACCGAGAGCAATCAAGTGATTAGTTAAGTGAACAAATCTCTTTTATAGATCAAGGATTGATTCTCTGGGCTGCATTCTGAATAATTTATACTCTTGACATAATGTATTTAATCTTGATCTTTTTACTTCAGCGGTTCCTTAGTGAGTTACTACTAACGTATTCCATATTTCCTTCGCCGTTGTGCATTGAGAAATTCAAAAGAATTCATCCATGCTAAGTGCACTTTGAAGTATGTTGATTGTTTTCTTAACGTAGAGTACCTTCTTCTTATCATCTTCATTCCATGAATTTTTAATTATTTTTTCAACGCCATCGACAACACTAGTAGGAACAAATGGACCATTTTATACAACATCCCAAATATTTTCTCCTTGTGCTTCTAGATGTGCCTTCATACGAATTTTCCAAAAATCAAAGTATTTACCACAGAACAATGGAGACTTGTTATTGCTTCCACCATCTCTGAATACCGGGTTTGCGGAAGGCATTTTGGATCATAATAGCAAATTACTTGAAACTGCTCTGATACCAATTGTAAGTTTATGTGCGGTCTCTAAGAGGGGGTGAATTAGATTTATTGGACTTTTCTCAATTTGAAGTGTTAGCACTGGTTTTGTTATTTTTCAGAAATCATATGAAAGTAAATATGCTGAAAAATAAATGCAGAAAGTAAAGGACACAATGATATATCCTGGTTCCCCTCACAATCCGAGAGTACTCCAGTCCCCTCACTCCCCGTGAGAGATTTCCACTATGTCAGATCTTTGTACAAGTCTTCCACCAAGACCTATCCTACAATATTTTAACATAAGCAACACAATCAATAAGGGGAATCCTCTTATGATCTTTACAAAGTGCAACAAGAGAACAATCCTCTCTTATTCACTCTCTTGCTTCTAACAATCTTGGACAGCAAGGAAATCACAACAATCTGAATTTTTACAAGTGTTTGAAGTTGTATAACAATGTATATCAATTTCTAGAATTGATCTTCTCTATCAAGTAGGCAATTCTTAATATTTAGTACACGTGCTTAATGATTTATGTAGTTGAAACTATTTGAAAATGTAATGAAATTGATGAGCAGAAGTTTCAACAAAAAGTTATGTCAAGAACACTTGATTTTGAAAATGAGAGAATATAAGTTTTGAATTGCTATGAAAGAGAGATGAGTTTGAATTCTAAAAAGTATGGTTTATATAGTGCCTTAAAACCTCTCTAAAAGTGTACAAATACATGAAAAGATGTCATGGTTCAAAAAGGCTTTCAAAAATTTGTTTATATCAAAATTTTCATGAAAAAGTGTCACTGGTTCAGTGGTAACCGGTTACCTCAGGGATGTAACTGGTTACCTCAAAAGTAACATAAGTATTTTTCAAAAAAAATGTTCATGTAACCGGTTACCTCAATGGAATTTTTGAAAAACACTTTTTGAAAACATATGAGAAAATTGTGCAAATTGTGGTGGTTTTAAAGTGCTATTACGACGGTTTGAAATGCCATAGTTTACCAAAAACAGAATAGTTAATTTAAAAATAATTTTAAAAGATACATGAAAGGTTTAAGATGAATATGCATGATTTTTATGAGATATTAAGATATATATACTTGAATTGTAATGCATATTCAACCATCTTGATTCTTCCATTAATTTTTCAAAGCTTTTTGATAATATGAACTTGATTGCTCTAGTCTTCAAGCTTTGACTCTTCTTTTTGTTGATGTGTTTTTCTTAATTAAAAATATAACCTAGGACAAGAAGAACTCTTCTTCACATTAATCAACCCCTATTGGGAAATGTTTGTACTTGCTTTCCATAATGGATTTAAGGGAAAACACTTTAAGGGGTCATTTGCTTAGAACCTAGCAAATTTGATGGAAGAGATTATGGCAAGGGCAGAGTGTTACATGAAATGAGGAGAAAAAATGTGAAAAAAGGGCCAGATATAGAAAGGAGCGAAACAATGGGGGATCCGAGTACTCCATCAACCACAAGTACCACCATACACAACTAGTCCGAGAAAAGGGATTTTTAAACCTTGTATAAGGCAAGGTCATGCTAGAAGTAATGAATAATATTACACACATTTGAACACTAGGTGAGGGAAAATATGGCCAAAAGTATATCACAATGGCCATCCTTAATCCTTCTCCTCCCAACTGGGTAACAATACGAAGTGAATCCAATAAGAGGTGCAACTACCACAATGTTAAGGGCCATAATACTGATAGTTGTCACCATATAAAGAAATGGGTTAAGCATATCATTTAAAAGGCCATTTGAGAAAATATTATCAAGGAATAAATTTAATTATGGAGGAAATCCACAACATTTTAGGTGGAATTATTCTAGGAGTCCTCAACAAGGGAAGGGAAAGGAGGCTGAAGTTGGCGAGCAGGTCCACTAAACTCTTAATAGTATTAACGAGGGAGGTGGTTCAAGCTCATATTGAAAATTATATGCTATCCAAGTTATGAATATCTTGAAACTCCCTCCAAATCAGTAATGACCACCCCACGAAGATCCCTCATGATCATTAGCATTCACATGTTTCATTAGAACGTGAAAAGTGTTCTTTCTAAGTCCAAGAAGTCGATATATATCATGCACTGGGATGCTTTCAAGAGGTAACAGTTAGATCAAGAGAATCTTCATCCCTTCAAAGGCTCCTTGGTAGGTTCCTTAGATGATCATTGTAGGTCTATTGGTATATTTCAACAAAACAACCTTCAAAGTATGAAAGAGCGACAATGCCATAACATTCAAATATATAGTGCTAGACGCCCCCTGCCTTTAATATTATCCTTGGTAGACTTGCATTCAACACCTTTGAACCACTTATATCCATGCTTTAATTGATCATGGAGTTTCCCATAGGGAAAAATGTATGGATTGTAAAAGTGGAACAAGAAGTGGCCATAATATGTTATTAAGCTAGCCTAAGAATACAATGATTTGCAATCAAGGAGTGCACCATGCTTATATGTCCATAATGGCCCGATCCATTAATCATAAACAAGTTCTATAAAGCTTGCTGAACCTTAGGGGAATTGATAACCACATAATATACGACATTTTCTGAATCAATTCACTTAGCATTTGATGTTATTTTGTCAACTTTTTGTAGTGTTATGCTGGTAGTCTGTGTTTGTTTTAGGTACTTTACGGGTAGCAGTCGGTACATGAGAAAACGGGATGAAAACGGCTGAAAACAGAGAAGAAATGAAGAAAATGTACTGGTGTAATACCCTAATTTTTACCCCTAAGATCCCACATGTTATCATTTGTATCTTATACCACAAACAAGATCACAAGCTTTGGTTCTCTTGCCCTCCTCTGTAGGTTTGCTCTTGAGGAAGATCACCAAGCACTCATGTTTTCTTGCTTGCTTTATATTTGTTTATGTTTATGTTTACTAGCCCTTAATTAAAATCCAAAAATATGTTTGTTTTTCCTTTACTAACTTTTTCAGGAAGAAATTTGGATCAAGAATATTAAATACCAGATCCTCAGCTCGAATGAAATTCATCTAAACAAAGTCAAAGTTGATCTACAAATAATTCAAAATCATTTGATCAGGAGTTTCCCAAGATTTAATTGTTTATTACTAAAGAGATCCTAAGGTTCATGTGTTTATTTCCATGCCTTCTTTGAGAAGTCAAAAGAATCGAGTCAGAGCTAAGAAAGCACAACAAAAAGCCATTTTCTCATTTTTTCACTGTGTTAATCGATTAACCAAAATATGCCTAAAAGTGGTTAATCGATTAACCAGTGCGTTTTTTGCTAAAAAATAGTAAATTCAAATTCTGCTGCATTTTGGCACCAAACTTCACTCTTTTCATCATGAGAATATTGTAGATCACCTTATTTTAATTCCCCTACATAATCATAATTAATTCCCACCATACACCCTTATTAATCACCACTTCATCTTGATTTTGCCTCCAAATTCAAATTCCAAGTCTAATGTTGGCTCCAAACCAAGCTCCAAGCCACCAAAATTCCTAAGCCTAAATTCTATAAATAGAGCCCTCATTTCATTCATTCTACAAGCTTTTGATATCCAAATTCACCTTGTCAAAATTCTTCCTCATTCCCATTTCTTCATCTACCCAAATTCACCAAAGCTCTTTCTTCCATTAAAAGTTAGTAAGCTTTTCATTGAAGCTTACTAATTTTTGAGCTAAACCTCCATCAAAACACTTCTTAAACATCAAATTCTGTAGATTAAAGCTTTGGAGTGTGGCTCTTGAAGTTGATTTGAAGCATTTTCAGATTTGGAAGTGGTAAACTCTTGTTACACCATTGTTGTGCTTATTTCATCTTCCACAATGTGATCTCTTGTTGATTCGTGTTGCTTGATCTTTGGATCTTGCAAATTGTGTTTCATTGGTGTTATTTGTTGTTTTACTTGAATTTTCGTGCTCAATTGCATTCATGATCATGAGGTGTTTGAAGAAATGATTGAATCATGAATGCTGATTTTTTTACAATTTTTTTTGCTGTCCTGCCAGTGCTAATCGATTAACCAAATGCATGTACAAATTGGTTAATCGATTAACCAGAGTCAGAATTGTGTTTTTTGACTTGTTTTGGGATTGTTTTGAGTTTTTCCCTTTCTTCTTCCATTTCCTTTGGTTTTGCCTTGAATTGTAGTGTTTGGTGATCAAATTTCTCTTTAAATTCCATGAACTTTGGGTGTTTGATTAGGTTGGATAAACCTTCATTAGTTCAAATCTATCTTTAAATGGATCATTGGATTCATTTTAGGTGCTTTGAATTAGTGATAGGTTTAGTACCTTAATCCACCAAGAAGAGTGATGGAACTTAAAGATGGAATGATTCAAATATTGTAATTCAATTTGGCTTCCCTTCCCCTCTTCTTCTTCTTATATTCTTTTGGTCAATGAAAATCTTACGTATCATTAGACTTCTCATTGAAGTTATGATCAAGATGAGACCACAACCTCTTTTCTTTTAGTGTGGCAAGTTTTAGGAGAATGACTTACATGTCATTTCTCTAACTTGTATTAACATGAACATTGTTATTAACTGGCCTCAAATAGTCGTGGCTTCTACATAAGTCCGATTACGATTGCTTTACATATAGCTAAATTGTCCCGAAATCGGAAATTTGGTTTTTCCACTTGGACCATGCCTCTCTTAAGACACTAATAAATACTTAAACACTAAAAAACTTGGTTCTCTTAATTCTGGACTGTTGTGACCTTATGCTTGGACCCTTGGACCTTGGACTTCGGACTTAGATCTAGGATCCTTGCCTTTTGTTTTTGGAGATTTGAGACCTTGGACCCTTTGGTGTTATTTTTGTCTGTTTTGTCTGGGAAATTTTCTGTGTGCAGGTGTTAATACTTTTACCTTGAAAATCATCTGATACATGACTCTCCTAATTGGCTTTCAATCCTTGAGAAGACCTCGCTTTTACTTGGCTATGGCTTAATTTGGGATTTCTTTGGATGCTTTATTCATCTGGTTATTATGCTTGTGGTTTGAATCCAAAAGAAAGAGGAATGTTCTTGTTGACTTCTTGTCAAGTGTTTGCTCCTTGTGTGGTTAGATGTTCCCTTCTTTACCTTTTATTTTAAGTTTTAGGGTAGTCACTTCTTCTCGACCCCTTCTTCAATTTTCAAAATCTTCTCCCTTTTTCAAAATCTTCTTGTTTTCAAAATCAAACCTCTTTCACAATAAACCTTGACTTTGGTCAAGTGATTTTCAAACTTTGTTTTCTTTAATAAATGTCAATCAATGCTAATCATACTTTGACTAATTTCAAAAAGACTTAAAAAATACAAAAACTCATTCAAACCTTTTGTGCTTTTGTGCACTTTTTCTTTTACAACTTTTCAAAAAGTTTAGACATGAGTCATTTTCATAGTTGAGATGTAATTCTCCTATTTCCCATAGTATTTAAGATGTTGACATTTTCCACTTAGATGTTGAGTGATAGACTTGTAGATTTTAATCCAAGGAAAAATCCTCCATCTTAAGGTGATGCAAATGTTGTTTTCTTATACTTGTGGGCGACTAGTCGTAGTTTTCTCCTTAAAATGATGACTTGTCTTTTCATTTAAAATCAACCATAACAAACCAATTTTTTTTATTTGTACCACGAACTACGGGGGTTTGATTCTATATTGCACTTTGTGGGTACGTAGGCATGAGGCGATAAGTCTCTCCAAACACAAAAATATAAAAAATATTTCTCTTCACATATCCCCAATCTTATTTTAAACAAACATTTTCAAACCAAAAAGCGTAGATATTTCAAAGGGTTCCTATAGAGTACTATAGACGTTTTGGGTGCTAACACCATTCCTTAGCGTAACGAACCCCCTTACCCAATCTCTGTTTATTTGTTCTTGTTTTAGAACTTGTTTAGGTTTTGTTCGCTCTTTTTCCTTTCCTTTTGGATAAAATAAAAGTGCGGTGGCGACTCTTGAATTTTTGAGTTAAGTTAATCAATAACTTACACTCACATTTTCCTCGCTACAAAAAAGTGGCGACTCTGCTGGGGACTCTGGTTCTTAGTGGGTTCAACCTACTTTGTTTTATTTATCGCTTTTTGTTTAATTTGTTTGTTATTTCTTGTTCTGTTTGGGTGCTTGGTGATCTCTGTGTGGTGAGATAAGTCCTATACACTGACTTGAGTGCACTTATGATAGGAGGTTAGTATAGTCTTGTTCGACTTACGTGGAGTAGTCCTTACTAAGCTAACTTGAGATCCTCGCTCAATGGAGGCCCCTTTGGGATTACTGATGTAATACAAGTAGTTGTATTTGGAATTACTTTTTCAGACCTGGGAGCCTGAGAAGTTGAGGACCTTAGAACACTTTAACCCATCTTGGACTTATTGGGACGTGGTACGGTGGCTGTTCAGGTGTAGACTTGAATCAGTTGTTACCTGATACCACAGTCAGACGATTTTATAGATTTGAAAAAGCTAGCATCCTTGGTAGTTGATTATGCAGACTTTAGATCTCGTCATGGAAGACTTCTATCTGTTCTTTCTACCAACATTGAAGATGGAATTCTGAACACCCTTGTGCAATTCTATGATCCTGTCTACCGATGCTTTACTTTTCCTGATTATCAGCTCATTCCGACTTTGGAGGAGTATGCTTATCTATTGGGTATACCAGTTTCTAATAAGGTTCCTTATACTTGTTTGGAGGAAGTTCTTAAGCCCCAAGATATTGCTGCAGCCACCCATTTGACGAAATCTGATATAGATGTTAACCTTATGGTTAAGGGAGGCATCAAGGGTTTGACTTCTAAGTTCTTGATTGGGAAAGCCACTTTATTTGCTAATGCTGGTAGCACATTGGCGTTTTAGGCTATATTTGCTTTGCTTATCTATGGACTAGTCTTATTCCCTAACGTTGACAACTTTGTGGATGTTAACGCTATTACGATTTTCTTGATTGGGAACCCTGCTCCAACTTTACCTGGTGATACTTACTTCTCCGTCCATCATAGGACTTCTAAGGGGAATGGTACCATTGTTTGTTGCACACCTCTGCTATACAAGTGGTTTATTTCGCACTTGCCACAATCATCTGCTTTCAAGGAGAACAAGGATTGTTTAAGGTGGTCTCAGAGGATCATGTCCCTTACTCATGCTGACATTACTTGGTCTTCTTCTGTTTATAAGAATGTCCAGATTATTGATAGTTGTGGGGAATTCTCCAATGTGCCTCTTCTTGGCACACAAGGTGGAATTAACTACAACCTGAGTTTAGCTTGCCGTCAACTTGGTTGTATGTTGAAGGATAAGCCTAAAAATATTCTATTAGAGGGTTTGTTTTTCCAAGGAGGGGATGACTCTTTTGGTTTAGAGGGAAGAATGGCTCATGCTTGGACTAAGATTCATAGGATGGGTAGAAGACAACTTAGGAGACAAGTTTGCGTTGCCTTGGAACCTTATATGCTTTGGGTGAAAGAGAGAGCTAAGGAGCTCAAAATGCCTTATCCTTTTGAGAAACCCATGTCTACAATGGTCGCTACACCACTCCCTATTCCTTCTGATGATGTGAAGACTCTTCAAGATGCTTTGGCCAAGTTGAAGGAAGGAAAAGATATTTGGGAATCCAAGTTTCACGCTTCAAACCTTGAGAAGTTAGAGTTGCAAAAGCAGATTAAGGAGAAAGATGACTTGATTGAGTTACTTGAGCGACGTGTTGTGAAGAGACATGGAGAGGATTTATTTTCCTCTACTACTTCATCATCGCATCCTTCTACTTCCGGTGCTTGGAAGGGTATTGTGGATCTGCTCGTGTTAGAGAAGACCGCCATGAAGGACAACTATAAGAGAGAGATTAAGATACTCTGAAGGAAGTATCAGCTTGGATCGTCATCAGATTCTCTTTAGGATCCTTAGGATCTAGCTTTTTCTCATTGTATTATGTTCCTTTGTAACTTGTACTTCCGAGTGTAGCTCTTTCCAATATTCAATAAAATGAGATGTTTATCAGTATTTCAAAAGTGTTATTTTTTTAAAGATGTTTGCAATTACTTTATATTTTAAAGATCCTTGAAAGCTGAATGAAACATTTGCATTTTGCATTTGCATTCACATCATTGTGCATTTTTTCTGCCTTTTCCAGGTGTCTTATGTTTCCCTTTGGTCTTTATTCAGCCAAGTTGTCGCACCAATATAATACTCGAGCTAATATAAGGAAAAAGATGGATCAATTGCAACAAGAGAATCGTGAGCTTCGTGAGGAAGTAATAACTCTGAAGGACAGTTTGGAAAGACTCACTGCTATGATGGAAGCATTGGTGTCTGCTCAAAATCAGCCACCTCTCCTTCTTCGTCTTCGACTCATGTGCAAAGGACAGTAATTTCTGAGATTGTCTCTACGCCCATCTCTGTGGCGCCTTCTAGTGTTCCTCAACACTCCATGCCTCATGGCTTCCCTTGGGGTATGCCTCATAACTTTATTCCTGAAGGTTATCAACCACCACCACCTCCTAAAGTTCCAGCTGTTCCCACCATCCAACCTGTGATGTCCGTACCACCGCATGTGGTTCTTACCGTTCCTTTTGGTGAAGAACAAATTTTCCACGCTACCCTAAGTGAGTGCTTATGAGAAAATGGAAGAGATTCAAGATCAATTTGCTAAAATGCGGAAAGAAATCAAAGCTCTGAGGGGTAAAGAACTATTTGGGAAGAATGCCCATGAGTTATGCCTAGTTCCTAATGTGAAGATCCCACATAAGTTCAAGGTCCCTGACTTTGAAAAGTATAAGGGTAACTCTTATCCATTGAGCCATTTGACTATGTATGCTCGCAAGATGTCGACTCAGACTGATAATCACCAGCTTCTCATTCATTACTTTTAAGACAGTTTATCTGGCACAACCTTGAAATGGTACATGGGAATCGACATCACTCGAATTCGCACTTTCAAAGATTTGGGTGAGGCTTTTGTAAATCAGTATAAGTATAATGTGGATATGGCTCCTGATCGTGATCAGCTTCGAGCAATGGCTCAGAAAGATAAAGATACATTCAAAGAATACACGTAGAGGTGGCGCGAGATTGCTGCTCAGATTAATCCTCCTTTGGAAGAAAAAGAGATGACCAAAATCTTCTTGAAAACTCTGAGTCCTTTTTATTATGAGCGAATGATTGCTAGTGCCCCGAGTGACTTCACTGAGATGGTGAATATGGGGATGGACGTTTGTCAAAAGATGGTAATTCTAATAGAAGTTCTAAGAAATATGGTGGAGGATTTTCCAAGAAGAAAGAAGGTGAGACAAATGCCGTTTCTCGAGATAAATATAGAAGACATCACAATAGAAATAGTCATCAACAACATGTTGCTTCTGTTACTCCAATAATCAACTCAACTCCAGCTGCTCAAACGACTCCAACTTGTCAACCACGATTTCAACAACAACGCTCTCACCAACAAAATAATCAACAGAGCCGTTTTCAGAAGAACTTTAATCCAATTTCGATGACCTACTCAGAATTGCTTCCTGGTTTGATTCAAAAGAACCTTGTTCAAACTCGTGCACCACCTGTTGTTACAAAAGATTCCCTGTGGTGGTATAAACCCGAGCCTCATTATGCTTTCCATCAGGGAAGAGCTGGGCATGACACTGAAAATTGTTATCCATTGAAGATGGAAGTACAAAGGTTAGTTAAAAGTGGTATTTTGACATTCGGAGACACCAATCCTAAAGTACAATCGAACATGTTGCCCAATCATGGTAAGGCGTCTATCAATATAGTTCAAGCTTGTCCCGGTACATTCAAGATTTATGATATTCGTTGGATTCGAAGATTGCTTATGGAAATGCATGCACTTTTGAGTGAATACCATGATATTGATCACGATTATGCAGCTTGTTGCATCTGTTTTGTGAACCTGCATGTTTGTGTGATAGTGAAAAGGAACATTCAAGAGATGATGGATCAAAATTTGGTTGAGGTCACTGCAAAGAGAGATGACTATGAGAATGAGGTGAATGTTATTGTGCCACACTTTAATATTCCTAAACGAGTTGCTATCTTTTAAGATAGTCGGAAGTCCACTATTACACCTTTTGTTATTCGATTACCCGGTTCAGTACCATATGAATCTGACAAGGCTATTCCGTATAAATACAATGCTACCATGGTAGAAGATGGTAAGGAAGTGCCCATCCATTCTTTGTCTTCGGTGGTAAGCATCGCTGATGTTAGTAGAGTAACCCGAAGTGGTCGTGTCTTTGCTTCTAAGCCTCCAAAGAAGGTAGAAAATGCTGTTGTTGGGAGACAACTTCAGAGTGAGAATGTTGTTGATATTTCTGGTCAGTCAAGTGGTTTGAATAAGAAAACTAATGAGGATGAGGTATTGAAATTGATCAAGAAGAGTGAGTACAGTGTGGTAGATCAACTCTTGCATACCCCGTCTAAGATTTCAGTGTTGTCCCTATTGATGAATTCTAAGGCTCATATGGAGTCTTTGCAGAAAGTGCTGGAACAAGCGTATGTTGAGATGATGTGACTATTAATCAGTTTGATGGCATTATTGCCAACCTCACATTATGCAATAATTAGAGTTTCTATGATGAAGAGTTGCCCGAGGAGGGGAGAAATCACAATTTGGCTTTACATATTTCTATGAACTGTCAAGAAGATGCACTTTCCAATGTGCTGGTTAGAGTTTCTGTGATGAAGAGTTACCTGAGGAGGGGAGAAATCACAATTTGGCTTTACATATTTCTATGAACTGTCAAGAAGATGCACTTTCCAA
Source organism: Lathyrus tuberosus (assembly GCA_022829125.1). NCBI lineage: Eukaryota > Viridiplantae > Streptophyta > Magnoliopsida > Fabales > Fabaceae > Lathyrus > Lathyrus tuberosus. Next base: position 2,304,766 of record JALAZF010000584.1, on the reverse strand, counting down.
TGTGCTGGTTTATACAAGCTCTTCCTTGAATGTGTTTCCAAAGTCTACTTTGCCGAAGCTTTCGTACCCAGGTGCTCCTATGAGGTATAGTGGGGTTGTGGTTAAAACTTTTGATGGATCTAGAAAAACTGTGATTTGAGAGGTTGATCTTCCAATAAAATAGGACCATGTTTCTTCCAAATTACTTTTCAAGTAATGGATATTCGTCATGCTTATAGTTGTCTGCTTTTCCGACCTTGGATTCATAAAGTTGGGGCAGTGACCTCGACTCTTCATCAAAAATTGAAATTTGTTAAGAATAACAAGCTAGTAATTGTTGGAGGCGAACAAGAACTGTTGGCGAGCCATCTTTCATCCTTTTCATATGTTGATGCCGACGAAACTGTTGGAACTCTGTTCCAAGCTCTTTCCGTCGATGATAAAGCTGTTAAGAAGAATGGGTTGCATATGTCTTCTTTAAAAGATGCTCTACATGTATTAGAGACTGGTCGGTCTGCGATTAGGGCCGAGTTATTGATGTGGTTGATAATAAAGACATAACTGGTTTAGGCGTTGCGCCTGGTACAGTTAAAATAGATTTGAAGTGTATTAATGAGGCCTTTCACATCGCCGGATTCATCAATAAAGATCACTCTACTGCTGCAATCATTGAAGACGATCAAGAATATGACATTGATCCTCAGGAATGGGAGCCATACCTTGATGATCCTGGATACTTTTCTGAGACAGAAGATGCGTATGTACCCTTTCATTCCCCTAGACTGAGGCTTAAAGAACCTGAATATGAAGTCAGTGCCATCATTGAAGATGATCCAGAGGAAGAATTTCCCAATTTCGTGACGCATGGACAGATCTGCCAGAATTGGATGGCTGTTGATATTCCTACTGTTATTCATATTTCAAATTAATTTGTTTTTGTTTCTTTCAAAAATCCTTTCACTCTGCCCAAGGTGAAAATGAATTTGTGAGGGCTTTGTTTCAACTATTATCATCATCAATAAAATATTATTTTGTTTATCCATATTATGTTTTCCCTTTTTGCTTTATTTATGAAAAATAGTAACATGAGAAACCAAAAAATAATAATGTGATAATCACTTTTATCTTCATGATACTTGCGCTTTTGTTCATATTCTAAAATCAAACATAAAATCATTGTACAGATTGATTGTTAAATCCATTTAAAACAATGACCCTATGCCTTCTTCCAACTTTGAGTTCCCTGTGTTTGGAGCTGAAGAAGAGAATGTTGAGGAGATTCCAGATGAAATTTCTCAGTTACTTGAGCATGAGGAAAAAGCCATTCAGCCTCATGGAGAGCCGGTTGAATTGGTTAATTTGGGTTCAGAGGAAAGTAGAAAAGAAGTCAATATTGGGGCACTGCTTCAGTCAGTGTTGAAAATGTATTTTAGGTGGGTGTTTTATCGTATCCACAGGGATTGTGCGCAAGATATATAGATGCTCGTCGTTCAATAGTTTAACGTTCTAAGTAAAGAGTCTTCAAAGAGTTCTTGTTTTGTAACATAAATTTGTTACAAAGAGTAAATTAGGGCAAAGATGTTTTGTTTTAAGAAAAGCATGTCAAGATTATATTTCGTTAACCCCTTTCATATGTATCCGATTAATCAAGCATGTGAACTTAGTTTCGATCAATATAATCGCGTATCCTCACGAATCCGTTTATTTTTAAAGCGTCTCCGTGAATATTATTGTTTTAATTCCTATATGATTTCTCGAAATAACAATCGAAACAATAAACATAAAGATCGATACAAAGCAAATATTAACTTTCAAATCTATGTCTAGAGTTTGTTGGTTAATAGATGAAGAAGTTAGATCAAGACTTGGAAAATCTATGTCTAGAGTGATTCAAACCATAAATACAACATTGCAAAGATCTTCATCATCTATTGATCATAAACCTTGTTCACATACAAAAGATCAAAAGAAATACATAATAGCAAGATTAACTACTCTAATCTTGACACAAAAGTGTTTAGCTACCCATCACCATGGTAGCTTGATCAACAAGAAAGAAAGGAAGCTTTGCTAACATCAAAGTCGAAGAATCGAGGATTGATGCTCCAAAGATTTGATTCTAACTTCTCCTTAAGTTTCTAAGGTTTTTGACCTAAAAAACCCTTTCTATCTTCTAAAAATGTTGAAAAGTGTAAAGTGACAAGAGTGGGTGAAAATATCTACAAGAGAAGATATTTATAGCAAGTGCACAAAGTGCAGTAAGTGGCATCGCACTTAGCGCCATCAGGAGCGTGCTGAGCGTGGTTAGCAAAATCAGAGGCAATTTCCCAGAAAGCGTCCTAAGCGCGGTTGGAGACTTTAGCTACTGCATCAACAGAATGAGCGCGCTAAAAAGCGCGCTAAGCGCGAGTTACCGACACGATCTCCTCGAAAATCATCTTTAGGCCTTTTTTCTTTCACCAATTGTTCTTATCATGAAATATAACCAGAAAACCTGTCAAAGAGCATCAAAATGATCATAATTCACAATATTTACAATAAAATCAGAAATTAACATAATTACATTAAAACTAATAAATTTACTACTAAATTATCAAGGAAACCAATTGAAAGGGCCATAAAATATAGTCAAAAGTATGCACAATTTGGCCTTTAACAGTCAGATGTTAACAAGAGGATGGTAGAGCTTCTTAGAGAATATGTTGACGCGTTTGCTTGGTCCTATCAGGATATGCCAGGTCTTGATACTGATATTGTGGAGCACTGTTTGCCGCTGAAGCCTGAATGTCCGCCAGTTAAATAGAAATTGAGAAGAACTCACCCCATCATGGATGTGAAGATCAAAGAGGAAGTTTAGAAGCAGATTGATGTTGGTTTTCTTGTGACTGCTGAGTATCCTCAATGGGTGCCCAATATTGTGCCTGTTCCGAAGAAAGACAGAAAAGTCTGAATGCGTGTTTATTATAGAGATTTGAATAAAGCAAGTCCGAAAGATGATTTTCCACTACCACACATTGATATGTTGGTAGATAATACTGCTAAGTTCAATATCTTTTCCTTTGTGGATGGATTTTCCGGTTATAATCAGATAAAGATGGCACCCGAGGATATGGAAAAGACAACATTCATTACACCTTAGGGAACATTCTTTACAGAGTGATGCCTTTCGGTTTGAAAAATGCTGGTACAACGTACCAGAGAGCTATGGCCACTCTGTTCCATGATATGATGCATAAGGAAATTGAGGTCTATGTGGACAATATGATTTGTAAGTCAAAGTCTGAGCGCGCTAAGACCGCGCTAAGCGCGAGGTACCGACACGATTTCCTCGAAAATCATCTTTTAGACCTTCTTTCCTTCACCAATTGTTCCTATCATCAAATATAAGCAAGAAGACCTGTCAAAGAGCATTGAAATGATCATAATTTCCAATATTTACAATAAAATCGGAAATTAGCATAATTACACAAAAACTAATAGATTTACTACTAAATTATCAAGGAAACTAATTGAAAGGGCCATAAAATATAGTCAAAAGTATGCACAATTTGGCCCTTAACAACTCTCCCCAACTTATTATTTTGTTTATCTTTAAACAAAAGTGTCTTGAACTAGAAAAAGAACCCGAAAACCCGCACAAGAAATCAGAATCGACCCAATAAAACAACGAAAATTTCATGGTTCAAAAAGTAAAAGTAACAACAAGATAACTTATCAAACTCCAAACACGTCATAAAGATGAAACTATTGCTAAGTGCACAAACACACTTCAAGACTTTTTGAGCAATACAAGTTCAATATTGAATCACACCTAAGCACACATTCATCAATGGATGAAAACAAAATGAGCTTTTATCACTCACCAAACAATCCTGCAAACATCTGGAACAAATTATGCATTCAACAAACAACATGCATTAATGAGTAAAAAGAAGGAATCACAAGGTCTTCTAGGGTTGTAACTTGGCTTGGCTACAAGGAAGGGTCATTTATCAAAGTCATTGAAACAAAAATGCCTATTCCTAAAGAGCATTTAATTCTCACAATCATAACACTTCAATACCTTAACCTTCTTGTTTTCTTTCTTTGGAAGCATCATTACAACTTTGAGCTTTTTGTTGGCAATTCATGCCCAATTTCTTTTCTTTTTCACTTTTTTCTTTCTTTCAAGCTCTTTCATCATTCAAAACCACATTATTATTATTATTATTATTATTATTATTATTATCATGATGCCTCAATCTACCTTTTTCTCCCCAACTTTGAACACAACCAAAACATGATAATTAGGAATGCTCTCACACATCTAAGGCAAGGAACAAACTGAGTAACCATACTTAAGGTTGGGGTTCAAAAAGTTTCACAACAAAATTCCAAGATCCATTTCAAAATGCACAATATTTACACATTTCAATTATTCACACGGATCTTGATACAAAGGCTCAAAGGGGTTATCAAATACTCGCTCACTCGCACGGTAGATTGATCATTCTTATTTGTTCAAGTGGTTTTTCTCAAAATGCACAAAAATTGCCTTGATCCCTTTCTTCCTTTTTCACAAATTAACACACATGCATGATTTCAACATAATAAGAATGAGTCAAATAAGAATGTTGGTATCCTACATGTATTATACAATGAAAGCTTCCTCACAAAGGAAATGTTCTAAATGATTCAAAAATGAACAAGTATTTCAAAAGAAGTAACGACTGCAAGTGTTACACTCATCACAAGTTTCATTTCCATGCTTAGTTTAGAAAGCGATAAAAATGTACCTTGCGCGGTACCTTTACTCGATCATATCATTGCCACTCAATTGCTTATTGATCCATCAATCTTGACATTAGTTCACAAGGTTTCTTCAAGTTTTCAACTTAGGAACAAAACAAAATAAAAAATTTTCAACTAAAACTAGCAATTGCAAAAAAAAAAACTACTCAAAATACTAACATAATAGCATAATGCCATAATTTCCGACAACCAAAACAATGGTGCCGCACATATGTTCCTCATCCTTTCAAGGATGGCACAAAATAATCTATAAATACAATAAAAACATAACAATAAATTCCAGAAAGTTCAAACATAAATATAAAAACAACAAAAGATAAGATAACTCAGGATCAACTACTCAAAACTTGCCTCAGAACCAATCTCCCATGTGCTCTCCCCGCTATCATCGTCGTCGTCATCCACTGCTGCCGCAACATCCTCCGCACCATCTGCATCCTCATCCTCTATAGCAGCCTCTGACTGGGGCACCTGAGCTCCCTGAGGTGGAACCTGCCCCCTCTGAAAATGATAAGGTCTGTCCCTAGGCTAAGCTACATAAGCGTCAAAGTCCTCCTGAGTCGGGAAAGGGTGCTCAACCTATGGCTCACGAACCTGCAAATACAAAGCTCGCATGGATGAGTGCAAAAATGAAAAGGCCCTCTGATGAGCCATATGCATATCCCACGTGTACATGCACGCAACACGCTCATCAAAGGCCTGGTCAGTGGGTGGAACTTCACCGTGCTGCTGTGGCGGCTGATCTGGGTAGGCTTGTGGTGGTGGTGGTGGTGGCTGGTCCAGTCTCGGTATATAGTGACTTTGGATCCAAGTGTCATTCACTACCCCCTTAATGGTCTTATGGACCACACCTGGGATCGGGACACCTGCTCACGTACACAAGCCCATAATAAGTCCTGGAAAAACCAAAATAGCCAGGACCTTAGTGCCTAAGCGATGTCTACTAGTAGCTATGGCTCAAATCTCATCAGAAATGATCATAGCCACATCAACCTACCTCTCCTCCATGATGTAGTACATCATACATGCAATGTCGATCGGAATGGAGGAGGTATGACTCCTTGGCCTGATGTTATGCTGGACAAAGGTCATAAGAACCTAAGCTGTCGTATTCATATCACCTCTCTTCAGTATCTTCGACCTACTTGCCGCATTCAACTCAAATCCTCGTCCCGTGTGTGCCATAGCTAAGCAGATATTCTCCAAATTCCAATTCCTCACGCATAATCTCATAGTTGAGCAAGGTCGGTGGGGTTAAGAGAGTCTGACATCCATGTGACTCAATGATGTTTTGACAACCGCAAAACTCCCCTTGCGGGTTAATCCTGAAAATGTGCTCTGTCCAAATACTTCTCTGGGTCAGCTCGAGGTATCTACCTTGCTGTTCAGCCCCTAAAAATCTGTGCGCATCAAACTCCACCGGCGGCTGTCTCTGCTGTGATGATTGTCTAGTGATGAATCAGACACGTTTCGGAGCCATCTGCAATCAAAGAAAAACAGACCAAAACAACATCAAATAGGTTAAACCACCAGCCAGGAAATTCAAGAAAAATCATAAGAAACCCCAGGTCAACACAAAACATACAAACAGTCGACAAAAAAATTAAAAATCGAGGAATTTGATCCTAGGGGGCGCACTTAGCACGGCCAGAGCACACTTAGCGCGGTCAAGCATGCAAGCATAATCTGCTCTGCAGCCAACCTGCCCCAAACTCAATTATTTAGCCTAAAAATCACCAAACAACAACATTTTCACACATTTACATTCGAAATAACATAAAAAAATGAAACAACCAGAACAGGGTAAGAGGGGCGCGCTTAGCGCGGCCAGAGCCCGCTCAGCGCGCCTGCGAAAACAATCAAAATATCCTCTGCCTCCATAACCAACCTGTCCATCCAACATAAAAATAACACCCAAGCCAAACCTTATTAACATGCATTAACAGACTAGCACAGACAAGGTGTTCTCAGCATGCAAAATCAAAATTTAATTACGACCTAACAGATAATCAAAAAGGGTTCAGAATCACTTCCCTATAACCCTAACAATAAATTTTAACTTATTCAAATCCAAAACCCTAACAGCATGCATTCTACATTAAAGAAAAATAAAGAGCTGTTACAAACCTGGAAATGGGAGATGAGATGAGAAAAAGGATTTATCACTTGAAGAGCAAGAGAGAACTTGAGAGAGTTGTGCTTGAATGCGTAGAGGTGACCAGAGCTAAGTGGGAAAGTGAGGGTTTTTGAGACTCTGCACAATTTTGAAACTATCTGACCCATAGGCCCACACTTGACTGGGCAAGTTCACGTGACCGCGCAAAGCGCCCTCAGAAGCGCGCTCAGTGAAACTTAGCCAGTCAAGGTTGGTTTCAGATGGCATTCTCCCGACTTTTCTGCCTGATTAAATTCACAACACAAAAAATAAAATAAAATAAATAGTAAATACTTACAATGTTGGGGTGCCTCCCAACAAGCGCTTTGTTTAACGTTGTTTGAGCTCGACGGTCAAATGCGACCTCAAGGATCGCAAAAAGGAACTGCGGCGGTATTTTGCTCGAAATCTCCACCAAGATAAATCAACCTCTGACCATTTACAGTCCAACTCTCATTTGACAGCGTGTATTAAATGACAATCGCCCCATAGTGTTTGATCTCCTTAATCAGGAAAGGACCAGACCATTTGGATTTCAACTTTCCAGGGAACAGTTTTAATCGCGAATTAAAAAGTAAGATCAGCTGCCCTATCTCAAACTGTTTCGTCACTATATTTTTGTCATGGTATGTCTTTACTTGGTCTTTGTACAGCTTGTTGGAGTCATACGCTTGGAGGCGCAATTCCTCCATTTCATGCAATTATACCTTTCTTTTTTCTCCGCTTAGAGCTGGATCGAAATAAAAAAATTTTAAGGCCCAGAATGCCTTATGTTCCAATTTCACCGATAAATGACAATTCATACCATATACCATTTTGAAAGGTGTGAGACTTATCGAAGCTTTGAAAGTTGTCCAGTAGGCCCATAAAGCATCATCGAGCTTATTTGACCAGTCTTTTCTAGAAGCAGACACTGTTTTCTCCAGAATCCTCTTAATTTCTCAATTTGATACCTCCGCTTGCCCATTAGCCTGTGGATGGTATGGTGTTGCAACTTTGTGCTTTACACCATACTGCTCCAAGGCTTTTTCTAGCTGAGTGTTGCAAAAGTGAGATCCTCCGTCACTTATCAACACTCTCGGAGTACTAAATCGAGAAAAAATGTTTTTCTTTAAAAATCTTATCACAGTTTTTCCATCCGCCTTAGCACATGCTATCACTTCTACCCACTTGGATACATAGTCCACTGCGACCAAAATGTACTAATTGGAAAACGATGATGGAAATGGGCTAACAAAGTCTATGCCCAAACAATCAAACACCTCAACTTCCAACATGTTTTGCAACGACATTTCATTCCGCCTTGAAATTCCACCACTCCTTGGACACTTATCAAAACTTTGTGTATGCGCATGTGCATCTTTGAACAAAGAAGGCTAATGAAAGCCCGATTTGAGGACTTTTGTTGCCGTTCTCAAACCGTTAAAATGCCTTCCATACAGAGAGTTATGTTAATGCCAAAGTATGTTATTAGCCCCTTCTTTTGACACACACCTTCTCAAAATGTTATCGACACCAAGCTTAAACAAATACGGTTCATCCCATACAAAGTACTTGGCGTCAGATAAAAATTTCTTTTTCTGGTTACGAGTTAGACTTCCGGTATTAATCCGGCGGCTTTGTGATTTGCCATGTCAGCAAACCAAGGTCTAACATGCACCATATACAACTTTTCATCAGGAAATTCTTCCTTGACCTCTCTTACATTCTTGGTCACCTCAACATTAACAAGGCGGGATAAGTGATCCGCCACCAAATTCTCAAATCTCGTTTTGTCACGAATTTCTAAATCAAACTCTTACAATAAAAGGACCCAACGAATTAGCCTCTGTTTTGAATCCGACTTGGTAAGCAAATACTTAATCGCCGCATGATCCGTGTAAACCACAACTTTAGACCCAATTAAATATGACTGAAATTTCTCCAATGCATACACTATCCCAAGTAACTCTTTTTCTATTGTGGCATAGTTTACTTGAGTTTCATTCAAGGCCTTGCTTGCGTAGTGTATAGCATGAAAAAATTTTGTTCTTCGTTGACCTAGTACCGCACCTACCGCGTAATCACTCGCATTACACATCAGTTCAAAATCCATTTTCCAATTTGGAGTGATGATTGTGGGTGCAGTAGTCAAACTTTGTTTTAAAGAATTAAAAGCGATCATGCAAGACTCATCAAATTCAAAAAAACTTATCTTTGTTGAGCAAATTGCTCAAAGGCTTCGCGATTTTTGCGAAATCTTTGATGAATCTTCGATAAAATCCCGCATGACCAAGGAAGCTCCTTATACCATTCACATTCAATGGTGGTGGAAAATTTTCAATGACGTTCACCCTGGCTTGATCAACATCAAGTCCCTTTGAAGAAACTTTGTGGCCGAGCACAATTCCTTCGGTTACCATGAAATTGCATTTTTCCCAATTAAGCACCAAGTTGGTTTCCACACACCTTTCTAATACCACATCCAAGTTTTTCAAACAAAGATCAAATGATGATCCAAAAACTGAGAAGTCATCCATACAAACCTCAATTGACTTTTCAATCAAGTCCGAAAATATTGCTTACATACACCGTTGAAAAGTCGACGGTGCATTACACAACCCAAACAACATCCTCCTATAAGCGAAGATTCCAAAAGGGCAAGTGAAGGAAGTTTTCTCATGGTCCTCCGGGTTCAAAATAATTTGATTGTTACCCGAATAACCATCCAAAAAACAATAGAATTCTTGACCGAAAAGTCTCTCGAGCATTTCATCCATGAACGGAAGAGGGAAATGATTTTTCCTCGTAGCTTGATTTAGCCTACAGTAATCAATGCACATTCTCCACCCGGTCACGGTTCTTGTAGGGATCAATTCATTCTTCTCGTTTCGGATTACCGTCATCCCTCATTTCTTCGGTACCACTTGCACCAGGCTAACCCACGGACTATCAGAAATCGGGTAGATCATTCCGGCATCCAACATTTTCACCACTTACTTCCTAACCACTTCTTTTATGGTAGGGTTCAAGCGACGTTGAGGTTGAGCAACCAGTTTGAAATCGTCTTCCATGAATATCCGATGCATACAATAGGAAGGACTTATTCCTTTTAAATCAGAAAGAGTCCACCCATCGCATCTTGATTCTTTTTCAACACACAAATCAATTTGTCCTCCTCATTTTTGGTTAGCTCCTTGCTTATGATCACCGGTTTATGCCCATCATCAACAAGAAACACATATTTAAGATGAGAGGGCAACAACTTCAATTCAAGCTTGATTTCTTCATTATTTTCCTTTTTCAAAATTTCCACCCTTTCTTTCAAAGGAGGAATTTCATCAAATTATTCGAGTTCTCGTAAACACTTTTCGATCTCTTTTTCTTCATTCTCATTGACACTTTGAAGAGCATTTGTAAGAACTTTTTGTAATGGGGTAGGAACTTGTAATTGCCATTTTACTTCTTCAATCACCTTCTCAGTTTCATCGATTCTAAAACAATCACCTTTATCCTTTGAATGCTCCATGGTTTCAAATAGATTAAAACAAATCTCCTCATCTTGAACTCTCACTTTCATGAGACCATAAACTATATCAATGGCCATTTTAGCGGTCTTCATAAAAGGTCTTCCAAGAATCAATGGAGTGTCTTCATCTTCTTCCATATCAATCACCACAAAGTCGATGGGAAACAAGACTTTGTCTACCTTAACCAATACATCTTCCGCTACACTGTAAGGACGGGTAGTGGATTTATCGGCAAGTTGCAATGTCATTTGAGTAGCTCTCAATTCCATATGTCCCAACCTTTTCACAATTGACAACGATATCAAATTGATACTAGAGCTCAAATCGATCAACCCATTGCCAACATAAATATTTCCTATTGTAACCGACAAAGTAACTCGTCCCAAATCACTTTCTTTATGCGAAAGAGTCTGTTGAATGATAGCGTTACAACTAGCATCAACCACAATAGTTTCTTGATCCGTGTACCTTTTCTTCTTGGTGAGAATATCCTTCATGAATTTTGCGTATTTTGGCATTTGCTCCAATGCCTCAGAAAATGGAATATTAATTTACAATGCTTAAAAATATCCATAAACCGAGCATATTGCCTCGCACTATCTTTCTTTGACGAAGCATGAGGATAAGGTAAATTTTGAATCAGAATAATGCTCACTTGTTCCTTCCCCTTCCTAGTCTTTTTCATTTTTTCTTCTCTCATTTTCTTTTCTTCTTCCTCACTCTTTTTCTTTTCATTTTCAACTAATTCTCCCTCAACATTTTTTTTCTACTTCTTTTTCATCAATCTCTTTTTCTTTTTCAACTACTCCCTCTCTTTCCACTACTTCCCCACTTATGCCCATATCAAATTCTCTACCACTTCTTCTAAGAATATCCTTTCAATGATCTTTTGGATTCACTTGAGTATTCACCGGAAAACTTCCTTTGTGTTGGTCGGCCAAATGTTTTGATAATTGCCCCACTTCCATCTTTGAATTTCCACTTGGAGCTTATGGAGGTTGAGTGTAGTTTTGATATTGTTGTTGACGATTAGAAGTTCCGGTATCTTGAGGCCTCCATTGTTGTTGATAACCATGATTACCTCTTTGTTGGTAACCTTGGTTGCCTTGTTGGTAAGGTGGTCGAGGTTGATACCCTTGGTTTTGATTTCCCACATAATTCGCCTCTTCCACAACCGGAGGACAATACCCGGTAGGGTGATCTCCCTTACAAAGCTCACAACTCGCCACTTGTTTGTTATTGTTGGGAACTTCTTGTATTTCTTTGATTTGTTGTGGAAGTTTTGACATTTGTTGAGTCAACAACTCCACTTGTTGTGAAAGCAATTTGTTTTGAGCAAGAATAAAATAATTTGTTCCCAACTCGATCATGCCCGACTTCCTTTGCATTGTATCACACTTATGATTTCCTTGGTGATCATTGAGTGTCATCCTATCAATAATAGAAATTGCGTCTTCGACGCTCTTGGACATTAATGATCCACCCAAAGTAGCATCCAATAAAGTCTTGTGGACCAATTGGAGACCATTTCGGAAGATGTGCACTTGAGTGAGTTCATCAAAACCGTGACCCTTACATTTTCAAAACATGGATTTGAACATCTCCCAAGCTTCATTGAGAGATTTATTTCCGTCATGAGCAAATACCGTAATTGCCGTCTTTGCTTCCATGAATCGATTGTATGGAAAAATTGTTCAAGGAACTTTTCTTCTAACAAATTTCAATCCGTCATAACCAAAGTTGATTGATCAAGATACCATTCCTTTGCCTTCTCGATTAAGGAATACGAAAATAGTCTTTTGAACCATGATTCTTCTTCAGCATCCTGTGCTCCCGTTGCACCCGCAATTTCATAGAATTTTGTGAGATGTGTGAAAGGATCCTCATGATCCATACCGGTAAAAGGATTTTGGTATAGAACTGCAAGAATTCCAGTTTTCATCTCAGAATGCCTCCCATTGTGGGCATTGCGTGCAAATTGAGCATTATGCCTTGGACTGTTGATACATGGTGTTGAAGTAGGAGGTGGTGGTAGAGGTGGATCTGCCATGATTGGCATAACATTTGGTGTGGATGAAGAAGATTCTCCCCGCTCTTGTATTTCTCTAACAAGTTGTCATCTCCGCCTTGTTCTGCTATTGAGCCTACGAGCAGTTCTTTCAATCTCAGGATCAAAAAGAAGTTCTTTTATAGGTACACTCCCTCGCATAAACAGATTCTACACACTAGCCAAACAAATTAAAAAGCATAAGAGAATTACAGAGGTAAGAGATTCACAATACAAATATCTTAAAATCACAAAAGTATTGTAATGCTTGCAATATCCTACTTAAAAATCCCCAGCAACGGCGCCATTTTGTTGAAAATGTATTTTAGGTGGGTGTTTTATCATATCCACAGGGATTGTGTGCAAGATATATAGATGCTCGCCGTTCAATAGTTTAACGTTCTAAGTAAAGAGTTTTCAAAGAGTTCTTGTTTTGTAACATAAGTTTGTTGCTAAGAGTAAATTAGGGCAAAGATGTTTTGTTTTAAGAAAAGCATGTCAAGATTAGATTTCGTTAACCCCTTTCATATGTATCCGATTAATCAAGCATGTGAACTTAGTTTCGATCAATACAATCGTGTATCCTCGCGAATCCGTTTATTTCTAAAGCGGCTCCGTGAATATTATTGTTTTAATCGCTAGATGATTTCTCGAAATACTAATCGAAACAATAAACATAAAGATCGATATAAAGGAAATATTATCTTTCAAATCTATGTCTAGAGTTTGTTGGTTAATAGATGAAGAAATTAGATCAAGACTTGGAAAATCTATGTCTAGAGTGATTCAAATCATAAATACAACATTAAAAGAAAAGATCTTCATCATCTATTGATCATAAACCTTGTTCACATACAAAAGATCAAAAGAAATACATAATAGCAAGATTAACTACCTCTAATCTTGACACAAAAGTGTTTAGCTACCCATCACCATGGTAGCTTGATCAACAAGTAAGAAAGGAAGCTTTGCTAACATCAAATTCGAAGAATCGAGGATTGATGCTCCAAAGATTTGATTCTAACTTCTCCTTAAGTTTCTAAGGTTTCTGACCTAAAAAACCCTTTCTATCTTCTGAAAATGCTGAAAAGTGTAAAGTGACAAGAGTGAGTGAAAATATCTACAAGAGAAGATATTTATAGCAAGTGCACAAAGTGTAGTAAGTGGCATCGCGCTTAGCGCCACCAGGAGCGCGCTGAGCGCGGTCAGCAAAATTCAGAGGCAATTTCCCAGAAAGCGCGCTAAGCGCGGTAGCAGGCCGCTTAGCGCGGTTGGAGACTTTAGCTACTGCATCAACAGAAAGAGCGCGCTAAGCGCGAGTTACTCGCACGATCTCCTCGAAAATTATATTTTAGGCCTTCTTTCCTTCACCAATTGTTCCTATCATCAAATATAACCAGAAGATCTATCAAAGAGCATCAAAATGGTCATTATTCGTAATATTTACAATAAAATCGGAAATTACCATAATTACACTAAAACTAATAGATTTACTACTAAATTATCAAGGAAACCAATTGAAAGGGCCATAAAATATAGTAAAAAATATGCATAATTTGGCCTTTAACAGTCAGATGTTAAGAAGAGGATGGTAGAGCTTCTTAGAGAATATGTTGACGTGTTTGTTTGGTCCTATCAGGATATGCCAGGTCTTGATACTGATATTATGGAGCACTGTTTGCCACTGAAGCCTGAATGTCCGCCAGTTAAACAGAAATTGAGAAGAACTCACCCCATCATGGATGTGAAGATCAAAGAGGAAGTTCAGAAGCATATTGATGCTGGTTTTCTTGTGACTACTGAGTATCCTCAATGGGTGGTCAATATTGTGCCTGTTCCGAAGAAAGACAGAAAAGTCTGAATGCGTGTTTATTATAGAGATTTGAATAAAGCAAGTCCGAAAGATGATTTTCCACTACCACACATTGATATGTTGGTAGATAATACTGCTAAGTTCAATATCTTTTCCTTTATGGATAGATTTTCTGGTTATAATCAGATAAAGATGGCACCCGAGGATATGGAAAAGACAATATTCATTACACCTTGGAGAACATTCTATTACAGAGTGATGCCTTTCGGTTTGAAAAATGCTGGTGCAACGTACCAGAGAGCTATGACCTCTCTGTTCCATGATATGATGCATAAGGAAATTGAGGTCTATGTGGACGATATGATTTGTAAGTCAAAGACTGACGAAAATCATATTAAGTACTTATTAAAGTTGTTTCAACGTTTGAGAAAGTTTAAGCTTCATTTGAATCCTAATAAATGCACTTTTGGTGTTCGTTCTGGGAAGTTGTTGGGTTTTATTGTCAGTCAGAAAGGCATTGAAGTTGATCCTGGTAAAGTTAAAGCTATTCAGGAAATGCATGTGCCCAAAATAGAAAAACAAGTAAGAGGATTCTTGGGACATTTGAATTATATCTCCTGCTTTATATCTAATATGAATGCTACTTGTACGCCGATCTTCAAGCTTCTCCGCAAAGATCAGGGTTTTGTATGGACAAAGGATTGTCAGAAAGATTTTGATAGTGTTAAAGAGTATTTGCTTGAACCTCTGATTTTGTCTCCTCCGGTGGAAGGAAGACCTCTGATTATGTATTTGACTGTGTTGGAAGATTCCATGGGCTGTGTTCTGGGTCAACAGGATGAATCGGGCTGAAAAGAATTTTCCATTTATTATTTGAGCAAGAAGTTTACTGATTGTGAGTCTCAGTATTCCATGCTTGAAAAGACATGTTGTGCTTTAGCTTGGGCTGCCAAGCGCCTCCGCTAGTATATGTTGAATAAAACTACTTGGTTGATATCCAAAATGGATTCTATAACGTATATTTTTGAAAAGCCTGGTTTGACATGGAGGATCGCTCGTTGGGAAATGTTGTAGTCGGAATATGATATTAAGTACCGAACTCAAAATGAAATAAAAGGAAGTGTTTTGGCTGACCATCTATCTCACCAGCAAATTGATGATTATCGACCTATCAGGTTTGATTTCCCATATGAGGATGTGATGTATCTAAATGTTAAAGATTTTGAAGAACCATTACCTGAAGAAGGGCCTGAGCCTAGATCCCGTTGGGGTTTGATTTTTGATGGAGTCGTTAATGGGTATGGCAATGGTATTGGGGCAATTATTGTTACTCCCCATGGTTCTCATATTCCTTTCACTGTAAGGTTGATGTTCACTTGCACAAATAATGCGGCATAACATGAAGCATGTATTATGGTATTGTAAGAAGCTATTGATTTAAGAATCAAGATTCTTGATGTATATGGAGATTCAGCCCTAGTGATTAATCAGATTAAAGAAGAACGGGCAATGCATCAACCTGATTTGATTCCTTATCGTGATTATTCAAGAAGGTTGTCAACTTTCGTCAATAAGGTTGAGTTGTGAGAACAAGATTTGGTTCTGTAATATTATCTCTAAGTTTTGATGATATCAAATGAGTATTTCTGTATGAACAATTTTGTACAACTAATGTTTGTTATCTGTGAGAACTTAACAAACAGGTTATGCTTCCGTAAATCGGCGCGAACACAATGCTTAAAGGAAAATACTCCGCCTATACACTTGAAAAGCAGACCTCATTTTAAGCTAATATGAAGTTCACAAGAATCTGATACAAAAGGAAAAGAGAACGAGTTCTGAAGATCTGAAGAAAAAGGTTCTGATTGAACGAAGTCCAGATGCTGAAGACTTATGCTCTCTGATCAAGGTTCTGAAGACCTAACCACAATCTCTACTCATGCTTCAACTAGATACTATCAGAAGCCTCTGAAGATATGAAGACAACGCACCAAGCGAACAAGGTTCTGAAGACCAAGTGCTGAAGACTCTGAAGGCGATGCTCTGAGGTGTCAAAGACTTGATAATCTTAAGAACCAAGCTATGTTTTCCTTTCTTACTCATGCTCGTGAAAAGCCTCTGAAGTTGAGAAGCCAAGAAGACAAAGCTACATAGTACAGCTGTACCACAATACAAAGCGAAAATATCTTGGTAACAGTGCAACGATACAAACGAAGATATTCTGACAAGACAGGAGGCACAACACGCAAAAGTTTTTATCTGTCCTCACGCTTCTAGCCGCCAGCCTAGTTAGCTATCATGATTAGACTTCAACGAAACTTATTTAAGTTATTCTGGTCGAAACTTGTTTACATTTTTCAGCTTGTATAAGAAGCACTTTTCTGTAAACGAGACTTATTTAAACTTAGGTTTGTGTTCCTTAAGAAATACCGTGTGGTTGTATTTCTTGAGAAGTCTAGGACGTGTTGTCTTAGAGGTTGTTCCTTGAGTAAGACCTGTGAGGTTGTATTACTTGAGAAGTCTAAAACTTGAGAGTTTTAGAGGTTGTGTTAGTCACCAGCATTTTGGCTTGTGCATTGTACTGATTTGATTGAATAGTGGATTAAGACCTCGTTGAGAGAGGCAAAATCACCTTGGCGGGTGGACTAGATTAACTTGAGTGTTTCTCAAGTGAACTAGTATAAACATAACGTGTTCATCACTTGGTTCTCAACAAAGGTCATTATTGTTAAAAGAAAGAGTCTTATAAAAAGAATTTATATTAAAGAAACAATTTTATTTTGAAAAACCAATTCAAACCCCCCCTTTTCTTGTGTTTTTCACACCTTCATGAGTTTGACTATATACCTAGAGAAGAGAATCGAATGACGGATGCTTTAGTGACTTTATCATCCATGATTGTGGTGAATCTGTGGAATAATGTGCCAAAAATTGATGTTATGCGCCTTGATAGGCCGGCTCATGTGTTTGTAGTGGAAGAGGGAGTTGATGATAAACCTTGGTATTATGATATTAAATGCTTTCTTCAGAATCAAGAGTACCCACTTGGGGCATCCAAGAAAGATAAGAAAACTTTGAGAAGATTGGCTGGTAGTTTCTTCTTGAATGATGACGTGCTGTATAACAGAAATTATAACATGGTCTTGCTCAGATGTGTGGATAGACACGAGGCAGACATGTTAATGAAAGAAATTCATGAAGGATCCTTTGGTACCCATGCCAATGGACATGCAATGGCTAAAAAGATGTTAAGAGAAAGTTAGTATTGGCTGACAATGGAATCTGACTGTTGCAAATATGTGAAGAAGTGCCATAAGTGCCAGATTTAGCTGACAAAATTCATGTGTCTCCAACTCCTCTCAACGTTATCTCTTCTCCATGGCCTTTCTCCATGTGGGGCATTGATATGATTAGAATAATTGAGCCCAAAGCATCGAACGGAAACCATTTCATATTGGTGGCTATTGACTATTTTACCAAGTGGGTTGAAGTGACATCATATGCCAATGTGACCAAGCAAGTAGTGGTCCGGTTTATCAAGAACCAAATGATCTGTCTGTATGGTGTTTCGAGCAAGATTATCACTGATAATGGGTCAAATTTGAATAACAAGATGATGAATGAATTATGTGATGAGTTTAAGATTGAGCATCATAATTCGTCTCCCTACATACCTAAGATGAATGAGGCTATTGAAGCTGCTAATAAGAATATCAAGCATATCATTCAGAAGATAGTTGTCACATATAGACTGGTATGAGATACTCCCTTTTGCTCTGCACGGGTATCGTACATCTGTCCGCACTTCAACAGGGGCAACCCCTTTCTCTCTTGTTTATGGTATGGAAGCAGTGTTCCCAGTAGAAGTTGAAATCCCTTCTATGAGAGTTTTGAAGAAAGCTGAATTATCTGAGGCTGAATGGTGTTAGAGTAGATATGATCAGTTGAATTTGATTAAAGAGAAAAGAATGATGGCCTTGTGTCATGGCCAGTTATATCAACAGAGGATGAAGAAAGCTTTTGACAAGAAGGTTCGACCTCGTGTGTTCAAAGAATATGACCTCGTGTTCAAAAAGATCTCGACTTTTACTACTGATTCTAGGGGCAAGTGGACTCTTAAATATGAAGGCCCATATGTTGTTAAGAGAGCCTTCTCTGGTGGTGCATTAATTCTTACAACTATGGATGGTGAAGAGTTCACTCGTCCTGTGAATGCCGATGTAGTCAAGAAATACTTCGCCTAAAAAGAATAAAGGAAAAAATCACTAAGTTGAAAACCCGAAAGGGCGGCTTAGGCAAAGACAGCGTCTCGGTGGGTTGAAAACCCGAAAGGGCGGTCCTGGAAAAAAATTAGATACAAAAACAGAAATAATCATCCCAGTAGATTGAAAACCCGAGAGGGCAATCTATGCAAAAGTTAGGGATTATGGCAAGTAATTACATCTAGCCAATCTTGATCATTGGAAGCAACATTGCTTGTCGGCGATTCTCTTTCAACCCGTCTCAATGGAAGTTTTGAGCACAATGGAATTCAAAGTTGTCAGGGAGAATAGTGGTCATTGTATTTCAATGTAACCCTTTCCATGTATTTACCATCATGTATTTACCATTTTTCAAACTTTATAATGATCCATGGAGTCACGCCATTTGCGGACTACCATTTTATTAATAAAATTTGCGCCTTTGTCCCTTTATTTGCAATTCTTACTTTATTTTTGTTTGCAAATTTTGATTTATTGTTGATGATGATTTTTGAAACAAAATGTGAATAATTGATTTAAATTTTTGAAATTTATAAAAACATTTTCCTTGGATTTATGAATACAAAAAGGAATGTCAACGGTTACTCCAAGAATGGTAAAATCGCAAAGCACAAAGCTTAGTGTTTTCCTCAGTAGGGTTCGTTCTTACTCCCCTAGTAGAGTTCGTTGATAGTTTCTCAACAGAGTTTGTTCCTATGGATGTAACCAGGTTCCCCTTTTAGTTGTTAACAAGATGATAGGCTTCCTCAAAGATTTGTTATGATGTGTTGGACTCATAAGATCCAGTATTTCTCAGTTAAATACCAGTTTGAGTTTTTCTCCAGACGAATATTGTTCGGTTTTTCCCTAACTAGGTCTCGATCCAAATCTTCATCAGGTGATTATGTTATGATCAAGTAGTTGGGAAGTTTTGAGGTCCACTTCCTCGTGATGTGTAACTCTAAGATTCATCTTTTGTTGTCCCCAGCCAAAGA
Source organism: Lathyrus tuberosus (assembly GCA_022829125.1). Taxonomy (NCBI): domain Eukaryota; kingdom Viridiplantae; phylum Streptophyta; class Magnoliopsida; order Fabales; family Fabaceae; genus Lathyrus; species Lathyrus tuberosus. Next base: position 2,285,236 of record JALAZF010000584.1, on the reverse strand, counting down.
TATATGAGGAATCCCCACTCAGAGTTTTACCCTCTAGATGTGTTGTTGCTTTGGATGTCCCCAAGCAGAGAGCAATGTTAATTCTCTCTATGAAGTATTGGATGTATTTCTCTCCAGGTTGTTCTTATTCAGAGATTTATCCTCGCTGATCCCTAGTGAAGGTAGTACATCACTACTTCGGATGTTCCCCGGTGAAGTCGCTGATGACGTTTTTATTTAAGGAGTATTGATATAGTAGTCACCTGTTGGGTTTTCTTTCATCTATTATGAGTATTGATCTAAAATCCCCCGCAACTTGACCTTTTACTGTGATGTTAATTTCTTGTTTTCGTCAGCAAATTCAGGATGCTTTGCTCATAATTGGTTAATCCTCAAAGAATTTCCTTACTATCTCCGACAGATTTGTCTTTTTTCCTAGTGGGTTTTTGTGTAATTGTTTATATGAATATAATCCCTAGCGGATCCATTTATTTTTTCCGCAACAGATCTCTTCATTCCCTGAAGCAAAGTTTATGTGAATTTTTCTTATCCCCAGGAAGAGTCAGAAGATTTGGGTTGTTATAATTCCCCAACAGATTCTTTCCATCCTCGAAGCAGAGTTCATGATGTTCTCCCCTTTGTGGATCATGGATGTTAGAAGATTGACCTTTGGTTTTCTCCCCAAGCAGTATTTTCCTTTTCAAAAAGTTTCGAGCCTTGTAGTAGGATTTATTTTCCCTTGATGGCTTTTGTTTATCTCTTGCAGGATTTCTTCAGCTGAATCCCTAGCAGAGTTTCTAATGATATCTATATCTTATTGAGATTAGCCGAGTATTCAGTGGTGTTGTGATGTTTATTCACCCTCTGTTTATCTTTATGTCTATTTTGTCAGCATATTCATACTCATATGCATTGCATACACATTCATTTGTTGGGCCTAAAATATTGTTATTGCATTGTGCATCTTGCATTTGTATTAGTGCTTCTCCACTCTCTGGTGCTTTTATTTTCGTAGAGCCTGTGTGTCCTCTCTCCATTAGAGTGTCAACCCGTAAGTAGAAATGCCTATCTTTGTTAATTCCCCACTGAGTTTATGCCTTGTGGAAGATATTTGTTTTAGACTTCCTCCCCAGTTCATTTGTTTGGATGGGATTAATTCCCAGTTGAGATATTTCCTCACTGGGTAGAGTCTTGTTTGACTGTTTCTCTCTTGTTTAATCCTGGATTGAACTTTGGTCATTTTCTCTGACAGCGGAAGCTTGTTACCTTATTGGTTTGGTTACCTTTTTGTAGCTATCACTTGGTTGATAGTTGGTAATCTGTCCCTTTTGAGTTTATTACCTTTGTGGTACTGCCCTTAGTTGGTCGTAGGTAATATTTCTCTCTCTTTTTGAGTTAATTACCTTTGTCTTACTGCCTTTAGTTGTTAGTAGGTAATATTTCTCGTATCCTTTTGGTTGGTTACCTTGTCGTAGCTATCACTTGGTTGATAGTTGGTAATTTATCCATTCGAGCTGGTTGCCTTGTCCTAGCTATCACTTGGTTGATAGTTGGTAATCTCTCCTTTTTGATTTTATTACCTTTGTCGTACTGCCTGTTAGTTGGTAGTAGATAATATTTTCTCTTACCATTTTGGTTAATTTCCTTGTCGTAGCCATCACTTGGTTGATAGTTGGTAATCTTTCCACTCGAGTTGGTTGCCTTGTCGTAGCTATCACTTCATTGATAGTTGGTAATCTCTCTTTCTTGAGTTTATTACCTTTGTCGTACTGCCCTTAGTTGGAAGTACGTAATATTTCTCATACCATTTTGGTTAATTACCTTGTCGTAGCCGCCACTTGGTTGGTAGTTGGTAATCTTTCCTTTCGATCGTATTATTACCGGGTTCCTAGTAGTAGATGATCTTTTCCCCAACGGAGATTTTTACCTCCCCTGTTGGGATGAGATATCCCTCTTTTATTTTCGGTGTTAGTAATTTTCCCTCAGTGGAATCTTACTCTTTAGTTTTCCCCTGCGGAGTTTGTTCTCTTTTCTTTTGCTCCCCAGCTTTTGTTTGTCTCCTGTGGCATATTCTCCCCACAGAGGTCTTGTGTCTGCACACCATCTGCATAATCATATCATTTTGTGGTCTCTTAGGGCCAAAAAGTGGGTTTATTGTTATATTTAAGTCTCTTCTATCTCGTCGAGACAAAGATGTCAATCTTTATATCTCCAGATAGAAGAAACTTAAATAGGCGCTACTGTAATACCCTAATTTTTACCCCTAAGATCCCACATGTTATCATTTGCATCTCATACCAAAAACAAGATCACAAGCTTTGGTTCTCCTGCCCTTCTCTGTAGGTTTGCTCTTGAGGGAGATCACCAAGCACTCTTGTTTTCTTGTTTGCTTTATATTTGTTTATGTTTATGTTTACAAACCTTTAATTAAAATCCAAAAATATGTTTGTTTTCCCTTTACTAACTTTTTCAGGAAGAAATTTAGATTAAGAATATCAAATACCAATTCCTCAGCTCGAATGAAATTCATCTGAAAAAAGTCAAAGTTGATCTGCAAACAATTCAAAATCATTTGATCAAGATTTTCCGAAGATTTGATTATTTATTACTCAAGAGACCCTAAGGTTCATGTGTTTATTTCCATGCCTTCTTTGACAAGTCAAAAGAATCGAGCCAGAGCCTAGACAACACAGCAAAAAGCCATTTTTCTCATTTTTTACTACTGTGTTAATCGATTAACCAAAATGTGCCTAAAAGTGGTTAATCGATTAACTAGTGCATTTTTGGGTAAAAAACAGCAAATTCAAATTCTGCAGCATTTTGGCACCAAATTTCACTTGTTTCATCATGAGAATATTCTAGATCACCTCGTTTTAATTCCCCTACATAATCATAATTAGTTCCCACCATACACCCTCATTAATCACCACTTGATCTTGATTTTGCCTCCAAATTCAAATTCCAAGCCTAATTTTGGCTCCAAACCAAGCTACAAGCAACCAAAATTCCCAACCCTAAATTCTATTAATAGAGCCCTCATTTCATTCATTCTACAAGCATTTGATAGCCAAATTCACCTTGTCAAAATTCTTCCTCACTCTCATTTCTTCATTTACCCTAATTCACCAAAGGATAAGTTCAGAGGACCAAGAAGAAGATCTGAATCTACATATGGTTAAAGGAGAAATTATGGAAGAGATGTTACGTGCTTTGAATGCAAGGAACCTGGACATATAAAAAATGATTGTCCAAAATTTAAGAAAGAGGAGAGACCTAAGAAAGCCAAAAAGGGTATTATGGCAACTTGGGATGATTCAGAATCTGAGGATGATTTAGATGGAGAACGTGTCAACATGGTATTCATGGCAGAAGCCAACGATGTTTTATTAGAAGAAGATCTATCAGACTCTGATGACGAAAGAGAGGTACTTTCTTCCCTATCCCGTTCTGAACTTGAAATAGGATTATGTGAACTTATGGAAAGATATCAAATCCTTCTAAGAAAACACAAAACTCTGAAAAAGACGTTTGTGGTTCCTTCAGAAGATCTTACTAAAAGCAAACAAACCATCTCTAAATTAAATGAAAAATTATTTGTCTCGGAAAAATCAAATGCTGTTTTAAAAATTAAAGTCTCTAAGTTAGAAGAAGAAATTACTTCCAACATAACTAACACTAATGAAGTAGTCAGATATGATAAAGCCTTTCAACACTTCCTTGCTAAAAGCATAGATAAAAGTAAAATGGCTTCAATGATCTATGGAGTCAGCAGGAATGGCAATAGAGGTCTGGGATACTCAAGACCATCACAACCATATGATGAGACCAAGAGTATCAAGATAATACCTCTGTCTAAACATTTTGTGCCCCTGGCACTATCTTGAAATGTTCTGAACAAAAAGGTTCAAAATCTATTACTACACAACACAGACACTAAAGAAAACTCCTAAAATTAAACACTATGCACAAATTCCACACTATTACTCTAATGTAAGGAAGTCCAAAGGTGTCAGAACCTCTGGAAAAGCTAATGTGAAAGGACCCACAAAATGGGTACCTAAGAATAAGATAATTTATGTTGCAGACATCCTTAATGGCACCATTGAAACACCAATCATGGTACCTGGACAGTGGATACTCGCGAGATATGACGGGAGAAAGGCATATGTTCCAAGATTTGAAACTTAAGTCTGGAAGTGTCGTCGGTTTCGGAGGAAATCAGAAAGGAAGAATCATTGGCTCCAGAACTGTTGGAAATGGTAAGCTTCCCTCTATTAATAATGTTTTGTTAGTTGAAGGTTTAATGCATAATCTATTATCAATTAGTCAACTCAGTGACAATGGTTATGATTTAATTTTCAATCAAACGTCCTGTAAGGCTGTTAGTCAAAAGGATGGATATGTCCTGTTCAACGGAAAGAGGAAGAACAATACTTACAAAATTAAATTATCAGATTTAAAACATCAAAATGTAAAATCTCTTCTTTCTGTAAATGAAGAGAGCAATGGGTCTGACATATACGTCTTGGTCATGTCAGCTTGAGAAGAATATCTCAGCTGAACAAACTAGGACTTGTCAAAGGCTTGCCAAATCTGAAGTATGCTCCAGATGCTCTTTGTGAAGCATGTCAGAAAGGCATGTTTTCAAAAACTTATTTCAAAGCAAAGAATATTGTTTCCACCTCTAGACCGTTGGAAATTCTTCACATTGATCTTTTTGGACCATTGAAAACTGCCTCCATCAATGGTAAGAAATACGGACTAGTCATCGTTGATGATTATAGTCGTTGGACATGGGTGAAATTCTTAAAACACAAGGATGAGTCACATTCCGTGTTTGCTTCCTTTTGCACTCAAGTACAAAATAAGAAAATTGTAAAATAGTTAAAGTCAGAAGTGATCATGGTGGAGAATTTAAAAACAAGGATTTTGAAGAACTTTTTTATTCACATGGAATATATCATGATTTTTCTTGTCCTAGAACTCCACAACAAAATGGAGTTATAGAAAGAAAGAACAGAACTTTACAAGAAATGGCTCGTACCATGATCCAAGAGACTGACATGTCTAAGCACTTTTAGGCAGAAGAAATTAACACATCATGTTATATTCAAAATATAATCTCTATTAGACCTATATTGAATAAAACTCCTTATGAATTGTGGAAGAATAAGATTCCCAATCTTTCTTACTTTCATCCGTTTGGATGTACTTGTTTTATATTAAACACTAAGGAGAATCTTAGCAAATTTGATTCCAAAGCATAGAAGTGTCTGCTGTTAGGATACTCTAAACGCTCAAAAGGCTACAGAGTTTATAACACAGAATCACGGATTGTGGAAGAATCAATTCATGTTAGATTCGATGACAAGCCTGACTCTGAAAAGTCAGAGCTAGTTGAAAAGCTTGCAGATTTGGAAATTAGCTTCTCAGAACCTAAAGAAAAGGTAGATGAAGTTAAAGACCAGCAAGATCCTACGCCGGATACCACTGATGCAACTCTGAATACTCCACATCAAAAGAAAAGAAGAATGTCTACTTCTCATCCCGAGGAACTAATTCTGGGTAGCAAGGATGCTCCAATCAGAACCAGATCAGCCTTTAGACCATCACAAGAAACACTCTTGGGATTAGTGTCACTAATCGAACTTGCCATAGTTGAAGAAGCTCTTATGGACAAGGACAGGGTTCTGGCTATGGAAGAAGAACTTAATCATTTCTCAAAGAATGATGTTTGGAATTTAGTTCCAAAACCTAAGAATGTTCATGTAATTGGAACTAAGTGGGTATTCAGGAACAAGCTAAATGAGAAGGGAGAAGTTGTCAGAAACAAGGCACGACTTGTTGCTCAAGGATACAGTCAACAAGAAGGAATTGATTACAACGAAACCTTTGCTCCGGTCGCTAGACTTGAAGCAATACAATTATTAATTTCCTTTTCAGTAAATCATAACATCACCTTATATCAGATGGATGTTAAGAGTGCATTCTTAAATGGTTATATATCAGAAGAAGTTTATGTCAAACAACCTCCTGGCTTTGAAAATTAAGAAAAATCAAATTTTGTTTTTAAACTCAAAAAGTCTCTCTATGGTTTAAAGCAAGCTTCCAGAGCTTGGTACGATAGATTGAGCAAATTTCTTTTAGAAAACAATTTCACCAGAGGAAAGGTTGACACAACTCTCTTCTGTAAAACATATAAGAATGATATTCTTATAGTTCAAATCTATGTTGATGATATTATTTTTGGTTCTGCTAACTCTTCTTTATGCAAAGAATTTTCAAAGTTAATACAAGCAGAATTCGAAATGAGTCTGATGGGCGAGCTAAAGTTCTTTCTGGGAATACAAATTGATCATAAACCAGAGGCCACTTACATTCATCAAAGTAAGTACACAAAAGAACTTATGAAGAAATTCAACATGATGGATTGTAATGTTGGTAAAACACCAATGCGTCCAACATGTATCATGGGAAAAGAAGAAACATGAGTTAAGGTTTGTCAGAAGCTCTATCGTGGTATGATAGGCTCTCTCTTGTATCTAACTGCTTCTAGACCTGATATATTATTCAGTGTACATTTATGTGCTAGATTTCAATCAGATCCAAGAGAATCTCATTTAACTGCTGTTAAATAAATTCTAAGGTATTTGAAAGGAACAACTAATATTGGCTTGATGTATGAGAAAACATCAGAGTACACTCTTTCTGGTTACTGCGATGCAGACTATGCTGGAGACAGATTAGAAAGAAAGAGCACATCCGGTAACTGTCAGTTCCTAAGGAACAACCTAATCTCATGGTCAAGCAAGAGACAATCTACAATTGCTTACTCAACAGCAGAAGTAGAATACATATCCACTTCCTTAAGCAGTACTCAGATGTTATGGATGAAAAATCAGCTGGAAGACTATTAGATATACGAGAGTAACATTCCTATCTTCTGTGATAATACTGCTGCTATTTGTTTAAGTAAAAATCCAATTTTACATTCTAGAGCTAAACATATTGAAATAAAACACCATTTTATCAGAGACTATGTTCAGAAGGGAACCTTATGCTTAAAATTTATTGATACAGACCATCAATGGGCTGATATTTTTACAAAACCCCTGGTTGAAGATAGATTTCAAATTATTTTAAAACATTTGAAAATGGACTACTGTCCAGAGTAAAAGTATTTCAGAACCAAATATGTTTAGTCAGAGTAAATAAGCATTTTTAAATCATCAGAACCACTTTTGTGAAACGTGTCTCAGTCCTGACGTGACATTTGATTAGCAAATAATTTTTGCATGTGATTAGATTATATCTAAATCACTATATTTATCCAAATCAAACAAACAGTAATTTTCTTGAGATTGACTTAAAACTTCATTACATTCATTCATTTATCCCCTGTACGGTGTCTATCTCTTTAAGTTTTCAAAAACATTCATATTCCCACTCTCACTAAAAAATAAACCCTAATCGCTTTTCCTCCTCCTTCTCTCTCTCCCTCATACCAACTCAATCCCTGTTCTAATCGCTCCGATTTTAACTATCATGATGACTTCGACTCAAGAAGATACCGTCAAGTTTTCCAAAGAAATGGAAACATCATCAAAGAGGTTATCATCTTCCTCATCAGTAGCGCCGTCCACAACCTCCACGACTACCACGAAGATCGCTTCAGCTCCACTATCTCTTCCCACGGTCGATGAAAACCATGTAACACAGAGAAATCCCTCTGTTACCTGTGTTGTGCATGCAAATGAACTAATCATTCTGAAAGAGCTTGATGTCGACTTCTACAATCTTCGTGATAATGAGTTTAATCTAATTGATCAACTAAATACTCAAGGATGGAAAGGCTACTTTGACAGACTTAGAGGTTCAACCTTTGATGTCCTAGTAAAGGAATTCTGGAGACAAGCTGAAATAGATGATCTTCATGTTATATCTTTTGTTATGGATCAAAAGATCATTATTATTGAGAAATCTATTTCAGACCTACTAGGGATGCAATTCTTGGAAGGAAAAAGGGTTTATGGGAAAACTAAAATATCTGACTCTGTCATCAATAAAGCAATTTTCAAAAATTGTCAACCTGGGACAACAGAGTACAAAAGCAAGAATTTGCATGACAATCTAAGGATCTGGCATAAAATTATTCTTGGATGTATCAATCCAAGACCTCCAAAGAGTGCTGCAGATTTCTTCAACGCAAACCAAAAGTACATGCTATACTACCTACACAAGGGTGAGAAAATGTGTCTTCCATCCATTCTATTCTACTACCTGAGAGATATGGTGCGCAAGACAAGAACAACAACCTCGCCAGATAGGAAGATTGTAAACTACATTCCCTTTGGAAGACTTCTCTCTGATATCTTTGTTGAAAGTCGCATAGTAGAGTATCTAGTCAAGGAAGCTAAATATACAGATTATTTGACTGGTAGAGTAGGAGATGTTTTCAATGCTGTGAACCTTAAGCATATGAAAATGATTACAAGTGTTGATGTGAAACCCATGTCTATCCCTCGCGACACTGTGATCAACAACAGACATCCAGTAACGAACTACCCCGTCTATCATAAAGAAGATAATCCAACAGCAATTGCTTCATTTGTTGCTATAATGGGAGAAGAAGGGCATGACATGCCAAAATCCAGAGTTGAAGATGTCGCTCATAAACCTAAATATATCACCAGGAGTAAGAGGAAGCAAACTGAAGAAGATGCTGAGCTTAAGAAGAAGAAAAAAGATGAAACTGAAACCCTCAAAACTTCTAGACTGGAGTCTCTTCTTCTTGAGAAAATCAATAGATCTGCTATCAATTCTTCTGGGTCCATGAATGTCACTGAGAGTGTTACTACAACATCATCATCTCAAACCACCTTCATTCCTACCTCAAATCCACAAGTGAAGTTTAAACCACCATCTTTTTCAATTCCTCCTCCAACTACCACTATCCAATCATCACCCAACTCATCAATCAGTACCCCTATCTCGTCTGAAGCTGTTCTAACCTACACCTCAACAATAACCACTTCAACCATTCAGCCGAATGAACAAGGTTCTACAAGCCTAATCTCTGAATCTCAAGTCCTCAGCATTGAGTCTAGCTCTAAGGAAACCATCTCTGAATCTCTAGAGATTGTTATACCCGAAACTCTCATGGTTTCAGACACTCTAGAAGTATCACCTCCTGTTGATCAACCAACCAATGAACATCCTCATACTGAGATTGCTTCATCTCAGCTAGCACCATCTAAAATTAATTTTGCCAAGCCTGACCTTGATTAGGTCATCTATGACATACCTGTTCCAACAAATTTTGAAGAGTACACAAGTCAATTTCGTGATAAAGCACTAAAGAAGTTTGCGAAATTGAGAGAAGAAATCAGCAAAAGTGCCAAGCCCTTGGAGCTTGAAAGTTCCTGTCAGATCTTCCAGAAATGGTTGGATTCTGAACTTGCAAGAACTGTAAGCTTTTCTGACGGCACAATAACTGCTGGGCTTCAGTTGGCAAAGGAAAGAGCAGAGGCTGAAGAATGGATCAGGGCACTCAAGTTTCTAGCCGCAAAACAGAAAGAAGCGGAAGAAAAAGCTGCTGAAGAAGCTAGACTTCTAGCAGAGAAAACTGCTGAAGAGGCCAGGATGGCACAAGAAGCTGAAGCCATGGAAAAGGCTGAACAAGATACTACAGTTGTTCCCACCTCTGATCCTGCTGTAAAGCGTTTGGAAAATGCAATTGAAGAAATCAGAGAAGAACAACAGAAGTTCAGAGAAAACTTTGAGGAACAAAAGTCTATCATTACCAATGTCCAAAGCATGCTTCAGAAGCTTTGCAACAAGATGTCCTCTGGAAGCACCTAAGTTCTAGTCTCCTCTGTTTTTAAGTTTTTAAATCTTTGTTTTTCACCCTTGAACCACTAATCTTTTTTATCAATGACAAAAAGGGGGAGAAGTATATGAATGTGATATTTTGATTCCATAGTCAATCTCTGAAAAACAACGTTGTTTACATGCTAACAGATAAACTGTTATTTCTATTAGATTGTTTTTCTTTTTTAGGAATCCTGGTCCAATTCAAACATCACTAAGTGAATCATTGAAGAATCAAGACTATGATGCTTTCAGTATATGACATGATGAAATCAGGGGGAGCCTAAGCTCAGAAACTCATCAAGTCTAAGACTCAGGGAGAGTACTTCATATGAAGGATAAGCAATTTTTAGAACCTGTTATTTTCCCTGCATTATACATCAAAGTTGTGTCATCAAAATACATAGTTTTGTCATCATCAAAAAGGGGGAGATTGTGAGAACAAGATTTGGTTCTGCATTATTTTCTCTAAGTTTTGATGATATCAAATGAGTATTTCTGTATGAACAATTTTGTACAACTAATGTTTGTTATCTGTGAGAACTTAACAAACAGGTTATGCTTCCGTAAATTGGCGCGAACACAATGCTTAAAGGAAAATACTCCACCTATACACTTGAAAAGCAGAACTCATTTTAAGCTAATATGAAGTTCACAAGATTCTGATACAAAAGGAAAAGAGAACGAGTTCTGAAGATCTGAAGACAAAGGTTCTGATTGAACGAAGTCCAGATGCTGAAGACTTATGCTCTCTGATCAAGGTTATGAAGACCTAACCACAGTCTCTACTCATGCTTCAACCAGATACTATCAGAAGGCTCTGAAGATATGAAGACAACGCACCAAGCGAACAAGGTTCTGAAGACCAAGTGCTGAAGACTCTGAAGGCGCTGCTCTGAGGATTCGAAGACTTGATAATCTTAAGAACCAAGCTATGTTTTCCCTTCTTACTCATGCTCGTAAAAAGCCTCTGAAGTTGAGAAGCCAAGAAGATAAAGCTACATAGTACAGTTGTACCACAATACAAAGTGAAAATATCTTGGTAACAGTGCAACGGTACAAACGAAGATATTCTGACAAGACAGGACTCGCAGCACGCAAAAGTTTTTATTTGTCCTCACGCTTCTAGCCGCCAGCCTAGTTAGCTATCATGATTACACTTCAACGACTCTTTTTACACGGCTATAAAAGGAAGTAAAAGACTTGAAGAAAGATACAAACGAACGAACTGCAAAAATACTTTCCAACTGAAATCTTTCTTGAGTCATTCTGGTCAAAACTTGTTTACATTTTTCAGCTTGTATAAGAAGCACTTTTCTGTAAACGAAACTTATTCAAACTTAGGTTTGTGTTCCTTAAGAAAGACTGTGTGGTTGTATTTCTTGAGAAGTCTAGGATGTGTTGTCTTAGAGGTTGTTCCTTGAGTAAGACCTGTGAGGTTGTATTACTTGAGAAGTCTAAAACTTGAGAGTTTTAGAGGCTGTGTTAGTCACCAGCATTTTGGCTTGTGCATTGTACTGATTTGATTGAATAGTGGATTAAGACCTCGTTGAGAGAGGCAAAATCACCTTGGCGGGTGGACTAGATTAACTTGAGTGTTTCTCAAGTGAACTAGTATAAACATAACGTGTTCATCACTTGGTTCTCAACAAAGGTCATTATTGTTAAAAGCAAGAGTCTTATAAAAAGAATTTATTTTAAAGAAATAATTTTATTTTGAAAAACCAATTCAAACCCCCCCTTTCTTGTGTTTTTCACAACTTCATGAGTTTCACTATATACCCAGAGAAGAGAATCGAATGGCGGATGCTTTAGCGACTTTATCATCCATGATTGTGGTGAATCGGTGGAATAATGTGCCGAAAATTGATGTTATGCGCCTTGATAGGTTGGCTCATGTGTTTGTAGTGGAAGAGGGAGTTGATGATAAACCTTGGTATTATGATATTAAATGCATTCTTCAGAATCAAGAGTACCCACTTGGGGCATCCAAGAAAGATAAGAAGACTTTGAGAAGATTGGCTGGTATTTTCTTCTTGAATGATGATGTGCTGTATAAGAGAAATTCTGACATGGCCTTGCTCAGATGCGTGGATAGACACGAGGCAGACATGTTAATGAAAGAAATTCATGAAGGATCCTTCGGTACCCATGCCAATGGATATGCAATGGCTAAAAAGATGTTATGAGAAAGTTACTATTGGCTGACAATGGAATCTGACTGTTGCAAATATGTGAAGAAGTGCCATAAGTGCCAGATTTAGCTGACAAAATTCATGTGTCTCCAACTCCTCTCAACGTTATCTCTTCTCCATGGCCTTTCTCCATGTGGGGCATTGATATGATTAGAATGATTGAGCCTAAAGCATCGAACAGACACCGTTTCATATTGGTGGCTATTGACTATTTTACCAAGTGGATTGAAGTGACATCATATGCCAATGTGACCAAGCAAGTAGTGGTATGGTTTATCAAGAACCAAATCATCTGTCTGTATGGTGTTCCAAGCAAGATTATCACTGATAATGGGTCAAATTTGAATAACAAGATGATGAATGAATTATGTGATGAGTTTAAGATTGAGCATCATAATTCTTCTCCCTACATACCTAAGATAAATGAGGTTGTTGAAGCTGCTAATAAGAATATCAAGAAGATCATTTAGAAGATGGTTGTCACATATAAAGACTGGTATGAGATACTCCCTTTTGCTCTACACGGGTATCGTACATCTGTACGCACTTCAACAGGGGCAACCCCTTTCTCTCTTGTTTATGGTATGGAAGTAGTGCTCCCAGTAGAAGTTCAAATCCCTTCTATGAGAGTTTTGATGGAAGATGAATTGTCTGAGGCTGAATGGTGTCAGAGTAGATATGATCAGTTGAATTTGATTTAAGAGAAAAGAATGATGGCCTTGTGTCATGGCCAGTTATATCAATAGAGGATGAAGAAAGCTTTTGACAAGAAGGTTCGACCTCGTGTGTTCAAAGAATATGACCTCGTGTTCAAAAAGATCTCGACTTTTACTACTGATTCTAGGGGCAAGTGGACTCTTAAATATGAAGGCCCATATGTTGTTAAGAGAGCCTTCTCTGGTGGTGCATTAATTCTTACAACTATGGATAGTGAAGAGTTCACTCGTCCTGTGAAATTCTATGTATTCAAGAAATACTTCGCCTAAAAAGAATAAAGGAACAAATCACTAAGTTGAAAACCCGAAAGGGCGACTTAGGCAAAAATCAGCGTCTCGGTGGGCTGAAAACCCGAAAGGGCGGTCCTGGAAAAAATTAGAGACAAAAATAGAAATAATCATCCCGGTAGATTGAAAAACCGAGAGGGCAATCTATGCAAAAGTTAGGGATTATGGCAAGTAATTACATCTAGCAAATCTTGATCATTGGAAGCAACATTGCTTGTCAGCGATTCTCTTTCAACCCGTCTCAACGGAAGTTTTGAGCACAATGGAATTCAAAGTTGTTAGGGAGAATAGTGGTCATTGTATTTCAATGTAACCCTTTCCATGTATTTACCATTTTTCAAACTTTGTAATGATCCATGGAGTCACGCCATTTGCGGACTACCATTCTATTAATAAAATTTGGGCCTTTGTCCCTTTATTTGCAATTCTTACTTTATTTTTGTTTGCAAAATTTCATTTATTGTTGATGATGATTTTTGAAACAAAATGTGAATAATTGATTTAAATTTTTGAAATTTATAAAAACATTTTCCTTGGATTTATGAATACAAAAAGGAATGTCAACGGTTACTCCAAGAATGGTAAAATCGTAAAGCACAAAGCTTAGTGTTTTCCTCAGTAGGGTTCGTTCTTACTCCCCTAGTAGAGTTCGTTGATAATTTCTCAGCAGAGTTTGTTCCTATGGATGTAACCAGGTTCCCCTTTTAGTTGTTAACAAGATGATAGGTTTCCTCAAAGATTTGTTATGATGTGTTGGACTCATAAGATCCAGTATTTCTCAGTTAAATACCAGTTTGAGTTTTTCTCCAGACGAATACTGTTCGGTTTTTCCCTAACTAGGTCTCAATCCAAATCTTCTCCAGGTGATTATGTTATGATCAAGTAGTTGGGAAGTTTTAAGGTCCACTTCCTTGTGATGTGTAACTCTAAGATTCGTCTTTTGTTGTCCCCAACCAAAGTTATATGAGGAATCCCCACTCAGAGTTTTACCTCTAGATGTGTTGTTGCTTTGGATGTCCCCAAGCGGAGAGCAATGTTAATCTCTCTAAGAAGTATTGGATGTATTTCTCTCCAGGTTGTTCTTATTCAGAGATTTATCCTCGTTGATCCCTAGTGAAGGTAGTACATCACTACTTCGGATGTTCCCCGGTGAAGTCGCTGATGACGTTTTTATTTAAGGAGTATTGATATAGTAGTCACCTATTGGGTTTTCTTTCATCTATTATGAGTATTGATCTAAAATCCCCCGCAACTTGACCTTTTACTGTGATGTTAATTTCTTATTTTCGTCAGCAAATTCAGGATGCTTTGCTCATAATTGGTTAATCCCCAAAGAATTTCCTTACTATCTCTGACATATTTGTATTTTTTCCCAGTGGGTTTTTGTGTAATTGTTTATATGAATATAATCCCTAGAGGATCCATTTATTTTTTCCGCAACAGATCTCTTCATTCCCTGAAGCAAAGTTCATGTGAATTTTTCTTATCCCCAGGAAGAGTCAGAAGATTTGGGTTGTTATAATTCTTCAACAGATTCTTTCCATCCTCGAAGAAGAGTTCATGATGTTCTCCCCTTTTTGGATCATGGATGTTAGAAGATTGATCTTTGGTTTTCTCCCCAAGCAGTATTTTCCTCTTCAACAAGTTTCGAGTCTTGTAGTAGGATTTATTTTCCCTTGATGGCTTTTGTTTATCTCTTGCAGGATTTCTTCAGCTGAATCCCTATCAGAGTTTCTAATGATATCTGCATCTTGTTGAGATTAACCAAGTATTCAATGGTGTTGTGATGTTTATTCACCCTTTGTTTATCTTTATGTCTATTTTTTCAGCATATTCATACTCATATGCATTGCATACACATTCATTTGTTGGGCATAGCATATTGTTGTTGCATTGTGCATCTTGCATTTGTATTAGTGCTTCTCCGCTCTTTGGTGCTTTTATCCCCTCAGAGCCTGTGTGTCCTCTCTCCATTAGAGTGTCAACCCGTAAGTAGAAATGCCTATCTTTGTTAATTCCCCATTGAGTTTATGCCTCGTGGAAGATATTTGTTTTATACTTCCTCCCCAGTTCATTTGTTTGGATGGGATTAATCACCAGTTGAGATATTTCCTCACCGGGTAGAGTCTTGTTTGACCGTTTCTCTCTGGTTTAATCCTGGATTGAACTTTGGTCCTTTTCCATGACAGCGGAAGCTTGTTACCTTATTGGTTTGGTTACCTTTTCGTAGCTATCACTTGGTTGATAGATGGCAATCTGTCCCTTTTGAGTTTGTTACCTTTGTGGTACTGCCCTTATTTGGTAGTAGGTAATATTTCTCTCTCCTTTTGAGTTAATTACCTTTGTCTTACTGCCTTTAGTTGGTAGTAGGTGATATTTCTCGTATCCTTTTGGTTGGTTACCTTGTTGTAGCTATCACTTGGTTGATAGTTGGTAATCTCTCCATTCGATCTGGTTGCCTTGTCGTAGCTATCACTTGGTTGATAGTTGGTAATCTCTCCTTTTTGAGTTTATTACCTTTGTCGTACTGCCTGTTAGTTGGTAGTAGGTAATATTTTCTCTTACCATTTTGGTTGATTGTCTTGTCGTAGCCATCACTTGGTTGATAGTTGGTAATCTTTCCACTCGAGTTGGTTGCCTTGTCGTAGCTATCACTTCGTTGATAGTTGGTAATCTCTCCTTCTTGAGTTTATTACCTTTGTCGTACTGCCCTTAGTATGAAGTAGGTAATATTTCTCGTACCATTTTGGTTGATTACCTTATCGTAGCTGCCACTTGGTTGGTAGTTGGTAATCTTTCCTTTCGATCGTATTATTACCGGGTGCCTGGTAGTAGATGATCTTTTCCCCAGCGGAGATTTTTACCTCCCCTGTTGGGATGAGATATCCCTCTTTTATTTCTGGTGTTAGTAATTTTCCCTCAGTGGAATCTTACTCTTTAGTTTTCCCCTGCGGAGTTTGTTCTCTTTTCTTTTGCTCCCCAGCTTTTGTTTGTCTCCTGTGGCATATTCTCCCCACAGAGGTCTTGTGTCTGCATACCATCTGCATAATCATATCATTTTGTGGTCTCTTAGGGCCAAAAAGTGGGTTTATTGTTATATTTAAGTCTCTTCTATCTCGTCGAGACAAAGATGTCAATCTTTATATCTCCAGATAGAAGAAACTTAAATAGGCGCTGCTGTAATACCCTAATTTTTACCCTTAAGATCCCACATGTTACCATTTGCATCTCATACCAAAAACAAAATCACAAGCTTTGGTTCTTTTGCCCTCCTCTGTAGGTTTGCTCTTGAGGGAGATCACCAAGCACTCTTGTTTTCTTGTTTGCTTCATATTTGTTTATGTTTATGTTTACAAACCCTTAATTAAAATCCAAAAATATGTTTGTTTTCCCTTTACTAACTTTTTCAGGAAGAAATTTGGATTAAGAATATCAAATACCAATTCCTCAGCTCGAATGAAATTCATCTGAACAAAGTCAAAGTTGATCTGCAAATAATTCAAAATCATTTGATCATGATTTTCCCAAGATTTGATTGTTTATTACTCAAGAGACCCTAAGGTTCATGTGTTTATTTCCATGCCTTCTTTTACAAGTCAAAAGAATCGAGCCAGAGCCAAGATAGCACAACAAAAAGCCATTTTTCTCATTTTTCACTGTGTTAATCGATTAACCAAAATATGCCTAAAAGTGGTTAATCGATTAACCAGTGCATTTTTGGGTAAAAAACAGCAAATTAAAATTCTGCAGCATTTTGGCACCAAATTTCACTTGTTTCATCATGAGAATATTCTAGATCACCTCATTTTAATTCCCCTACATAATCATAATTAGTTCCCACCATACACCCTCATTAATCACCACTTGATCTTGATTTTGCCTCCAAATTCAAATTCCAAGCCTAATTTTGGCTCCAAACCAAGCTACAAGCCACCAAAATTCCCAAGCCTAAATTCTATAAATAGATCCCTCATTTCATTCATTCTACAAGCATTTGATAGTCAAATTCACCTTGTCAAAATTCTTCCTCACTCCCATATCTTCATCTACCAAAATTCACCAAAGCTCTTTTTTTTCCATTAAAAATTAGTAAGCTTTTCATTGAGGCTTACTAGTTTTTGAGCTAAATCTCCATCAAAACACTTCTTCAACATCAAACATCTGTAGATCAAAGCTCTGGAGTGTGGTTCTTGAAGTTAATTTGAAGCATTTTTAGATTTGGAAGTGGTAAACTCTTGTTCCACCATTGTTGTGCTAGTTTCATCTTCCACAATGTAATCTCTTGTTAATTCTTGTTGCTTGATATTTGGATCTTGTAAATTGTGTTACATTGGTGTTATTTGTTGTTGTTTTACTTGAATTTTCGTGCTCAAACGCATTCATGATCATGAGGTGTTTGAAGAAATGATTGAATCATGAATGCTGATTTTTTTTCAAAATTTTTTCCTGTCCTGCCAGTGTTAATCGATTAACCAAATGCATGTATAAATTGGTTAATCGATTAACCATAGTCAGAATTGTGTTTTTTTGGCTTATTTTGGGACTGTTTTGAGTTCTTTCCTTTCTTCTTCCATTTCCTTTGGTTTGCCTTGAATTGTAGTGTTTGTTGATCAAATTTCTCTTTAAATTCCATTGATATGACTTTGGGTGTTTGATGAGGTTGGATAAACCTTCATTAGTTCAAATCTATCTTTAAGTGGATCATTGGATTCATTTTAGGTGCTTTGAATTAGTGATAGGTTTAGTACCTTAATCCACCAAGAAGAGTGACAGAACTTAAATATGGAATGATTCAAATATTGTAATTCAATTTGGCTTCCCTTCCCCTCTTCTTCTTCTTTTATTCTTTTGGTCAATGAAAATCTTACATATCTGTAGTACCCTAAATTTTGACCAGTGTTTTTTATTATTTCTTTTCATCTTTTTAGGATTTTTGTATCAGGGGATGTCATTTATATGACAGTGGGTTCTTGAGATTGATAGCACTTTTTTTAGGCCCATGTGGGATTTGGTTTGGTATAAGGATTTTTTATTCGTTACTATTTGTTTTATTTAAAGGGAGCCTGTTTAATTTTTTAGAGTAATTTTTATAGAAAAAATATTTTTTAAATGAATATTATTATTGCTTTTTTGCTGTGATTTATTATTATTTTATTTATGTAAGTTAAAGGGCATTAGAATTAAGTTTTAAGCTTTAAGTTATTCATTTTAAAAGTATGTAATATTTAGGGTCATATTAAATTTTAATCGAATTATACTAGGGCCATATTCGGGTTATTAGAGGATTAATGCTGATATTAATATTATTATTAATATTAATATTATCATGGAATTATTATTAAAAATTTTAAACACTCGCTAATGTTATTTTATTTTGAATAAATAAAATGGTACAGTTGGTAGCAAGGGGAGTATAGGGAGTTACAAGACGGAGAGGTTGTGTGTTCAAATCCTACCTCCTCCATTTTTAGTTGTTTTTCTTTTTATTCATTTACTACTAACTTTTTCTATTTTTACTTTTAAGCATAAAAAATCATAAAACTAATATTTTTTTATTATTTAAATATTAATTTTCGTATTTGTATTTAATGCATTTTTAAAAATATCATTTTTTCAATAAAATCATTATTTTATGGAAAAATCTCAAAAAATCATATAAATCAAAATAAATCAAAAAAACTTTTTCATTATCATTATATGACTATTATTATTATTATTATTATTATTATTATTATTCAAATTTTTAATTTTATATTATTATTATTATTATTAATTATTCAAATTCATCCAGCTATGAATCCATCCAGATTCATTGGCTTGGGCTTTAAAAAATAAAATAAATCTGGTTGACTCAATCACTTTTTTTTACCTAGATTTTCTTTATAAATAGAGCTCTTGTCTCTCATATTTGGGTGGGGGGAATTTACAAACCATACGATAAAAAAAATTGTTGTTCTTAACACATCGAGGAGCAACAACACTAAAACCCTCAACAATATTAAACCCTAAACCTTCAACATCCCTCAAAGGCAAAAAAAAAGGAGAATCTATACCTTCAACATCCCTCAAAGGCACAAAGGAAAGCAAAAGAAGGGGAAAATGTACCAGGGAAAAAGGTAAAACAAGGGAAAAAGACACAAGAAGGGGAAAAGGCACAGGTGAAAGGAAAGAAGGGAAAAAAGGAAAAGAAGGGGAAAAAACACAAAGGCAAAGGAAAGAAAAGAAGGGATGAAGCAGCTTAAATTGGTCACGGCAAGGGGAGGTAACTCAAATACTTAGCTTTTTTTTTTTATTGTTGTGTGTTGTTGATGATTGATTGGATTTTTAGGGATATTTCTGGAAAAGTTAGGGCTAGGGTTCTTGGTTCGTGCCAAAGGGTTAGGGTTCTTGGGGGAAAAGGGTTAGGGTTCATATTGAACCCTTGGGGTTTTAATTAATTTAATTAAATTAAATCCTTAATTTAATTATTAATTGAGGATTAAGGGATTAATTAGAGGATTATTGTTTATTATTATGGAAAAATATAATTAGGGATTTTAGAATTGTTATTTTATTTTCTAGGGATTTATTTAGGGTTTTAAAAAATTTAATTAATTGTTAGTTAGGTTTATTTTATTATAAAAATAAGAAAATTATTTTTAATAAATAGGATTTTCTGTTAAATTCTGGATATAGGGGATGATATATTTTGTGATTTTATTTTTTATCAAAGTATGAGGTTTATGACTTATTTTAATGAGAAAAGATAATTTTGGGATTAAATTTCTAAATTGAATTTAAATTTGATTTTGAAATTAAAAAATTCTATTTTTGAATTTAGGGATGTTTTGGGGTAAAAATTTTAGTTAGGATTTAGAAATAGGATTTTAGGGTTTTTTGTATAATTAAATTAATAACTTAATTTAATTGTTTAATTGGGTTAAAATTTTAGTTAGGATTTAGAAATAGGATTTTAGGGTTTTTTTTGTATAATTAAATTAATAACTTAATTTAATTGTTTAATTGGGTTAAAATTTTAATTAGGATTTAGAAATAGGATTTTAGGGTTTTTTGTATAATTAAATTAATAACTTAATTTAATTGTTTAATTGGGTTAAAATTTTAGTTAGGATTTAGAAATAGGATTTTAGGGTTTTTTGTATAATTAAATTAATAACTTAATTTAATTGTTTAATGGGGTTAAAATTTTAATTAGGATTTAGAAATAGGATTTTAGGGTTTTTTGTATAATTAAATTAATAACTTAATTTAATTGTTTAATTGGGTTAAAATTTTAGTTAGGATTTAGAAATAGGATTTTACGGTTTTTTGTATAATTAAATTAATAACTTAATTTAATTGTTTAGTTGGGTTTAAATTTTAATTAGGATTTAGAAATAGGATTTTATGGTTTTTTTGTATAATTAAATTAATAACTTAATTTAATTATTTAATTAGGTATTAATTGGGGTTTAGAAATAAGGTTTTTGGGTTTTTAATTAATTAAATTAATAACTTAATTTAATTATTTAATTAGGGTTTAGAAATAGGATTTAGGGGATATTAGTATTAGGATAAATATTTAAGTGTTATTTTTATGTCGTTAATTTTTGGTTTTGTTTTATAACTATTGGTTTTATATATTTAAAATAATTGGGCTATTTTCCTTTTAATATAGGAATTTAATTTTATTTAGGTTTTTCGAGTTAATTTTGGGTTTTAAATCTATATTTCCATATTGTATGTATTTGGTTTATTCTTTTAAGAAAATAAAAATTTAATTTATATTTAGGATATTCAGGAATTAGGAATTATGATTAGGATTTAGGAATTATATTTAGGATATTTAGGAATTAGGATTTATAATTAGGATATTTTAGGGATAATTTTGGGTTTGTATTATTTTAGACAAGTTTTTTTTATACATTTTAAACAAGTTTTTTAATGGGGTTTTTTTATAAAATGGGACTTTGTTCCTGGTTTTTGGGATGAAGTATTTTGGTAATTTTGGATTTTTATCAAAATTAGGTTTAGGATTTATTTTAAGGAAATTAGATTTTTTATTTAATTTGGATTTAAATATGGGATTGAGAATGACAATAAGTTAATTGCTGGGATTTAAATTCTTTTATGCTTGTGGACTTATCTTGGTTTAATTTTTGGGATTAAAATTATTTTTGGGACTATCTGGAATTTGGAGATTATTATTTTTTTAATTTGGAATAATTTGGGGGATTAATTTTGCTATTTTTAGCACAAGGGCATTTTGGATTTTATTATTAAATTCTATGGGATTTTGGGAATTCACTTTAGCAAAAGGGAAATAAAGGATTTAGGGGATTTAAAGGATTCAAAGGATTGGGAGTTAAGGGATAATCATTAATAACTTAAGGGTTATAATAGGATTCTTTTAAGGATTTAAGACTTAGGATAAAACTCTTGATATCCGAGAGTATAAATAAATGGATTAGGATTTAAGGGGTAGTACTCTTCGTCCGAGAGTATAAATAATGGATATGAATTGGGATAAAACTCTTGATATCCAAGAGTATAAATAAATGGATTAGGGATAAAACTCTTGATATCCGAGAGTATAAATAAATGGATTAGGGATAAAACTCTTGACATCCGAGAGTATAAATAAATGGATTAGGATTTAAGGGGTCGTACTCTTCGTCCGAGAGTATAAATAATGGATATGAATTGAGATAAAACTCTTGATATCCGAGAGTATAAATAAATGGATTAGGGATAAAACTCTTGATATCCGAGAGTATAAATAAATGGATTAGGGATAAAACTCTTGACATCCGAGAGTATAAATAAATGGATTAGGATTTAAGGGATAGTACTCTTCGTCCGAGAGTATAAATAATGGATAGGATTTTGGGATAAAACTCTTAGGTTCCAAGAGTCTAAATAAAGACCAAGG
Organism: Lathyrus tuberosus; assembly: GCA_022829125.1. Taxonomy (NCBI): domain Eukaryota; kingdom Viridiplantae; phylum Streptophyta; class Magnoliopsida; order Fabales; family Fabaceae; genus Lathyrus; species Lathyrus tuberosus. Next base: position 2,263,277 of record JALAZF010000584.1, on the reverse strand, counting down.
GATTAGGATTTTGGGATAAAACTCTTCCTCCGAGAGTATAAATAAACGGATCGGGATTTAAGGGATATAACTTCTTATCTAGGAGTATAAATAATAGATTAAGGGATAGAACTCCTTATCTAGGAGTATAAACAATAGATTTGGGGATATAACTCTTTATCCAAGAGCATAAATAGTGGATTAGGTTTTGGGACTAGGATTAGGGGGTAGGAATAGGGGAGGTGAACTACGGTTACTCTGATCCTTCAAAATTGAAGGTTCGTAGGCATATGGTTGTAAACCCTAGCGAGTACAATTATAAAAAACTTAGGATTCTTTTTTTAAATAAATAAGTAGAAAGACAACAAACAAACATACCCTAAAATCTAAGGAGGATCCCATTGAGTACAATGGAGGTGAGGGGTGCCTAACACCTTCCCCTCACTTAACCGACTCCCGAACCATAGGAATCTCTACCCTTAGGATTAGGATTTTAGGTTTATCTTTTATTTTCCTTAAAAAAATATGATGGCGACTCGATAATTTTTACTGGCCGCGACAATATCATTAGACTTCTCTTTGAATTTTTGATCAAGATGAGACCGCTACCTCTTTTCTTTTAGTGTGGCAAGTTTTAGGAGAATGACTTACATGTCATTTCTCTAACTTGTATTAATATGAACATTGTTATTGATCAACCTCAAATAGTCGTCGCTTCTACATAAGTCCGATTACGATTGCTTAACATAGCGCTAAATTGTCTCGAAATCAGAAATCAGTTTGTTTTTGTAAGTGAGTTATCAATCTCCTACTCTCCATAGTATGGTCTGAAATAGATTATTTCCTTGTCGTTAAGGGAGTTAGTTGGCATACTCGTCGATTTTATCCGAGTTGGCGCCCTTCCCTTAATGTTGCATGGATTCATATTTTAATGCTTATGGTTGACTAGTCGAGTATTCTCCGAAAAACCACCAATTGTTCTCCATCACTAACACAAACTTACTAACTATATAATTGCACTAACTTTACTTTGTGCCTTTTAATTTTTTCTCTTTTTTTCTTGTAATTTACTTTTATGCCTTTACTTTTAGCATTTTTTTAATCATATTTTCATCTTATTTTCTCTTTGTCCACTTGGACACATGTTTATGTTTATGCTCTTTTTATTTTGTCCACTTGGACCATACCTCTCTTAAGACACTAATAAATACTTAAACACTAAAAAAATTGGTTCTCTTAATTCTGGACTGTTGTGACCTTATGCTTGGACCCTTGGTCCTTGGACTTCGAACTTAGATCTAGGATCCTTGCCCTTTGCTTTTGGAGATTTGAGACCTTGGACCTTTTGGTGTTATTCTTGTCTATTTTGTCTGGCAAATTTTCTGTGTGCAGGTGTTAATACTTTGACCTTGAAAATCATCTGATACATGACTCTCATAATTGTCTTTCAATCCTTTAGAAGACCTCGCTTTAACTTGGCTATGGCTTAATTTGGGATTTCTTTGGATGCTTTATTCATCTGGTTATTATGCTTGTGGTTTGAATCCAAAAGGAAGAGGAATGTTCATGTTGACTCCTTATCAAGTGTTTGCTCCTTGTGTGGTTAGATGTTCCCTTCTTTACCTTTTATTTTAAGTTTTAGGGTAGTAACTTCTTCTCCACACCTTCTTCAATTTTCAAAATCTTCTCCCTTTTTAAAAATCTTCTTGTTTTCAAAATTAAACCTCTTTCACAATAAACCTTGACTTTGGTCAAGTGATTTTCAAACTTTTTTTCTTTAATAAATGTCAATCAATGCTAATCATACTTTGACTAATTTCAAAAAGACTTAAAAAAAATACAAAAACTCATTCAAACCTTTTGTGCTTTTGTGCTCTTTTTCTTTTACAACTTTTCAAAAAGTTTAGACATGAGTTATTTTCATAGTTGAGATGTAATTCTCCTATTCCCCATAGTATTTAAGATGTTGACATTTTCCACTTAGATGTTGAGTGACAGACTTGTTGATTTTAATCCAAGCAAAAATCCTCCATCTTAAGGTGATGCAAATGTTGTTTTCTAATACTTGTGGGCGACTAGTTGTCGCTCCCGGGATTTTCATCCAAGTACAAACGCGAAAGTGGCACCGAAACAGAGTCGCCAGCAATGTGTATTTATCCCAAGAGAGGGAAAGGAAACACTGCGTAAACCTGAGAGAAAGGATAGAGCATAGTCTTGCGACCAAGAGAAAGGGTAAGGGAGTCGGTTACGTGAGAGGAAGTTATTAGCACCCCATCACGTCCATCGTACCCGATGGGATCCATGCTTGCTGCTTCAATCAAAGGGTGTAAGGAAAGAATACTGGAAAAGGGATTGGAAAAGGAATGGAAAGAGAAAGAGAAACAAATATAGGGAAAATAAAAGAAGTGCTCGCATGGGCCCTACCCCACTGCCTACGTATCTCATTGGGAACATGAGAATCAGAGCGACGTAGTTCCCCTCACCTAAGGGAAAGTTGTTTGTGTTTTTTAGTGGAATACGTCAACGTTCGCGTCCTAGCAGTTTAGGTGTTGCAGCTTGCTGTAGGGAGACTTAGGCATTACCTGTTTACGGTAGAATGGAAATGACGCATCCTTAAGGAATGATTGAAGGAGATGAGGAGAGAAATCCCGGAGGAAAGACGTTATTGTTTGTTTTTGTCTTTTAAGAGTTTTTTTTCATTTGTTTGCGTATGATAGTGTATCCAAATCTTAGTCATTGGAATGTATACATCCTCACATTCCAAGATGGAATGAGTAAGAAAGTACACTAAGGGTGAAGAAGACCCTCACACTTAGTTCCAATTATTAAGGTTCAAACACACTAGCATACTTGTGTTTATTAAGTGTTTTTGTTGATTATGAAATGAAGAAATGTTTTTTATTTGTACCTTCAACAAATATTGCATTTAAGTCCCTCATACAAGATCAAATGTCTAACACATTGACCCAAGATGGGCTATATGCTACACATTCTAAGATTATAAGAGAAGACCCCTTATAATCTCTTCTTTATATGAAAGGCCTAAATGCAATAAATGCCTACCTTTATTAGATGTTTTGCATTTTCTTTGAGATGAGAAGAGAGACTCAAGAGAGGAGAAAAGGTAAAAATCTATATGAACTAAGACTCAATCCTAATTGAAGATTAAAGGGAGTGATCCTAATGGTTTGTGAGGTTTCAAAATCTAAAGTCTAAAGAAAGAATGAATTAAACAATTCACTTCTAAGTTAGAAGATGAATTGTAATTCAAAAGGGAAAGTAATGAGTTATTAAAAGAAAGCACATAAGTGCTTAACAAACACAAAATGGAATTGTAGAAGATGAAGGGAAAGAAGTTTGAATGTGGATTCCTTATCCACACTCAATTGAACTTACCAAAGCCCCTACATGGTTAGTAAACATATGTAAGAAGTATAAGAAGTAAAAGAACATTTAATGCACCATAAAAACTCAAAAGAATTAGATGAGAAATCAAATCCTATTGGTCACAACCAGAATGTGCATCATATGGAAAACAAATGATTATTATCATGCAAGTCCAAGTGGATAGGCAACAAACATCATCCATGGCATTAGAACATGCTACCATAAGAATAGGAAGAATGAAAGATGCAAAGAAATGAAAAAGCATGCATAAATGGAACATGTAATCCAAGGATCAGAATTGAAATGAAATGAAAAATGATTCACAAACATCTCACAAGTGTTCATGCATGACACATCAAGACATTTAAGAAGTGATAGAAGAAGTAGAATTGAAATGGAAGTTCAAAAAGGGAAAGTGCAAACACAACATGTTAAAGGTACACAAGGTTCAAATGATAATCAACATGCAAAGATGACATATAATATGTATCAATGACCTATTATGTCACATGAATGGTTCACCAAATATGCAAATGATCATGCAAGTATGTACAAAAGAAAACATTGTAAACATGCACACATATTAAGATGATATGACATGTTATTATACTTCAAAGGTAATGCATTAAACAAAAATTAGATGGACTTATGAAAATTAAGCAAACATGGTTTAAAGATACACAAATCAGAAGTGAATCATATACCAAAATAACATGCAAGAAATCAAGGCAAAAATGCTTTACACAATGCACTTAAGTCAAGTATACACATCATACAAAGTAACACAAAAATGAACACCAAACATGCCATAAACTGACCTAAAAAAATCAAATAAAAATCACTCAACATACCTCAAGATGCTAATGACTCAATGCAAAAAGAAGAGCATCAAAACAATTTTTAATGATCAAGAACAAAAATGCACAAATTTATGTATCACATTAAGAATGCACACCAAAGAAAATCAAAGAAAATTGTGGAACAGGGGCAAAAATGTCATAAAATCAGAAACTAAAATCACCAAAAATTTTATAAATGTTTTAATGATGTTCATGAATTTTTATGGAATTTTATAATGCCATTTGGTATTTTTAAAAATTAAAAAGTAAACGTGTAGAAAAAATGAAAATAAAAATGAAATGCAATATGAATGGGGGTGCATGCATAGTAATTATTCAGTTCAAATTAATTGGGCTTTTAAAAGAGGGGTGCGGATATCAGTTTGGTCCAAGGTCCAAGTCTGCGCAAAACACACTAGTAACCATGCACTTCAGTCAACAAAAATTGACTCATTAACAGCCATTAGATCAAGTCAAGGTCAAGATTCAGTCAAAGTAATTGGAATCAACACACATGCGTAAAGGACCACACAACACACCATGCACCACACCACATAACGTTTAAATGAAATCAGAAAAGATGCACATGACATGCACATGCGTTTTAATGCATTGTCATGCTCCTAGCCACACGATCATGCAAAATGAACGGACACGATTAAAACATACATAAACCCTAGTCATAACAGTCACCGGCCGGAGGGAACCTCCGGTTACCTTCTCCGGCCAACAGCCACCACCTGCAACTCTCACCTTTCACCAAAACACACAATCCGCATACCAAAATGAAGAGGAAACTATGGAGATCACGAATTCAACATTATTTTTCACATACCACACATACACATAGAGAACAGAGAAGATTAAAGCAAGCCCTAGGTTTTGCAACTAAGCCTTTAGGAGGCCTATCAACTAGCCGGAGTAAGACATGCTCCTAATGAGCTCATATTAACAAAAACAAATCAAAATTAAGGAGAATCGAATGGAAAAAGGTTGAGTGATAAAACCTGAAAGTATGGAGAAATTGGAGATGCTGAGAAAACCAGAGATTCTTGCTTCCTCTTTGAGCTTCACTTGGCCAAATAAAGGCTTTCAAACTCTGAAGAATGATGATGGAGATGGATTTGCAGTGTGCTTACTTCAACAATCCAAAGCTGCTTCAAGTTCAGAGATGATTGAAGATGAAACTTGAAGGTGGAATTAGAAGAGAATGATGAACTCGTGCAATGGAGAGGGATTTGATGAAAAAAAGTGGGAGAATCAGAGAGAAATTTAGAGAGTGTTTGGGAGTGAAATGAGAAGAATTGAGTTGGAAATGAAATTAGAGTGTGAGTTTTCTATTTATAGTGAGCTTTAATCATGGTTTAGTGAGTTGAGTTAAATGAGTTAGCATGGTTAAACTGAGTGCACCCTAACTAACTGAGTCAAGTTAGTTAGGGGCGAGTCATTGGTGGTGATGTTATGGTGATGACCCATGGTGTGTTATGGTGGAGCAGCAAGAGAAATGAATGGCAAAGGCTGTTGCATTAGAAACTTGCTCAGCAAGCTTGTTTTTTCTATTTCCATGCAAAGCACGTGCTATTGTGCATAGTGTAGATGAGATGTGCTTGGTTAAAAGAGGAAAACTGAGGTGATGAAGTGTTTGTTGTGTGTGTGAACCAAACTGCAAATTCTGATGTGAAACATGATGAGATCAGTTGGTGTTTGAAGATGGAATTCTCCATGCATTGTGAATGGTTTGATGAGCTTTTGGAAACATTGGAAAGAGTAGATGTAATAGAGCATGTTTGGTATGAGAAATGATTTGAAATGATGCTTGGAAAAGGTTGGAAAATGATTCACAACACAAAGGTTTGGGAACTGTATAATGGCGTGGCAAGGAGGTTGGTTGGCAAGGCAAACATGGCATGGCATTTCAGCAGGATCATAGCACATTGGACTCAACATAACTTCTAGACTTTTGATCAAATGAAAAAATCATGAACACCAATTTTGAAGGTCTCACATAGAGGAACAACTTTCATGTTGAAAGATTTTTCATTTGAGGTTTCTAACCATGAGTAATTGATCAATACATTTGGCCCACCACATGCTTGTGAAAATGACACGCGCGTGACCTGAAAGTTCTTGGTCACGACCTGGTTTTTGCCCTACTTTCCTCCAACTTTGATCAATCATATCTCCCTCAATTTTTATCCAATGGAGATGTTCCACATATGGATGTGAAGCTTAAAACAAGATCTTTTGTTGTGGCCGAGTGGAATTTTCATTTGGTACTTCAATTTTAAATGGCCTTGGTTCAAAATCTGATGCAAAATGGTCCAAAATTACTATTTTTGGAAACCCTACTTCTTCCAAAAATGGCAACTTTCCACATCTTGATTTTTTCATGATTCCTTTGGAGTTTCTTGACCAAATTTTGTACATTGGACACATATAACATGGATTTCATGAATTTGGCCCTTAAAAAGTCAAGAGTTGACTTTTTCCACTGATTATTTGACTTGACCCCAATTTCTCTGATTTTTTACCTTTCTTCCAATTGAACCACTTCTAAAACCAATTGAAAGGTAATTTTCCACATACATACACTTAAGAACATGTAGAATACCATGACATCAAGCTTTGTCCAAAAAATCAAAGATTCCCTGATTTTATTGGAAACCCTAGTTTTGGTGCCCACCTCCTAGGAGAAAAATGTGCAGTCTTCAATTTCAAATTCCTCAGAGTATGTTGTGTATCCTCTTAAAGGATGATGAGATATGCCACTTGAGATTGATTTTGGATCAATAAGCTATCTCTTTTGAGGGTTTTCCTTCAGTTTTTGAACCTCTTGCATGTTGAAGTATGTATTGCTTCAATCTCCCATTGGATCTCACTTCCTTGAGATTGTGGATGATCAATTGAGATGGTATGAGACATGAGAGACTCTTGGCTTGCCTTGAGGCAACTTGATTGACCTTTTTGTGCTTTGAATGATCCCTTGATTGTCCACCTTCCACCTGATCACATGCCTTGATGGTAAGAAGGATGCTATGCTTCATTTTTCTATGTTAAATGCAATGCAATTATGAGATGGATATGATATGATATATGATAATGCCATGCTATGATGTACAAAGGGAGAGAGCAAATTTTGGGGTATTACAGCTGCCCCTATTCAAACACTGTAGACCTGAATGCCTGAAAGCGATTGCTTTCAGACTTTCAAGGTATATAGTGATTGAATACCAAATATAACCAAAAATTTGCTCTAGATGATGAAGAAAAAAAGGGATATAAACCCAACAGGACTGCTGGATTGAATCTTCAAATGAACGTTGTCGGAGAGCTCTGTCTTTTGAACGATGCCAGGCGACTACTGGCTTGCCATACCGTCGATGGACTTTCAACAATGTCTTTTTGGACGACGCCAGACGACTACTGGCTTGCCATACTGTCGATGGACTTTCAACAATGTCTTTTTGAACGACGCCAGACGACTACTGGCTTGCCATACTGTCGATGGACTTTAGCTGCTCTGCCAATCTGTCGTTGGACTTCTGCCAAACCGTCGTTGGACTTTCACCAATTTTTGCTGGATTTCTGCCAATCTGTCGTTGGACTTCTGCCAAACCGTCGTTGGACTTTCACCAATTTGTGCTGGATTTCTGCCAATCTGTCGTTGGACTTAAAAGATTACCAAACCGGCGTTTGGGATCTCAAACTTGCCATCTTCAGATGGACTTTTGCAGCTTTTACCAAACTGTCGTTGGATTTCAGTGCTTACTAAACCGGCTTTGGAAGCTTTGCCAAACTGTCGTTGGACTTCGGCGCTTACCAAACTGTCGTTGGAAGCTTTGCCAAACTGTCGTTGGACTTTGGGGCTTACCAAACTGTCGTTGGAAGCTTTGCCAAACTGTCGTTGGACTTCGGTGCTTACCAAACTGTCGTTGGAAGCTTAAAATTGCCAAATGATCACTCCACCTGCTGGAATAACATGAACAAACTGTACGCATGCCAAAAATAAATTAGACTTTGGATTGTAAATGAACACTGCTGAGAATTACACCACTTGCTGGTAATGTCATATGCTGACACTTTGCTGAAGAAGAGATTCTGTCGATCTCTTTGGACCTTGCTGGGGAAATTACTGCGACTCGGCTGGGGAGTATAGCAGACAAGATTCAATGCTGAACTCTGTGGGGGTACTATTACCAGAGATACGACCTTGCTGAGAATTAGGGCTACTCTGCCGAGGATATGCGAATCCTGGTTAGAACAATCCGTTGCAACATGCTGAGAAAGAATCCCCAGAAATTTGTTAGGGAAACCCAAAGCAATTCCTCGGTAATCTGCTGAGGAAGAAGACTGTCGAGCTTAGGATAAATGTCACAATGCCCCATGTCGGGCAAACTTTCTCTTTGACGACTCCGCTGGGGATAATGAGTTTACAACACACTCCGCTAGAGAAAACTGCTTTAAAGCGTCTTATGTTGGGGTTACCCTTGGAGAGGATTTTACAGAAAACCAAACGTCTTCAAACTCTACTGGGGATAGCAGATCGAAAATATCTTTTGCTGGGGAGATAATATGCCCCATGCATGAGATGGTCAATAACTCCGCTGGGGGATTATTCTTTGACAAATTTCACCTGCTGAAACCTGCGGGCTATATGATACTACCACTTGCTGGTACATCCTGCCAAGAGTAAACTCCACGAGGGATGTTAGTACTAAAAGTTTCGTCTCTTAAGAGGATTTTATTGAAAACCAAGCGTTTTCAAACTCTTAGAGGAACACTCTGCCTTGAACCACCCTTCACATCGTCTGCAAGGTACTGGAGGATTGGCACTTGTTATTGACCTGGAGTATTCACTGCCTTAATAACCGTTATCAACACAGAAGAAATCCTCTTCGACCACCGTTGCCGTCACGAAACCCGGTGGGAACTCTTGAATTGAAGAATCGACTTAATAAGATACAACAGTATCAAGTCATAGCAAATATCTACTCGTGGTTACGATCATGCTGTTTGGATCGATCGTGCTCATTACCTGCAACAGAAAAAGAATATGCACATCCCCCAGGATATTGCGTGGTCTTTTGAGTCCACCATGTCCAACAAGCAAAGTAATTTCAATTGTCTTTGTGCATGTTTTTTTTTTTTTTTTTTGCAAGGCCAAGATATCTTCAAATTAATGTTTTATTATCAAAAATCAGACGTTTTTGCAAACAAAACAGTAAAATAAAAATAAAAGCTCGTGACTGAATATTCAATTTTATTGATGAAATGCCAAAATTGGCGGATTTACAATCAGAAGCAAACCCCTGAAAGAGGCGATTGCCATAAAATTGAGAAAAGAAATCTATCCTAATGATAATGCGGAAATTGGATTCCAACTGATTTCTGATTCTGTTATAGCCAGTATGTATTCCAACTCTCCTAATTATCTTCACCTTCGGAAGCTCGTGGTCGGGCCAATTCCTCCTTTGGAATTTCGCCAGTTTGCTGAAGAGTAGAAAACGTACAGATTAATTCAGACTGCAGTCATTCGCTTTAATCCCTCTTTTGCGTGGATCGCCTTTTCAGGTTTTCAATCCACCGGGATACCCTTTTTTGCCTAAGTTGCCCTTTCGGGTTTTCAACTTACCGGGTGTACAATTTTTTCATTATATCCCTAATTTTTGCCCGAACCTTTATTCTGTTTTTGGTTCGCCGGGATGCCCTTTTTTGCCTGGATTCCTTTTTTTCTTTTATCCAGCGGGTCTCTTTATACGAAGTACTTTTTAACTGCATCTGAATTAACAGGGGATGAAAAGTCTTCACCATCCATGGTTGTCAGTAATAAGGCTCCACCTGAGAAAACCTTTTTAACCACGAATGGACCTTCATAGTTAGGAGTCCATTTGCCCCTGTGATCTGTATTCGGAGGAAGTATTCTCTTGATTACCACATCTCCTACCTTGTAGACTTGAGGTCGAACTTTTTGATCGAATGCCCTCTTCATTCTGCGCTGATATAGCTGGCCATGACATACTGCTGCTAGTCGCTTCTCCTCAATAAGGCTCAGCTGATCAAATCTGGCTCGTACCCATTCAGCTTCATCTAGCTTAATGTCCATCAATACTCAGAGAGAAGGAATCTCAACTTCTATCGGTAGAACTGCCTCCATACCATATACAAGCGAGTATGGTGTTGCCCCAGTGGACGTGCGGACTGATGTTCGATAACCATGCAAAGCCAGTGGTAATATCTCATGCCAATCTTTGTACGTGACAACCATCTTCTGCACAATCTTCTTGATATTTTTGTTGGCCGCTTCGACCGCGCCGTTCATCTTCGGGCGGTACGGAGAAGAATTGTGATGCTCGATTTTGAAGTCCCGGCATAGTTCAGCCATCATCTTGTTGTTCAAATTAGAACCATTATCAGTAATGATTCTTTCGGGAACTCCATATCGACAAATGATATCTCGCTTCAAGAAACGAGCCATCACTTGCTTGGTGACATTGGCATAAGACGCTGCTTTAACTCATTTAGTAAAGTAATCAATGGCGACCAAGATGAAACGATGGCCGTTTGAAGCAGTAGGCTTAATTTTTCCGATCATGTCAATGCCCCACATCGCAAATGGCCACGGAGAAGACATGATACTCAACGGATTAGGAGGAACGTGCACTTTATCTGCATAGATCTGGCATTTGTGACACTTGCGTGCATACTTGCAGCAATCTGACTCCATTGTCAACCAATAATACCCCAATCTCAACAATTTCTTAGCCATCGCATGTCCTCCGGCATGGGTACCGAAAGAGCCTTCGTGCACTTCAATCATCAACAAGTCTGCTTCGTGTCTATCCACGCATCTGAGCAGGACCGTGTCAAAATTCCTTTTATACAGCACGCCATCTTTGTTCAAGAAGAAACTACCAGCTAGCCTTCTTAATGTCTTTTTGTCATTGGAAGATGCCCCAGGCGGGTATTCTTGATTTTTCAAGAAGCATTTGATGTCATGGTACCAAGGCTTATCGTCAGACACTGCATCAACCTCAAACACAAAAGCAGGCCTATCAAGATGAGATACATCAATCCTGGGCACAAAGTTCCAACCATGCACTTTGATCATCGAGGATATAGTGGCCAAGGCGTCTGCAAACTTATTCTCATCTCGGGGAACATGGTACAACTTGACAGTTGTAAAGAATGTCAGCAATCTCCTCGTATAATCTCTATACGGAATCAAATTCTGCTGATGTGTGTGCCAAGTTCCCTTTACTTGATTGATTACCAGTGCTGAATCACCAAAGATATCGAGGGTCTTGATTCGTAAATCAATAGCTTCCTCAATACCTAGTATGCAAGCTTCATACTCTGCTTCATTGTTGGTACACCCGAAAGTTACTCGGGCAGTGAAGGGCATGTGAACACCTTCTGGCGTAATGAGGACTGCACCAACTCTGCACCCATTCATATTAACTGCCCCATCAAACATCAAACTCCATTTGGATTCAGGGTCAGGCCCCTCCTCCAGAAGTGGTTCCTCGCAGTCTTTCGCTTTGAGAAACATGATGTCCTCATCAGGGAAATCAAATCTCATGGGCTGGTAATCATCAAGAGGCTGTTGTGCAAGATAATCTGACAGTATACTTCCTTTGATTGCTTTTTGCGAAGTAAATTGAATATCATACTCTGTTAGTACCATCTGCCACCTTGCAACTCTGCCTGTAAGTGCTGGTTTCTCAAAAATGTACTTGACCGGATCCAATTTTGAGATCAACAGGGTTGTATGTGTAAGCATGTATTGTCTCAATCGCTTGGCGGCCCATGCGAGTGCACAACTTGTCTTCTCAAGCATTGAATAACGCGATTCACAATCTGTAAACTTCTTGCTCAGGTAGTAGATAGCATGTTCTTTCCTACCTGTCTCGTCGTGTTGACCGAGAACACAACCCATGGATCCTTCGAGCACTGTCAAGTACATAATCAGTGGTCTCCCTTGAACTGGAGGTATCAGAATTGGAGGTTCCTGCAAATATCTTTTTATTTTATCGAAGGCATTTTGACAATCATCATTCCACCTGACCGTTTGATCTTTTCGTAGCATTTTGAATATCGGTTCGCAAGTGGCAGTTAGGTGAGATATGAACCTTGAAATGTAGTTCAACCTCCCTAGAAAGCCACGAACTTCTTTCTCAGTTCTCGGTACAGGCATATCTTGTATAGCTTTCACCTTAGCAGGATCAACCTCTATTCCTTTTTCACTGACGATGAAACCAAGCAATTTTCGGACCGCACGCCGAAAGTACATTTGTTAGGATTCAATCTCAACCTGAATTTCCTTAACCTCTCAAACAACTTCTTCAAGTTGATCAGATGTTCCTCTTCTGTCTTTGATTTAGCAATCATGTCATCCACATAGCACTCGATCTCTTTATGAATTAGATCGTGGAATAACGGCACCATTGCTCTTTGATAAGTTGCCCCTGCGTTTTTCAACCCAAAAGGCATTACTTTGTAACAGAAGGTACCCCACGGGGTAATGAATGTCGTCTTCTCCATGTCTTCTGGTGCCATCTTTATCTGATTGTATCCGGAGAATCCATCCATAAATGAGAACACTGAAAACTGAGCGGTATTATCAACCAGCACATCAATATGAGGGAGTGGGAAGTCATCTTTAGGGCTCGCCCTATTGAGATCTCTGTAATCCACACACATTCTGACTTTGCCATCTTTCTTCGGCACCGGTACTATGTTGGCCACCCAAGAAGGATAGTTGGTTACTGCCAGAAAACCTGCATCCAACTGTTTTTGTACTTCTTCCTTGATCTTCAAAGCCATTTCTGGTTTTGTCCTGTGCAACTTTTGCTTGACCGGTGGACAATCCTCTTTCAACGGTAGTCTATGCACAACTATGTCTGTATCTAAACCTGGCATATCTTGATATGACCAAGCAAAGATGTCAACGTATTCACGTAGCATGACTATCAACTCTTGCTTTACATCAGCCCTCAGACTTGCACCAATCTTGATCTCTTTCTTGTTTTCCTCCGAACCAATATTGATAACCTCGAGAGCTTCCTGATGAGGCTGAATGGTCTTTTCTTCCTGTTTCAACAATCTAGCCAATTCTTCCGGGAGTTCATAGTCTTCATCACTTTCTTCCTCGGCTTGATAGATCGGATTGTCGAAATCATACGTGGGCATAACAGAATCATTTTCAGAGGAATTCACAGAATCAAGTCTGCATGATTGGATTTATGCTTTATTTTAGATTATTTTTGCTTGAAAACAAAAGAAAAGAAAGTGCATTATCATTTTTAATTTTCTTTGTGCAAAAATAAAAATAAAGAACGAATAAAGGAACACAAATTTGTAAACAAAAACGTCCTTTTATTGATATTTGAACATTATATGAGAAAATATGGTGGCCCTACAAATGGATCCTCACACCTTGGGCAGAGTGTGGGATTTCATGCATTATGAAAGACAAGAATTATTACTCTGAATGGTGTACAACATGAACGATTTCTTCACTAGACCAGTTCTGCAATACTTCGCCCGGAGCCAGTGCATATACCCATCTATCCAGATAATCTGAGCTTTCAGCGCCATCTTCTATTGCTGAGCAGGACTGATTAGGGTTGATAATTCCTCCACTGTTGAAACTGATTGGCCCACGGAATCGGGGAACTGGCGTCCGGCCGGCTGGTATCCAATGCCAAACTTATCTTCTTTCACGAACACATCTATAACTTTACCCCAACCTTGGGCATTTCCGCTTTCGACCACTTCTCTGGCCTGCTTGTACGACGCAATTGATGCACTCGGCCCACCTGGCACATTCGACACCACCGCTGCTGAAGTAGATTCTGGTAAGTTATTGATATTCAGGGCTTCAAAAGACTGGCACAGGGTTTCATGAATTTCTCCATCCATTTCCACATATTTGAAAGTGGATAGATGACTCACGAATATATCTTCCTCGCCGCAAACAGTAACCACTTGACCCTCGAACACGTACTTGAGTTTCTGATGAAGTGTTGAGGTAACTGCGCCCGCTGCATGAATCCACGGTCGGCCCAACAAACAGCTGTAAGCAGGCTGAATGTCCATAACATGAAAGATCGTCTTGAATATTTGTGGACCAACCTGTATGGGTAGTTCTACCTCTCCAAACACCGATCTTTGGGATCCGTCAAAAGCTCTCACAATCAGATCGCTGGGTCTCAGAACCAATCCATCTACTTCAATTTTCATCAGGGCCTTTTTGGGTAACACATTCAAGGAAGAACCTGTATCGACCAGCACATGCGACAAAACAGCTCCTTTGCATTCAAGTGTGATGTGCAGCACCTTGTTGTGATTACGTCCATCTGGAGTCAAATCCCTATTCGTAAACCCCAACCCGTGGCTCATATTCACGTTAGAAATTACCCCCTCCAACTGATTCACTATAATCTCTTGGGGAACATATGCCATATTCAGGACCTTCAACAAAGCAGCCCGGTGTGCATCTGAACTCATTAGCAGGGATAATATCGAAATTTTAGAGGGTGTCTGATTAAGCTGGTCAATGATCTTGTAATAACTCTTTTTGATGACCCTCATAAATTCCTCGACATCATTATCAAAATTGACTTTAGGGTCCTCTTCCTGAGCTGGCACCTTGTCATCAACAACCTGTTTTCCTTTCGCTCTTGCAGCGGCTTCAGCTTCTTTATCACTCCTTAGAGTCTGGGGAGCAAATAGTCGACCACTCCTGGTGAAACCACTTGGTCCACTGACATTCTCAACACTTGTACCAACAGCACCCTCAGCTTTCTGTTGACTTCCTCCTTGATGAGTATCAGTTCCATATTGCCATGGAACTGCCCTATTAGACACATAAGCAGCCGATTCAGGAACTATAATCGTAACTGGTCTCGGCCTCTCGGGCACGATGATAGCAACAGGCTCCTCAACAGGCACCTGTATCTCAATTGGATTATAGTAAATAGTAACGGCAGAAACATCTTTTTCTCTCTCTATCTTATCAAACTGAAGTCTTCCTTCATCTATAAGATCCTGCAGTCCAACTTTCAACTTACTGCAGCCATTAATCTGTCTTGAACAATCTTCACAACCAGAGCCACATCCAGGAAACACTTTTCCTTTTAACAAACGCTCTTTTACAATCAACAGCGGAGTCTTTACCAAATTCACATCAGTAATCAGATTCAGTTTCTCACCATCAGAAATAACATTCATACTTGCACCTCCATGATGGGGCATTGGATTATCATGAACATTTGGCGGCTTAGAGAAATTAATAGCTTTTGCGTCAATCAGGTCTTGAACCTTATGGTGAAAAGCCCAGCACTTCTCTATCGAGTGACCTTGCGCGCCAGAATGAAATTCACATCTAGCGTTGGCATCGTAACCCTGAGGCAATTTTCCGGAGTCTAGCGGTCTCATAGTCCGTAGTTCAACTAACTTCTCTTTGAGCAGTTGTGGTAACAAAGCAGTATATGACATAGGCAAAGGATCAAACTTACGGTCCCTTGGTCTGTTATTCTGAAATCGGGGTCTACCTTGCTGATCTGGAGCTTGCTGTCCAGTTGGAACCGGAATGGTTACAGCATCCACCTGATGATAGGACTGATTCCTACCTCTGCCCCCTCCTCTATGCACAGCACTGGACTCTCCTTCTCTTTTCCTTGATCCGTTGGCAAAGGGTTTCCTCGAACTCGAAGCACCAGTCCCACCGACGTCTTGAATCTTACCTAATTTTAGCAGACTCTCTATTCGTTCCCCAGCAACAACAATATCAGCAAACCCTGTGGAAGGACACGCAGCCAATCTATCCAAATACGACCCTTGGAGTGTGCTCATGAACATATCAACCATCTCACGATCACCCAAAGGTGGTTGAACTCGTGCAGCCAACTCCCTCCATCTTTGCGCATATTGCTTAAAGCCTTCCTTAGGATCCTGAGTCATACTCTGCAGCTGAGTACGATTAGGCGCCATATCCAAATTATATTGATACTGCTTCAGAAACGCAGTGCACAAATCTTTCCAGCTCTTGATATGAACCCTGTCCAACTTAACATACCATTCCAGGGAGGCGCCTGACAGGCTATCCTGGAAAAAATACATCCAGAGCTTCTGGTCATCAGTATAAGCGGCAACTTTGCGATTGTAAGCTTACAAATGTGTTTTGGGACAGGTACTGCCATTGTACTTATCCAAAGCAGGAAGCTTGAACTTAGGAGGGATTCGCACACCCTGCACGAGACCCATGTCTTCTACATCGATTCCCAGAGGATTTTGGCTCTCAATAGCCTTGAGTCTTTCATCTTACCCTTCGTACTTCCGGTCGTCATTATAGAAACCCATGTCATTGTTGAATGCAGTGAACTGGTCATCTTGACCATCCTCATTGTTATCAAATCCCAGATGTACCCCACCAGCAGGGATTATGCCGACAGGAGGAGTGCGCACAGTGCGATTTGGGATTTCAGTTTCCAGCCTCTGGATAGTGGTTCTCATAGCTTCTTGTCCAATCCTCATGTTTTCTTGACCAGTCCTCAGTTCCTGCTGCCCTTGAGCAATCCCCTGCATATGGTTCATGAACTGTTCCATCCTTCCCCTCAAATCAGCTAACTCCGTCTGAACTTGCTCCATCACTCTTGCTTGATTGCGTCGGGTAGAATATCGGTGAACTGGGGTATCAGCTATCGTGCCTGAAAACCAAATAAAGGTTAGCAGGCGCCTGCAAAAGGAAAACCTGCGATGCAAAAATGATATGCAAATGCAAATGCAAAGTTATGTTTGTCATTTCAAGACACTTTTCATATCCTGATTCCAATCGTAACCATGAATTCCTGAAGACCAGGAGTCATGATTACTGAGTTTTACCATGAAGAGATATTCATATACATCGATCTCAAATATCTGAAGACCAGAAATAGTGACTTTGTAGTGTGCCAGTGTGCAGATATCACATCACATATATCTGAAGATCAGAAATTGTGAACAACAATAGCTCCTTTCATACAAATTCCCGAAAACTTCTCAAGCACGTTTTTCGTAGTTTCAGCAACAAAATAAGAAACAAGCAGTCAAATGGATCCATCAACAATTCTGATGGTAACCATTGCAAATTACAAAGAAACGGCAAATAACACTAATCCGACAGCTCTACATCCTTCAGCTTCTGGCTGGAGTACTTAATCTCTTCAAACAGGATGCGGGTACGTTGATGATGCGGCTTTTCAATCAGCTCTTTGATTACTACGTCCCTTTTTTCCAAGGCATCCTCTAATGACCCCACGTGCATCAGCAAGGCTTCATCTTCATTGGCTCCTTTGCGCCTCTTGATTCCAACTTGAATTTTAACCAGTTTCAGCTCTGCTGTGACATCTTCAAGTTCCTTGTTGGCGATTTTCAGCCTGCCTTCAGCATTTCTTACTTGTTCTTGACTTTTGCCAAGATCTTCTCGATACTTTCTTCTTTCCACGTGTGCTTTCTTCAGCTCTTCATCTTTATCTTTTAACTGGACCTGTAATTCAGAGTTCTCAATCCTGACTTCATCCCAAGCTTGACGGAGTTTAGCTAACGAATCCTTGCTTCGGGCTAGCGCCTGCTTTGTAGCCTTATGAGCCTGACTAGTATCATCTGCTCCCAAAGTAAGCTTCCGGAAGTATCGAGCTCTCTCATCAAAATCTTCTTCTTTGTTCGCCAGGGTTTTTTCTGCTTTCAACGCTCTCTTTTCCAACTCTTTGTTGTCAGCTAGAGCTTTCTGAAGACATCTGCTCATTCCAGAGTTCTCTATCTGCAATTCCCTGACCATTTTCTTCAATTTCTCGTACTCTTCGGTCGGTACCATGGAATGTTGATCTGGACATAAGAGAACTTCTCTAGAAAAGGGTAGCAACAGCTTTTTGACCTTCATCTCAATCCAAGCATCATAGGCAGGGTATGATCTACAGTCTCCTTTGCCGAAAGTCAACTTTCCCTCTCTTTGCCTAAATTTCCAAGCATTTATTACTTCCGGCACTCTTTCATTCTTGGTCCCTACGAAGAACAGAGAAGCACTAATCTCTTCATCAGCAGGAGGATGTCTCGAGGCATAACCAAATTGTCTAACTGCCAACACTGGGTTGTAATTAATCCCACCTCTTCTTCCAAGTAGAGGCACATTCGGAAAACTTCCACATTTGACAGTAAGCTCTATCGTCTGTAATTTGGGATCAAACCAAATGATATTATTGGCAGTCAAACCTATCAGTCTCTTGGACCACTTCATTGTCTCAGCAGTTTCTACAAACGCACCAGTCCGGGGTAAATGTTTGAAGAGCCAATGACATAACAATTGGGTACAGCAACTAACCAAACTCCCTCTTGCCTTCTCATTTTTGTAGTGTACGGAGCAATAAAAATCCCCTAGCAGGGTAGGAATCAGATTCTTCGAAACAAACACTTTCATCGCTTGCATATCAACAAAGTCAGGTTGACCGGGGAAAAGCACCAAACCATAGACGCAAAGAGCTAACACGGCGTTGTAAGTAGTCCAATTGTTAGCCTTGGCAGCTTCCTGAGCCTGTTGAAAAAGAAACTCCAAATGAAATCCCTCATCTTCTTTGAGTCTGCTTAGGCCACTTTTCACAACAAACAGATCCAGATGTAGAACAGCAGTAATTACTTCAGGGGCAAGAGCACCTTCGGAAAAATACGGTATAGCAGACGTGATTGGAATTCCCAAAATAAATGAGAATTCCTCCAGAGTGGGCATCAGAATGTAGTCAGGGAATAGGAAACATCTCATTGATGGCTCATAGAACTGTAAGAAAGTATGCAACCCATCCTTCTCGTACTTTGTGAATGCACAGACCATCTTAATCAGCTCTCCATATTCCTTCCGAAAAGTGCTGAGAACATCAGAACCAGCCATACCTATCATCTTGTTCAATAAATCCAGCTTAGGATCAGGGAATTTGTATGACACATTATTCTTCCTTTTAACCTCAACTTCTTGGCAACTCATGATTGGAATCAGACAATATGGTAAGTACCTGAAAATGACAAACATAACCTGTTATGATATGATTATGCAAAATGCAAAAGGCATGTGATCAGGTATCCGGGTGTCTGTGTCTGTGTTGAACTGTGTGCACTGTGTCTCTGCACTGAATCTGGCAATATATATCTGAGATGAATACTCAAACCACTGTCATAGGATACACTGTCTGTAATAATCATAGAATCACAAGTAAGGTATGTAGGAGGCTGGGTTACCTGCAAACCTGTAAACAACCCACCCATACTCACATGTGGTTCCTAGAAAATAAGGCTTGTCAGCTTCGGAGGTTTGAGAAGCGATAGCACATTCAGCCCGTAGGATACAATGCTATGCCAATCAAAGAGGTCGTCCACTGACTCACCTTAGAAAATAAAGGTCATCCTATGCAAGTACCAAAGTGGGCCCTCGGGTGCGAGTGGGTTTGCCACAGAATGTGGTCTGCCACTGTCACCACTAAAGAGGGATATTTCCACTAAGGTCCTCATGATCGGTCACTAGAGTCGACAGCTCTCTAGATCGACATCCTGGAATACGCAAGATGCGCACGCCATGATGGGTCCCAAGATAGCCTCGTCTAGCTGTGAATTTCGTGATTACCCACGTACACAGATGGCACGTAGGTCCCACTACTCTCCACTCTAAGTCTAAGTGTATACTCGAGCCTGTGTACTGAGCTCATCTCTCAGAAATCCCATCCCGCCAAACAGACAGAACAGTGCAACACAGTATAATATATGAAATGTAAATGCTAACATGCTGTAAATATGGTACAAGTAATAAAATACAGTAAACAGCAAATACAAGATAACAGTAAACACCCAATGAAAGAAAAGCAAACAAGCGCTAGGATTGACTCGCTTAGGATGGACCAGCAATAGGTCAACCTGTCCCCAGCAAAGTCGCCAGCTGTCGCTCCCGGGATTTTCATCCAAGTACAAACGCGAAAGTGGCACCGAAACAGAGTCGCCAGCAATGTCTATTTATCCCAAGAGAGGGAAAGGAAACACTGCGTAAACCTGAGAGAAAGGATAGAGCATAGTCTTGCGACCAAGAGAAAGGGTAAGGGAGTCGGTTACGTGAGAGGAAGGTATTAGCACCCCCTCACGTCCATCGTACCCGATGGGATCCACGCTTGCTGCTTCAATCAAAGGGTGTAAGGAAAGAATACTGGAAAAGGGATTGGAAAAGGAATGGAAAGAGAAAGAGAAACAAATATAGGGAAAATAAAAGAAGTGCTCGCATGGGCCCTACCCCACTGCCTACGTATCTCATCGGGAACATGAGAATCAGAGCGACGTAGTTCCCCTCACCTAAGGGAAAGTTTTTGTGTTTTTTAGTGGAATACATCAACGTTCGCGTCCTAGCAGTTTAGGTGTTGCAGCTCGCTGTAGGGAGACTTAGGCATTACCTGTTTGCGGTAGAACGGAAATGACGTATCCTTAAGGAATGATTGAAGGAGATGAGGAGAGAAATCCCGGAGGAAAGACGTTATTGTTTGTTTTTGTCTTTTAAGAGTTTTTTTCATTTGTTTGCGTATGATAGTGTATCCAAATCTTAGTCATTGGAATGTATACATCCTCACATTCCAAGATGGAATGAGTAAGAAAGTACACTAAGGGTGAAGAAGACCCTCACACTTAGTTCCAATTATTAAGGTTCAAACACACTAGCATACTTGTGTTTATTAAGTGTTTTGGTTGATTATGAAATGAAGAAATGTTTTTTATTTGTACCTTCAACAAATATTGCATTTAAGTCCCTCATACAAGATCAAATGTCTAACACATTGACCCAAGATGGGCTATATGCTACACATTCTAAGATTATAAGAGAAGACCCCTTATAATCTCTTCTTTATATGAAAGGCCTAAATGCAATAAATGCCTACCTTTATTAGATGTTTTGTATTTTCTTTGAGATGAGAAGAGAGACTCAAGAGAGGAGAAAAGGTAAAAATCTATATGAACTAAGACTCAATCCTAATTGAAGATTAAAGGGAGTGATCCTAATGGTTTGTGAGGTTTCAAAATCTAAAGTCTAAAGAAAGAATGAATTAAACAATTCACTTCTAAGTTAGAAGATGAATTGTAATTCAAAAGGGAAAGTAATGAGTTATTAAAAGAAAGCACATAAGTGCTTAACAATCACAAAATGGAATTGTAGAAGATGAAGGGAAAGAAGTTTGAATGTGGATTCCTTATCCACACTCAATTGAACTTACCAAAGCCCCTACATGGTTAGTAAACATATGTAAGAAGTATAAGAAGTAAAAGAACATTTAATGCACCATAAAAACTCAAAAGAATTAGATGAGAAATCAAATCCTATTGGTCACAACCAGAATGTGCATCATATGGAAAACAAATGATTATTATCATGCAAGTCCAAGTGGATAGGCAACAAACATCATCCATGGCATTAGAACATGCTACCATAAGAAAAGGAAGAATGAAAGATGCAAAGAAATGAAAAAGCATGCATAAATGGAACATGTAATCCAAGGATCAGAATTGAAATGAAATGAAAAATGATTCACAAACATCTCACAAGTGTTCATGCATGACACATCAAGACATTTAAGAAGTGATAGAAGAAGTAGAATTGAAATGGAAGTTCAAAAAGGGAAAGTGCAAACACAACATGTTAAAGGTACACAAGGTTCAAATGATAATCAACATGCAAAGATGACATATAATATGTATCAATGACCTATTATGTCACATGAATGGTTCACCAAATATGCAAATGATCATGCAAGTATGTACAAAAGAAAACATTGTAAACATGCACACATATTAAGATGATATGACATGTTATTATGCTTCAAAGGTAATGCATTAAACAAAAATTAGATGGACTTATGAAAATTAATCAAACATGGTTTAAAGATACACAAATCAGAAGTGAATCATATACCAAAATAACATGCAAGAAATCAAGGCAAAAATGCTTTACACAATGCACTTAAGTCAAGTATACACATCATACAAAGTAACACAAAAATGAACACCAAACATGCCATAAACTGACCTAAAAAAATCAAATAAAAATCACTCAACATACCTCAAGATGCTAATGACTCAATGCAAAAAGAAGAGCATCAAAACAATTTTTAATGATCAAGAACAAAAATGCACAAATTTATGTATCACATTAAGAATGCACACCAAAGAAAATCAAAGAAAATTGTGGAACAGGGGCAAAAATGTCATAAAATCAGAAACTAAAATCACCAAAAATTTTATAAATGTTTTAATGATGTTCATAAATTTTTATGGAATTTTATAATGCCATTTGGTATTTTTAAAAATTAAAAAGCAAACGTGTAGAAAAAATGAAAATAAAAATGAAATGCAATATGAATGGGGGTGCATGCATAGTAATTATTCAGTTCAAATTAATTGGGCTTTTAAAAGAGGGGTGCGGATATCAGTTTGGTCCAAGGTCCAAGTCTGCGCAAAACACACTAGTAACCATGCACTTCAGTCAACAAAAATTGACTCATTAACAGCCATTAGATCAAGTCAAGGTCAAGATTCAGTCAAAGTAATTGGAATCAACACACATGCGTAAAGGACCACACAACACACCATGCACCACACCACATAACGTTTAAATGAAATCAGAAAAGATGCACATGACATGCACATGCGTTTTAATGCATTGTCATGCTCCTAGCCACACGATCATGCAAAATGAACGGACACGATTAAAACATACATAAACCCTAGTCATAACAGTCACCGGCCGGAGGGAACCTCCGGTTACCTTCTCCGACCAACAGCCACCACCTGCAACTCTCACCTTTCACCAAAACACACAATCCGCATACCAAAATGAAGAGGAAACTATGGAGATCACGAATTCAACATTATTTTTCACATACCACACATACACATAGAGAACAGAGAAGATTAAAGCAAGCCCTAGGTTTTGCAACTAAGCCTTTAGGAGGCCTATCAACTAGCCGGAGTAAGACATGCTCATAATGAGCTCATATTAACAAAAACAAATCAAAATTAAGGAGAATCGAATGGAAAAAGGTTGAGTGATAAAACCTGAAAGTATGGAGAAATTGGAGATGCTGAGAAAACCAGAGATTCTTGCTTCCTCTTTGAGCTTCACTTGGCCAAATAAAGGCTTTCAAACTCTGAAGAATGATGATGGAGATGGATTTGCAGTGTGCTTACTTCAACAATCCAAAGCTGCTTCAAGTTCAGAGATGATTGAAGATGAAACTTGAAGGTGGAATTAGAAGAGAATGATGAACTCGTGCAATGGAGAGGGATTTGATGAAAAAAAGTGGGAGAATCAGAGAGAAATTTAGAGAGTGTTTGGGAGTGAAATGAGAAGAATTGAGTTGGAAATGAAATTGCAGTGTGAGTTTTCTATTTATAGTGAGCTTTAATCATGGTTTAGTGAGTTGAGTTAAATGAGTTAGCATGGTTAAACTGAGTGCACCCTAACTAACTGAGTCAAGTTAGTTAGGGGCGAGTCATTGGTGGTGATGTTATGGTGATGACCCATGGTGTGTTATGGTGGAGCAGCAAGAGAAATGAATGGCAAAGGCTGTTGCATTAGAAACTTGCTCAACAAGCTTGTTTTTTCTATTTCCATGCAAAGCACGTGCTATTGTGCATAGTGTAGATGAGATGTGCTTGGTTAAAAGAGGAAAACTGAGGTGATGAAGTGTTTGTTGTGTGTGTGAACCAAACTGCAAATTCTGATGTGAAACATGATGAGATCAGTTGGTGTTTGAAGATGAAATTCTCCATGCATTGTGAATGGTTTGATGAGCTTTTGGAAACATTGGAAAGAGGAGATGTAATAGAGCATGTTTGGTATGAGAAATGATTTGAAATGATGCTTGGAAAAGGTTGGAAAATGACTCACAACACAAAGGTTTGGGAACTGTATAATGGCGTGGCAAGGAGGTTGGTTGGCAAGGCAAACATGGCATGGCATTTCAGCAGGATCATAGCACATTGGACTCAACATAACTTCTAGACTTTTGATCAAATGAAAAAATCATGAACACCAATTTTGAAGGTCTCACATAGAGGAACAACTTTCATGTTGAAAGATTTTTCATTTGAGGCTTCTAACCATGAGTAATTGATCAATACATTTGGCCCACCACATGCTTGTGAAAATGACACGCGCGTGACCTGAAAGTTCTTGGTCACGACCTGGTTTTTGCCCTACTTTCCTCCAACTTTGATCAATCATATCTCCCTCAATTTTTATCCAATGGAGATGTTCCACATATGGATGTGAAGCTTAAAACAAGATCTTTTGTTGTGGCTGAGTGGAATTTTCATTTGGTGCTTCAATTTTAAATGGCCTTGGTTCAAAATCTGATGCAAAATGGTCCAAAATTACTATTTTTGGAAACCCTACTTCTTCCAAAAATGGCAACTTTCCACATCTTGATTTTTTCATGATTCCTTTGGAGTTTCTTGACCAAATTTTGTACATTGGACACATATAACATGGATTTCATGAATTTGGCCCTTAAAAAGTCAAGAGTTGACTTTTTCCACTGATTATTTGACTTGACCCCAATTTCTCTGATTTTTTACCTTTCTTCCAATTGAACCACTTCTAAAACCAATTGAAAGGTAATTTTCCACATACATACACTTAAGAACATGTAGAATACCATGACATCAAGCTTTGTCCAAAAAATCAAAGATTCCCTGATTTTATTGGAAACCCTAGTTTTGGTGCCCACCTCCTAGGAGAAAAATGTGCAGTCTTCAATTTCAAATTCCTCAGAGTATGTTGTGTATCCTCTTAAAGGATGATGAGATATGCCACTTGAGATTGATTTTGGATCAATAAGCTATCTCTTTTGAGGGTTTTCCTTCAGTTTTTGAACCTCTTGCATGTTGAAGTATGTATTGCTTCAATCTCCCATTGGATCTCACTTCCTTGAGATTGTGGATGATCAATTGAGATGGTATGAGACATGAGAGACTCTTGGCTTGCCTTGAGGCAACTTGATTGACCTTTTTGTGCTTTGAATGATCCCTTGATTGTCCACCTTCCACCTGATCACATGCCTTGATGGTAAGAAGGATGCTATGCTTCATTTTTCTATGTTAAATGCAATGCAATTATGAGATGGATATGATATGATATATGATAATGCCATGCTATGATGTACAAAGGGAGAGAGCAAATTTTGGGGTATTACAGCTGCCCCTATTCAAACACTGTAGACCTGAATGCCTGAAAGCGATTGCTTTCAGACTTTCAAGGTATATAGTGATTGAATACCAAATATAACCAAAAATTTACTCTAGATGATGAAGAAAAAAAGGGATATAAACCCAACAGGGCTGCTGGATTGAATCTTCAAATGAACGTTGTCGGAGAGCTCTGTCTTTTGAACGATGCCAGGCGACTACTGGCTTGCCATACCGTCGATGGACTTTCAACAATGTCTTTTTGGACGACGCCAGACGACTACTGGCTTGCCATACTGTCGATGGACTTTCAACAATGTCTTTTTGAACGACGCCAGACGACTACTGGCTTGCCATACTGTCGATAGACTTTAGCTGCTCTGCCAATCTATCGTTGGACTTCTGCCAAACCGTCGTTGGACTTTCACCAATTTTTGCTGGATTTCTGCCAATCTGTCGTTGGACTTCTGCCAAACCGTCGTTGGACTTTCACCAATTTGTGCTGGATTTCTGCCAATCTGTCGTTGGACTTAAAAGATTACCAAACCGGCGTTTGGGATCTCAAACTTGCCATCTTCAGATGGACTTTTGCAGCTTTTACCAAACTGTCGTTGGATTTCAGTGCTTACTAAACCGGCTTTGGAAGCTTTGCCAAACTGTCGTTGGACTTCGGCGCTTACCAAACTGTCGTTGGAAGCTTTGCCAAACTGTCGTTGGACTTTGGGGCTTACCAAACTGTCGTAGGAAGCTTTGCCAAACTGTCGTTGGACTTCGGTGCTTACCAAACTGTCGTTGGAAGCTTAAAATTGCCAAATGATCACTCCACCTGCTGGAATAACATGAACAAACTGTACGCATGCCAAAAATAAATTGGACTTTGGATTGTAAATGAACACTGCTGAGAATTACACCACTTGCTGGTAATGTCATATGCTGACACTTTGCTGAAGAAGAGATTCTGTCGATCTCTTTGGACCTTGCTGGGGAAATTACTGCGACTCGGCTGGGGAGTATAGCAGACAAGATTCAATGCTGAACTCTGTGGGGGTACTATTACCAGAGATACGACCTTGCTGAGAATTAGGGCTACTCTGCCGAGGATATGCGAATCCTGGTTAGAACAATCCGTTGCAACATGCTGAGAAAGAATCCCCAGAAATTTGTTAGGGAAACCCAAAGCAATTCCTCGGTAATCTGCTGAGGAAGAAGACTGTCGAGCTTAGGATAAATGTCACAATGCCCCATGTCGGGCGAACTTTCTCTTTGACGACTCCGCTGGGGATAATGAGTTTACAACACACTCCGCTAGAGAAGACTGCTTTAAAGCGTCTTATGTTGGGGTTGCCCTTGGAGAGGATTTTACAGAAAACCAAACGTCTTCAAACTCTACTGGGGATAGCAGATCGAAAATATCTTTTGCTGGGGAGATAATATGCCCCATGCATGAGATGGTCAATAACTCCGCTGGGGGATTATTCTTTGACAAATTTCACCTGCTGAAACCTGCGGGCTATATGATACTACCACTTGCTGGTACATCCTGCCAAGAGTAAACTCCACGAGGGATGTTAGTACTAAAAGTTTCGTCTCTTAAGAGGATTTTATAGAAAACCAAGCATTTTCAAACTCTTAGACGAACACTCTGCCTTGAACCACCCTTCACATCGTCTGCAAGGTACTGGAGGATTGGCACTTGTTATTGACCTGGAGTATTCACTGCCTTAATAACCGTTATCAACACAGAAGAAATCCTCTTCGACCACCGTTGCCGTCACGAAACCCGGTGGGAACTCTTGAATTGAAGAATCGACTTAATAAGATACAACAGTATCAAGTCATAGCAAATATCTGCTCGTGGTTACGATCATGCTGTTTGGATCGATCGTGCTCATTACCTGCAACAGAAAAAGAATATGCACATGCCCCAGGATATTGCGTGGTCTTTTGAGTCCACCATGTCCAACAAGCAAAGTAATTTCAATTGTCTTTGTGCATGTTTTTTTTTTTTTTTTGCAAGGCCAAGATATCTTCAAATTAATGTTTTATTATCAAAAATCGGACGTTTTTGCAAACAAAACAGTAAAATAAAAATAAAAGCTCGTGACTGAATATTCAATTTTATTGATGAAATGCCAAAATTGGCGGATTTACAATCAGAAGCAAACCCCTGAAAGAGGCGATTGCCATAAAATTGAGAAAAGAAATCTATCCTAATGATAATGCGGAAATTGGATTCCAACTGATTTCTGATTCTGTTATAGCCAGTATGTATTCCAACTCTCCTAATTATCTTCACCTTCGGAAGCTCGTGGTCGGGCCAATTCCTCCTTTGGAATTTCGCCAGTTTGCTGAAGAGTAGAAAACGTACAGATTAATTCAGACTGCAGTCATTCGCTTTAATCCCTCTTTTGCGTGGATCGCCTTTTCAGGTTTTCAATCCACCGGGATACCCTTTTTTGCCTAAGTTGCCCTTTCGGGTTTTCAACTTACCGGGTGTACAATTTTTTCATTATATCCCTAATTTTTGCCCGAACCTTTATTCTGTTTTTGGTTCGCCGGGATGCCCTTTTTTGCCTGGATTCCTTTTTTTCTTTTATCCAGCGGGTCTCTTTATACGAAGTACTTTTTAACTGCATCTGAATTAACAGGGGATGAAAAGTCTTCACCATCCATGGTTGTCAGTAATAAGGCTCCACCTGAGAAAACCTTTTTAACCACGAATGGACCTTCATAGTTAGGAGTCCATTTGCCCCTGTGATCTGTATTCGGAGGAAGTATTCTCTTGATTACCACATCTCCTACCTTGTAGACTTGAGGTCGAACTTTTTGATCGAATGCCCTCTTCATTCTGCGCTGATATAGCTGGCCATGACATACTGCTGCTAGTCGCTTCTCCTCAATAAGGCTCAGCTGATCAAATCTGGCTCGTACCCATTCAGCTTCATCTAGCTTAATGTCCATCAATACTCAGAGAGAAGGAATCTCAACTTCTATCGGTAGAACTGCCTCCATACCATATACAAGCGAGTATGGTGTTGCCCCAGTGGACGTGCGGACTGATGTTCGATACCCATGCAAAGCCAGTGGTAATATCTCATGCCAATCTTTGTACGTGACAACCATCTTCTGCACAATCTTCTTGATATTTTTGTTGGCCGCTTCGACCGCGCCGTTCATCTTCGGGCGGTACGGAGAAGAATTGTGATGCTCGATTTTGAAGTCCCGGCATAGTTCAGCCATCATCTTGTTGTTCAAATTAGAACCATTATCAGTAATGATTCTTTCGGGAACTCCATATCGACAAATGATATCTCGCTTCAAGAAACGAGCCATCACTTGCTTGGTGACATTGGCATAAGACGCTGCTTTAACTCATTTAGTAAAGTAATCAATGGCGACCAAGATGAAACGATGGCCGTTTGAAGCAGTAGGCTTAATTTTTCCGATCATGTCAATGCCCCACATCGCAAATGGCCACGGAGAAGACATGATACTCAACGGATTAGGAGGAACGTGCACTTTATCTGCATAGATCTGGCATTTGTGACACTTGCGTGCATACTTGCAGCAATCTGACTCCATTGTCAACCAATAATACCCCAATCTCAACAATTTCTTAGCCATCGCATGTCCTCCGGCATGGGTACCGAAAGAGCCTTCGTGCACTTCAATCATCAACAAGTCTGCTTCGTGTCTATCCACGCATCTGAGCAGGACCGTGTCAAAATTCCTTTTATACAGCACGCCATCTTTGTTCAAGAAGAAACTACCAGCTAGCCTTCTTAATGTCTTCTTGTCATTGGAAGATGCCCCAGGCGGGTATTCTTGATTTTTCAAGAAGCATTTGATGTCATGGTACCAAGGCTTATCGTCAGACACTGCATCAACCTCAAACACAAAAGCAGGCCTATCAAGATGAGATACATCAATCCTGGGCACAAAGTTCCAACCATGCACTTTGATCATCGAGGATATAGTGGCCAAGGCGTCTGCAAACTTATTCTCATCTCGGGGAACATGGTACAACTTGACAGTTGTAAAGAATGTCAGCAATCTCCTCGTATAATCTCTATACGGAATCAAATTCTGCTGATGTGTGTGCCAAGTTCCCTTTACTTGATTGATTACCAGTGCTGAATCACCAAAGATATCGAGGGTCTTGATTCGTAAATCAATAGCTTCCTCAATACCTAGTATGCAAGCTTCATACTCTGCTTCATTGTTGGTACACCCGAAAGTTACTCGGGCAGTGAAGGGCATGTGAACACCTTCTGGCGTAATGAGGACTGCACCAACTCTGCACCCATTCATATTAACTGCCCCATCAAACATCAAACTCCATTTGGATTCAGGGTCAGGCCCCTCCTCCAGAAGTGGTTCCTCGCAGTCTTTCGCTTTGAGAAACATGATGTCCTCATCAGGGAAATCAAATCTCATGGGCTGGTAATCATCAAGAGGCTGTTGTGCAAGATAATCTGACAGTATACTTCCTTTGATTGCTTTTTGCGAAGTAAATTGAATATCATACTCTGTTAGTACCATCTGCCACCTTGCAACTCTGCCTGTAAGTGCTGGTTTCTCAAAAATGTACTTGACCGGATCCAATTTTGAGATCAACAGGGTTGTATGTGTAAGCATGTATTGTCTCAATCGCTTGGCGGCCCATGCGAGTGCACAACTTGTCTTCTCAAGCATTGAATAACGCGATTCACAATCTGTAAACTTCTTGCTCAGGTAGTAGATAGCATGTTCTTTCCTACCTGTCTCGTCGTGTTGACCGAGAACACAACCCATGGATCCTTCGAGCACTGTCAAGTACATAATCAGTGGTCTCCCTTGAACTGGAGGTATCAGAATTGGAGGTTCCTGCAAATATCTTTTTATTTTATCGAAGGCATTTTGACAATCATCATTCCACCTGACCGTTTGATCTTTTCGTAGCATTTTGAATATCGGTTCGCAAGTGGCAGTTAGGTGAGATATGAACCTTGAAATGTAGTTCAACCTCCCTAGAAAGCCACGAACTTCTTTCTCAGTTCTCGGTACAGGCATATCTTGTATAGCTTTCACCTTAGCAGGATCAACCTCTATTCCTTTTTCACTGACGATGAAACCAAGCAATTTTCGGACCGCACGCCGAAAGTACATTTGTTAGGATTCAATCTCAACCTGAATTTCCTTAACCTCTCAAACAACTTCTTCAAGTTAATCAGATGTTCCTCTTCTGTCTTTGATTTAGCAATCATGTCATCCACATAGCACTCGATCTCTTTATGAATTAGATCGTGGAATAACGACACCATTGCTCTTTGATAAGTTGCCCCAGCGTTTTTCAACCCAAAAGGCATTACTTTGTAACAGAAGGTACCCCACGGGGTAATGAATGTCGTCTTCTCCATGTCTTCTGGTGCCATCTTTATCTGATTGTATCCGGAGAATCCATCCATAAATGAGAACACTGAAAACTGAGCGGTATTATCAACCAGCACATCAATATGAGGGAGTGGGAAGTCATCTTTAGGGCTCGCCCTGTTGAGATCTCTGTAATCCACACACATTCTGACTTTGCCATCTTTCTTCGGCACCGGTACTATGTTGGCCACCCAAGAAGGATAGTTGGTTACTGCCAGAAAACCTGCATCCAACTGTTTTTGTACTTCTTCCTTGATCTTCAAAGCCATTTCTGGTTTTGTCCTGTGCAACTTTTGCTTGACCGGTGGACAATCCTCTTTCAACGGTAGTCTATGCACAACTATGTCTGTATCTAAACCTGGCATATCTTGATATGACCAAGCAAAGATGTCAACGTATTCACGTAGCATGACTATCAACTCTTGCTTTACATCAGCCCTCAGACTTGCACCAATCTTGATCTCTTTCTTGTTTTCCTCCGAACCAATATTGATAACCTCGAGAGCTTCCTGATGAGGCTGAATGGTCTTTTCTTCCTGTTTCAACAATCTAGCCAATTCTTCCGGGAGTTCATAGTCTTCATCACTTTCTTCCTCGGCTTGATAGATCGGATTGTCGAAATCATACGTGGGCATAACAGAATCATTTTCAGAGGAATTCACAGAATCAAGTCTGCATGATTGGATTTATGCTTTATTTTAGATTATTTTTGCTTGAAAACAAAAGAAAAGAAAGTGCATTATCATTTTTAATTTTCTTTGTGCAAAAATAAAAATAAAGAACGAATAAAGGAACACAAATTTGTAAACAAAAACGTCCTTTTATTGATATTTGAACATTATATGAGAAAATATGGTGGCCCTACAAATGGATCCTCACACCTTGGGCAGAGTGTGGGATTTCATGCATTATGAAAGACAAGAATTATTACTCTGAATGGTGTACAACATGAACGATTTCTTCACTAGACCAGTTCTGCAATACTTCGCCCGGAGCCAGTGCATATACCCATCTATCCAGATAATCTGAGCTTTCAGCGCCATCTTTTATTGCTGAGCAGGACTGATTGGGGTTGATAATTCCTCCACTGTTGAAACTGATTGGCCCACGGAATCGGGGAACTGGCGTCCGGCCGGCTGGTATCCAATGCCAAACTTATCTTCTTTCACGAACACATCTATAACTTTACCCCAACCTTGGGCATTTCCGCTTTCGACCACTTCTCTGGCCTGCTTGTACGACGCAATTGATGCACTCGGCCCACCTGGCACATTCGACACCACCGCTGCTGAAGTAGATTCTGGTAAGTTATTGATATTCAGGGCTTCAAAAGACTGGCACAGGGTTTCATGAATTTCTCCATCCATTTCCACATATTTGAAAGTGGATAGATGACTCACGAATATATCTTCCTCGCCGCAAACAGTAACCACTTGACCCTCGAACACGTACTTGAGTTTCTGATGAAGTGTTGAGGTAACTGCGCCCGCTGCGTGAATCCACGGTCGGCCCAACAAACAGCTGTAAGCAGGCTGAATGTCCATAACATGAAAGATCGTCTTGAATATTTGTGGACCAACCTGTATGGGTAGTTCTACCTCTCCAAACACCGATCTTTGGGATCCGTCAAAAGCTCTCACAATCAGATCGCTGGGTCTCAGAACCAATCCATCTACTTCAATTTTCATCAGGGCCTTTTTGGGTAACACATTCAAGGAAGAACCTGTATCGACCAGCACATGCGACAAAACAGCTCCTTTGCATTCAAGTGTGATGTGCAGCGCCTTGTTGTGATTACGTCCATCTGGAGTCAAATCCCTATTCGTAAACCCCAACCCATGGCTCACATTCACGTTAGAAATTACCCCCTCCAACTGATTCACTATAATCTCTTGGGGAACATATGCCATATTCAGGACCTTCAACAAAGCAGCCCGGTGTGCATCTGAACTCATTAGCAGGGATAATATCGAAATTTTAGAGGGTGTCTGATTAAGCTGGTCAATGATCTTGTAATAACTCTTTTTGATGACCCTCATAAATTCCTCGACATCATTATCAAAATTGACTTTAGGGTCCTCTTCCTGAGCTGGCACCTTGTCATCAACAACCTGTTTTCCTTTCGCTCTTGCAGCGGCTTCAGCTTCTTTATCACTCCTTAGAGTCTGGGGAGCAAATAGTCGACCACTCCTGGTGAAACCACTTGGTCCACTGACATTCTCAACACTTGTACCAACAGCACCCTCAGCTTTCTGTTGACTTCCTCCTTGATGAGTATCAGTTCCCTATTGCCATGGAACTGCCCTATTAGACACATAAGCAGCCGATTCAGGAACTATAATCGTAACTGGTCTCGGCCTCTCGGGCACGATGATAGCAACAGGCTCCTCAACAGGCACCTGTATCTCAATTGGATTATAGTAAATAGTAACGGCAGAAACATCTTTTTCTCTCTCTATCTTATCAAACTGAAGTCTTCCTTCATCTATAAGATCCTGCAGTCCAACTTTCAACTTACTGCAGCCATTAATCTGTCTTGAACAATCTTCACAACCAGAGCCACATCCAGGAAACACTTTTCCTTTTAACAAACGCTCTTTTACAATCAACAGCGGAGTCTTTACCAAATTCACATCAGTAATCAGATTCAGTTTCTCACCATCAGAAATAACATTCATACTTGCACCTCCATGATGGGGCATTGGATTATCATGAACATTTGGCGGCTTAGAGAAATTAATAGCTTTTGCGTCAATCAGGTCTTGAACCTTATGGTGAAAAGCCCAGCACTTCTCTATCGAGTGACCTTGTGCGCCAGAATGAAATTCACATCTAGCGTTGGCATCGTAACCCTGAGGCAATTTTCCGGAGTCTAGCGGTCTCATAGTCCGTAGTTCAACTAACTTCTCTTTGAGCAGTTGTGGTAACAAAGCAGTATATGACATAGGCAAAGGATCAAACTTACGGTCCCTTGGTCTGTTATTCTGAAATCGGGGTCTACCTTGCTGATCTGGAGCTTGCTGTCCAGTTGGAACCGGAATGGTTACAGCATCCACCTGATGATAGGACTGATTCCTACCTCTGCCCCCTCCTCTATGCACAGCACTGGACTCTCCTTCTCTTTTCCTTGATCCGTTGGCAAAGGGTTTCCTCGAACTCGAAGCACCAGTCCCACCGACGTCTTGAATCTTACCTAATTTTAGCAGACTCTCTATTCGTTCCCCAGCAACAACAATATCAGCAAACCCTGTGGAAGGACACGCAGCCAATCTATCCAAATACGACCCTTGGAGTGTGCTCATGAACATATCAACCATCTCACGATCACCCAAAGGTGGTTGAACTCGTGCAGCCAACTCCCTCCATCTTTGCGCATATTGCTTAAAGCCTTCCTTAGGATCCTGAGTCATACTCTGCAGCTGAGTACGATTAGGCGCCATATCCAAATTATATTGATACTGCTTCAGAAACGCAGCGCACAAATCTTTCCAGCTCTTGATATGAACCCTGTCCAACTTAACATACCATTCCAGGGAGGCGCCTGACAGGCTATCCTGGAAAAAATACATCCAGAGCTTCTGGTCATCAGTATAAGCGGCAACTTTGCGATTGTAAGCTTACAAATGTGTTTTGGGACAGGTACTGCCATTGTACTTATCCAAAGCAGGAAGCTTGAACTTAGGAGGGATTCGCACACCCTGCACGAGACCCATGTCTTCTACATCGATTCCCAGAGGATTTTGGCTCTCAATAGCCTTGAGTCTTTCATCTTACCCTTCGTACTTCCGGTCGTCATTATAGAAACCCATGTCATTGTTGAATGCAGTGAACTGGTCATCTTGACCATCCTCATTGTTATCAAATCCCAGATGTACCCCACCAGCAGGGATTATGCCGACAGGAGGAGTGCGCACAGTGCGATTTGGGATTTCAGTTTCCAGCCTCTGGATAGTGGTTCTCATAGCTTCTTGTCCAATCCTCATGTTTTCTTGACCAGTCCTCAGTTCCTGCTGCCCTTGAGCAATCCCCTGCATATGGTTCATGAACTGTTCCATCCTTCCCCTCAAATCAGCTAACTCCGTCTGAACTTGCTCCATCACTCTTGCTTGATTGCGTCGGGTAGAATATCGGTGAACTGGGGTATCAGCTATCGTGCCTGAAAACCAAATAAAGGTTAGCAGGCGCCTGCAAAAGGAAAACCTGCGATGCAAAAATGATATGCAAATGCAAATGCAAAGTTATGTTTGTCATTTCAAGACACTTTTCATATCCTGATTCCAATCGTAACCATGAATTCCTGAAGACCAGGAGTCATGATTACTGAGTTTTACCATGAAGAGATATTCATATACATCGATCTCAAATATCTGAAGACCAGAAATAGTGACTTTGTAGTGTGCCAGTGTGCAGATATCACATCACATATATCTGAAGATCAGAAATTGTGAACAACAATAGCTCCTTTCATACAAATTCCCGAAAACTTCTCAAGCACGTTTTTCGTAGTTTCAGCAACAAAATAAGAAACAAGCAGTCAAATGGATCCATCAACAATTCTGATGGTAACCATTGCAAATTACAAAGAAACGGCAAATAACACTAATCCGACAGCTCTACATCCTTCAGCTTCTGGCTGGAGTACTTAATCTCTTCAAACAGGATGCGGGTACGTTGATGATGCGGCTTTTCAATCAGCTCTTTGATTACTACGTCCCTTTTTTCCAAGGCATCCTCTAATGACCCCACGTGCATCAGCAAGGCTTCATCTTCATTGGCTCCTTTGCGCCTCTTGATTCCAACTTGAATTTTAACCAGTTTCAGCTCTGCTGTGACATCTTCAAGCTCCTTGTTGGCGATTTTCAGCCTGCCTTCAGCATTTCTTACTTGTTCTTGACTTTTGCCAAGATCTTCTCGATACTTTCTTCTTTCCACGTGTGCTTTCTTCAGCTCTTCATCTTTATCTTTTAACTGGACCTGTAATTCAGAGTTCTCAATCCTGATTTCATCCCAAGCTTGACGGAGTTTAGCTAACGAATCCTTGCTTCGGGCTAGCGCCTGCTTTGTAGCCTTATGAGCCTGACTAGTATCATCTGCTCCCAAAGTAAGCTTCCGGAAGTATCGAGCTCTCTCATCAAAATCTTCTTCTTTGTTCGCCAGGGTTTTTTCTGCTTTCAACGCTCTCTTTTCCAACTCTTTGTTGTCAGCTAGAGCTTTCTGAAGACATCTGCTCATTCCAGAGTTCTCTATCTGCAATTCCCTGACCATTTTCTTCAATTTCTCGTACTCTTCGGTCGGTACCATGGAATGTTGATCTGGACATAAGAGAACTTCTCTAGAAAAGGGTAGCAACAGCTTTTTGACCTTCATCTCAATCCAAGCATCATAGGCAGGGTATGATCTACAGTCTCCTTTGCCGAAAGTCAACTTTCCCTCTCTTTGCCTAAATTTCCAAGCATTTATTACTTCCGGCACTCTTTCATTCTTGGTCCCTACGAAGAACAGAGAAGCACTAATCTCTTCATCAGCAGGAGGATGTCTCGAGGCATAACCAAATTGTCTAACTGCCAACACTGGGTTGTAATTAATCCCACCTCTTCTTCCAAGTAGAGGCACATTCGGAAAACTTCCACATTTGACAGTAAGCTCTATCGTCTGTAATTTGGGATCAAACCAAATGATATTATTGGCAGTCAAACCTATCAGTCTCTTGGACCACTTCATTGTCTCAGCAGTTTCTACAAACGCACCAGTCCGGGGTAAATGTTTGAAGAGCCAATGACATAACAATTGGGTACAGCAACTAACCAAACTCCCTCTTGCCTTCTCATTTTTGTAGTGTACGGAGCAATAAAAATCCCCTAGCAGGGTAGGAATCGGATTCTTCGAAACGAACACTTTCATCGCTTGCATATCAACAAAGTCAGGTTGACCGGGGAAAAGCACCAAACCATAGACGCAAAGAGCTAACACGGCGTTGTAAGTAGTCCAATTGTTAGCCTTGGCAGCTTCCTGAGCCTGTTGAAAAAGAAACTCCAAATGAAATCCCTCATCTTCTTTGAGTCTGCTTAGGCCACTTTTCACAACAAACAGATCCAGATGTAGAACAGCAGTAATTACTTCAGGGGCAAGAGCACCTTCGGAAAAATACGGTATAGCAGACGTGATTGGAATTCCCAAAATAAATGAGAATTCCTCCAGAGTGGGCATCAGAATGTAGTCAGGGAATAGGAAACATCTCATTGATGGCTCATAGAACTGTAAGAAAGTATGCAACCCATCCTTCTCGTACTTTGTGAATGCACAGACCATCTTAATCAGCTCTCCATATTCCTTCCGAAAAGTGCTGAGAACATCAGAACCAGCCATACCTATCATCTTGTTCAATAAATCCAGCTTAGGATCAGGGAATTTGTATGACACATTATTCTTCCTTTTAACCTCAACTTCTTGGCAACTCATGATTGGAATCAGACAATATGGTAAGTACCTGAAAATGACAAACATAACCTGTTATGATATGATTATGCAAAATGCAAAAGGCATGTGATCAGGTATCCGGGTGTCTGTGTCTGTGTTGAACTGTGTGCACTGTGTCTCTGCACTGAATCTGGCAATATATATCTGAGATGAATACTCAAACCACTGTCATAGGATACACTGTCTGTAATAATCATAGAATCACAAGTAAGGTATGTAGGAGGCTGGGTTACCTGCAAACCTGTAAACAACCCACCCATACTCACATGTGGTTCCTAGAAAATAAGGCTTGTCAGCTTCGGAGGTTTGAGAAGCGATAGCACATTCAGCCCGTAGGATACAATGCTATGCCAATCAAAGAGGTCGTCCACTGACTCACCTTAGAAAATAAAGGTCATCCTATGCAAGTACCAAAGTGGGCCCTCGGGTGCGAGTGGGTTTGCCACAGAATGTGGTCTGCCACTGTCACCACTAAAGAGGGATATTTCCACTAAGGTCCTCATGATCGGTCACTAGAGTCGACAGCTCTCTAGATCGACATCCTGGAATACGCAAGATGCGCACGCCATGATGGGTCCCAAGATAGCCTCGTCTAGCTGTGAATTTCGTGATTACCCACGTACACAGATGGCACGTAGGTCCCACTACTCTCCACTCTAAGTCTAAGTGTATACTCGAGCCTGTGTACTGAGCTCATCTCTCAGAAATCCCATCCCGCCAAACAGACAGAACAGTGCAACACAGTATAATATATGAAATGTAAATGCTAACATGCTGTAAATATGGTACAAGTAATAAAATACAGTAAACAGCAAATACAAGATAACAGTAAACACCCAATGAAAGAAAAGCAAACAAGCGCTAGGATTGACTCGCTTAGGATGAACCAGCAATAGGTCAACCTGTCCCCAGCAGAGTCGCCAGCTGTCGCTCCCGGGATTTTCATCCAAGTACAAACGCGAAAGTGGCACCGAAACAGAGTCGCCAGCAATGTCTATTTATCCCAAGAGAGGGAAAGGAAACACTGCGTAAACCTGAGAGAAAGGATAGAGCATAGTCTTGCGACCAAGAGAAAGGGTAAGGGAGTCGGTTACGTGAGAGGAAGGTATTAGCACCCCCTCACGTCCATCGTACCCGATGGGATCCACGCTTGCTGCTTCAATCAAAGGGTGTAAGGAAAGAATACTGGAAAAGGGATTGGAAAAGGAATGGAAAGAGAAAGAGAAACAAATATAGGGAAAATAAAAGAAGTGCTCGCATGGGCCCTACCCCACTGCCTACGTATCTCATCGGGAACATGAGAATCAGAGCGACGTAGTTCCCCTCACCTAAGGGAAAGTTTTTGTGTTTTTTAGTGGAATACATCAACGTTCGCGTCCTAGCAGTTTAGGTGTTGCAGCTCGCTGTAGGGAGACTTAGGCATTACCTGTTTGCGGTAGAACGGAAATGACGTATCCTTAAGGAATGATTGAAGGAGATGAGGAGAGAAATCCCGGAGGAAAGACGTTATTGTTTGTTTTTGTCTTTTAAGAGTTTTTTTCATTTGTTTGCGTATGATAGTGTATCCAAATCTTAGTCATTGGAATGTATACATCCTCACATTCCAAGATGGAATGAGTAAGAAAGTACACTAAGGGTGAAGAAGACCCTCACACTTAGTTCCAATTATTAAGGTTCAAACACACTAGCATACTTGTGTTTATTAAGTGTTTTGGTTGATTATGAAATGAAGAAATGTTTTTTATTTGTACCTTCAACAAATATTGCATTTAAGTCCCTCATACAAGATCAAATGTCTAACACATTGACCCAAGATGGGCTATATGCTACACATTCTAAGATTATAAGAGAAGACCCCTTATAATCTCTTCTTTATATGAAAGGCCTAAATGCAATAAATGCCTACCTTTATTAGATGTTTTGTATTTTCTTTGAGATGAGAAGAGAGACTCAAGAGAGGAGAAAAGGTAAAAATCTATATGAACTAAGACTCAATCCTAATTGAAGATTAAAGGGAGTGATCCTAATGGTTTATGAGGTTTCAAAATCTAAAGTCTAAAGAAAGAATGAATTAAACAATTCACTTCTAAGTTAGAAGATGAATTGTAATTCAAAAGGGAAAGTAATGAGTTATTAAAAGAAAGCACATAAGTGCTTAACAATCACAAAATGGAATTGTAGAAGATGAAGGGAAAGAAGTTTGAATGTGGATTCCTTATCCACACTCAATTGAACTTACCAAAGCCCCTACATGGTTAGTAAACATATGTAAGAAGTATAAGAAGTAAAAGAACATTTAATGCACCATAAAAACTCAAAAGAATTAGATGAGAAATCAAATCCTATTGGTCACAACCAGAATGTGCATCATATGGAAAACAAATGATTATTATCATGCAAGTCCAAGTGGATAGGCAACAAACATCATCCATGGCATTAGAACATGCTACCATAAGAAAAGGAAGAATGAAAGATGCA
This sequence comes from Lathyrus tuberosus, assembly GCA_022829125.1. Taxonomy (NCBI): domain Eukaryota; kingdom Viridiplantae; phylum Streptophyta; class Magnoliopsida; order Fabales; family Fabaceae; genus Lathyrus; species Lathyrus tuberosus. The sequence goes on along the minus strand of JALAZF010000584.1, from coordinate 2,223,465 downwards.
AAGAAATGAAAAAGCATGCATAAATGGAACATGTAATCCAAGGATCAGAATTGAAATGAAATGAAAAATGATTCACAAACATCTCACAAGTGTTCATGCATGACACATCAAGACATTTAAGAAGTGATAGAAGAAGTAGAATTGAAATGGAAGTTCAAAAAGGGAAAGTGCAAACACAACATGTTAAAGGTACACAAGGTTCAAATGATAATCAACATGCAAAGATGACATATAATATGTATCAATGACCTATTATGTCACATGAATGGTTCACCAAATATGCAAATGATCATGCAAGTATGTACAAAAGAAAACATTGTAAACATGCACACATATTAAGATGATATGACATGTTATTATGCTTCAAAGGTAATGCATTAAACAAAAATTAGATGGACTTATGAAAATTAATCAAACATGGTTTAAAGATACACAAATCAGAAGTGAATCATATACCAAAATAACATGCAATAAATCAAGGCAAAAATGCTTTACACAATGCACTTAAGTCAAGTATACACATCATACAAAGTAACACAAAAATGAACACCAAACATGCCATAAACTAACCTAAAAAAATCAAATAAAAATCACTCAACATACCTCAAGATGCTAATGACTCAATGCAAAAAGAAGAGCATCAAAACAATTTTTAATGATCAAGAACAAAAATGCACAAATTTATGTATCACATTAAGAATGCACACCAAAGAAAATCAAAGAAAATTGTGGAACAGGGGCAAAAATGTCATAAAATCAGAAACTAAAATCACCAAAAATTTTATAAATGTTTTAATGATGTTCATAAATTTTTATGGAATTTTATAATGCCATTTGGTATTTTTAAAAATTAAAAAGCAAACGTGTAGAAAAAATGAAAATAAAAATGAAATGCAATATGAATGGGGGTGCATGCATAGTAATTATTCAGTTCAAATTAATTGGGCTTTTAAAAGAGGGGTGCGGATATCAGTTTGGTCCAAGGTCCAAGTCTGCGCAAAACACACTAGTAACCATGCACTTCAGTCAACAAAAATTGACTCATTAACAGCCATTAGATCAAGTCAAGGTCAAGATTCAGTCAAAGTAATTGGAATCAACACACATGCGTAAAGGACCACACAACACACCATGCACCACACCACATAACGTTTAAATGAAATCAGAAAAGATGCACATGACATGCACATGCGTTTTAATGCATTGTCATGCTCCTAGCCACACGATCATGCAAAATGAACGGACACGATTAAAACATACATAAACCCTAGTCATAACAGTCACCGGCCGGAGGGAACCTCCGGTTACCTTCTCCGACCAACAGCCACCACCTGCAACTCTCACCTTTCACCAAAACACACAATCCGCATACCAAAATGAAGAGGAAACTATGGAGATCACGAATTCAACATTATTTTTCACATACCACACATACACATAGAGAACAGAGAAGATTAAAGCAAGCCCTAGGTTTTGCAACTAAGCCTTTAGGAGGCCTATCAACTAGCCGGAGTAAGACATGCTCCTAATGAGCTCATATTAACAAAAACAAATCAAAATTAAGGAGAATCGAATGGAAAAAGGTTGAGTGATAAAACCTGAAAGTATGGAGAAATTGGAGATGCTGAGAAAACCAGAGATTCTTGCTTCCTCTTTGAGCTTCACTTGGCCAAATAAAGGCTTTCAAACTCTGAAGAATGATGATGGAGATGGATTTGCAGTGTGCTTACTTCAACAATCCAAAGCTGCTTCAAGTTCAGAGATGATTGAAGATGAAACTTGAAGGTGGAATTAGAAGAGAATGATGAACTCGTGCAATGGAGAGGGATTTGATGAAAAAAAGTGGGAGAATCAGAGAGAAATTTAGAGAGTGTTTGGGAGTGAAATGAGAAGAATTGAGTTGGAAATGAAATTGCAGTGTGAGTTTTCTATTTATAGTGAGCTTTAATCATGGTTTAGTGAGTTGAGTTAAATGAGTTAGCATGGTTAAACTGAGTGCACCCTAACTAACTGAGTCAAGTTAGTTAGGGGCGAGTCATTGGTGGTGATGTTATGGTGATGACCCATGGTGTGTTATGGTGGAGCAGCAAGAGAAATGAATGGCAAAGGCTGTTGCATTAGAAACTTGCTCAGCAAGCTTGTTTTTTCTATTTCCATGCAAAGCACGTGCTATTGTGCATAGTGTAGATGAGATGTGCTTGGTTAAAAGAGGAAAACTGAGGTGATGAAGTGTTTGTTGTGTGTGTGAACCAAACTGAAAATTCTGATGTGAAACATGATGAGATCAGTTGGTGTTTGAAAATGAAATTCTCCATGCATTGTGAATGGTTTGATGAGCTTTTGGAAACATTGGAAAGAGGAGATGTAATAGAGCATGTTTGGTATGAGAAATGATTTGAAATGATGCTTGGAAAAGGTTGGAAAATGACTCACAACACAAAGGTTTGGGAACTGTATAATGGCGTGGCAAGGAGGTTGGTTGGCAAGGCAAACATGGCATGGTATTTCAGCAGGATCATAGCACATTGGACTCAACATAACTTCTAGACTTTTGATCAAATGAAAAAATCATGAACACCAATTTTGAAGGTCTCACATAGAGGAACAACTTTCATGTTGAAAGATTTTTCATTTGAGGCTTCTAACCATGAGTAATTGATCAATACATTTGGCCCACCACATGCTTGTGAAAATGACACGCGCGTGACCTGAAAGTTCTTGGTCACGACCTGGTTTTTGCCCTACTTTCCTCCAACTTTGATCAATCATATCTCCCTCAATTTTTATCCAATGGAGATGTTCCACATATGGATGTGAAGCTTAAAACAAGATATTTTGTTGTGGATGAGTGGAATTTTCATTTGGTGCTTCAATTTTAAATGGCCTTGGTTCAAAATCTGATGCAAAATGGTCCAAAATTACTATTTTTGGAAACCCTACTTCTTCCAAAAATGGCAACTTTCCACATCTTGATTTTTTCATGATTCCTTTGGAGTTTCTTGACCAAATTTTGTACATTGGACACATATAACATGGATTTCATGAATTTGGCCCTTAAAAAGTCAAGAGTTGACTTTTTCCACTGATTATTTGACTTGACCCCAATTTCTCTGATTTTTTACCTTTCTTCCAATTGAACCACTTCTAAAACCAATTGAAATGTAATTTTCCACATACATACACTTAAGAACATGTAGAATACCATGACATCAAGCTTTGTCCAAAAAATCAAAGATTCCCTGATTTTATTGGAAACCCTAGTTTTGGTGCCCACCTCCTAGGAGAAAAATGTGCAGTCTTCAATTTCAAATTCCTCAGAGTATGTTGTGTATCCTCTTAAAGGATGATGAGATATGCCACTTGAGATTGATTTTGGATCAATAAGCTATCTCTTTTAAGGGTTTTCCTTCAGTTTTTGAACCTCTTGCATGTTGAAGTATGTATTGCTTCAATCTCCCATTGGATCTCACTTCCTTGAGATTGTGGATGATCAATTGAGATGGTATGAGACATGAGAGACTCTTGGCTTGCCTTGAGGCAACTTGATTGACCTTTTTGTGCTTTGAATGATCCCTTGATTGTCCACCTTCCACCTGATCACATGCCTTGATGGTAAGAAGGATGCTATGCTTCATTTTTCTATGTTAAATGCAATGCAATTATGAGATGGATATGATATGATATATGATAATGCCATGCTATGATGTACAAAGGGAGAGAGCAAATTTTGGGGTATTACAGCTGCCCCTATTCAAACACTGTAGACCTGAATGCCTGAAAGCGATTGCTTTCAGACTTTCAAGGTATATAGTGATTGAATACCAAATATAACCAAAAATTTGCTCTAGATGATGAAGAAAAAAGGGATATAAACCCAACAGGACTGCTGGATTGAATCTTCAAATGAACGTTGTCGGAGAGCTCTGTCTTTTGAACGATGCCAGGCGACTACTGGCTTGCCATACCGTCGATGGACTTTCAACAATGTCTTTTTGGACGACGCCAGACGACTACTGGCTTGCCATACTGTCGATGGACTTTCAACAATGTCTTTTTGAACGACGCCAGACGACTACTGGCTTGCCATACTGTCGATGGACTTTAGCTGCTCTGCCAATCTGTCGTTGGACTTCTGCCAAACCGTCGTTGGACTTTCACCAATTTTTGCTGGATTTCTGCCAATCTGTCGTTGGACTTCTGCCAAACCGTCGTTGGACTTTCACCAATTTGTGCTGGATTTCTGCCAATCTGTCGTTGGACTTAAAAGATTACCAAACCGGCGTTTGGGATCTCAAACTTGCCATCTTCAGATGGACTTTTGCAGCTTTTACCAAACTGTCGTTGGATTTCAGTGCTTACTAAACCAGCTTTGGAAGCTTTGCCAAACTGTCGTTGGACTTCGGCGCTTACCAAACTGTCGTTGGAAGCTTTGCCAAACTGTCGTTGGACTTTGGGGCTTACCAAACTGTCGTAGGAAGCTTTGCCAAACTGTCGTTGGACTTCGGTGCTTACCAAACTGTCGTTGGAAGCTTAAAATTGCCAAATGATCACTCCACCTGCTGGAATAACATGAACAAACTGTACGCATGCCAAAAATAAATTGGACTTTGGATTGTAAATGAACACTGCTGAGAATTACACCACTTGCTGGTAATGTCATATGCTGACACTTTGCTGAAGAAGAGATTCTGTCGATCTCTTTGGACCTTGCTGGGGAAATTACTGCGACTCGGCTGGGGAGTATAGCAGACAAGATTCAATGCTGAACTCTGTGGGGGTACTATTACCAGAGATACGACCTTGCTGAGAATTAGGGCTACTCTGCCGAGGATATGAGAATCCTGGTTAGAACAATCCGTTGCAACATGCTGAGAAAGAATCCCCAGAAATTTGTTAGGGAAACCCAAAGCAATTCCTCGGTAATCTGCTGAGGAAGAAGACTGTCGAGCTTAGGATAAATGTCACAATGCCCCATGTCGGGCGAACTTTCTCTTTGACGACTCCGCTGGGGATAATGAGTTTACAACACACTCCGCTAGAGAAAACTGCTTTAAAGCGTCTTATGTTGGGGTTGCCCTTCGAGAGGATTTTACAGAAAACCAAACGTCTTCAAACTCTACTGGGGATAGCAGATCGAAAATATCTTTTGCTGGGGAGATAATATGCCCCATGCATGAGATGGTCAATAACTCCGCTGGGGGATTATTCTTTGACAAATTTCACCTGCTGAAACCTGCGGGCTATATGATACTACCACTTGCTGGTACATCCTGCCAAGAGTAAACTCCACGAGGGATGTTAGTACTAAAAGTTTCGTCTCTTAAGAGGATTTTATAGAAAACCAAGCATTTTCAAACTCTTAGACGAACACTCTGCCTTGAACCACCCTTCACATCGTCTGCAAGGTACTGGAGGATTGGCACTTGTTATTGACCTGGAGTATTCACTGCCTTAATAACCGTTATCAACACAGAAGAAATCCTCTTCGACCACCGTTGCCGTCACGAAACCCGGTGGGAACTCTTGAATTGAAGAATCGACTTAATAAGATACAACAGTATCAAGTCATAGCAAATATCTGCTCGTGGTTACGATCATGCTGTTTGGATCGATCGTGCTCATTACCTGCAACAGAAAAAGAATATGCACATGCCCCAGGATATTGCGTGGTCTTTTGAGTCCACCATGTCCAACAAGCAAAGTAATTTCAATTGTCTTTGTGCATGTTTTTTTTTTTTTTTTTGCAAGGCCAAGATATCTTCAAATTAATGTTTTATTATCAAAAATCGGACGTTTTTGCAAACAAAATAGTAAAATAAAAATAAAAGCTCGTGACTGAATATTCAATTTTATTGATGAAATGCCAAAATTGGCGGATTTACAATCAGAAGCAAACCCCTGAAAGAGGCGATTGCCATAAAATTGAGAAAAGAAATCTATCCTAATGATAATGCGGAAATTGGATTCCAACTGATTTCTGATTCTGTTATAGCCAGTATGTATTCCAACTCTCCTAATTATCTTCACCTTCGGAAGCTCGTGGTCGGGCCAATTCCTCCTTTGGAATTTCGCCAGTTTGCTGAAGAGTAGAAAACGTACAGATTAATTCAGACTGCAGTCATTCGCTTTAATCCCTCTTTTGCGTGGATCGCCTTTTCAGGTTTTCAATCCACCGGGATACCCTTTTTTGCCTAAGTTGCCCTTTCGGGTTTTCAACTTACCGGGTGTACAATTTTTTCATTATATCCCTAATTTTTACCCGAACCTTTATTCTGTTTTTGGTTCGCCGGGATGCCCTTTTTTGCCTGGATTCCTTTTTTTCTTTTATCCAGCGGGTCTCTTTATACGAAGTACTTTTTAACTGCATCTGAATTAACAGGGGATGAAAAGTCTTCACCATCCATGGTTGTCAGTAATAAGGCTCCACCTGAGAAAACCTTTTTAACCACGAATGGACCTTCATAGTTAGGAGTCCATTTGCCCCTGTGATCTGTATTCGGAGGAAGTATTCTCTTGATTACCACATCTCCTACCTTGTAGACTTGAGGTCGAACTTTTTGATCGAATGCCCTCTTCATTCTGCGCTGATATAGCTGGCCATGACATACTGCTGCTAGTCGCTTCTCCTCAATAAGGCTCAGCTGATCAAATCTGGCTCGTACCCATTCAGCTTCATCTAGCTTAATGTCCATCAATACTCAGAGAGAAGGAATCTCAACTTCTATCGGTAGAACTGCCTCCATACCATATACAAGCGAGTATGGTGTTGCCCCAGTGGACGTGCGGACTGATGTTCGATACCAATGCAAAGCCAGTGGTAATATCTCATGCCAATCTTTGTACGTGACAACCATCTTCTGCACAATCTTCTTGATATTTTTGTTGGCCGCTTCGACCGCGCCGTTCATCTTCGGGCGGTACGGAGAAGAATTGTGATGCTCGATTTTGAAGTCCCGGCATAGTTCAGCCATCATCTTGTTGTTTAAATTAGAACCATTATCAGTAATGATTCTTTCGGGAACTCCATATCGACAAATGATATCTCGCTTCAAGAAACGAGCCATCACTTGCTTGGTGACATTGGCATAAGACGCTGCTTTAACTCATTTAGTAAAGTAATCAATGGCGACCAAGATGAAACGATGGCCGTTTGAAGCAGTAGGCTTAATTTTTCCGATCATGTCAATGCCCCACATCGCAAATGGCCACGGAGAAGACATGATACTCAACGGATTAGGAGGAACGTGCACTTTATCTGCATAGATCTGGCATTTGTGACACTTGCGTGCATACTTGCAGCAATCTGACTCCATTGTCAACCAATAATACCCCAATCTCAACAATTTCTTAGCCATCGCATGTCCTCCGGCATGGGTACCGAAAGAGCCTTCGTGCACTTCAATCATCAACAAGTCTGCTTCGTGTCTATCCACGCATCTGAGCAGGACCGTGTCAAAATTCCTTTTATACAGCACGCCATCTTTGTTCAAGAAGAAACTACCAGCTAGCCTTCTTAATGTCTTCTTGTCATTGGAAGATGCCCCAGGCGGGTATTCTTGATTTTTCAAGAAGCATTTGATGTCATGGTACCAAGGCTTATCGTCAGACATTGCATCAACCTCAAACACAAAAGCAGGCCTATCAAGATGAGATACATCAATCCTGGGCACAAAGTTCCAACCATGCACTTTGATCATCGAGGATATAGTGGCCAAGGCGTCTGCAAACTTATTCTCATCTCGGGGAACATGGTACAACTTGACAGTTGTAAAGAATGTCAGCAATCTCCTCGTATAATCTCTATACGGAATCAAATTCTGCTGATGTGTGTGCCAAGTTCCCTTTACTTGATTGATTACCAGTGCTGAATCACCAAAGATATCGAGGGTCTTGATTCGTAAATCAATAGCTTCCTCAATACCTAGTATGCAAGCTTCATACTCTGCTTCATTGTTGGTACACCCGAAAGTTACTCGGGCAGTGAAGGGCATGTGAACACCTTCTGGCGTAATGAGGACTGCACCAACTCTGCACCCATTCATATTAACTGCCCCATCAAACATCAAACTCCATTTGGATTCAGGGTCAGGCCCCTCCTCCAGAAGTGGTTCCTCGCAGTCTTTCGCTTTGAGAAACATGATGTCCTCATCAGGGAAATCAAATCTCATGGGCTGGTAATCATCAAGAGGCTGTTGTGCAAGATAATCTGACAGTATACTTCCTTTGATTGCTTTTTGCGAAGTAAATTGAATATCATACTCTGTTAGTACCATCTGCCACCTTGCAACTCTGCCTGTAAGTGCTGGTTTCTCAAAAATGTACTTGACCGGATCCAATTTTGAGATCAACAGGGTTGTATGTGTAAGCATGTATTGTCTCAATCGCTTGGCGGCCCATGCGAGTGCACAACTTGTCTTCTCAAGCATTGAATAACGCGATTCACAATCTGTAAACTTCTTGCTCAGGTAGTAGATAGCATGTTCTTTCCTACCTGTCTCGTCGTGTTGACCGAGAACACAACCCATGGATCCTTCGAGCACTGTCAAGTACATAATCAGTGGTCTCCCTTGAACTGGAGGTATCAGAATTGGAGGTTCCTGCAAATATCTTTTTATTTTATCGAAGGCATTTTGACAATCATCATTCCACCTGACCGTTTGATCTTTTCGTAGCATTTTGAATATCGGTTCGCAAGTGGCAGTTAGGTGAGATATGAACCTTGAAATGTAGTTCAACCTCCCTAGAAAGCCACGAACTTCTTTCTCAGTTCTCGGTACAGGCATATCTTGTATAGCTTTCACCTTAGCAGGATCAACCTCTATTCCTTTTTCACTGACGATGAAACCAAGCAATTTTCGGACCGCACGCCGAAAGTACATTTGTTAGGATTCAATCTCAACCTGAATTTCCTTAACCTCTCAAACAACTTCTTCAAGTTGATCAGATGTTCCTCTTCTGTCTTTGATTTAGCAATCATGTCATCCACATAGCACTCGATCTCTTTATGAATTAGATCGTGGAATAACGGCACCATTGCTCTTTGATAAGTTGCCCCTGCGTTTTTCAACCCAAAAGGCATTACTTTGTAACAGAAGGTACCCCACGGGGTAATGAATGTCGTCTTCTCCATGTCTTCTGGTGCCATCTTTATCTGATTGTATCCGGAGAATCCATCCATAAATGAGAACACTGAAAACTGAGCGGTATTATCAACCAGCACATCAATATGAGGGAGTGGGAAGTCATCTTTAGGGCTCGCCCTGTTGAGATCTCTGTAATCCACACACATTCTGACTTTGCCATCTTTCTTCGGCACCGGTACTATGTTGGCCACCCAAGAAGGATAGTTGGTTACTGCCAGAAAACCTGCATCCAACTGTTTTTGTACTTCTTCCTTGATCTTCAAAGCCATTTCTGGTTTTGTCCTGTGCAACTTTTGCTTGACCGGTGGACAATCCTCTTTCAACGGTAGTCTATGCACAACTATGTCTGTATCTAAACCTGGCATATCTTGATATGACCAAGCAAAGATGTCAACGTATTCACGTAGCATGACTATCAACTCTTGCTTTACATCAGCCCTCAGACTTGCACCAATCTTGATCTCTTTCTTGTTTTCCTCCGAACCAATATTGATAACCTCGAGAGCTTCCTGATGAGGCTGAATGGTTTTTTTTTCCTGTTTCAACAATCTAGCCAATTCTTCCGGGAGTTCATAGTCTTCATCACTTTCTTCCTCGGCTTGATAGATCGGATTGTCGAAATCATACGTGGGCATAACAGAATCATTTTCAGAGGAATTCACAGAATCAAGTCTGCATGATTGGATTTATGCTTTATTTTAGATTATTTTTGCTTGAAAACAAAAGAAAAGAAAGTGCATTATCATTTTTAATTTTCTTTGTGCAAAAATAAAAATAAAGAACGAATAAAGGAACACAAATTTGTAAACAAAAACGTCCTTTTATTGATATTTGAACATTATATGAGAAAATATGGTGGCCCTACAAATGGATCCTCACACCTTGGGCAGAGTGTGGGATTTCATGCATTATGAAAGACAAGAATTATTACTCTGAATGGTGTACAACATGAACGATTTCTTCACTAGACCAGTTCTGCAATACTTCGCCCGGAGCCAGTGCATATACCCATCTATCCAGATAATCTGAGCTTTCAGCGCCATCTTTTATTGCTGAGCAGGACTGATTGGGGTTGATAATTCCTCCACTGTTGAAACTGATTGGCCCACGGAATCGGGGAACTGGCGTCCGGCCGGCTGGTATCCAATGCCAAACTTATCTTCTTTCACGAACACATCTATAACTTTACCCCAACCTTGGGCATTTCCGCTTTCGACCACTTCTCTGGCCTGCTTGTACGACGCAATTGATGCACTCGGCCCACCTGGCACATTCGACACCACCGCTGCTGAAGTAGATTCTGGTAAGTTATTGATATTCAGGGCTTCAAAAGACTGGCACAGGGTTTCATGAATTTCTCCATCCATTTCCACATATTTGAAAGTGGATAGATGACTCACGAATATATCTTCCTCGCCGCAAACAGTAACCACTTGACCCTCGAACACGTACTTGAGTTTCTGATGAAGTGTTGAGGTAACTGCGCCCGCTGCGTGAATCCACGGTCGGCCCAACAAACAGCTGTAAGCAGGCTGAATGTCCATAACATGAAAGATCGTCTTGAATATTTGTGGACCAACCTGTATGGGTAGTTCTACCTCTCCAAACACCGATCTTTGGGATCCGTCAAAAGCTCTCACAATCAGATCGCTGGGTCTCAGAACCAATCCATCTACTTCAATTTTCATCAGGGCCTTTTTGGGTAACACATTCAAGGAAGAACCTGTATCGACCAGCACATGCGACAAAACAGCTCCTTTGCATTCAAGTGTGATGTGCAGCGCCTTGTTGTGATTACGTCCATCTGGAGTCAAATCCCTATTCGTAAACCCCAACCCGTGGCTCACATTCACGTTAGAAATTACCCCCTCCAACTGATTCACTATAATCTCTTGGGGAACATATGCCATATTCAGGACCTTAAACAAAGCAGCCCGGTGTGCATCTGAACTCATTAGCAGGGATAATATCGAAATTTTAGAGGGTGTCTGATTAAGCTGGTCAATGATCTTGTAATAACTCTTTTTGATGACCCTCATAAATTCCTCGACATCATTATCAAAATTGACTTTAGGGTCCTCTTCCTGAGCTGGCACCTTGTCATCAACAACCTGTTTTCCTTTCGCTCTTGCAGCGGCTTCAGCTTCTTTATCACTCCTTAGAGTCTGGGGAGCAAATAGTCGACCACTCCTGGTGAAACCACTTGGTCCACTGACATTCTCAACACTTGTACCAACAGCACCCTCAGCTTTCTGTTGACTTCCTCCTTGATGAGTATCAGTTCCATATTGCCATGGAACTGCCCTATTAGACACATAAGCAGCCGATTCAGGAACTATAATCGTAACTGGTCTCGGCCTCTCGGGCACGATGATAGCAACAGGCTCCTCAACAGGCACCTGTATCTCAATTGGATTATAGTAAATAGTAACGGCAGAAACATCTTTTTCTCTCTCTATCTTATCAAACTGAAGTCTTCCTTCATCTATAAGATCCTGCAGTCCAACTTTCAACTTACTGCAGCCATTAATCTGTCTTGAACAATCTTCACAACCAGAGCCACATCCAGGAAACACTTTTCCTTTTAACAAACGCTCTTTTACAATCAACAGCGGAGTCTTTACCAAATTCACATCAGTAATCAGATTCAGTTTCTCACCATCAGAAATAACATTCATACTTGCACCTCCATGATGGGGCATTGGATTATCATGAACATTTGGCGGCTTAGAGAAATTAATAGCTTTTGCGTCAATCAGGTCTTGAACCTTATGGTGAAAAGCCCAACACTTCTTTATCGAGTGACCTTGCGCGCCAGAATGAAATTCACATCTAGCGTTGGCATCGTAACCCTGAGGCAATTTTCCGGAGTCTAGCGGTCTCATAGTCCGTAGTTCAACTAACTTCTCTTTGAGCAGTTGTGGTAACAAAGCAGTATATGACATAGGCAAAGGATCAAACTTACGGTCCCTTGGTCTGTTATTCTGAAATCGGGGTCTACCTTGCTGATCTGGAGCTTGCTGTCCAGTTGGAACTGGAATGGTTACAGCATCCACCTGATGATAGGACTGATTCCTACCTCTGCCCCCTCCTCTATGCACAGCACTGGACTCTCCTTCTCTTTTCCTTGATCCGTTGGCAAAGGGTTTCCTCGAACTCGAAGCACCAGTCCCACCGACGTCTTGAATCTTACCTAATTTTAGCAGACTCTCTATTCGTTCCCCAGCAACAACAATATCAGCAAACCCTGTGGAAGGACACGCAGCCAATCTATCCAAATACGACCCTTGGAGTGTGCTCATGAACATATCAACCATCTCACGATCACCCAAAGGTGGTTGAACTCGTGCAGCCAACTCCCTCCATCTTTGCGCATATTGCTTAAAGCCTTCCTTAGGATCCTGAGTCATACTCTGCAGCTGAGTACGATTAGGCGCCATATCCAAATTATATTGATACTGCTTCAGAAACGCAGCGCACAAATCTTTCCAGCTCTTGATATGAACCCTGTCCAACTTAACATACCATTCCAGGGAGGCGCCTGACAGGCTATCCTGGAAAAAATACATCCAGAGCTTCTGGTCATCAGTATAAGCGGCAACTTTGCGATTGTAAGCTTACAAATGTGTTTTGGGACAGGTACTGCCATTGTACTTATCCAAAGCAGGAAGCTTGAACTTAGGAGGGATTCGCACACCCTGCACGAGACCCATGTCTTCTACATCGATTCCCAGAGGATTTTGGCTCTCAATAGCCTTGAGTCTTTCATCTTACCCTTCGTACTTCCGGTCGTCATTATAGAAACCCATGTCATTGTTGAATGCAGTGAACTGGTCATCTTGACCATCCTCATTGTTATCAAATCCCAGATGTACCCCACCAGCAGGGATTATGCCGACAGGAGGAGTGCGCACAGTGCGATTTGGGATTTCAGTTTCCAGCCTCTGGATAGTGGTTCTCATAGCTTCTTGTCCAATCCTCATGTTTTCTTGACCAGTCCTCAGTTCCTGTTGCCCTTGAGCAATCCCCTGCATATGGTTCATGAACTGTTCCATCCTTCCCCTCAAATCAGCTAACTCCGTCTGAACTTGCTCCATCACTCTTGCTTGATTGCGTCGGGTAGAATATCGGTGAACTGGGGTATCAGCTATCGTGCCTGAAAACCAAATAAAGGTTAGCAGGCGCCTGCAAAAGGAAAACCTGCGATGCAAAAATGATATGCAAATGCAAATGCAAAGTTATGTTTGTCATTTCAAGACACTTTTCATATCCTGATTCCAATCGTAACCATGAATTCCTGAAGACCAGGAGTCATGATTACTGAGTTTTACCATGAAGAGATATTCATATACATCGATCTCAAATATCTGAAGACCAGAAATAGTGACTTTGTAGTGTGCCAGTGTGCAGATATCACATCACATATATCTGAAGATCAGAAATTGTGAACAACAATAGCTCCTTTCATACAAATTCCCGAAAACTTCTCAAGCACGTTTTTCGTAGTTTCAGCAACAAAATAAGAAACAAGCAGTCAAATGGATCCATCAACAATTCTGATGGTAACCATTGCAAATTACAAAGAAACGGCAAATAACACTAATCCGACAGCTCTACATCCTTCAGCTTCTGGCTGGAGTACTTAATCTCTTCAAACAGGATGCGGGTACGTTGATGATGCGGCTTTTCAATCAGCTCTTTGATTACTACGTCCCTTTTTTCCAAGGCATCCTCTAATGACCCCACGTGCATCAGCAAGGCTTCATCTTCATTGGCTCCTTTGCGCCTCTTGATTCCAACTTGAATTTTAACCAGTTTCAGCTCTGCTGTGACATCTTCAAGCTCCTTGTTGGCGATTTTCAGCCTGCCTTCAGCATTTCTTACTTGTTCTTGACTTTTGCCAAGATCTTCTCGATACTTTCTTCTTTCCACGTGTGCTTTCTTCAGCTCTTCATCTTTATCTTTTAACTGGACCTGTAATTCAGAGTTCTTAATCCTGACTTCATCCCAAGCTTGACGGAGTTTAGCTAACGAATCCTTGCTTCGGGCTAGCGCCTGCTTTGTAGCCTTATGAGCCTGACTAGTATCATCTGCTCCCAAAGTAAGCTTCCGGAAGTATCGAGCTCTCTCATCAAAATCTTCTTCTTTGTTCGCCAGGGTTTTTTCTGCTTTCAACGCTCTCTTTTCCAACTCTTTGTTGTCAGCTAGAGCTTTCTGAAGACATCTGCTCATTCCAGAGATCTCTATCTGCAATTCCCTGACCATTTTCTTCAATTTCTCGTACTCTTCGGTCGGTACCATGGAATGTTGATCTGGACATAAGAGAACTTCTCTAGAAAAGGGTAGCAACAACTTTTTGACCTTCATCTCAATCCAAGCATCATAGGCAGGGTATGATCTACAGTCTCCTTTGCCGAAAGTCAACTTTCCCTCTCTTTGCCTAAATTTCCAAGCATTTATTACTTCCGGCACTCTTTCATTCTTGGTCCCTACGAAGAACAGAGAAGCACTAATCTCTTCATCAGCAGGAGGATGTCTCGAGGCATAACCAAATTGTCTAATTGCCAACACTGGGTTGTAATTAATCCCAACTCTTCTTCCAAGTAGAGGCACATTCGAAAAACTTCCACATTTGACAGTAAGCTCTATCGTCTGTAATTTGGGATCAAACCAAATGATATTATTGGCAGTCAAACCTATCAGTCTCTTGGACCACTTCATTGTCTCAGCAGTTTCTACAAACGCACCAGTCCGGGGTAAATGTTTGAAGAGCCAATGACATAACAATTGGGTACAACAACTAACCAAACTCCCTCTTGCCTTCTCATTTTTGTAGTGTACGGAGCAATAAAAATCCCCTAGCAGGGTAGGAATCGGATTCTTCGAAACGAACACTTTCATCGCTTGCATATCAACAAAGTCAGGTTGACCGGGGAAAAGCACCAAACCATAGACGCAAAGAGCTAACACGGCGTTGTAAGTAGTCCAATTGTTAGCCTTGGCATCTTCCTGAGCCTGTTGAAAAAGAAACTCCAAATGAAATCCCTCATCTTCTTTGAGTCTGCTTAGGCCACTTTTCACAACAAACAGATCCAGATGTAGAACAGCAGTAATTACTTCAGGGGCAAGAGCACCTTCGGAAAAATACGGTATAGCAGACGTGATTGGAATTCCCAAAATAAATGAGAATTCCTCCAGAGTGGGCATCAGAATGTAGTCAGGGAATAGGAAACATCTCATTGATGGCTCATAGAACTGTAAGAAAGTATGCAACCCATCCTTCTCGTACTTTGTGAATGCACAGACCATCTTAATCAGCTCTCCATATTCCTTCCGAAAAGTGCTGAGAACATCAGAACCAGCCATACCTATCATCTTGTTCAATAAATCCAGCTTAGGATCAGGGAATTTGTATGACACATTATTCTTCCTTTTAACCTCAACTTCTTGGCAACTCATGATTGGAATCAGACAATATGGTAAGTACCTGAAAATGACAAACATAACCTGTTATGATATGATTATGCAAAATGAAAAAGGCATGTGATCAGGTATCCGGGTGTCTGTGTCTGTGTTGAACTGTGTGCACTGTGTCTCTGCACTGAATCTGGCAATATATATCTGAGATGAATACTCAAACCACTGTCATAGGATACACTGTCTGTAATAATCATAGAATCACAAGTAAGGTATGTAGGAGGCTGGGTTACCTGCAAACCTGTAAACAACCCACCCATACTCACATGTGGTTCCTAGAAAATACGGCTTGTCAGCTTCGGAGGTTTGAGAAGCGATAGCACATTCAGCCCGTAGGATACAATGCTATGCCAATCAAAGAGGTCGTCCACTGACTCACCTTAGAAAATAAAGGTCATCCTATGCAAGTACCAAAGTGGGCCCTCGGGTGCGAGTGGGTTTGCCACAGAATGTGGTCTGCCACTGTCACCACTAAAGAGGGATATTTCCACTAAGGTCCTCATGATCGGTCACTAGAGTCGACAGCTCTCTAGATCGACATCCTGGAATACGCAAGATGCGCACGCCATGATAGGTCCCAAGATAGCCTCGTCTAGCTGTGAATTTCGTGATTACCCACGTACACAGATGGCACGTAGGTCCCACTACTCTCCACTCTAAGTCTAAGTGTATACTCGAGCCTGTGTACTGAGCTCATCTCTCAGAAATCTTATCCCGCCAAACAGACAGAACAGTGCAACACAGTATAATATATGAAATGTAAATGCTAACATGCTGTAAATATGGTACAAGTAATAAAATACAGTAAACAGCAAATACAAGATAACAGTAAACACCCAATGAAAGAAAAGCAAACAAGCGCTAGGATTGACTCGCTTAGGATGGACCAGCAATAGGTCAACCTGTCCCCAGCAGAGTCGCCAGCTGTCGCTCCCGGGATTTTCATCCAAGTACAAACGCGAAAGTGGCACCGAAACAGAGTCGCCAGCAATGTCTATTTATCCCAAGAGAGGGAAAGGAAACACTGCGTAAACCTGAGAGAAAGGATAGAGCATAGTCTTGCGACCAAGAGAAAGGGTAAGGGAGTCGGTTACGTGAGAGGAAGGTATTAGCACCCCCTCACGTCCATCGTACCCGATGGGATCCACGCTTGATGCTTCAATCAAAGGGTGTAAGGAAAGAATCCTGGAAAAGGGATTGGAAAAGGAATGGAAAGAGAAAGAGAAACAAATATAGGGAAAATAAAAGAAGTGCTCGCATGGGCCCTACCCCACTGCCTACGTATCTCATCGGGAACATGAGAATCAGAGCGACGTAGTTCCCCTCACCTAAGGGAAAGTTTTTGTGTTTTTTAGTGGAATACGTCAACGTTCGCGTCCTAGCAGTTTAGGTGTTGCAGCTCGCTGTAGGGAGACTTAGCCATTACCTGTTTGCGGTAGAACGGAAATGACGCATCCTTAAGGAATGATTGAAGGAGATGAGGAGAGAAATCCCGGAGGAAAGACGTTATTGTTTGTTTTTGTCTTTTAAGAGTTTTTTTCATTTGTTTGCGTATGATAGTGTATCCAAATCTTAGTCATTGGAATGTATACATCCTCACATTCCAAGATGGAATGAGTAAGAAAGTACACTAAGGGTGAAGAAGACCCTCACACTTAGTTCCAATTATTAAGGTTCAAACACACTAGCATACTTGTGTTTATTAAGTGTTTTGGTTGATTATGAAATGAAGAAATGTTTTTTATTTGTACCTTCAACAAATATTGCATTTAAGTCCCTCATACAAGATCAAATGTCTAACACATTGACCCAAGATGGGCTATATGCTACACATTCTAAGATTATAAGAGAAGACCCCTTATAATCTCTTCTTTATATGAAAGGCCTAAATGCAATAAATGCCTACCTTTATTAGATGTTTTGTATTTTCTTTGAGATGAGAAGAGAGACTCAAGAGAGGAGAAAAGGTAAAAATCTATATGAACTAAGACTCAATCCTAATTGAAGATTAAAGGGAGTGATCCTAATGGTTTGTGAGGTTTCAAAATCTAAAGTCTAAAGAAAGAATGAATTAAACAATTCACTTCTAAGTTAGAAGATGAATTGTAATTCAAAAGGGAAAGTAATGAGTTATTAAAAGAAAGCACATAAGTGCTTAACAATCACAAAATGGAATTGTAGAAGATGAAGGGAAAGAAGTTTGAATGTGGATTCCTTATCCACACTCAATTGAACTTACCAAAGCCCCTACATGGTTAGTAAACATATGTAAGAAGTATAAGAAGTAAAAGAACATTTAATGCACCATAAAAACTCAAAAGAATTAGATGAGAAATCAAATCCTATTGGTCACAAGCAGAATGTGCATCATATGGAAAACAAATGATTATTATCATGCAAGTCCAAGTGGATAGGCAACAAACATCATCCATGGCATTAGAACATGCTACCATAAGAAAAGGAAGAATGAAAGATGCAAAGAAATGAAAAAGCATGCATAAATGGAACATGTAATCCAAGGATCAGAATTGAAATGAAATGAAAAATGATTCACAAACATCTCACAAGTGTTCATGCATGACACATCAAGACATTTAAGAAGTGATAGAAGAAGTAGAATTGAAATGGAAGTTCAAAAAGGGAAAGTGCAAACACAACATGTTAAAGGTACACAAGGTTCAAATGATAATCAACATGCAAAGATGACATATAATATGTATCAATGACCTATTATGTCACATGAATGGTTCACCAAATATGCAAATGATCATGCAAGTATGTACAAAAGAAAACATTGTAAACATGCACACATATTAAGATGATATGACATGTTATTATGCTTCAAAGGTAATGCATTAAACAAAAATTAGATGGACTTATGAAAATTAATCAAACATGGTTTAAAGATACACAAATCAGAATTGAATCATATACCAAAATAACATGCAAGAAATCAAGGCAAAAATGCTTTACACAATGCACTTAAGTCAAGTATACACATCATACAAAGTAACACAAAAATGAACACCAAACATGCCATAAACTGACCTAAAAAAATCAAATAAAAATCACTCAACATACCTCAAGATGCTAATGACTCAATGCAAAAAGAAGAGCATCAAAACAATTTTTAATGATCAAGAACAAAAATGCACAAATTTATGTATCACATTAAGAATGCACACCAAAGAAAATCAAAGAAAATTGTGGAACAGGGGCAAAAATGTCATAAAATCAGAAACTAAAATCACCAAAAATTTTATAAATGTTTTAATGATGTTCATGAATTTTTATGGAATTTTATAATGCCATTTGGTATTTTTAAAAATTAAAAAGCAAATGTGTAGAAAAAATGAAAATAAAAATGAAATGCAATATGAATGGGGGTGCATGCATAGTAATTATTCAGTTCAAATTAATTGGGCTTTTAAAAGAGGGGTGCGGATATCAGTTTGGTCCAAGGTCCAAGTCTGCGCAAAACACACTAGTAACCATGCACTTCAGTCAACAAAAATTGACTCATTAACAGCCATTAGATCAAGTCAAGGTCAAGATTCAGTCAAAGTAATTGGAATCAACACACATGCGTAAAGGACCACACAACACACCATGCACCACACCACATAACGTTTAAATGAAATCAGAAAAGATGCACATGACATGCACATGCGTTTTAATGCATTGTCATGCTCCTAGCCACACGATCATGCAAAATGAACGGACACGATTAAAACATACATAAACCCTAGTCATAACAGTCACCGGCCGGAGGGAACCTCCGGTTACCTTCTCCGGCCAACAGCCACCACCTGCAACTCTCACCTTTCACCAAAACACACAATCCGCATACCAAAATGAAGAGGAAACTATGGAGATCACGAATTCAACATTATTTTTCACATACCACACATACACATAGAGAACAGAGAAGATTAAAGCAAGCCCTAGGTTTTGCAACTAAGCCTTTAGGAGGCCTATCAACTAGCCGGAGTAAGACATGCTCCTAATGAGCTCATATTAACAAAAACAAATCAAAATTAAGGAGAATCGAATGGAAAAAGGTTGAGTGATAAAACCTGAAAGTATGGAGAAATTGGAGATGCTGAGAAAACCAGAGATTCTTGCTTCCTCTTTGAGCTTCACTTGGCCAAATAAAGGCTTTCAAACTCTGAAGAATGATGATGGAGATGGATTTGCAGTGTGCTTACTTCAACAATCCAAAGCTGCTTCAAGTTCAGAGATGATTAAAGATGAAACTTGAAGGTGGAATTAGAAGAGAATGATGAACTCGTGCAATGGAGAGGGATTTGATGAAAAAAAGTGGGAGAATCAGAGAGAAATTTAGAGAGTGTTTGGGAGTGAAATGAGAAGAATTGAGTTGGAAATGAAATTGCAGTGTGAGTTTTCTATTTATAGTGAGCTTTAATCATGGTTTAGTGAGTTGAGTTAAATGAGTTAGCATGGTTAAACTGAGTGCACCTAACTAACTGAGTCAAGTTAGTTAGGGGCGAGTCATTGGTGGTGATGTTATGGTGATGACCCATGGTGTGTTATGGTGGAGCAGCAAGAGAAATGAATGGCAAAGGCTGTTGCATTAGAAACTTGCTCAGCAAGCTTGTTTTTTCTATTTCCATGCAAAGCACGTGCTATTGTGCATAGTGTAGATGAGATGTGCTTGGTTAAAAGAGGAAAACTGAGGTGATGAAGTGTTTGTTGTGTGTGTGAACCAAACTGCAAATTCTGATGTGAAACATGATGAGATCAGTTGGTGTTTGAAGATGAAATTCTCCATGCATTGTGAATGGTTTGATGAGCTTTTGGAAACATTGGAAAGAGGAGATGTAATAGAGCATGTTTGGTATGAGAAATGATTTGAAATGATGCTTGGAAAAGGTTGGAAAATGACTCACAACACAAAGGTTTGGGAACTGTATAATGGCGTGGCAAGGAGGTTGGTTGGCAAGGCAAACATGGCATGGCATTTCAGCAGGATCATAGCACATTGGACTCAACATAACTTCTAGACTTTTGATCAAATGAAAAAATCATGAACACCAATTTTGAAGGTCTCACATAGAGGAACAACTTTCATGTTGAAAGATTTTTCATTTGAGGCTTCTAACCATGAGTAATTGATCAATACATTTGGCCCACCACATGCTTGTGAAAATGACACGCGCGTGACCTGAAAGTTCTTGGTCACGACCTGGTTTTTGCCCTACTTTCCTCCAACTTTGATCAATCATATCTCCCTCAATTTTTATCCAATGGAGATGTTCCACATATGGATGTGAAGCTTAAAACAAGATCTTTTGTTGTGGCTGAGTGGAATTTTCATTTGGTGCTTCAATTTTAAATGGCCTTGGTTCAAAATCTGATGCAAAATGGTCCAAAATTACTATTTTTGGAAACCCTACTTCTTCCAAAAATGGCAACTTTCCACATCTTGATTTTTTCATGATTCCTTTGGAGTTTCTTGACCAAATTTTGTACATTGGACACATATAACATGGATTTCATGAATTTGGCCCTTAAAAAGTCAAGAGTTGACTTTTTCCAATGATTATTTGACTTGACCCCAATTTCTCTGATTTTTTACCTTTCTTCCAATTGAACCACTTCTAAAACCAATTGAAAGGTAATTTTCCACATACATACACTTAAGAACATGTAGAATACCATGACATCAAGCTTTGTCCAAAAAATCAAAGATTCCCTGATTTTATTGGAAACCCTAGTTTTGGTGCCCACCTCCTAGGAGAAAAATGTGCAGTCTTCAATTTCAAATTCCTCAGAGTATGTTGTGTATCCTCTTAAAGGATGATGAGATATGCCACTTGAGATTGATTTTGGATCAATAAGCTATCTCTTTTAAGGGTTTTCCTTCAGTTTTTGAACCTCTTGCATGTTGAAGTATGTATTGCTTCAATCTCCCATTGGATCTCACTTCCTTGAGATTGTGGATGATCAATTGAGATGGTATGAGACATGAGAGACTCTTGGCTTGCCTTGAGGCAACTTGATTGACCTTTTTGTGCTTTGAATGATCCCTTGATTGTCCACCTTCCACCTGATCACATGCCTTGATGGTAAGAAGGATGCTATGCTTCATTTTTCTATGTTAAATGCAATGCAATTATGAGATGGATATGATATGATATATGATAATGCCATGCTATGATGTACAAAGGGAGAGAGCAAATTTTGGGGTATTACAGCTGCCCCTATTCAAACACTGTAGACCTGAATGCCTGAAAGCGATTGCTTTCAGACTTTCAAGGTATATAGTGATTGAATACCAAATATAACCAAAAATTTGCTCTAGATGATGAAGAAAAAAAGGGATATAAACCCAACAGGACTGCTGGATTGAATCTTCAAATGAACGTTGTCGGAGAGCTCTGTCTTTTGAACGATGCCAGGCGACTACTGGCTTGCCATACCGTCGATGGACTTTCAACAATGTCTTTTTGGACGACGCCAGACGACTACTGGCTTGCCATACTGTCGATGGACTTTCAACAATGTCTTTTTGAACGACGCCAGACGACTACTGGCTTGCCATACTGTCGATAGACTTTAGCTGCTCTGCCAATCTGTCGTTGGACTTCTGCCAAACCGTCGTTGGACTTTCACCAATTTTTGCTGGATTTCTGCCAATCTGTCGTTGGACTTCTGCCAAACCGTCGTTGGACTTTCACCAATTTGTGCTGGATTTCTGCCAATCTGTCGTTGGACTTAAAAGATTACCAAACCGGCGTTTGGGATCTCAAACTTGTCATCTTCAGATGGACTTTTGCAGCTTTTACCAAACTGTCGTTGGATTTTAGTGCTTACTAAACCGGCTTTGGAAGCTTTGCCAAACTGTCGTTGGACTTCGGCGCTTACCAAACTGTCGTTGGAAGCTTTGCCAAACTGTCGTTGGACTTTGGGGCTTACCAAACTGTCGTAGGAAGCTTTGCCAAACTGTTGTTGGACTTCGGTGCTTACCAAACTGTCGTTGGAAGCTTAAAATTGCCAAATGATCACTCCACCTGCTGGAATAACATGAACAAACTGTACGCATGCCAAAAATAAATTGGACTTTGGATTGTAAATGAACACTGCTGAGAATTACACCACTTGCTGGTAATGTCATATGCTGACACTTTGCTGAAGAAGAGATTCTGTCGATCTCTTTGGACCTTGCTGGGGAAATTACTGCGACTCGGCTGGGGAGTATAGCAGACAAGATTCAATGCTGAACTCTGTGGGGGTACTATTACCAGAGATACGACCTTGCTGAGAATTAGGGCTACTCTGCCGAGGATATGCGAATCCTGGTTAGAACAATCCGTTGCAACATGCTGAGAAAGAATCCCCAGAAATTTGTTAGGGAAACCCAAAGCAATTCCTCGGTAATCTGCTGAGGAAGAAGACTGTCGAGCTTAGGATAAATGTCACAATGCCCCATGTCGGGCGAACTTTCTCTTTGACGACTCCGCTGGGGATAATGAGTTTACAACACA
Organism: Lathyrus tuberosus; assembly: GCA_022829125.1. Lineage (NCBI taxonomy): Eukaryota > Viridiplantae > Streptophyta > Magnoliopsida > Fabales > Fabaceae > Lathyrus > Lathyrus tuberosus. Next base: position 2,200,337 of record JALAZF010000584.1, on the reverse strand, counting down.
CTCCGCTAGAGAAAACTGCTTTAAAGCGTCTTATGTTGGGGTTGCCCTTCGAGAGGATTTTACAGAAAACCAAACGTCTTCAAACTCTACTGGGGATAGCAGATCGAAAATATCTTTTGCTGGGGAGATAATATGCCCCATGCATGAGATGGTCAATAACTCCGCTGGGGGATTATTCTTTGACAAATTTCACCTGCTGAAACTTGCGGGCTATATGATACTACCACTTGCTGGTACATCCTGCCAAGAGTAAACTCCACGAGGGATGTTAGTACTAAAAGTTTCGTCTCTTAAGAGGATTTTATAGAAAACCAAGCATTTTCAAACTCTTAGACGAACACTCTGCCTTGAACCACCCTTCACATCGTCTGCAAGGTACTGGAGGATTGGCACTTGTTATTGACCTGGAGTATTCACTGCCTTAATAACCGTTATCAACACAGAAGAAATCCTCTTCGACCACCGTTGCCGTCACGAAACCCGGTGGGAACTCTTGAATTGAAGAATCGACTTAATAAGATACAACAGTATCAAGTCATAGCAAATATCTGCTCGTGGTTACGATCATGCTGTTTGGATCGATCGTGCTCATTACCTGCAACAGAAAAAGAATATGCACATGCCCCAGGATATTGCGTGGTCTTTTGAGTCCACCATGTCCAACAAGCAAAGTAATTTCAATTGTCTTTGTGCATGTTTTTTTTTTTTTTTTTTTTTTTGCAAGGCCAAGATATCTTCAAATTAATGTTTTATTATCAAAAATCGGACGTTTTTGCAAACAAAACAGTAAAATAAAAATAAAAGCTCGTGACTGAATATTCAATTTTATTGATGAAATGCCAAAATTGGCGGATTTACAATCAGAAGCAAACCCCTGAAAGAGGCGATTGCCATAAAATTGAGAAAAGAAATCTATCCTAATGATAATGCGGAAATTGGATTCCAACTGATTTCTGATTCTGTTATAGCCAGTATGTATTCCAACTCTCCTAATTATCTTCACCTTCGGAAGCTCGTGGTCGGGCCAATTCCTCCTTTGGAATTTCGCCAGTTTGCTGAAGAGTAGAAAACGTACAGATTAATTCAGACTGCAGTCATTCGCTTTAATCCCTCTTTTGCGTGGATCGCCTTTTCAGGTTTTCAATCCACCGGGATACCCTTTTTTGCCTAAGTTGCCCTTTCGGGTTTTCAACTTACCGGGTGTACAATTTTTTCATTATATCCCTAATTTTTGCCCGAACCTTTATTCTGTTTTTGGTTCGCCGGGATGCCCTTTTTTTCCTGGATTCCTTTTTTTCTTTTATCCAGCGGGTCTCTTTATACGAAGTATTTTTTAACTGCATCTGAATTAACAGGGGATGAAAAGTCTTCACCATCCATGGTTGTCAGTAATAAGGCTCCACCTGAGAAAACCTTTTTAACCACGAATGGACCTTCATAGTTAGGAGTCCATTTGCCCCTGTGATCTGTATTCGGAGGAAGTATTCTCTTGATTACCACATCTCCTACCTTGTAGACTTGAGGTCGAACTTTTTGATCGAATGCCCTCTTCATTCTGCGCTGATATAGATGGCCATGACATACTGCTGCTAGTCGCTTCTCCTCAATAAGGCTCAGCTGATCAAATCTGGCTCGTACCCATTCAGCTTCATCTAGCTTAATGTCCATCAATACTCAGAGAGAAGGAATCTCAACTTTTATCGGTAGAACTGCCTCCATACCATATACAAGCGAGTATGGTGTTGCCCCAGTGGACGTGCGGACTGATGTTCGATACCCATGCAAAGCCAGTGGTAATATCTCATGCCAATCTTTGTACGTGACAACCATCTTCTGCACAATCTTCTTGATATTTTTATTGGCCGCTTCGACCGCGCCGTTCATCTTTGGGCGGTACGGAGAAGAATTGTGATGCTCGATTTTGAAGTCCCGGCATAGTTCAGCCATCATCTTGTTGTTCAAATTAGAACCATTATCAGTAATGATTCTTTCGGGAACTCCATATCGACAAATGATATCTCGCTTCAAGAAACGAGCCATCACTTGCTTGGTGACATTGGCATAAGACGCTGCTTTAACTCATTTAGTAAAGTAATCAATGGCGACCAAGATGAAACGATGGCCGTTTGAAGCAGTAGGCTTAATTTTTCCGATCATGTCAATGCCCCACATCGCAAATGGCCACGGAGAAGACATGATACTCAACGGATTAGGAGGAACGTGCACTTTATCTGCATAGATCTGGCATTTGTGACACTTGCGTGCATACTTGCAGCAATCTGACTCCATTGTCAACCAATAATACCCCAATCTCAACAATTTCTTAGCCATCGCATGTCCTCCGGCATGGGTACCGAAAGAGCCTTCGTGCACTTCAATCATCAATAAGTCTGCTTCGTGTCTATCCACGCATCTGAGCAGGACCGTGTCAAAATTCCTTTTATACAGCACGCCATCTTTGTTCAAGAAGAAACTACCAGCTAGCCTTCTTAATGTCTTCTTGTCATTGGAAGATGCCCCAGGCGGGTATTCTTGATTTTTCAAGAAGCATTTGATGTCATGGTACCAAGGCTTATCGTCAGACATTGCATCAACCTCAAACACAAAAGCAGGCCTATCAAGATGAGATACATCAATCCTGGGCACAAAGTTCCAACCATGCACTTTGATCATCGAGGATATAGTGGCCAAGGCGTCTGCAAACTTATTCTCATCTCGGGGAACATGGTACAACTTGACAGTTGTAAAGAATGTCAGCAATCTCCTCGTATAATCTCTATACGGAATCAAATTCTGCTGATGTGTGTGCCAAGTTCCCTTTACTTGATTGATTACCAGTGCTGAATCACCAAAGATATCGAGGGTCTTGATTCGTAAATCAATAGCTTCCTCAATACCTAGTATGCAAGCTTCATACTCTGCTTCATTGTTGGTACACCCGAAAGTTACTCGGGCAGTGAAGGGCATGTGAACACCTTCTGGCGTAATGAGGACTGCACCAACTCTGCACCCATTCATATTAACTGCCCCATCAAACATCAAACTCCATTTGGATTCAGGGTCAGGCCCCTCCTCCAGAAGTGGTTCCTCGCAGTCTTTCGCTTTGAGAAACATGATGTCCTCATCAGGGAAATCAAATCTCATGGGCTGGTAATCATCAAGAGGCTGTTGTGCAAGATAATCTGACAGTATACTTCCTTTGATTGCTTTTTGCGAAGTAAATTGAATATCATACTCTGTTAGTACCATCTGCCACCTTGCAACTCTGCCTGTAAGTGCTGGTTTCTCAAAAATGTACTTGACCGGATCCAATTTTGAGATCAACAGGGTTGTATGTGTAAGCATGTATTGTCTCAATCGCTTGGCGGCCCATGCGAGTGCACAACTTGTCTTCTCAAGCATTGAATAACGCGATTCACAATCTGTAAACTTCTTGCTCAGGTAGTAGATAGCATGTTCTTTCCTACCTGTCTCGTCGTGTTGACCGAGAACACAACCCATGGATCCTTCGAGCACTGTCAAGTACATAATCAGTGGTCTCCCTTGAACTGGAGGTATCAGAATTGGAGGTTCCTGCAAATATCTTTTTATTTTATCGAAGGCATTTTGACAATCATCATTCCACCTGACCGTTTGATCTTTTCGTAGCATTTTGAATATCGGTTCGCAAGTGGCAGTTAGGTGAGATATGAACCTTGAAATGTAGTTCAACCTCCCTAGAAAGCCACGAACTTCTTTCTCAGTTCTCGGTACAGGCATATCTTGTATAGCTTTCACCTTAGCAGGATCAACCTCTATTCCTTTTTCACTGACGATGAAACCAAGCAATTTTCGGACCGCACGCCGAAAGTACATTTGTTAGGATTCAATCTCAACCTGAATTTCCTTAACCTCTCAAACAACTTCTTCAAGTTGATCAGATGTTCCTCTTCTGTCTTTGATTTAGCAATCATGTCATCCACATAGCACTCGATCTCTTTATGAATTAGATCGTGGAATAACGGCACCATTGCTCTTTGATAAGTTGCCCCTGCGTTTTTCAACCCAAAAGGCATTACTTTGTAACAGAAGGTACCCCACGGGGTAATGAATGTCGTCTTCTCCATGTCTTCTGGTGCCATCTTTATCTGATTGTATCCGGAGAATCCATCCATAAATGAGAACACTGAAAACTGAGCGGTATTATCAACCAGCACATCAATATGAGGGAGTGGGAAGTCATCTTTAGGGATCGCCCTGTTGAGATCTCTGTAATCCACACACATTCTGACTTTGCCATCTTTCTTCGGCACCGGTACTATGTTGGCCACCCAAGAAGGATAGTTGGTTACTGCTAGAAAACCTGCATCCAACTGTTTTTGTACTTCTTCCTTGATCTTCAAAGCCATTTCTGGTTTTGTCCTGTGCAACTTTTGCTTGACCGGTGGACAATCCTCTTTCAACGGTAGTCTATGCACAACTATGTCTGTATCTAAACCTGGCATATCTTGATATGACCAAGCAAAGATGTCAACGTATTCACGTAGCATGACTATCAACTCTTGCTTTACATCAGCCCTCAGACTTGCACCAATCTTGATCTCTTTCTTGTTTTCCTCCGAACCAATATTGATAACCTCGAGAGCTTCCTGATGAGGCTGAATGGTCTTTTCTTCCTGTTTCAACAATCTAGCCAATTCTTCCGGGAGTTCATAGTCTTCATCACTTTCTTCCTCGGCTTGATAGATCGGATTGTCGAAATCATACGTGGGCATAACAGAATCATTTTCAGAGGAATTCACAGAATCAAGTCTGCATGATTGGATTTATGCTTTATTTTAGATTATTTTTGCTTGAAAACAAAAGAAAAGAAAGTGCATTATCATTTTTAATTTTCTTTGTGCAAAAATAAAAATAAAGAACGAATAAAGGAACACAAATTTGTAAACAAAAACGTCCTTTTATTGATATTTGAACATTATATGAGAAAATATGGTGGCCCTACAAATGGATCCTCACACCTTGGGCAGAGTGTGGGATTTCATGCATTATGAAAGACAAGAATTATTACTCTGAATGGTGTACAACATGAACGATTTCTTCACTAGACCAGTTCTGCAATACTTCGCCCGGAGCCAGTGCATATACCCATCTATCCAGATAATCTGAGCTTTCAGCGCCATCTTCTATTGCTGAGCAGGACTGATTGGGGTTGATAATTCCTCCACTGTTGAAACTGATTGGCCCACGGAATCGGGGAACTGGCGTCCGGCCGGCTGATATCCAATGCCAAACTTATCTTCTTTCACGAACACATCTATAACTTTACCCCAACCTTGGGCATTTCCGCTTTTGACCACTTCTCTGGCCTGCTTGTACGACGCAATTGATGCACTCGGCCCACCTGGCACATTCGACACCATCGCTGCTGAAGTAGATTCTGGTAAGTTATTGATATTCAGGGCTTCGAAAGACTGGCACAGGGTTTCATGAATTTCTCCATCCATTTCCACATATTTGAAAGTGGATAGATGACTCACGAATATATCTTCCTCGCCGCAAACAGTAACCACTTGACCCTCGAACACGTACTTGAGTTTCTGATGAAGTGTTGAGGTAACTGCGCCCGCTGCGTGAATCCACGGTCGGCCCAACAAACAGCTGTAAGCAGGCTGAATGTCCATAACATGAAAGATCGTCTTGAATATTTGTGGACCAACCTGTATGGGTAGTTCTACCTCTCCAAACACCGATCTTTGGGATCCGTCAAAAGCTCTCACAATCAGATCGCTGGGTCTCAGAACCAATCCATCTACTTCAATTTTCATCAGGGCCTTTTTGGGTAACACATTCAAGGAAGAACCTGTATCGACCAGCACATGCGACAAAACAACTCCTCTGCATTCAAGTGTGATGTGCAGCGCCTTGTTGTGATTACGTCCATCTGGAGTCAAATCCCTATTCGTAAACACCAACCCGTGGCTCACATTCACGTTAGAAATTACCCCCTCCAACTGATTCACTATAATCTCTTGGGGAACATATGCCATATTCAGGACCTTCAACAAAGCAGCCCGGTGTACATCTGAACTCATTAGCAGGGATAATATCGAAATTTTAGAGGGTGTCTGATTAAGCTGGTCAATGATCTTGTAATATCTCTTTTTGATGACCCTCATAAATTCCTCGACATCATTATCAAAATTGACTTTAGGGTCCTCTTCCTGAGCTGGCACCTTGTCATCAACAACCTGTTTTCCTTTCGCTCTTGCAGCGGCTTCAGCTTCTTTATCACTCCTTAGAGTCTGGGGAGCAAATAGTCGACCACTCCTGGTGAAACCACTTGGTCCACTGACATTCTCAACACTTGTACCAACAGCACCCTCAGCTTTCTGTTGACTTCCTCCTTGATGAGTATCAGTTCCATATTGCCATGGAACTGCCCTATTAGACACATAAGCAGCCGATTCAGGAACTATAATCGTAACTGGTCTCGGCCTCTCGGGTACGATGATAGCAACAGGCTCCTCAACAGGCACCTGTATCTCAATTGGATTATAGTAAATAGTAACGGCAGAAACATCTTTTTCTCTCTCTATCTTATCAAACTGAAGTCTTCCTTCATCTATAAGATCCTGCAGTCCAACTTTCAACTTACTGCAGCCATTAATCTGTCTTGAACAATCTTCACAACCAGAGCCACATCCAGGAAACACTTTTCCTTTTAACAAACGCTCTTTTACAATCAACAGCGGAGTCTTTACCAAATTCACATCAGTAATCAGATTCAGTTTCTCACCATCAGAAATAACATTCATACTTGCACCTCCATGATGGGGCATTGGATTATCATGAACATTTGGCGGCTTAGAGAAATTAATAGCTTTTGCGTCAATCAGGTCTTGAACCTTATGGTGAAAAGCCCAGCACTTCTCTATCGAGTGACCTTGCGCGCCAGAATGAAATTCACATCTAGCGTTGGCATCGTAACCCTGAGGCAATTTTCCGGAGTCTAGCGGTCTCATAGTCCGTAGTTCAACTAACTTCTCTTTGAGTAGTTATGGTAACAAAGCAGTATATGACATAGGCAAAGGATCAAACTTACGGTCCCTTGGTCTGTTATTCTGAAATCGGGGTCTACCTTGCTGATCTGGAGCTTGCTGTCCAGTTGGAACCGGAATGGTTACAGCATCCACCTGATGATAGGACTGATTCCTACCTCTGCCCCCTCCTCTATGCACAGCACTGGACTCTCCTTCTCTTTTCCTTGATCCGTTGGCAAAGGGTTTCCTCGAACTCGAAGCACCAGTCCCACCGACGTCTTGAATCTTACCTAATTTTAGCAGACTCTCTATTCGTTCCCCAGCAACAACAATATCAGCAAACCCTGTGGAAGGACACGCAGCCAATCTATCCAAATACGACCCTTGGAGTGTGCTCATGAACATATCAACCATCTCACGATCACCCAAAGGTGGTTGAACTCGTGCAGCCAACTCCCTCCATCTTTGCGCATATTGCTTAAAGCCTTCCTTAGGATCCTGAGTCATACTCTGCAGCTGAGTACGATTAGGCGCCATATCCAAATTATATTGATACTGCTTCAGAAACGCAGCGCACAAATCTTTCTAGCTCTTGATATGAACCCTGTCCAACTTAACATACCATTCCAGGGAGGCGCCTGACAGGCTATCCTGGAAAAAATACATCCAGAGCTTCTGGTCATCAGTATAAGCGGCAACTTTGCGATTGTAAGCTTACAAATGTGTTTTGGGACAGGTACTGCCATTGTACTTATCCAAAGCAGGAAGCTTGAACTTAGGAGGGATTCGCACACCCTGCACGAGACCCATGTCTTCTACATCGATTCCCAGAGGATTTTGGCTCTCAATAGCCTTGAGTCTTTCATCTTACCCTTCGTACTTCCGGTCGTCATTATAGAAACCCATGTCATTGTTGAATGCAGTGAACTGGTCATCTTGACCATCCTCATTGTTATCAAATCCCAGATGTACCCCACCAGCAGGGATTATGCCGACAGGAGGAGTGCGCACAGTGCGATTTGGGATTTCAGTTTCCAGCCTCTGGATAGTGGTTCTCATAGCTTCTTGTCCAATCCTCATGTTTTCTTGACCAGTCCTCAGTTCCTGCTGCCCTTGAGCAATCCCCTGCATATGGTTCATGAACTGTTCCATCCTTCCCCTCAAATCAGCTAACTCCGTCTGAACTTGCTCCATCACTCTTGCTTGATTGCGTCGGGTAGAATATCGGTGAACTGGGGTATCAGCTATCGTGCCTGAAAACCAAATAAAGGTTAGCAGGCGCCTGCAAAAGGAAAACCTGCGATGCAAAAATGATATGCAAATGCAAATGCAAAGTTATGTTTGTCATTTCAAGACACTTTTCATATCCTGATTCCAATCATAACCATGAATTCCTGAAGACCAGGAGTCATGATTACTGAGTTTTACCATGAAGAGATATTCATATACATCGATCTCAAATATCTGAAGACCAGAAATAGTGACTTTGTAGTGTGCCAGTGTGCAGATATCACATCACATATATCTGAAGATCAGAAATTGTGAACAACAATAGCTCATTTCATACAAATTCCCGAAAACTTCTCAAGCACGTTTTTCGTAGTTTCAGCAACAAAATAAGAAACAAGCAGTCAAATGGATCCATCAACAATTCTGATGGTAACCATTGCAAATTACAAAGAAACGGCAAAAAACACTAATCCGACAGCTCTACATCCTTCAGCTTCTGGCTGGAGTACTTAATCTCTTCAAACAGGATGCGGGTACGTTGATGATGCGGCTTTTCAATCAGCTCTTTGATTACTACGTCCCTTTTTTCCAAGGCATCCTCTAATGACCCCACGTGCATCAGCAAGGCTTCATCTTCATTGGCTCCTTTGCGCCTCTTGATTCCAACTTGAATTTTAACCAGTTTCAGCTCTGCTGTGACATCTTCAAGCTCCTTGTTGGCGATTTTCAGCCTACCTTCAGCATTTCTTACTTGTTCTTGACTTTTGCCAAGATCTTCTCGATACTTTCTTCTTTCCACGTGTGCTTTCTTCAGCTCTTCATCTTTATCTTTTAACTGGACCTGTAATTCAGAGTTCTCAATCCTGACTTCATCCCAAGCTTGACGGAGTTTAGCTAACGAATCCTTGCTTCGGGCTAGCGCCTGCTTTGTAGCCTTATGAGCCTGACTAGTATCATCTGCTCCCAAAGTAAGCTTCCGGAAGTATCGAGCTCTCTCATCAAAATCTTCTTCTTTGTTCGCCAGGGTTTTTTCTGCTTTCAACGCTCTCTTTTCCAACTCTTTGTTGTCAGCTAGAGCTTTCTGAAGACATCTGCTCATTCCAGAGTTCTCTATCTGCAATTCCCTGACCATTTTCTTCAATTTCTCGTACTCTTCGGTCGGTACCATGGAATGTTGATCTGGACATAAGAGAACTTCTCTAGAAAAGGGTAGCAACAACTTTTTGACCTTCATCTCAATCCAAGCATCATAGGCAGGGTATGATCTACAGTCTCCTTTGCCGAAAGTCAACTTTCCCTCTCTTTGCCTAAATTTCCAAGCATTTATTACTTCCGGCACTCTTTCATTCTTGGTCCCTACGAAGAACAGAGAAGCACTAATCTCTTCATCAGCAGGAGGATGTCTCGAGGCATAACCAAATTGTCTAACTGCCAACACTGGGTTGTAATTAATCCCACCTCTTCTTCCAAGTAGAGGCACATTCGGAAAACTTCCACATTTGACAGTAAGCTCTATCGTCTGTAATTTGGGATCAAACCAAATGATATTATTGGCAGTCAAACCTATCAGTCTCTTGGACCACTTCATTGTCTCAGCAGTTTCTACAAACGCACCAGTCCGGGGTAAATGTTTGAAGAGCCAATGACATAACAATTGGGTACAGCAACTAACCAAACTCCCTCTTGCCTTCTCATTTTTGTAGTGTACGGAGCAATAAAAATCCCCTAGCAGGGTAGGAATCGGATTCTTCGAAACAAACACTTTCATCGCTTGCATATCAACAAAGTCAGGTTGACCGGGGAAAAGCACCAAACCATAGACGCAAAGAGCTAACACGGCGTTGTAAGTAGTCCAATTGTTAGCCTTGGCAGCTTCCTGAGCCTGTTGAAAAAGAAACTCCAAATGAAATCCCTCATCTTCTTTGAGTCTGCTTAGGCCACTTTTCACAACAAACAGATCCAGATGTAGAACAGCAGCAATTACTTCAGGGGCAAGAGCACCTTCGGAAAAATACGGTATAGCAGACGTGATTGGAATTCCCAAAATAAATGAGAATTCCTCCAGAGTGGGCATTAGAATGTAGTCAGGGAATAGGAAACATCTCATTGATGGCTCATAGAACTGTAAGAAAGTATGCAACCCATCTTTCTCGTACTTTGTGAATGCACAGACCATCTTAATCAGCTCTCCATATTCCTTCCGAAAAGTGCTGAGAACATCAGAACCAGCCATACCTATCATCTTGTTCAATAAATCCAGCTTAGGATCAGGGAATTTGTATGACACATTATTCTTCCTTTTAACCTCAACTTCTTGGCAACTCATGATTGGAATCAGACAATATGGTAAGTACCTGAAAATGACAAACATAACCTGTTATGATATGATTATGCAAAATGCAAAAGGCATGTGATCAGGTATCCGGGTGTCTGTGTCTGTGTTGAACTGTGTGCACTGTGTCTCTGCACTGAATCTGGCAATATATATCTGAGATGAATACTCAAACCACTGTCATAGGATACACTGTCTGTAATAATCATAGAATCACAAGTAAGGTATGTAGGAGGCTGGGTTACCTGCAAACCTGTAAACAACCCACCCATACTCACATGTGGTTCCTAGAAAATAAGGCTTGTCAGCTTCGGAGGTTTGAGAAACGATAGCACATTCAGCCCGTAGGATACAATGCTATGCCAATCAAAGAGGTCGTCCACTGACTCACCTTAGAAAATAAAGGTCATCCTATGCAAGTACCAAAGTGGGCCCTCGGGTGCGAGTGGTTTTGCCACAGAATGTGGTCTGCCACTGTCACCACTAAAGAGGGATATTTCCACTAAGGTCCTCATGATCGGTCACTAGAGTCGACAGCTCTCTAGATCGACATCCTGGAATACGCAAGATGCGCACGCCATGATGGGTCCCAAGATAGCCTCGTCTAGCTGTGAATTTCGTGATTACCCACGTACACAGATGGCACGTAGGTCCCACTACTCTCCACTCTAAGTCTAAGTGTATACTCGAGCCTGTGTACTGAGCTCATCTCTCAGAAATCCCATCCCGCCAAACAGACAGAACAGTGCAACACAGTATAATATATGAAATGTAAATGCTAACATGCTGTAAATATGGTACAAGTAATAAAATACAGTAAACAACAAATACAAGATAACAGTAAACACCCAATGAAAGAAAAGCAAACAAGCGCTAGGATTGACTCGCTTAGGATGGACCAACAATAGGTCAACCTGTCCCCAGCAGAGTCGCCAGCTGTCGCTCCCGGGATTTTCATCCAAGTACAAATGCGAAAGTGGCACCGAAACAGAGTCGCCAGCAATGTCTATTTATCCCAAGAGAGGGAAAGGAAACACTGCGTAAACCTGAGAGAAAGGATAGAGCATAGTCTTGCGACCAAGAGAAAGGGTAAGGGAGTCGGTTACGTGAGAGGAAGGTATTAGCACCCCCTCACGTCCATCGTACCCGATGGGATCCACGCTTGCTGCTTCAATCAAAGGGTGTAAGGAAAGAATACTGGAAAAGGGATTGGAAAAGGAATGGAAAGAGAAAGAGAAACAAATATAGGGAAAATAAAAGAAGTGCTCGCATGGGCCCTACCCCACTGCCTACGTATCTCATCGGGAACATGAGAATCAGAGCGACGTAGTTCCCCTCACCTAAGGGAAAGTTTTTGTGTTTTTTAGTGGAATACGTCAACGTTCGCGTCCTAGCAGTTTAGGTGTTGCAGCTCGCTGTAGGGAGACTTAGGCATTACCTGTTTGCGGTAGAACGGAAATGACGCATCCTTAAGGAATGATTGAAGGAGATGAGGAGAGAAATCCCGGAGGAAAGACGTTATTGTTTGTTTTTGTCTTTTAAGAGTTTTTTTTCATTTGTTTGCGTATGATAGTGTATCCAAATCTTAGTCATTGGAATGTATACATCCTCACATTCCAAGATGGAATGAGTAAGAAAGTACACTAAGGGTGAAGAAGACCCTCACACTTAGTTCCAATTATTAAGGTTCAAACACACTAGCATACTTGTGTTTATTAAGTGTTTTGGTTGATTATGAAATGAAGAAATGTTTTTTATTTGTACCTTCAACAAATATTGCATTTAAGTCCCTCATACAAGATCAAATGTCTAACACATTGACCCAAGATGGGCTATATGCTACACATTCTAAGATTATAAGAGAAGACCCCTTATAATCTCTTCTTTATATGAAAGGCCTAAATGCAATAAATGCCTACCTTTATTAGATGTTTTGTATTTTCTTTGAGATGAGAAGAGAGACTCAAGAGAGGAGAAAAGGTAAAAATCTATATGAACTAAGACTCAATCCTAATTGAAGATTAAAGGGAGTGATCCTAATGGTTTGTGAGGTTTCAAAATCTAAAGTCTAAAGAAAGAATGAATTAAACAATTCACTTCTAAGTTAGAAGATGAATTGTAATTCAAAAGGGAAAGTAATGAGTTATTAAAAGAAAGCACATAAGTGCTTAACAATCACAAAATGGAATTGTAGAAGATGAAGGGAAAGAAGTTTGAATGTGGATTCCTTATCCACACTCAATTGAACTTACCAAAGCCCCTACATGGTTAGTAAACATATGTAAGAAGTATAAGAAGTAAAAGAACATTTAATGCACCATAAAAACTCAAAAGAATTAGATGAGAAATCAAATCCTATTGGTCACAACCAGAATGTGCATCATATGGAAAACAAATGATTATTATCATGCAAGTCCAAGTGGATAGGCAACAAACATCATCCATGGCATTAGAACATGCTACCATAAGAAAAGGAAGAATGAAAGATGCAAAGAAATGAAAAAGCATGCATAAATGGAACATGTAATCCAAGGATCAAAATTGAAATGAAATGAAAAATGATTCACAAACATCTCACAAGTGTTCATGCATGACACATCAAGACATTTAAGAAGTGATAGAAGAAGTAGAATTGAAATGGAAGTTCAAAAAGGGAAAGTGCAAACACAACATGTTAAAGGTACACAAGGTTCAAATGATAATCAACATGCAAAGATGACATATAATATGTATCAATGACCTATTATGTCACATGAATGGTTCACCAAATATGCAAATGATCATGCAAGTATGTACAAAAGAAAACATTGTAAACATGCACAAATATTAAGATGATATGACATGTTATTATGCTTCAAAGGTAATGCATTAAACAAAAATTAGATGGACTTATGAAAATTAAGCAAACATGGTTTAAAGATACACAAATCAGAAGTGAATCATATACCAAAATAACATGCAAGAAATCAAGGCAAAAATGCTTTACACAATGCACTTAAGTCAAGTATACACATCATACAAAGTAACACAAAAATGAACACCAAACATGCCATAAACTGACCTAAAAAATTCAAATAAAAATCACTCAACATACCTCAAGATGCTAATGACTCAATGCAAAAAGAAGAGCATCAAAACAATTTTTAATGATCAAGAACAAAAATGCACAAATTTATGTATCACATTAAGAATGCACACCAAAGAAAATCAAAGAAAATTGTGGAACAGGGGCAAAAATGTCATAAAATCAGAAACTAAAATCACCAAAAATTTTATAAATGTTTTAATGATGTTCATGAATTTTTATGGAATTTTATAATGCCATTTGGTATTTTTAGAAATTAAAAAGCAAACGTGTAGAAAAAATGAAAATAAAAATGAAATGCAATATGAATGGGGGTGCATGCATAGTAATTATTCAGTTCAAATTAATTGGGCTTTTAAAAGAGGGGTGCGGATATCAGTTTGGTCCAAGGTCCAAGTCTGCGCAAAACACACTAGTAACCATGCACTTCAGTCAACAAAAATTGACTCATTAACAGCCATTAGATCAAGTCAAGGTCAAGATTCAGTCAAAGTAATTGGAATCAACACACATGCGTAAAGGACCACACAACACACCATGCACCACACCACATAACGTTTAAATGAAATCAGAAAAGATGCACATGACATGCACATGCGTTTTAATGCATTGTCATGCTCCTAGCCACACGATCATGCAAAATGAACGGACACGATTAAAACATACATAAACCCTAGTCATAACAGTCACCGGCCGGAGGGAACCTCCGGTTACCTTCTCCGGCCAACAGCCACCACCTGCAACTCTCACCTTTCACCAAAACACACAATCCGCATACCAAAATGAAGAGGAAACTATGGAGATCACGAATTCAACATTATTTTTCACATACCACACATACACATAGAGAACAGAGAAGATTAAAGCAAGCCCTAGGTTTTGCAACTAAGCCTTTAGGAGGCCTATCAACTAGCCGGAGTAAGACATGCTCCTAATGAGCTCATATTAACAAAAACAAATCAAAATTAAGGAGAATCGAATGGAAAAAGGTTGAGTGATAAAACCTGAAAGTATGGAGAAATTGGAGATGCTGAGAAAACCAGAGATTCTTGCTTCCACTTTGAGCTTCACTTGGCCAAATAAAGGCTTTCAAACTCTGAAGAATGATGATGGAGATGGATTTGCAGTGTGCTTACTTCAACAATCCAAAGCTGCTTCAAGTTCAGAGATGATTGAAGATGAAACTTGAAGGTGGAATTAGAAGAGAATGATGAACTCGTGCAATGGAGAGGGATTTGATGAAAAAAAGTGGGAGAATCAGAGAGAAATTTAGAGAGTGTTTGGGAGTGAAATGAGAAGAATTGAGTTGGAAATGAAATTACAGTGTGAGTTTTCTATTTATAGTGAGCTTTAATCATGGTTTAGTGAGTTGAGTTAAATGAGTTAGCATGGTTAAACTGAGTGCACCCTAACTAACTGAGTCAAGTTAGTTAGGGGCGAGTCATTGGTGGTGATGTTATGGTGACGACCCATGGTGTGTTATGGTGGAGCAGCAAGAGAAATGAATGGCAAAGGCTGTTGCATTAGAAACTTGCTCAGCAAGCTTGTTTTTTCTATTTCCATGCAAAGCACGTGCTATTGTGCATAGTGTAGATGAGATGTGCTTGGTTAAAAGAGGAAAACTGAGGTGATGAAGTGTTTGTTGTGTGTGTGAACCAAACTGCAAATTCTGATGTGAAACATGATGAGATCAGTTGGTGTTTGAAGATGGAATTCTCCATGCATTGTGAATGGTTTGATGAGCTTTTGGAAACATTGGAAAGAGGAGATGTAATAGAGCATGTTTGGTATGAGAAATGATTTGAAATGATGCTTGGAAAAGGTTGGAAAATGACTCACAACACAAAGGTTTGGGAACTGTATAATGGCGTGGCAAGGAGGTTGGTTGGCAAGGCAAACATGGCATGGCATTTCAGCAGGATCATAGCACATTGGACTCAACATAACTTCTAGACTTTTGATCAAATGAAAAAATCATGAACACCAATTTTGAAGGTCTCACATAGAGGAACAACTTTCATGTTGAAAGATTTTTCATTTGAGGCTTCTAACCATGAGTAATTGATCAATACATTTGGCCCACCACATGCTTGTGAAAATGACACGCGCGTGACCTGAAAGTTCTTGGTCACGACCTGGTTTTTGCCCTACTTTCCTCCAACTTTGATCAATCATATCTCCCTCAATTTTTATCCAATGGAGATGTTCCACATATGGATGTGAAGCTTAAAACAAGATCTTTTGTTGTGGCTGAGTGGAATTTTCATTTGGTGCTTCAATTTTAAATGGCCTTGGTTCAAAATCTGATGCAAAATGGTCCAAAATTACTATTTTTGGAAACCCTACTTCTTCCAAAAATGGCAACTTTCCACATCTTGATTTTTTCATGATTCCTTTGGAGTTTCTTGACCAAATTTTGTACATTGGACACATATAACATGGATTTCATGAATTTGGCCCTTAAAAAGTCAAGAGTTGACTTTTTCCACTGATTATTTGACTTGACCCCAATTTCTCTGATTTTTTACCTTTCTTCCAATTGAACCACTTCTAAAACCAATTGAAAGGTAATTTTCCACATACATACACTTAAGAACATGTAGAATACCATGACATCAAGCTTTGTCCAAAAAATCAAAGATTCCCTGATTTTATTGGAAACCCTAGTTTTGGTGCCCACCTCCTAGGAGAAAAATGTGCAGTCTTCAATTTCAAATTCCTCAGAGTATGTTGTGTATCCTCTTAAAGGATGATGAGATATGCCACTTGAGATTGATTTTGGATCAATAAGCTATCTCTTTTGAGGGTTTTCCTTCAGTTTTTGAACCTCTTGCATGTTGAAGTATGTATTGCTTCAATCTCCCATTGGATCTCACTTCCTTGAGATTGTGGATGATCAATTGAGATGGTATGAGACATGAGAGACTCTTGGCTTGCCTTGAGGCAACTTGATTGACCTTTTTGTGCTTTGAATGATCCCTTGATTGTCCACCTTCCACCTGATCACATGCCTTGATGGTAAGAAGGATGCTATGCTTCATTTTTCTATGTTAAATGCAATGCAATTATGAGATGGATATGATATGATATATGATAATGCCATGCTATGATGTACAAAGGGAGAGAGCAAATTTTGGGGTATTACAGCTGCCCCTATTCAAACACTGTAGACCTGAATGCCTGAAAGCGATTGCTTTCAGACTTTCAAGGTATATAGTGATTGAATACCAAATATAACCAAAAATTTACTCTAGATGATGAAGAAAAAAAGGGATATAAACCCAACAGGGCTGCTGGATTGAATCTTCAAATGAACGTTGTCGGAGAGCTCTGTCTTTTGAACGATGCCAGGCGACTACTGGCTTGCCATACCGTCGATGGACTTTCAACAATGTCTTTTTGGACGACGCCAGACGACTACTGGCTTGCCATACTATCGATGGACTTTCAACAATGTCTTTTTGAACGACGCCAGACGACTACTGGCTTGCCATACTGTCGATAGACTTTAGCTGCTCTGCCAATCTATCGTTGGACTTCTGCCAAACCGTCGTTGGACTTTCACCAATTTTTGCTGGATTTCTGCCAATCTGTCGTTGGACTTCTGCCAAACCGTCGTTGGACTTTCACCAATTTGTGCTGGATTTCTGCCAATCTGTCGTTGGACTTAAAAGATTACCAAACCGGCGTTTGGGATCTCAAACTTGCCATCTTCAGATGGACTTTTGCAGCTTTTACCAAACTGTCGTTGGATTTCAGTGCTTACTAAACCGGCTTTGGAAGCTTTGCCAAACTGTCGTTGGACTTCGGCGCTTACCAAACTGTCGTTGGAAGCTTTGCCAAACTGTCGTTGGACTTCGGGGCTTACCAAACTGTCGTTGGAAGCTTTGCCAAACTGTCGTTGGACTTCGGTGCTTACCAAACTGTCGTTGGAAGCTTAAAATTGCCAAATGATCACTCCACCTGCTGGAATAACATGAACAAACTGTACGCATGCCAAAAATAAATTGGACTTTGGATTGTAAATGAACACTGCTGAGAATTACACCACTTGCTGGTAATGTCATATGCTGACACTTTGCTGAAGAAGAGATTCTGTCGATCTCTTTGGACCTTGCTGGGGAAATTACTGCGACTCGGCTGGGGAGTATAGCAGACAAGATTCAATGCTGAACTCTGTGGGGGTACTATTACCAGAGATACGACCTTGCTGAGAATTAGGGCTACTCTGCCGAGGATATACGAATCCTGGTTAGAACAATCCGTTGCAACATGCTGAGAAAGAATCCCCAGAAATTTGTTAGGGAAACCCAAAGCAATTCCTCGGTAATCTGCTGAGGAAGAAGACTGTCGAGCTTAGGATAAATGTCACAATGCCCCATGTCGGGCGAACTTTCTCTTTGACGACTCCGCTGGGGATAATGAGTTTACAACACACTCCGCTAGAGAAAACTGCTTTAAAGCGTCTTATGTTGGGGTTGCCCTTCGAGAGGATTTTACAGAAAACCAAACGTCTTCAAACTCTACTGGGGATAGCAGATCGAAAATATCTTTTGCTGGGGAGATAATATGCCCCATGCATGAGATGGTCAATAACTCTGCTGAGGGATTATTCTTTGACAAATTTCACCTGCTGAAACCTGCGGGCTATATGATACTACCACTTGCTGGTACATCCTGCCAAGAGTAAACTCCACGAGGGATGTTAGTACTAAAAGTTTCATCTCTTAAGAGGATTTTATAGAAAACCAAGCGTTTTCAAACTCTTAGACGAACACTCTGCCTTGAACCACCCTTCACATCGTCTGCAAGGTACTGGAGGATTGGCACTTGTTATTGACCTGGAGTATTCACTGCCTTAATAACCGTTATCAACACAGAAGAAATCCTCTTCGACCACCGTTGCCGTCACGAAACCCGGTGGGAACTCTTGAATTGAAGAATCGACTTAATAAGATACAACAGTATCAAGTCATAGCAAATATCTGCTCGTGGTTACGATCATGCTGTTTGGATCGATCGTGCTCATTACCTGCAACAGAAAAAGAATATGCACATGCCCCAGGATATTGCGTGGTCTTTTGAGTCCACCATGTCCAACAAGCAAAGTAATTTCAATTGTCTTTGTGCATGTTTTTTTTTTTTTTTTTTTTTTTGCAAGGCCAAGATATCTTCAAATTAATGTTTTATTATCAAAAATCGGACGTTTTTGCAAACAAAACAGTAAAATAAAAATAAAAGCTCGTGACTGAATATTCAATTTTATTGATGAAATGCCAAAATTGGCGGATTTACAATCAGAAGCAAACCCCTGAAAGAGGCGATTGCCATAAAATTGAGAAAAGAAATCTATCCTAATGATAATGCGGAAATTGGATTCCAACTGATTTCTGATTCTGTTATAGCCAGTATGTATTCCAACTCTCCTAATTATCTTCACCTTCGGAAGCTCGTGGTCGGGCCAATTCCTCCTTTGGAATTTCGCCAGTTTGCTGAAGAGTAGAAAACGTACAGATTAATTCAGACTGCAGTCATTCACTTTAATCCCTCTTTTGCGTGGATCGCCTTTTCAGGTTTTCAATCCACCGGGATACCCTTTTTTGCCTAAGTTGCCCTTTCGGGTTTTCAACTTACCGGGTGTACAATTTTTTCATTATATCCCTAATTTTTGCCCGAACCTTTATTCTGTTTTTGGTTCGCCGGGATGCCCTTTTTTGCCTGGATTCCTTTTTTTCTTTTATCCAGCGGGTCTCTTTATACGAAGTATTTTTTAACTGCATCTGAATTAACAGGGGATGAAAAGTCTTCACCATCCATGGTTGTCAGTAATAAGGCTCCACCTGAGAAAACCTTTTTAACCACGAATGGACCTTCATAGTTAGGAGTCCATTTGCCCCTGTGATCTGTATTCAGAGGAAGTATTCTCTTGATTACCACATCTCCTACCTTGTAGACTTGAGGTCGAACTTTTTGATCGAATGCCCTCTTCATTCTGCGCTGATATAGCTGGCCATGACATACTGCTGCTAGTCGCTTCTCCTCAATAAGGCTCAGCTGATCAAATTTGGCTCGTACCCATTCAGCTTCATCTAGCTTAATGTCCATCAATACTCAGAGAGAAGGAATCTCAACTTCTATCGGTAGAACTGCCTCCATACCATATACAAGCGAGTATGGTGTTGCCCCAGTGGACGTGCGGACTGATGTTCGATACCCATGCAAAGCCAGTGGTAATATCTCATGCCAATCTTTGTACGTGACAACCATCTTCTGCACAATCTTCTTGATATTTTTGTTGGCCGCTTCGACCGCGCCGTTCATCTTCGGGCGGTACGGAGAAGAATTGTGATGCTCGATTTTGAAGTCCCGGCATAGTTCAGCCATCATCTTGTTGTTCAAATTAGAACCATTATCAGCAATGATTTTTTCGGGAACTCCATATCGACAAATGATATCTCGCTTCAAGAAACGAGCCATCACTTGCTTGGTGACATTGGCATAAGACGCTGCTTTAACTCATTTAGTAAAGTAATCAATGGCGACCAAGATGAAACGATGGCCGTTTGAAGCAGTAGGCTTAATTTTTCCCATCATGTCAATGCCCCACATCGCAAATGGCCACGGAGAAGACATGATACTCAACGGATTAGGAGGAACGTGCACTTTATCTGCATAGATCTGGCATTTGTGACACTTGCGTGCATACTTGTAGCAATCTGACTCCATTGTCAACCAATAATACCCCAATCTCAACAATTTCTTAGCCATCGCATGTCCTCCGGCATGGGTACCGAAAGAGCCTTCGTGCACTTCAATCATCAACAAGTCTGCTTCGTGTCTATCCACGCATCTGAGCAGGACCGTGTCAAAATTCCTTTTATACAGCACGCCATCTTTGTTCAAGAAGAAACTACCAGCTAGCCTTCTTAATGTCTTCTTGTCATTGGAAGATGCCCCAGGCGGGTATTCTTGATTTTTCAAGAAGCATTTGATGTCATGGTACCAAGGCTTATCGTCAGACACTGCATCAACCTCAAACACAAAAGCAGGCCTATCAAGATGAGATACATCAATCCTGGGCACAAAGTTCCAACCATGCACTTTGATCATCGAGGATATAGTGGCCAAGGCGTCTGCAAACTTATTCTCATCTCGGGGAACATGGTACAACTTGACAGTTGTAAAGAATGTCAGCAATCTCCTCGTATAATCTCTATACGGAATCAAATTCTGCTGATGTGTGTGCCAAGTTCCCTTTACTTGATTGATTACCAGTGCTGAATCACCAAAGATATCGAGGGTCTTGATTCGTAAATCAATAGCTTCCTCAATACCTAGTATGCAAGCTTCATACTCTGCTTCATTGTTGGTACACCCGAAAGTTACTCGGGCAGTGAAGGGCATGTGAACACCTTCTGGCGTAATGAGGACTGCACCAACTCCGCACCCATTCATATTAACTGCACCATCAAACATCAAACTCCATTTGGATTCAGGGTCAGGCCCCTCCTCTAGAAGTGGTTCCTCGCAGTCTTTCGCTTTGAGAAACATGATGTCCTCATCAGGGAAATCAAATCTCATGGGCTAGTAATCATCAAGAGGCTGTTGTGCAAGATAATCTGACAGTATACTTCCTTTGATTGCTTTTTGCGAAGTAAATTGAATATCATACTCTGTTAGTACCATCTGCCACCTTGCAACTCTGCCTGTAAGTGCTGGTTTCTCAAAAATGTACTTGACCGGATCCAATTTTGAGATCAACAGGGTTGTATGTGTAAGCATGTATTGTCTCAATCGCTTGGCGGCCCATGTGAGTGCACAACTTGTCTTCTCAAGCATTGAATAACGCGATTCACAATCTGTAAACTTTTTGCTCAGGTAGTAGATATCATGTTCTTTCCTACCTGTCTCGTCGTGTTGACCGAGAACACAACCCATGGATCCTTCGAGCACTGTCAAGTACATAATCAGTGGTCTCCCTTGAACTGGAGGTATCAGAATTGGAGGTTCCTGCAAATATCTTTTTATTTTATCGAAGGCATTTTGACAATCATCATTCCACCTGACCGTTTGATCTTTTCGTAGCATTTTGAATATCGGTTCGCAAGTGGCAGTTAGGTGAGATATGAACCTTGAAATGTAGTTCAACCTCCCTAGAAAGCCACGAACTTCTTTCTCAGTTCTCGGTACAGGCATATCTTGTATAGCTTTCACCTTAGCAGGATCAACCTCTATTCCTTTTTCACTGACGATGAAACCAAGCAATTTTCGGACCGCACGCCGAAAGTACATTTGTTAGGATTCAATCTCAACCTGAATTTCCTTAACCTCTCAAACAACTTCTTCAAGTTGATCAGATGTTCCTCTTCTGTCTTTGATTTAGCAATCATGTCATCCACATAGCACTCGATCTCTTTATGAATTAGATCGTGGAATAACGGCACCATTGCTCTTTGATAAGTTGCCCCTGCGTTTTTCAACCCAAAAGGCATTACTTTGTAACAGAAGGTACCCCACGGGGTAATGAATGTCGTCTTCTCCATGTCTTCTGGTGCCATCTTTATCTGATTGTATCCGGAGAATCCATCCATAAATGAGAACACTGAAAACTGAGCGGTATTATCAACCAGCACATCAATATGAGGGAGTGGGAAGTCATCTTTAGGGCTCGCCCTGTTGAGATCTCTGTAATCCACACACATTCTGACTTTGCCATCTTTCTTCGGCACCGGTACTATGTTGGCCACCCAAGAAGGATAGTTGGTTACTGCCAGAAAACCTGCATCCAACTGTTTTTGTACTTCTTCCTTGATCTTCAAAGCCATTTCTGGTTTTGTCCTGTGCAACTTTTGCTTGACCGGTGGACAATCCTCTTTCAACGGTAGTCTATGCACAACTATGTCTGTATCTAAACCTGA
Organism: Lathyrus tuberosus; assembly: GCA_022829125.1. Taxonomy (NCBI): domain Eukaryota; kingdom Viridiplantae; phylum Streptophyta; class Magnoliopsida; order Fabales; family Fabaceae; genus Lathyrus; species Lathyrus tuberosus. The sequence goes on along the minus strand of JALAZF010000584.1, from coordinate 2,177,750 downwards.
CATATCTTGATATGACCAAGCAAAGATGTCAACGTATTCACGTAGCATGACTATCAACTCTTGCTTTACATCAGCCCTCAGACTTGCACCAATCTTGATCTCTTTCTTGTTTTCCTCCGAACCAATATTGATAACCTCGAGAGCTTCCTGATGAGGCTGAATGGTCTTTTCTTCCTGTTTCAACAATCTAGCCAATTCTTCCCGGAGTTCATAGTCTTCATCACTTTCTTCCTCGGCTTGATAGATCGGATTGTCGAAATCATACGTGGGCATAACAGAATCATTTTCAGAGGAATTCATAGAATCAAGTCTGCATGATTGGATTTATGCTTTATTTTAGATTATTTTTGCTTGAAAACAAAAGAAAAGAAAGTGCATTATCATTTTTAATTTTCTTTGTGCAAAAATAAAAATAAAGAACGAATAAAGGAACACAAATTTGTAAACAAAAACGTCCTTTTATTGATATTTGAACATTATATGAGAAAATATGGTGGCCCTACAAATGGATCCTCACACCTTGGGCAGAGTGTGGGATTTCATGCATTATGAAAGACAAGAATTATTACTCTGAATGGTGTACAACATGAACGATTTCTTCACTAGACCAGTTCTGCAATACTTCGCCCGGAGCCAGTGCATATACCCATCTATCCAGATAATCTGAGCTTTCAGCGCCATCTTCTATTGCTGAGCAGGACTGATTGGGGTTGATAATTCCTCCACTGTTGAAACTGATTGGCCCACGGAATCGGGGAACTGGCGTCCGGCCGGCTGGTATCCAATGCCAAACTTATCTTCTTTCACGAACACATCTATAACTTTACCCCAACCTTGGGCATTTCCGCTTTCGACCACTTCTCTGGCCTGCTTGTACGACGCAATTGATGCACTCGGCCCACCTGGCACATTCGACACCACCGCTGCTGAAGTAGATTCTGGTAAGTTATTGATATTCAGGGCTTCGAAAGACTGGCACAGGGTTTCATGAATTTCTCCATCCATTTCCACATATTTGAAAGTGGATAGATGACTCACGAATATATCTTCCTCGCCGCAAACAGTAACCACTTGACCCTCGAACACGTACTTGAGTTTCTGATGAAGTGTTGAGGTAACTGCGCCCGCTGCGTGAATCCACGGTCGGCCCAATAAACAGCTGTAAGCAGGCTGAATGTCCATAACATGAAAGATCGTCTTGAATATTTGTGGACCAACCTGTATGGGTAGTTCTACCTCTCCAAACACCGATCTTTGGGATCCGTCAAAAGCTCTCACAATCAGATCGCTGGGTCTCAGAACCAATCCATCAACTTCAATTTTCATCAGGGCCTTTTTGGGTAACACATTCAAGGAAGAACCTGTATCGACCAGCACATGCGACAAAACAGCTCCTCTGCATTCAAGTGTGATGTGCAGCGCCTTGTTGTGATTACGTCCATCTGGAGTCAAATCCCTATTCGTAAACCCCAACCCGTGGCTCACATTCACGTTAGAAATTACCCCCTCCAACTGATTCACTATAATCTCTTGGGGAACATATGCCATATTCAGGACCTTCAACAAAGCAGCCCGGTGTGCATCTGAACTCATTAGCAGGGATAATATCGAAATTTTAGAGGGTGTCTGATTAAGCTGGTCAATGATCTTGTAATAACTCTTTTTGATGACCCTCATAAATTCCTCGACATCATTATCAAAATTGACTTTAGGGTCCTCTTCCTGAGCTGGCACCTTGTCATCAACAACCTGTTTTCCTTTCGCTCTTGCAGCGGCTTCAGCTTCTTTATCACTCCTTAGAGTCTGGGGAGCAAATAGTCGACCACTCCTGGTGAAACCACTTGGTCCACTGACATTCTCAACACTTGTACCAACAGCACCCTCAGCTTTCTGTTAACTTCCTCCTTGATGAGTATCAGTTCCATATTGCCATGGAACTGCCCTATTAGACACATAAGCAGCCGATTCAGGAACTATAATCGTAACTGGTCTCGGCCTCTCGGGCACGATGATAGCAACAGGCTCCTCAACAGGCACCTGTATCTCAATTGGATTATAGTAAATAGTAACGGCAGAAACATCTTTTTCTCTCTCTATCTTATCAAACTGAAGTCTTCCTTCATCTATAAGATCCTGCAGTCCAACTTTCAACTTACTGCAGCCATTAATCTGTCTTGAACAATCTTCACAACCAGAGCCACATCCAGGAAACACTTTTCCTTTTAACAAACGCTCTTTTACAATCAACAGCGGAGTCTTTACCAAATTCACATCAGTAATCAGATTCAGTTTCTCACCATCAGAAATAACATTCATACTTGCACCTCCATGATGGGGCATTGGATTATCATGAACATTTGGCGGCTTAGAGAAATTAATAGCTTTTGCGTCAATCAGGTCTTGAACCTTATGGTGAAAAGCCCAGCACTTCTCTATCGAGTGACCTTGCGCGCCAGAATGAAATTCACATCTAGCGTTGGCATCGTAACCCTGAGGCAATTTTCCGGAGTCTAGCGGTCTCATAGTCCGTAGTTCAACTAACTTCTCTTTGAGCAGTTGTGGTAACAAAGCAGTATATGACATAGGCAAAGGATCAAACTTACGGTCCCTTGGTCTATTATTCTGAAATCGGGGTCTACCTTGCTGATCTGGAGCTTGCTGTCCAGTTGGAACCGGAATGGTTACAGCATCCACCTGATGATAGGACTGATTCCTACCTCTGCCCCCTCCTCTATGCACAGCACTGGACTCTCCTTCTCTTTTCCTTGATCCGTTGGCAAAGGGTTTCCTCGAACTCGAAGCACCAGTCCCACCGACGTCTTGAATCTTACCTAATTTTAGCAAACTCTCTATTCGTTCCCCAGCAACAACAATATCAGCAAACCCTGTGGAAGGACACGCAGCCAATCTATCCAAATACGACCCTTGGAGTGTGCTCATGAACATATCAACCATCTCACGATCACCCAAAGGTGGTTGAACTCGTGCAGCCAACTCCCTCCATCTTTGCGCATATTGCTTAAAGCCTTCCTTAGGATCCTGAGTCATACTTTGCAGCTGAGTACGATTAGGCGCCATATCCAAATTATATTGATACTGCTTCAGAAACGCAGCGCACAAATCTTTCCAGCTCTTGATATGAACCCTGTCCAACTTAACATACCATTCCAGGGAGGCGCCTGACAGGCTATCCTGGAAAAAATACATCCAGAGCTTCTGGTCATCAGTATAAGCGACAACTTTGCGATTGTAAGCTTACAAATGTGTTTTGGGACAGGTACTGCCATTGTACTTATCCAAAGCAGGAAGCTTGAACTTAGGAGGGATTCGCACACCCTGCACGAGACCCATGTCTTCTACATCGATTCCCAGAGGATTTTGGCTCTCAATAGCCTTGAGTCTTTCATCTTACCCTTCGTACTTCCGGTCGTCATTATAGAAACCCATGTCATTGTTGAATGCAGTGAACTGGTCATCTTGACCATCCTCATTGTTATCAAATCCCAGATGTACCCCACCAGCAGGGATTATGCCGACAGGAGGAGTGCGCACAGTGCGATTTGGGATTTCAGTTTCCAGCCTCTGGATAGTGGTTCTCATAGCTTCTTGTCCAATCCTCATGTTTTCTTGACCAGTCCTCAGTTCCTGCTGCCCTTGAGCAATCCCCTGCATATGGTTCATGAACTGTTCCATCCTTCCCCTCAAATCAGCTAACTCTGTCTGAACTTGCTCCATCACTCTTGCTTGATTGCGTCGGGTAGAATATCGGTGAACTGGGGTATCAGCTATCGTGCCTGAAAACCAAATAAAGGTTAGCAGGCGCCTGCAAAAGGAAAACCTGCGATGCAAAAATGATATGCAAATGCAAATGCAAAGTTATGTTTTTCATTTTAAGACACTTTTCATATCCTGATTCCAATCGTAACCATGAATTCCTGAAGACCAGGAGTCATGATTACTGAGTTTTACCATGAAGAGATATTCATATACATCGATCTCAAATATCTGAAGACCAGAAATAGTGACTTTGTAGTGTGCCAGTGTGCAGATATCACATCACATATATCTGAAGATCAGAAATTGTGAACAACAATAGCTCCTTTCATACAAATTCCCGAAAACTTCTCAAGCACGTTTTTCGTAGTTTCAGCAACAAAATAAGAAACAAGCAGTCAAATGGATCCATCAATAATTCTGATGGTAACCATTGCAAATTACAAAGAAACGTCAAAAAACACTAATCCGACAGCTCTACATCCTTCAGCTTCTGGCTGGAGTACTTAATCTCTTCAAACAGGATGCGGGTACGTTGATGATGCGGCTTTTCAATCAGCTCTTTGATTACTACGTCCCTTTTTTCCAAGGCATCCTCTAATGACCCCACGTGCATCAGCAAGGCTTCATCTTCATTGGCTCCTTTGTGCCTCTTGATTCCAACTTGAATTTTAACCAGTTTCAGCTCTGCTGTGACATCTTCAAGCTCCTTGTTGGCGATTTTCAGCCTACCTTCAGCATTTCTTACTTGTTCTTGACTTTTGCCAAGATCTTCTCGATACTTTCTTCTTTCCACGTGTGCTTTCTTCAGCTCTTCATCTTTATCTTTTAACTGGACCTGTAATTCAGAGTTCTCAATCCTGACTTCATCCCAAGCTTGACGGAGTTTAGCTAACGAATCCTTGCTTCGGGCTAGCGCCTGCTTTGTAGCCTTATGAGCCTGACTAGTATCATCTGCTCCCAAAGTAAGCTTCCGGAAGTATCGAGCTCTCTCATCAAAATCTTCTTCTTTGTTCGCCAGGGTTTTTTCTGCTTTCAACGCTCTCTTTTCCAACTCTTTGTTGTCAGCTAGAGCTTTCTGAAGACATCTGCTCATTCCAGAGTTCTCTATCTGCAATTCCCTGACCATTTTCTTCAATTTCTCGTACTCTTCGGTCGGTACCATGGAATGTTGATCTGGACATAAGAGAACTTCTCTAGAAAAGGGTAGCAACAGCTTTTTGACCTTCATCTCAATCCAAGCATCATAGGCAGGGTATGATCTACAGTCTCCTTTGCCGAAAGTCAACTTTCCCTCTCTTTGCCTAAATTTCCAAGCATTTATTACTTCCGGCACTCTTTCATTCTTGGTCCCTACGAAGAACAGAGAAGCACTAATCTCTTCATCAGCAGGAGGATGTCTCGAGGCATAACCAAATTGTCTAACTGCCAACACTGGGTTGTAATTAATCCCACCTCTTCTTCCAAGTAGAGGCATATTCGGAAAACTTCCACATTTGACAGTAAGCTCTATCGTCTGTAATTTGGGATCAAACCAAATGATATTATTGGCAGTCAAACCTATCAGTCTCTTGGACCACTTCATTGTCTCAGCAGTTTCTACAAACGCACCAGTCCGGGGTAAATGTTTGAAGAGCCAATGACATAACAATTGGGTACAACAACTAACCAAACTCCCTCTTGCCTTCTCATTTTTGTAGTGTACGGAGCAATAAAAATCCCCTAGCAGGGTAGGAATCGGATTCTTCGAAACGAACACTTTCATCGCTTGCATATCAACAAAGTCAGGTTGACCGGGGAAAAGCACCAAACCATAGACGCAAAGAGCTAACACGGCGTTGTAAGTAGTCCAATTGTTAGCCTTGGCAGCTTCCTGAGCCTGTTGAAAAAGAAACTCCAAATGAAATCCCTCATCTTCTTTGAGTCTGCTTAGGCCACTTTTCACAACAAACAGATCCAGATGTAGAACAGCAGCAATTACTTCAGGGGTAAGAGCACCTTCGGAAAAATACAGTATAGCAGACGTGATTGGAATTCCCAAAATAAATGAGAATTCCTCCAGAGTGGGCATCAGAATGTAGTCAGGGAATAGGAAACATCTCATTGATGGCTCATAGAACTGTAAGAAAGTATGCAACCCATCCTTCTCGTACTTTGTGAATGCACAGACCATCTTAATCAGCTCTCCATATTCCTTCCGAAAAGTGCTGAGAACATCAGAACCAGCCATACCTATCATCTTGTTCAATAAATCCAGCTTAGGATCAGGGAATTTGTATGACACATTATTCTTCCTTTTAACCTCAACTTCTTGGCAACTCATGATTGGAATCAGACAATATGGTAAGTACCTGAAAATGACAAACATAACCTGTTATGATATGATTATGCAAAATGCAAAAGGCATGTGATCAGGTATCCGGTTGTCTGTGTCTGTGTTGAACTGTGTGCACTGTGTCTCTGCACTGAATCTGGCAATATATATCTGAGATGAATACTCAAACCACTGTCATAGGATACACTGTCTGTAATAATCATAGAATCACAAGTAAGGTATGTAGGAGGCTGGGTTACCTGCAAACCTGTAAACAACCCACCCATACTCACATGTGGTTCCTAGAAAATAAGGCTTGTCAGCTTCGGAGGTTTGAGAAGCGATAGCACATTCAGCCCGTAGGATACAATGCTATGCCAATCAAAGAGGTCGTCCACTGACTCACCTTAGAAAATAAAGGTCATCCTATGCAAGTACCAAAGTGGGCCCTCGGGTGCGAGTGGGTTTGCCACAGAATGTGGTCTGCCACTGTCACCACTAAAGAGGGATATTTCCACTAAGGTCCTCATGATCGGTCACTAGAGTCGACAGCTCTCTAGATCGACATCCTGGAATACGCAAGATGCGCACGCCATGATGGGTCCCAAGATAGCCTCGTCTAGCTGTGAATTTCGTGATTACCCACGTACACAGATGGCACGTAGGTCCCACTACTCTCCACTCTAAGTCTAAGTGTATACTCGAGCCTGTGTACTGAGCTCATCTCTCAGAAATCCCATCCCGCCAAACAGACAGAACAGTGCAACACAGTATAATATATGAAATGTAAATGCTAACATGCTGTAAATATGGTACAAGTAATAAAATACAGTAAACAGCAAATACAAGATAACAGTAAACACCCAATGAAAGAAAAGCAAACAAGCGCTAGGATTGACTCGCTTAGGATGGACCAGCAATAGGTCAACCTGTCCCCAGCAGAGTCGCCAGCTGTCGCTCCCGGGATTTTCATCCAAGTACAAACGCGAAAGTGGCACCGAAACAGAGTCGCCAGCAATGTCTATTTATCCCAAGAGAGGGAAAGGAAACACTGCGTAAACCTGAGAGAAAGGATAGAGCATAGTCTTGCGACCAAGAGAAAGGGTAAGGGAGTCGGTTACGTGAGAGGAAGGTATTAGCACCCCCTCACGTCCATCGTACCCGATGGGATCCACGCTTGCTGCTTCAATCAGAGGGTGTAAGGAAAGAATACTGGAAAAGGGATTGGAAAAGGAATGGAAAGAGAAAGAGAAACAAATATAGGGAAAATAAAAGAAGTGCTCGCATGGGCCCTACCCCACTGCCTACGTATCTCATCGGGAACATGAGAATCAGAGCGACGTAGTTCCCCTCACCTAAGGGAAAGTTTTTGTGTTTTTTAGTGGAATACGTCAACGTTCGCGTCCTAGCAGTTTAGGTGTTGCAGCTCGCTGTAGGGAGACTTAGCCATTACCTGTTTGCGGTAGAACGGAAATGACGCATCCTTAAGGAATGATTGAAGGAGATGAGGAGAGAAATCCCGGAGGAAAGACGTTATTGTTTGTTTTTGTCTTTTAAGAGTTTTTTTCATTTGTTTGCGTATGATAGTGTATCCAAATCTTAGTCATTGGAATGTATACATCCTCACATTCCAAGATGGAATGAGTAAGAAAGTACACTAAGGGTGAAGAAGACCCTCACACTTAGTTCCAATTATTAAGGTTCAAACACACTAGCATACTTGTGTTTATTAAGTGTTTTGGTTGATTATGAAATGAAGAAATGTTTTTTATTTGTACCTTCAACAAATATTGCATTTAAGTCCCTCATACAAGATCAAATGTCTAACACATTGACCCAAGATGGGCTATATGCTACACATTCTAAGATTATAAGAGAAGACCCCTTATAATCTCTTCTTTATATGAAAGGCCTAAATGCAATAAATGCCTACCTTTATTAGATGTTTTGTATTTTCTTTGAGATGAGAAGAGAGACTCAAGAGAGGAGAAAAGGTAAAAATCTATATGAACTAAGACTCAATCCTAATTGAAGATTAAAGGGAGTGATCCTAATGGTTTGTGAGGTTTCAAAATCTAAAGTCTAAAGAAAGAATGAATTAAACAATTCACTTCTAAGTTAGAAGATGAATTGTAATTCAAAAGGGAAAGTAATGAGTTATTAAAAGAAAGCACATAAGTGCTTAACAATCACAAAATGGAATTGTAGAAGATGAAGGGAAAGAAGTTTGAATGTGGATTCCTTATCCACACTCAATTGAACTTACCAAAGCCCCTACATGGTTAGTAAACATATGTAAGAAGTATAAGAAGTAAAAGAACATTTAATGCACCATAAAAACTCAAAAGAATTAGATGAGAAATCAAATCCTATTGGTCACAACCAGAATGTGCATCATATGGAAAACAAATTATTATTATCATGCAAGTCCAAGTGGATAGGCAACAAACATCATCCATGGCATTAGAACATGCTACCATAAGAAAAGGAAGAATGAAAGATGCAAAGAAATGAAAAAGCATGCATAAATGGAACATGTAATCCAAGGATCAGAATTGAAATGAAATGAAAAATGATTCACAAACATCTCACAAGTGTTCATGCATGACACATCAAGACATTTAAGAAGTGATAGAAGAAGTAGAATTGAAATGGAAGTTCAAAAAGGGAAAGTGCAAACACAACATGTTAAAGGTACACAAGGTTCAAATGATAATCAACATGCAAAGATGACATATAATATGTATCAATGACCTATTATGTCACATGAATGGTTCACCAAATATGCAAATGATCATGCAAGTATGTACAAAAGAAAACATTGTAAACATGCACAAATATTAAGATGATATGACATGTTATTATGCTTCAAAGGTAATGCATTAAACAAAAATTAGATGGACTTATGAAAATTAAGCAAACATGGTTTAAAGATACACAAATCAGAAGTGAATCATATACCAAAATAACATGCAAGAAATCAAGGCAAAAATGCTTTACACAATGCACTTAAGTCAAGTATACACATCATACAAAGTAACACAAAAATGAACACCAAACATGCCATAAACTGACCTAAAAAAATAAAATAAAAATCACTCAACATACGTCAAGATGCTAATGACTCAATACAAAAAGAAGAGCATCAAAACAATTTTTAATAATCAAGAACAAAAATGCACAAATTTATGTATCACATTAAGAATGCACACCAAAGAAAATCAAAGAAAATTGTGGAACAGGGGCAAAAATGTCATAAAATCAGAAACTAAAATCACCAAAAATTTTATAAATGTTTTAATGATGTTCATGAATTTTTATGGAATTTTATAATGCCATTTGGTATTTTTAAAAATTAAAAAGTAAACGTGTAGAAAAAATGAAAATAAAAATGAAATGCAATATGAATGGGGGTGCATGCATAGTAATTATTCAGTTCAAATTAATTGGGCTTTTAAAAGAGGGGTGCGGATATCAGTTTGGTCCAAGGTCCAAGTCTGCGCAAAACACACTAGTAACCATGCACTTCAGTCAACAAAAATTGACTCATTAACAGCCATTAGATCAAGTCAAGGTCAAGATTCAGTCAAAGTAATTGGAATCAACACACATGCGTAAAGGACCACACAACACACCATGCACCACACCACATAACGTTTAAATGAAATCAGAAAAGATGCACATGACATGCACATGCGTTTTAATGCATTGTCATGCTCCTAGCCACACGATCATGCAAAATGAACGGACGCGATTAAAACATACATAAACCCTAGTCATAACAGTCACCGGCCGGAGGGAACCTCCGGTTACCTTCTCCGGCCAACAGCCACCACCTGCAACTCTCATCTTTCACCAAAACACACAATCCGCATACCAAAATGAAGAGGAAACTATGGAGATCACGAATTCAACATTATTTTTCACATACCACACATACACATAGAGAACAGAGAAGATTAAAGCAAGCCCTAGGTTTTGCAACTAAGCCTTTAGGAGGCCTATCAACTAGCCGGAGTAAGACATGCTCCTAATGAGCTCATATTAACAAAAACAAATCAAAATTAAGGAGAATCGAATGGAAAAAGGTTGAGTGATAAAACCTGAAAGTATGGAGAAATTGGAGATGCTGAGAAAACCAGAGATTCTTGCTTCCTCTTTGAGCTTCACTTGGCCAAATAAAGGCTTTCAAACTCTGAAGAATGATGATGGAGATGGATTTGCAGTGTGCTTACTTCAACAATCCAAAGCTGCTTCAAGTTCAGAGATGATTGAAGATGAAACTTGAAGGTGGAATTAGAAGAGAATGATGAACTCGTGCAATGGAGAGGGATTTGATGAAAAAAAGTGGGAGAATCAGAGAGAAATTTAGAGAGTGTTTGGGAGTGAAATGAGAAGAATTGAGTTGGAAATGAAATTACAGTGTGAGTTTTCTATTTATAGTGAGCTTTAATCATGGTTTAGTGAGTTGAGTTAAATGAGTTAGCATGGTTAAACTGAGTGCACCCTAACTAACTGAGTCAAGTTAGTTAGGGGCGAGTCATTGGTGGTGATGTTATGGTGATGACCCATGGTGTGTTATGGTGGAGCAGCAAGAGAAATGAATGGCAAAGGCTGTTGCATTAGAAACTTGCTCAGCAAGCTTGTTTTTTCTATTTCCATGCAAAGCACGTGCTATTGTGCATAGTGTAGATGAGATGTGCTTGGTTAAAAGAGGAAAACTGAGGTGATGAAGTGTTTGTTGTGTGTGTGAACCAAACTGCAAATTCTGATGTGAAACATGATGAGATCAGTTGGTGTTTGAAGATGGAATTCTTCATGCATTGTGAATGGTTTGATGATCTTTTGGAAACATTGGAAAGAGGAGATGTAATAGAGCATGTTTGGCATGAGAAATGATTTGAAATGATGCTTGGAAAAGGTTGGAAAATGACTCACAACACAAAGGTTTGGGAACTGTATAATGGCGTGGCAAGGAGGTTGGTTGGCAAGGCAAACATGGCATGGCATTTCAGCAGGATCATAGCACATTGGACTCAACATAACTTCTAGACTTTTGATCAAATGAAAAAATCATGAACACCAATTTTGAAGGTCTCACATAGAGGAACAACTTTCATGTTGAAAGATTTTTGATTTGAGGCCTATAACCATGAGTAATTGATCAATACATTTGGCCCACCACATGCTTGTGAAAATGACATGCGCGTGACCTGAAAGTTCTTGGTCACGACCTGGTTTTTGCCCTACTTTCCTCCAACTTTGATCAATCATATCTCCCTCAATTTTTATCCAATGGAGATGTTCCACATATGGATGTGAAGTTTAAAACAAGATCTTTTGTTGTGGCCGAGTGAAAGTTTCATTTGGTGCTTCAATTTTAAATGACCTTGGTTCAAAATCTGATGTAAAATGGTCCAAAATTACTATTTTTGGAAACCCTACTTCTTCCAAAAATGGCAACTTTCCACATCTTGATTTTTTCATGATTCCTTTGGAGTTTCTTGACCAAATTTTGTACATTGGACACATATAACATGAATTTCATGAATTTGGCCCTTAAAAAGTCAAGAGTTGACTTTTTCCACTGATTATTTGACTTGACCCCAATTTCTTTGATTTTTTACCTTTCTTCCAATTGAACCACTTCTAAAACCAATTGAAAGGTAATTTTACACATACATACACTTAAGAACATGTAGAATACCATGACATCAAGATTTGTCCAAAAAATCAAAGATTCCCTGATTTTATTGGAAACCCTAGTTTTGGTGCCCACCTCCTAGGAGAAAAATGTGCAGTCTTCAATTTCAAATTCCTCAGAGTATGTTGTGTATCCTCTTAAAGGATGATGAGATATGCCACTTGAGATTGATTTTGGATCAATAAGCTATCTCTTTTGAGGGTTTTCCTTCAGTTTTTGAACCTCTTGCATGTTGAAGTATGTATTGCTTCAATCTCCCATTGGATCTCACTTCCTTGAGATTGTGGATGATCAATTGAGATGGTATGAGACATGAGAGACTCTTGGCTTGCCTTGAGGCAACTTGATTGACCTTTTTGTGCTTTGAATAATCCCTTGATTGTCCACCTTCCACCTGATCACATGCCTTGATGGTAAGAAGGATGCTATGCTTCATTTTTCTATGTTAAATGCAATGCAATTATGAGATGGATATGATATGATATACGATAATGCCATGCTATGATGTACAAAGGGAGAGAGAAAATTTTGGGGTATTACACTAGTCGTAGTTTTCTCCTTAAAATGACGACTTGTCTTTACATTTAAAATCAACCATAACAAACCAATTTTTGTTATTTGTACCACGAACTATGGGGTTTTGATCTTATATTGCACTTTGTGGGTACGTAGGCATGAGACGATAAGTCTCTCCAAACATAAAAGTCTAAAAAATATTTCTCTTCTCATCTCCCCAATCTCATTTCAAACAAACATTTTCAAACCAAAATGTGTAGATATTTCAAAGGATTCTTATAGAGTACTATAGACATTTTGGGTGTTAACACCTTCCCTTACCATAACCAACACCCTTACATAGTCTCTGTTTATTTGTTCTTGTTTTAGAACTTGTTTAGGTTTTGTTCGCTCTTTTTCCTTTCCTTTTGTATAAAATAAAAGTGCGGTGGCGACTCTTGCTTTTTTTAGTTAAGTTAATCAATAGTTTACACTCACAATTTCCTCGCTACAACTGGTGGCGACCTCCATGGTGTTTTCCATGATGTAGCAACCATGAGGTGCTACCCACCTTAAAGAAAAGGCAGAAAAATAGGCCCTAAAGTTGATGGCGTTCTCCATGACCCCTAGACAAGCCCACATTCAACATGTTACACTCATGGCATTCGCCATGAAGCCATGGCGTTCGCCATGGGCTTCAGGAGCTGAAGAATAGTAACAACTTTGCTCAGTCTTCTCTCACTTAAGCAGAAATATCTCCCACTACTCATACAGGAATTGACTCTCTTTTGTATAGTTCCTAGCACTATATATAGCCATAAATTTTAGCTTTTTAGTATCCAAGTTTTTAGAATTCAATTTGGCAAAAAAAGTACTTATTGAAAAGTACTTATTTGCTCACATCGAGTGATAAGTGCACCCTAGAGTTAGTATTTGAAGATTTGCAGACTTTGCTTGGATCGTTCGCCTTGTACTTGTGCCGCCATATTTATTTCAGAATTTTATTTACAAGTTTTTTGTTTCCAATTTTGCGGCTATCTTACTTAGCAGTACATATTTCTCGCTATTTCTATTATGCACTTTATTATTTTTGTACGTAGTATTATAATTGTTAGTTTTGCTTGTTTTGGTAATTTGATTCCTACTGTTTTGATCATAAGTTCTACATGCAAAATTCCTACCTTATATATATATATATATATATATATATATATATATATATATATATATATATATATATATATATATATATATATATATATATAATCAAAACGTACTGTAGTGATAAATCTACATGTGTATGCTAGTTACTACTACTACTCATTATTATATTATTATGTTTAGAATTCTATTTGGTATGCATAGTGATAATAGTATGATTATTATGTTGAATATATCCGGCTAAACCATTTAGGGTTTGAAATGTGAGGACCGTCTGTTGTACCCTAAATTTTACCCCTTAGATGTTATAACATCTTGCACTTACATGTAGGGATCAATCATCTGTGCATTGTTAATTAACCACCCTATCTTGCTAGTTTGTTTCTTTGTGAACCAGGGTTTGCACTGGAAAGAGAACAAAAGTCAATAGGCTAGGGTCTTGCATACTTTCAAGAGATCTCATTCAACAATAAATCAAGTGTATTTGGTTCCTGTTACGAGTGCCTTGAACCACTGAATTCACCGTGACTCAAAACCAGGGTTTTATCAGCATCCGTCAACCAGTGCCTTTGATTTTGATCAAGACCTGTTTCCAAGCTTCGGAATACGATTTCACCTGGTATTGGACATCCTTAGAGGCCATCTATGGGCCTTGGAAGAAGAAGCAATATCCTCAAAGATCATCCATTGGGATTCTTGAGGAAATTAGGGTTTTGACCGAAGAAATTGAGCCTCCGATTCTGATGTTATTGGACCAAAATGAAGTATCCGAGCCATGCCTCATTTTAATCAGATCGACTATTGACTGAGGGCCCGAGAAATCATCAAGGCACTTATTTTATTTTATCTGAAAAAAAGAAAAAAATAAAGAAAGAAAAAAAAAAGAAGAAAAGAAAAAGAAGAAAAGAAAGGAAAAAAAAGAAGAAAAGAAAAAAAATAAAGAAAGAAAAAAAAGAAAATGATGCGGTGGCGCCCACCACCACCATTACTAACCCATGGCGCATGCCATGTAAGGGTTTATGGCGCCTGCCACATGAATGTTCACCTGCCACATTATTTTGTGGCACCTGCCATGAAATAATGTGGCGTTTTCCACCTTACCTTCTCTATAATTCAGAATTTTTTTTCCAATTAAATAATGGATTTTTTTTAAAACAAGGCATTGCAAGTGGATGGAAGCTCATCATGATACAAAAAAAACTTTTCAGCAAAGCATGGTTCACGTCTCTTCAGCATAACCTATTTTCTGAACCTACCTCTGAAACAAAGACTTTTCAACCAAAGCCACTTGCAACTGCGCGGAGATTTGAAAAAAGGGTATTCTCGGCAATACTTCAAGCTCCCCATTTTTCCTATAAATAGGACGCCCCTCTTCAGGAAATAACACACCAGGTTCACCCAAAGAATAGGCTGAATACTCTCCATACTTTTCTCCCCCTAGTTACTGTTATAATTCTGAGTTTTTTATTACAAGAGTTTTTCGGTTCGAGTTTTCCACCGTCCAACCTTGCTGTAGCACTTTGAGGAAAGAGAAGTTCATCCGGTTTTATTCCGAATACATACCTAGGTAACACTCCTTCCTTTGTTTTTAATCCATACTGATTCCAATATCATGACCATGTGTTCATACCATTTTCATTTTGTTGTTAAAATCTGATTAAATGTTGCAGATGCTATGTGTGGTTTTGTTTCCATTTTATGAAAAGTGTTATTAAAAAGAGGAAACTAAACTAAATAAATAAAAAAAAAGAAAGCAAAGGTGGCGCCTGCCACCATTTCTTGAAGTGGCACCTGCCACCATGCAATGAAGCACCCTTATGGCGCCTGCCATAAGCAAATGTGGCGCCTGCCCCATGGTATGCCACTAAGTGTGGCACTGGCCACCAAATGGTGGCGCCTGCCACTTTAAATAAATGTTGTTTTTTTATTTCATATCTTATAAAAAATCCCATTTCCTTTCTATATTTCAGAACAAAAACAATGTGCTTAACTTAATTCTTTTTTTTTCATTTTATCTTTGTTCATTTCCTTTCTGAAAAGCTTAAAAAAACAAAAATATGTTTAAACTTTCCATTTAATTCTCTAACCTTTTTGAATCATCAACTGTGCTTAAAGATTTTAAGTTTTGAATATTCTGTGAGAATTGTTCCCTGACTTGGACAATATCGTTTCTGTTGTTTGTATGTTTAGGTTTCTGTTGTTAGGTTTAATGGCCTTAGCATGTTTCTGTTTTTAGACCTTGATAATGTTATCTCTGCTGTACTCTTATGTTTATCCATGTTTGCCATGTTCTTACTTGCCACCTTCTCTATGACCTCATAGTCATAGGATACCAGCCTTGACCCCATAGTCATGGCCACCTTCTCTGTGACCTCATAGTCATAGGATACTTTCCCTTGGCCTCATAGCCATTCACCTCTTACAAATTAGAATTAAGATAGAGTTCTTGGACTCTATGTGAACTCATCATCTTGAGTATTCACTTCCCCCATCACAACTTAGACTTAGAGAGTTTCTTAAACTCTACATGAGCTCATACTCATTCCCCTTGGAACTTTGGCCATAGTCAATGGTTCCTCCTTCACCCTTAGTTAGGTGAACTACGGTTGCTCTGATTCTTTAGTCAGATACGTAGACACAAGATACGACGTCTTGGCGAGCAAACTTAGTATACGTACCCTTAGGTCTTTACCTTTATCTTTAGCAGATTTCCTTAGTAAGCAAACATAACATAACACAAATTAACAAGAGGTTCCTGTAGAGTACTACAGATACTTAGGGTGCTAATACCTTCCCTTTGTATAACCAACTCCCGAACCCCCGATCTCTTAGCTGTGTCTTCACATGGCGCAAAAAGGTTTTTTTTCCGATCTTTACCCTTTCCTTTGGATAAATCAAAGCTCGGTGGTGAATTCAAAGATGTGCGATGCAAGTTAATTAATAGCTTGTTATCCGATTCTCACCGCAACATAAATGACGACTTCACTGGGGATATATTTTTAGAGGGTTAAACCAACCTTGTTTTATTTATGTTATTACATGTTTTGCTTGCTATACTTATACATATCTGTATATATCCGTCTGTGCTTGGATCTTTTGTTTGGCAGGGAGCTACTATTGAATGGCGAGATAAGTCCTAACCCGGACTTGAGAGCATATATGATAGGATTCTGGTGTAATCAATAGTCGGTTGTTGGGAGTAGTCCTAACAATTTATGGCATATGATGACCATGCTCAGTTGAAGCCCTTTTGGGATTGTTGATGTCTGATGTGAGTAGTCACATTGATGTCTCTCTTCCCCATTTAAGAGCCAGGGATTCTGAGGACCATAGTTACCTTCACCCCACTTAGCCTTTTAGGATGTAGTGCGGTGGATATGAGGGAGTAGTCCCAAGTTGTTGTTACGCGATACTACACTCAGACGAGTTTATCTTGAGAATATTTTTAACCCGCATGAGTAGTCACGTAGGCCGATAATATCCGAAGGATTTATGTAGACTCTGGGAACTTTTAGAACCCTGTTTTACAGTTGATGAACTTACAGTACACACCTATTAGGATGGGTATACCATGGCTCCATGCTCGTGATCTTCAAACCTAGGCCCTCATTCTATTTGCCTGTATATATGTGATTATTTTTATATGTGTGTTTATGCATACATCCATTCATTCATGATAGCCCTTTGGTTTCAAAGAACTCATATGTTCTTTCCTTTGCAGAAATCAATAAAGATCATGGTTTTTAAAGCAAAAATCTTCAGTTCTTCCAAAAAAATATTTGCAACTTGCCTTTGAGTTCCTTGAAACCACTTGGCTTGCATTTACATTCCATGCGCATCTCATTTGCATTTCTCAGCCTTGAGTCTCCTCTTCTTCCATGTCTGAAGGATACCTAGCACCATGTTCAAGACAATGGCAACCATGAATGAGATCCTGAAAAACCAGGAAGATTTGAAAGAGGAGGTCAGAATCCTTAAATGCCAGATGAATTAGATTCTAGAAACTTTGCAAGCTCAGATAAAGAAAGAGGAGTATGCTCACCCTGTTACTCCTAGAGAAATTGTCAGTTCATCGCCTCTTACTCAAGGACCTCCTCAGTATCAAAGGCCAGACCACCATCAGCCGCGTCAGCATGCACGAAAAGGCCAAGGAAACCAGAGAGACATTTCACTCCATTGCCAATACCATACTGCCAGTTCTTACCATATTTAATCAAAGGTGGATTGATAGTTCCACATGAGATAGATCCAGTGCCTTTTCCGTACCCGCCAGGCCTTGAAGCCGACGCCCGTTGTGACTACTATGCTGGGGCACAGAGGCATTCAACTGAAGATTGTAGAGTGCTTAAAAACAAGGTTCAAGCTCTGCTTGACTCCAATGTGATCTCATTCATGCCTCAAGGCCTTCAAATCAACAATCCTTTGCCATCTCCTGTGGTTATCCCATGCCAAGGATCTACCTTTGGAGAAACCTCGTACCAGCCAGTATTTGATCTTGGTCTTGCACCAGAATATCGTCGTCATCAGATGTCTACCAAAAGGGCATTCTAGCCTCCAACGGTTGTTTCTCCTCGAGGTTCCCAAAATCAAAACAAGAAGAAGTACCCTGTCGAAAGAGGCCAAATTAACTACCAGCCCATTCGGGTACCATTGAGCAAACTTTTTCCACTGTTGATGCAGAACAAGTTGGTAACTCCTCGACTTCTCAACCCTGTGCCAGGACCTTGGCATAATCCAAATCTGACTTATGAATTCCATAAGGGAACCGAAGGGCATGTCTTGGATGGTTGCCGAGCCTTAGAATATACTATGCGAAGGCTAATCTATGACAAGGAACTGATCCTTGAAGAAGATCGCCCGAAGATTGAATGTCAATTCCATACTGGGACAATGGGGCATCCCATTGAAGAATGCAAAGAGTTTGAAGCGAGATTGCTAAGCCTGCTGAAAACACTACAACCTCAGGAAAGTACGTCAGGTGTCAATGTCTCAACTCTTGAAGCAAAAGGCAAAAGAATTGCAAGGCCTCTCAAGGTTCTGTATCACAAAGAACTAGTAATCAGTGGCGAAGGTGTTCCCTCGCTTGGGCCCGGAAACTAAAATCTTCTGAAATCAATTCGCCGAAGCCGGCTGTAATTTGTTCATTTCAGTGTTTTCAAATTGGCAAGATTAATGAAATGTTTGTGCACCTTTTGATTAAGTCCATTCGTTTCACTCATTTACTTTTATGTTTGTGAAAGAAAAAAATATATCTTTATCCTGTTTCATTCCACTTATCAAACTGTTTAAGCAGAGATTGGGGAGGAAGATGAAAACATTATATCCATAATTGTTGTGGTATGCTTTCGATTAAACCTTGCCGAGGATGTAAGGCATTATTTCAATTCCCAAACACTGGAGAAATAAGGAAGATAATCCCTCGTTAACCCCTTCGAGCCTAGAAGTGGGAGTTTTTCTTTCCTTACACAAAAAACCCTTAAATCTCAACCCTGGGGCAGGGTAGTTCTCAGTTTAATTTGGTTATGCACTCGAATGCAAACGCTTCAAGCAAGACACCAGTAAACTCTCTCTAATCAAGTGAATAAATGTTGTATAAGTTGTTCCCGAAGCGACAAATAAGGAAGGATCGTTGAGAAATCCTTAATCAAATAATGAGCCGAGTCCCTTTCAAGGCAAAAGCCAGGAAAGATGGGAAGCCCGGAACTTTGCCTTATACAAGAGGGATTGTACAACAATCAAAGATGAGGTCTCATAACCTCCACAAAAGAAGAGGTCTCATAACCTCAACAAAAGAAGAGGTCTCATAACCTCAGTGAAGACAAGAGGAGGTCTCAAAACCTCAACAATAAAGGATAGCCGAATTCTGCAAAGGAGTAATGACTACAAAGGTGTCTGAATCATCGTCAACTATCATCATTTCATTCCTAGAATATAGGAACCTGAATGTATAGCTTGAGTTAACTGAGAGTAGGATTGGAGTTCATCACAAAGATTTGGTGGGGACAAATAAACTTGGAGCCTTTATCCTTTGTTTAATAAACCGTGAACTAGACCACGTTACAACCCTTAAAAGACCTAATTGAGGTAAGGTTGTTTTGAAAGCATGCTACAACAAGGTTGATTAACCTAACTCCTAATGATCTTTGCTAATTGCATGGGTTGATCACAAAATCTGTCATTCTATAAATGACCAGATCCGCGTTGTGTTTGTTTGTTTACTCACTCCCTTGTGTGTGTTTCATCAATAAAACTTGATTTCAAAAGCTTGCATTAATGTTGCATCAAAATTGTCAATTTTTAAATGAACATTACTTGTTCTTAAGACAATTCAATATCAAAGAAATATAGCCAGCTAGGGGATTTGACTTGATAAAGGAAGCTCGGTCAGGGGCAACCATGCAGAAGGATTTGCCAATCCACCATTCCAAGAGCTATTGAATCAGGGGCAGAACTCTTCAAAAATTCAGAATATTAGGGCAAGCCTTCTTGAGGTCATCTAATGACAAGTTTGTTTCAAGGCAAGGACTCCAAAGACCCACCAACAGAGGCAAGTTTGTTCCCCAGTAGTTTTTACCGCAGTCTGAGTACTTTGTATCGCGAATACAATTGAACTAGGGCCAGTTATGTCGAGGTTCATTTCTCTTCAAAAGTTTGAAGATATTGAAGCATCTGGTATGCCAATTCTTCTGTAAAATCCTTTTAATGACTTATTTTCACAGATCAACCAAGCTGACAGGGGTAAGTTTGTTCCCTAGTTGTCAACAACCATTCTGAAGAACAAGTTCAAAGACCTTGTTGTATAAATGCAGTTAATCTGGGTAGTTATGTCGAAATTTACGAATCTCTCCAAGAGTTTGAAGATATTGAAACGTCTTGTATCCCAATTCTTCTGTAAAATCCTCTTGGTATTTTCTTCTGATAGACCATGTAACCTGGGGCATATGAGTTATGCAGAACTACTCAGCTTTTGTGGTATCTTTTTCTAGCTCCCCAGTAAGCTGTTACTTCAGCTAACCTTGGCAGCTCTCCTTGGATTTCCTCCTCCAGTAAATAAATCAAGCTCATGATAGAAATCCTAGTGAAGTCATGATGCTATACCAAGTGGAGTATTCTTCTCACCAGAGAAGGTTGTAATCTTGAAGTAGAACTACTGATTCTGCAAGTTCATCCCTAGTATTGGTCCAATCTTTTTAGTTTGGCTGGGTATCCTTGTCGAGATGTTTATTTCATCTCCAGTCTCGCTTCCCTTTTGTCTATTTTGACAGCATAAGCATAAGCATGGCATAAGCACTCATATGCATATCATCTTAGCATTTCTGCTTCCTTTTCTGGTGTTTACCTGTTTTTGTTCACTTTGGCGTTTATCTCCCCAAGTGATTGGGTTTGTCTATTCACTCCAATAGAAAGTCAGCCCTAGGCATAAAGTGCCCATCCTTTCTGAATCCCCCACAGAGTTTGATTCTCGTGGATGATGGTTGGTTCAGTTATCTTTTCCACATTTGGATAAGATAAATCCCCATTTGAGTTCATTCCTCAATGAGAGTCTTGTTTGACCGTTTCTTTCTAGCTTGTCCCTAGATTGAACTTTGGTCTCTGGCAGATGTGGTTTTCAAACCTATCTTTGAATGTGCATTTATTTTACACTGTGTCTCGCAAGAAGAATCTTTTATAGATCCACATTGAAGACATGATTATTTCTCCAACAGTGTTATAATATCAACATCTCTTTAGAATTTATACCCAACAACAAGTGGCAGTCTCTTTGAGAAGCTTGTTTTGCTATTATTACCTTAATAGAGATAAGTAGCAGTCTCTTCCGAGAAGCTTATCTGCCCTTGGCGTTTTCCTTCAAATTTCCTTGCAACAGTTGGAAATCTCTTGGAGAAGCTTGTTTTATATGATGATGAGTGCAGTCTCTTTGAGAAGCTTGTTTTGCTATTATTACCTTAACAACGACAAGTAGTAGTCTCTTCCGAGAAGCTTATCCGCCCTTGGCGTTCTCCTTCAAATTTCCTTGCAACAAGTGGAAATCTCTTGGAGAAGCTTGTTTTATATGACGATGAGTGGCAGTCTCTTCCGAGAAGCTTATCCGTCTTTGGGTGTTATTCAACCTTTTGCAATTACAAATCGACATTCCCGTAAAAAAGGTCTGCCAGAAGGATTTTTGTTGAAGACCTTATAAATGGTTTCTCTTTATTTGAGTCACCCTCTTTACAAAGATCTTATTGCAGGCGTTGACTACTCATTAGGTCATCTATCCAGTTTGCTTCTATCAAATGGCATCCCTTTGAGAAGTTAATGGAGACTCTGACATTTTTCTCTTTATTTGAGAAAATTCGTTCATAAGCAGCCAACCTGTATCTCTGCTGTGAGACCCCCAGTAAGCTTGCATAGGCTTTGTACATCTCCAAATGAAGTGGATGTGTGTTACCTAGAGAATTCATGAATACCAGTTTCCCTGGTGATATCTTATAACTCTTTTTGCTCCCCAAACGAAGTGGAGATGTTTACCTATTTCCCATTGGAGACCATATTGTGGTTCTACCTTCATTGAGGATCCTTTATTCTGGAATGTCACTGTGTCATACTTGAACCTGATGATCAATCATTCTAGATACCTTTATTGGAGCCCATCTTTTGGTTCAATCTCCAATGAGGTTCTTCTTCCTTCTAAAGTGCCAATCGGTCATACTTGAACCTGTTGTTCCATCACTTTGGATGTCTTTGGATGTTTTGCTTTTCCCAGTGGAGACCGTTTCCCGGTTCAACCTTCATTGAGGATCCTTTATTTCTAGAATGTCATCTAGTCACGTTTAGACTTGATGATCAATCATTCTAGATACCCTTATCGGAGGCCATCTTTTGGTTCTATCTCCAATAAGGTTCTTTTTTTCTAAAGTGCCAATCGGTCATACTTGAACCTGTTGTTCCATCACTTTGGATGTCTTTAGATGGTTTTCCCAGTGGAGACCATTTCCCGGTTCAACCTTCATTGAGGATCCTTTATTCTGGAATGTCATCGTGTCATACTTGAACCTGATGATCAATCATTCTAGATACCTTTATTGGAGCCCATCTTTTGGTTCAATCTCCAATGAGGTTCTTCTTCCTTCTAAAGTGCCAATCGGTCATACTTGAACCTGTTGTTCCATCACTTTGGATGTCTTTGGATGTTTTGCTTTTCCCAATGGAGACCGTTTCCCGGTTCATCCTTCATTGAGGATCCTTTATTTCTAGAATGTCATCTAGTCATGTTTAGACTTGATGATCAATCATTCTAGATACCCTTATCGGAGCCCATCTTTTGGTTCTATCTCTAATAAGGTTATTTTTTCTAAAGTGCCAATCGGTCATACTTGAACTTGTTGTTCCATCACTTTGGATGTCTTTGGATATTTTTCCCAGTGGAGATCGTTTCCCGGTTAACCCTTCATTGAGGATCCTTTATTCTAGAATGTCATCGTGTCATACTTGAAGCTGATGATTAATCATTCTAGATACCTTTATTGGAGGCTATCTTTTGGTTCAATCTCCAATGAGGTTCTTCTTCCTTCTAAAGTGTCAATCGGTCATACTTGAACCTGTTGTTCCATCACTTTGGATGTCTTTGGATGTTTTGCTTTTCTCGGTGAAGACCGTCTTTCTGGTTCAACCTTCATTAAGGATCCTTTATTTCTAGAATGTCATCTAGTCATGTTTAGACTTGATGATCAATCATTCTAGATACCTGATCGTACCTGGATCAGACAGTTAGACAGTGGCCAGCAACGTCGTATGGACTTCAGCTGCAGTGATGATGATACGGCCGGGGGGGGTGTACCTGCAAGGTACTCCGACGCTCAAGTCAGGTAAGGTCAGAGAAAAGCAAATACAGAGAATATAGGTGAGAGTTAGCTGTTTCGTAACCTGACCCTCTCAAGTGAGAAGGTATTTATAGAGAGCCCCCAGCGTGGGGCCAACAGTTAATTGCACTGGGCTGGATTATGAGGCCCAATCCAAGTAACTGCCAGGGCTTACATGGCGTAGTGAAGACCAGCACGTGGTCTTCGCCCTGGTGTAACGGTCCCTAAATCTCCGGAAGTAGGGCAGACCGATTCCTTCGAGAGTGGGAAGTTACAAGAGAACGTGTCCTCGCGGGGAGGAGCACGTGGGTGTCGAGGAGAGGTGCATCCTCGGGCTATATGCTTCTGTTCGACAGTCTTTGACTCGTGTGCCCGACGTCCAGGGGGGTTGTTACGTGCCTGACAAGGGGCGAGGTTGGGCCTCGTTGGGCCCTCGCTGGTCATTGGGTTTGGGCCTGCCCGACAGTAGGGCAGGCGCTGGCCCAGTCCAGAACAAGAGCCCCCCAAGTCGTTGCTCTGAGGTATTGGAGTAATAACTTAAGGGCTAGTAATATGTCGAGGACGTATCCCGTCGGGGAAGGGATTTTAAACGAGGAGCGGTTGGTCAACCGGTCAGGAACAAATTGACCTGCTCGTACCAGACTGGTCACGGCTGGGGACGTCGCGGGGATACGAGAAGTTTGAAGCAAGGAGAATGGAAGGACGTGTGTTGGGGAATGAAAAGACGCGCGTGGAGAAACGCGCGCCACGTGTCACACCCCATCATTACCTAGGGCGGCTACGCTAGGGTAGCATAATTGATTGCCTAGGAAATCCTCGAGTCTTGTGAGGCCCTTATGAATAGGGGTGAGCCCGCGTCATTTGCACGTTTTCACTTTCTCTGCTCAGACTCTCTTCCTTCTTCTCCCACTGCCACCGTCGCCGCTGCAAGCCACCGTAAACCTCCATACCAGAACCCTAACGAAACTATACTTCAAGTAAGTTTCTTGATCTTTCTCCTTTCTTTTGCATTTTTTGTGGAGGTTCCATGGTGGACTGATGAAGTTCCCACGGGAATCGCGAAATTTCCGGCGAAAACGGCGGAATTTCTTAGTTTTCTTGTTAAATCTCGAGGGGAGAAGGGATAAATATCCCGGGGACAAGAAGAACGCCCCGAGGACACGAGATGAAACTCTCGGGGTCCTCACTAACATTCCCAACCGCGGGATGAATCCTCGGGGAGCAAGACCAGGGTCGTTCGTCGTATAACCGAAGTTGTCGCGTGATCGCGGCAAGCGCGTCGTCCCGACACCCCTTCTTCGCCCTTTCACTTGATCAGCGGTGGAGGGGTGAATTTGATCTAGATCATCGAATTCACCGTTTCCTTCTGCTTTTTAGGTAAATGGACGCCCTGTCAGTGGCCGTGGGATCTTTAGACACCGACGACCAACCTGAATCCCCAATGGCAGAGATAACTAGTGTCGAGGAATGGTCGCTCGACGAATGGGTCAGTGATGAGCTGCTGAACATGGTCTCCCAGTTCATCGACGGGGACGAAGACGATATATTTTGTACGGTCGAGCACCGCTTGGTGGGTTCTACGAAGTCGTGGAAAATGTTCCGGTCGCTGGAGCACCATCGTATATGTTCGACATACAGGGGGGTGCGGTTTCCCCTTTACGAATTCATGTTCGACGAGGCGGGGTGGCGTTTTCCCTTTACAGACTTTCAACAATCAGTGTTCGCTTGGCTGCGCTTAGCGCCCTCACAGCTGCGCCCTAATTCTCTCGCCTTCCTCCGAGCCTTCGAGCTCGTTTGTAAATACCTCCAGATTAGGGCAACTGTGCCCCTCTTCTTCCGCATTTTCACCTTCAAAGGCAAGCGACCGACGGTAAACATGGCTGGGTTTCTTTCAAGCAGTTGAGCAGCTTGTTTAGCACCTACATGGACTATGTCCGCGATTTCAAGTACCGGTACTATATCGTGAGGCCGGTCTCCTACGAGGCCATGAATTCTGTGTACCGTCGGGTCCAACGAGAAGTAGATGGGCGGCAGGAAGAGGTCCTTGAACCAAGGTTCCCCTTGTTCTGGACTGAAGAGCATTTCAGGAGAGGGACAGACATCTATATCGTCAGTCCTGGTCGACTGTGTGAGGGGGATCGCCTGGTGCACGAAGCAATAGTCGAATTTGTCAATAGGTTCAGCAAAGCCAAGCTCGTGATGCTGGACGGGGAGTTCATCCAGGGTGATGACAAGAAGGTCTTGACGAAATTCCGGTTGATAAACACGAGGGCCCTCCTCGAAACATTTTCTGACGAGGACGCCCTCGAGTTGCTAGGTGGTAGCGACTTCCTCGACTTACTTTTCCCTTGTATTTTATAATTTGATTTGTTGACGCATTTCTTTTCTTTGCAGGCAAGATGTCGGGTGCTGAGGAGCGCATCAAAAAGTTGAAGGCTGCTCGCATTTCAAAGAAGGGAGGTAAAGGTCGTATCGAGCAACTTCGATCGCAGGTCCTCGGTCCCACTCTGGAAACCGGGGGCTCTTCTAGCTCTCCCCAGGATAGCGACTCCCCCAGCACTCAGAACTCCCCGAAGAGACAACGGCCTGCTGATCAGGTGGATGTCGACCTCACTGAGAACGAAGGCCCTCCTGCCGTGAAATTTGTGCTCCCGCCTTGCTACTCGAGGCCGAACTTCTTTATGGGGAACAATTCCCTGTGTGTTGGTGGACCTGAAGTTCAGACCATCTTGGGCGTTGACAGGGCCTCTTGGAGAAGCGCACTGGTGGAGGACGTGTCCGCGGTGATGCGGGTGTGCGCTGCTGCCTTGGTCCTGAATGACGAGACATGCCCGGCGGATGAGATGAACAGGCTGCAAGAGAGTTTCAGGTCCATCTCAGTTGAAATGGAGAAGGTGGGCAAGGAGCTGACCGACTGCAAGAACTAGAACAAGGCCTAGGTCGAGCTTCAAGAGAAGTTAGAGGAGAGGTTGACGAACGCGGAGGAGGAGAGGAAACGTATCTTGGCGCGGAACGCCGAGTTGGAAGAAGCTATTCGCCCAGCTGAGGAGGAAACCGAGGAAGACAAGTTGTTGACTTCGCGGGCAGCGCTGATAGTGAAGCTTAGGGAAGCCGAGCAGGATAACCTCATGGCGGTTGATATAGGTTTCAGGAACGCCGTGCAGCAGCTTCGGGTTCTCAACCCCGACCTCGTTACCGAAGGGACTGACCCCGACTATGAGGTGGTCGACAGTCAGATTGTGCAGCCGATGCAAGAGGATGAGGTCGGCAGAGGGACAACCGACCACGAGCAGCCATAGGGGGCCCCCACTGAATAAGTTTTTACTCTGTTTTTGTTTGGCCTGTGAGCCATTTTATTCATTGATGCCTGTGCCCGGCCTACGTGCCAGGGGCGTTTTGATACTTGTTTGTAATACCTGTACAATAGGCTTCTGCCCGCTTAATGCATTTTTGTTTATCTGCGTGTGATGTTTGTATGTTTTTGCTTGTGTGTGATGTTATCATATTTGCTATACTTTATTTATTTTTGTCTAAGTAGTAGAGATTTTGGGGATTTGCTCCACTTTGATAATCCTTAACTGCGTGGAGAGCTGGCCGAGTGGGTGGAGGTGTATTCCGACCTTCAATGAGGCTAAGAGCTCGGTCGAGGTCTTAGCTTCGTGGCGTGAACTTTCCATCGCGAGTTGGGTGTTCTGCCCAATTGGTACAACGACGACGGAGCTCGATCGAGGTGTCCTCGTCGGATCAAAAGTACTCGCGCACACACAACGTGACCCTTGATCATCGTGTCTTGTATAGGGGTGTCGCGCTTGTACCCTAGTGCGTCCCCGTAACCGTGATGCTAGTGTGTCGCGGACAGTGCTTAACTGTAGTACTATTTAAGCTTTTCAGCGTTCCATGGTCGAGCAAGTTCTTCCCCGTGCAGATTTTCGAGGAAGTAGGCTCCTGTCCCCGTGTTCGCGCGAACGCGGTACGGGCCCTCCCAGTTCACGACGAGTTTTCCTTCTCGCGAATCATTCTGGTTCCTTCGTAGGACAAGGGTGCCTACCTGAAAATCACGTTTGATGACTTTGTCGTTATAACGTAAAGTTATTTTTTGTTTCAGTGAAGCTTCTCGAAGAGAAGCGCCCGACCGTGTCTCCTCGACGAAATCGAGCTCTTCCCTCAGGGCTTCGTTGTTCACGTCTCATTCGAGGGGGGCCTCCGTCCTCCTCGAGGGTTCCCTGATCTCCACAGGGATCACCGCCTCCGTTCCGTAGGTCAGACGAAAGGGTGTCTCCCCGGTCGTGGAATGTGGGATTGTTTGGTAGGCCCAGAGGACGTTGTGTAGCTCCTCAACCGACCGTTGTTTGGTGTCGCCTAACTGGCGTTTCAATCCTCAGAGGATTACTCTGTTCACCGCTTCGGCTTGCCCGTTCGTTTAAGGGTGCTCGACCGACGTGAAGTGCTGCTTTGTGCCCAACTTGGTGACGAAGTCTTGGATGTTCCTGTCGGTGAACTGTGTTCCGTTGTCGGTGACAATAGCTTGGGGCACGCCGAATCGGGCGAGGATGTTCCTCTTGTAAAAATGTAGTATGTTGAAGGCCGTGATTTTGGCCAATGCTTCCGCTTCGATCCACTTCGTAAAATAATCCACCCCGGCGATGAGGTATTTGTTTTGATACGATCCCACGACGAAAGGTCCGAGGGTATCCATTCCCCACCATGCAAACGGCCATGGGGAGGACAGTGTTTTGAACTCGTTAAGAGGAGCGAGGTGCATGTCCCTGTGTTGCTGGCATCTATCGCACTTCTTGACGTGTTCCTTGGCGTCCTGTTGCATGGTGGGCCAGTAATACCCTGCCCGAAGTGCCTTACGGGCTAAAGATCACCCACCGAGGTGTTGTGCATTGATTCCCTCGTGGATTTCCTGGAGTATACCGGGGACCTTGGTCTCCTCGACGCATCTGAGGAGGGGAATAGAAAACCCGTGACGATATAGCTTGTCCTCGACTATAGTGTACGAGCACGCTCGTCGCTTGACCATCCCCGCTTCCTTGGGATCCTCGGGCAGTTTGCCCATCGTGAGGTACTCGTATACCGGGGTCATCCAGCAATTGCTGTCCCCAATGGCATTCACGTCTGCCGCTGGAATTGGTTTGTCGATGCTCGGGCGGGAAAGCACTTCTTGTATGACGGATTTGTTTCCGCCTTTCTTCTTTATGCTCGCCAATTTGGACAAGACATCTGCTCGGGTATTGTGCTCGTGAGGGATGTGGGTCACTTCCGCGGAGGCGAAATTCTTCATCTTTTCCTTTACCAAGGTTAGGTATTCGATGAGGCA
The DNA here is from genome assembly GCA_022829125.1 of Lathyrus tuberosus. Lineage (NCBI taxonomy): Eukaryota > Viridiplantae > Streptophyta > Magnoliopsida > Fabales > Fabaceae > Lathyrus > Lathyrus tuberosus. The sequence goes on along the minus strand of JALAZF010000584.1, from coordinate 2,149,137 downwards.
GTAGTTTTTGTCCTCATACTCTCCTCGGACTTGAGAGGCTACGAGCTAGGAGTCAGTGAAGATTTTGACCTCCTTGGCGCCAAGGTCCTCGTCCAACCGAAACCCGGTGAGGAAAGCTTCGTACTCTACTTGATTATTCGACGTCGGGAAGGACAGTTCGAGGGAGACCTCAATCAGGATGCCTTCATCGTTTTCAAGGATAATGCCCGCTCTGCTCCCCTTCGTGCTGGATGCTCCGTCGACATAGATCATCCACTTTTGAGATCTGTTGGTCGAAGGCTCCGGGACGGTCATCTCCGCCACAAAGTCGGCCAATACCTGAGCCTTCAGGGCCTTCCTTCCCTCGTATTGGATGTCGAACTCGGCGAGTTCGAGTGACCACCTGAGCATCCTTCCCGCCATATCTGGTCGTCCAAGGAGCTGCCTTATAGGCTGTTCGGTTCTTACGACGACAGTGTGGGCTAGGAAGTAATGGCGCAGCCTCCTGGTCGCGGTGACGAGGGCCAGTGCGACTTTCTCGATCTGCTGATACTTGAGCTCGGGACCTTGGAGGGCTTTGCTCGTGAAGTAAATCGGTTTTTGCCCGTCGGGGGTTTCCCGTATAAGGACGGCGCTGATCGCTTCACTCGTGATGGTAAGATACAAGAAGAGTGCCTCCCCGTTCTCTGGTCGCGAGAGGATCGGGGGCTGCGATAGGACTTGTTTTAGGTGGAGGAGCGCCTGCTCGCACTCCTCGCTCCATTCAAATATCGCTTTTTTTCGAAGAAGTTTGAAAAATGGGAGTGCGTATTGTGCAGACTTGGCGACGAAGCGGGAGAGCGCGGTTAGCATCCCATTCAATGATTGTATTGACTTCTTCGAGTTCGGAGTTGGGATCTCAGAGAAAGCCCTACACTTGTCGGGGTTGGCCTCAATTCCTCGCTCTGTGAGGTAGAAGCCGAGGAACTTACCTGCCCGAACACCGAAGGTGCATTTGTCGGAATTGAACCTCATGCGGCATCTCCTCGTTGTGTCGAACACCTTCTTAAGGTGTGCGGCATGTTCAACTTCTTCTGCGGATTTGACGATTATGTCGTCCATATAAACCTCGAGCATGTCGGCGATTTCTCCCCGGAAAACTTTATTCATCATCCGTTGGTAGGTCGCGCCGACATTTTTCAGGCCGAAGGGCATTACGTTGTAGTAATAATTGCCCGACTCGGTCATGAAGTCTGTGTGCTGTTTGTCGACCTTATCCATGGGGATTTGGTTGTACCCTGAGTAGGCGTCCATGAAGGATAACAGTCTGTAACCTGCAGAATTGTCGACCAGCTGGTCAATGTTAGGCAAAGGATAATAGTCTTTCGGGCATGCCCGTTTAAGATCAGTATAGTCAACACACATCCTCCATTTTCCATTATTCTTTTTGACAAGTACAATGTTGGACAGCTAGGTTGTGTACTTGGCCTCCGAAATGAAATTTGCCTCTAGGAGGTCTTTTACAGATTTTTCAGCAACCTCCGCTTTTTCGGGAGACTGCCTACGCCTACGTTGAACTATGGCCCTAGCGGCTGGATTTACTGCGAGCTGATGGCAAGCCACTTCGGGGTCAAGGTCGGGCATCTCGGAGGCGCTCCATGCGAACAGATCAGCGTTCTCTCGGAGACACGCCTTCAGCTGCTTCTTCGCCAGGTCGGGGAGCCCGACGCCAATCTTCACGTTCTGGTGTGGATCGTCCCCGAGGGCAACGAGCTCGAAGTCTTCGTCTGGGATGGGGTGCGTTGGGTGGAGAGGCTGCACGTTGTTTTCTGCCTGGAGGTCGAGGTCCTCTGCTCTGCCTTCTTCATGCTCGCCCAGGAACCTGCTGTCGAGGTCGACCGCATTAACGCGCGGGAGAGGCCTTTGTACGGTGTTCGGGGATGACTTTGCTCCGGTCTTGGGCTTGGTGCCGATGGAACTCATGCCTTTGATTGCAACGTCGAAGCACCTCCTGGTCGCGTCTATGTCCCCTTGCATCGTAACTACCCGTCCCCTGGCCGTGTAGTACTTCATCTTGAGCTGGACCGTTGATGGCACTGCTCAGAGTTCGGCCAGGATGGTCCTCCCGAGGATTCAGTTATAGAGGGATGGACATTCGACCACCAGGAAACGGGTCTTCACTTGACGAGCAGTGTCTTCGGCCCTGAATGTGACCATTAGTTCAACGTAACCCCATGGCCTGGCGGTGGTGCCGTTGAACCCCTGCAGATCTGAACCGACGTACGAGGTCAGATTGTAAGGGATATTCTCCTAGCTACCTTTGTTTTAATGATGTCAACAAACATATTAGATTGTAATTTGAGCGGTATCACTTTACGTGTCGGGCATGTAGCGTCTAACCATTATCGTTCATATGTCTAGATGCATAGGATCTTGTTCTCTCTAATAATAAATGTCCACTATCGTTTTAGTTGTGTCTAGTATGCGTCTTTGATATTGGTCTGGTAAAAATGCTCAGAAAAATTTAATTTCCTGAAAATTTGCACTTCATGCGCTGACCCTTCAGTTCATGCGCTAACCCCAAATTTTATGCGCTAACCTCCAAAACTTGCGGGAAAGCGCACAAATTTGTGGACACGAAATTTTTGTTTTATGCGTCGACGCATGAATGCTGGAGGTCGACGCATGACCTCAAATTCTGCACTTTTTCACTAAATTTCTTTTCTGTTATTTTTCTGTCATTTTTTTGTTGGTCATATTTTTCATATAAATAGTTTTTGGTCATCCTTTTATTTCATAACAAGAAACGTGAAAGATATATGTCATTTCTCTCTTCATCTTCATCTTCTTAATTGTGTAAACAAACAATCACACATAAACATCTTTGTTTGTGTCGCCCATTGATCGAAGTGATAACGTTCAGAATTTAGGAAGTGTAATCTTCATCTTCTAGGTTGAGAGTTTGGCAGGTGTTTCTTGAATAAAACTAGTTGGTTTTATCCTCCAAGAATCGGATAGATTTTGGGGGTTTTTGGACAAACTGTTTTTCCTACAGGGATTCAACTGGGTGAAGGTAACCGAAAATTGGCGCAATTGTTCGGTTTAGTAGCTGTAATCAGAGGATCGTAGAAAGGAGTTTTGGGTTTGAATTCTTGGTAGATTGCAATTGACTGAGTGAAGGTAACTGAAGAACGGTGGTTTCTGTCGGTTTAGTAGCGTGAGACGGTAATTGAATCAACCATATTCGAAGCACTTGATTCATCTTGAATCAAGGGAAGAGAAAATTCTGCATCAACGATCGAAGACGTTCGAGGGTTTGGATGTTCATTGTTTTCTCTTGTAATAAACAATTTGCAACAACAATATATATATGTATATATATATATATATATATATCAATTCCATTTGTGGAGTTGGGGGCAGACGTACCCAAAGCGAGGATGATTGGGGAACTGCCTAATCAAATCGCGTTTGTTCTCTCTTTCGTTAACTCTTTTACAATTCAGTTCGTTCAAATTTGTGAAGTTGCAAGTCATCGAAATTTCTGTTGTAGAGTAATTGTAAGCTGATAAATTGTTTTGTTAAACTGATACAATTCCTTGAATTGTATCTTGGAGCAGCTTTACATTACCCTTCACTGAAATTCTGCACTTAATGTGTTTTCGCACACTAGGTGTTTGATAATTTGTGTCAAAGCAAAATTCGAACTTGTTTTCTTTAAATTGCTTATCATTTTACCTCATTAAATTGGAATATACATCAACCAAGTGATATTTTGTTGATTGCGTATCTTAAGTGTAATATTCAAAACTGAATTTTTCTCTTCTATACTCATCCGTGATATATTCGTGCATATCCGATCCTTTTGGTAGAAGGTTCGTTGTAGACGTTCTATCCAGTGGTAGCTTCTGTTTAAACAATTTTTTAAAAACAAATTTTTTAAACTATTTGCGTGTAAAACTCAAGGGATCTATTCAACCCCCTTCTAGATCCATAGCCATCTTCTAACAAGTGGTATCACGAGCTCCGGTTAATTCTGGTGTTTCGGTAAAACTTCTTGGATCATGGCAAACGAACCTAAAGGGGCTTATAATTGAGCTCCAGTTTTTACAGGCGAAAACTACAACTACTGGAAGGATTGTATGTGCGTTCATATTAACTCCAATGATCGGAAGGTTTGGAACGTTATTTTAAACGGTCCCATGCAAATTACTATGACTAACGCGGAAGGCGTTGTCGTTCCTAAACCCAAAGCTCAATGGACTGAGGAGGAGGAGAAAAACTACAGATATGATTGTAAGGCTCGTAATATGATCATCTCCTCCTTGGGAGTTGACGAGTATTATCGAGTCTCCCATTGTGAAACGGCTAAAGCCATGTGGGATGCTTTACAAGTAGCCCACGAAGGCACTAATGATGTTAAGTTGGCTCGTATTAATACACTAACGCAAGAGTTTGATTTGTTTTACATGAAGCAAGGGGAAACCATTGCGGATATGCAAAAACGATCACTCACATTATCAACAACCTGCATGTTCTTGGTAAACCAATTCCAAATCAGGTTTCTACTAACAAAATTCTGAGGTGTCTTAACAGGGAATGGCGACCGAAGGTCACCGCTATCAAGAAGGCCAATGATCTTGCTACACTAAACCTCACGACACTGTTTGGGAAACTTGATGAGCATGAGCAAGTGCTCATTAGTTTGGATAAACATGAAAAAAGTATCAAGAAAGAGAAGGCAAAAGATACGGAGAAGAAGTCGATAGCTCTTAAGGCTACTTGTTCAAAGTCCACACATCAAGAGCTAAGTGATGATGAAACCAATAATGACAAAGATGAAGAATCCGGTGATGATATGGGCTTATTTGTGAAGAGATACAATAGATATGTTCGTAAGAACGATATTCAACACTCGGATAGAAATCTAGTCAAGTTTAGGAAGCAATCTAGAAGCGAAGGAAATAAAAATGGCAAGGTAAAAGGTACGTGCTACAACAGTGGAAAATCCGGGCACTACAAGCCGGATTGTTCATCTCTAAAGAAAGACAAAGATAAGGATAATAACAAGAGTCGCTCAAAGAAAAAGTCCAACAAGTCTCGACGAGCATACATCGCTTGGGAAAGCGATAGTGAGTCGGAGAAAGATGACTCCTCAAGCGACGAAAGTGAATCTGTTAACTTTTGTCTTATGGCACACCATAACAAAGCAAAAGAGGTAAAGCATTCTAAATACGATCATGTTAATACTATGTCTCATTTAGAGTTACGAAAGGCTTTTGACATGTTACACTATGAGGCTAAGGAAGCATTTCAACGCTTAGCCTCAAATAAAAGGATTTTCACGTATTTGGAGAAGAAGGTTTCCGATTTCGAAAAGGAATTGGAAGCTCTCAAAAACTCTATAGTGGACACATCAAAAGCCAAAATTGAAAAGGATCCTACCTCTTGGTTCAATTGGGGCTGTGACACTTGTCATATTTGGCAAAGAGAGGTGAGAACCCTCAAGGCCAAATTGGACAAGGCTCTTAAGCCAAAAGTTACGTTTGCTATTGATCGATCACATTTTTGTGAGAGCATGAATAATCCATATCAAAAGTATACTTATGTGATTCGAGATAGTGATAGCAAAAGTAAATTCCAAATGAATCGTAATTGTCTTTACTGTTGTAAGCCTGGTCATACTATTGAGAAATGCCGCTTCAGAAGGTTTCTTGTTCCGAAAGGCATCTACCAATGGTTGCCCAAGTGCGGTTTTGGTTTCACTCACCTTAAAGGACCCAATGAGAATTAGGTACCTACTCTCCCTTGATTGTTTTTGTAGGTACAAAGTCTTGAGACCACTGAAAGAAGATGGGTTCTGGATAGTGGCTGCTCGAGACACATGACCGGAGACATATCTCTTTTTATCGACTTTGTGGCAAAGAAAAAGGGGTTTGTCACCTACGGAGATAACAACAAGGGACAGATTCTCGGCAAAGGTAGTGTAGGTAACCCCTCATCTACTACTATCTCTGATGTGCTGCTTGTGAAATGCCTTAGACACGGCCTTTTAAGCATTAGTCAACTATGTGACAAGAATTATAAAGTATCTTTTTCAAAGGATTGTTGCATAGTTGAAGATTGCGACAAAAAGAACGTGTTTAAGGGCTTGAGGGTGAACAACGTCTATATGCTAGACTTAAATGAGGTATCGTTGATTGGAGACAAGTGTCTAGTCGCTATGAATGAAGATTCATGGTTGTGGCATAGACGGTTGGCTCACATCAATTTTAATTTGCTTAACAAAATTGTCTCTAAAGACCTAGTCATCGGTTTGCCAAAAATTAAATTCACAAAGGATCACCTTTATGATGCGTGCCAAATGGGGAAGCAAACAAGGATCTCATTCAAATCCAAAAACATCGTTTCAACTATGAGACCCCTTGAGCTCCTCCATATGGACCTCTTTGGACCATCTAGGGTTAAAAGTCTAGGTGGTAATTATTATGGGCTTGTTATAGTCGATGATTTTTCTAGGTTTTGCTGGACAATTTTCTTAGCAAATAAGGGTGATACTTTTTCGGCCTTTGAACGATTTGCTAAGTTATCTCAGAACAAGTTAAACACAAACATTGGGTCAATTAGAAGTGACCATGGGGGTGAGTTTGAAAATCATTTGTTTGAAGCATTTTGTGATTCCAAAGGAATTGATCATAATTTTTCCGCACCACGTACCCCTCAACAAAATGGGGTAGTGGAACGTAAAAATAGAGTTTTGGAAGAACTTGGAAGGACTATGATCAATGATGGTGGATTACCAAAATACTTTTGGGCCGACGCCATAAGTACGGCTTGTTATGTTTTGAATAGGGTGCTCATCCGACCTATTCTAAACAAGACACCGTATGAGGTTTTAAAAGGGCGTAAGGCAAACATATCTCACCTTCATGTATTTGGTTGCAAATTTTTTGTGTTAAACAATGGGAAAGAGTCTCTTGGTAAATTTGATGCCAAGGCCGACGAGGGTATTTTTCTTGGATACTCTCAGTCAAGTAAAACATATAGAATTTATAATAAGAGGTTACGCATAGTTGAAGAGTCAGTTCATGTTACTTTTGACGAGTCTTATCTGAGAAATGTTGGAGAAGGTAGTTCTTTTCATGGTGCAGGTGTACCTACTGAAGACATACTCAAGGACACTGATAAGGGAATTGATCAGCCTGAAGCAGTGCGTATTGAGGAGGAAAAGGATCACCAACCAGTGAAAAGTGAGGATGATCATCATCCTGATAAAGATGAACTTCCTCCAGCTTGGAAGTCTTCAAAAGACCATCCAATTGACAACATTCTTGGTGATATCTCTAAGGGAGTAACTACTCGCTCTAAACTTAGTAACTTTTGTTATTACTCTGCTTTTGTTTCCCAAGTTGAACCTAAAAACGCTAAGGATGCGTTACTCGATGAGCATTGGTTTCTATCAATGCAAGATGAACTAAATTAATTCTGGAGAAATGAGGTTTGGGACCTTGTCCCCCCTCCGCGAGATCATCGAGTAATCGGCACCCGATGGGTGTTTAGGAATAAACTTGATGAAAATGGAGTAATAACACGTAACAAATCTAGGCTTGTAGCGCAAGGCTATAACCAAGAGGAAGGAATCGACTATGAGGAAACTTATGGGCCGGTTGCCCGACTCGAGGCCATACGCCTTCTACTTGCCTATGCTTGCACAAAGAACTTTAAATTATTCCAAATGGATGTTAAAAGTGCATTCCTTAACGGATACATAAATGAAGAGGTTTATGTAGCCCAACCTCCGGGTTTTGAATCCCACGAATATCCTGATCATGTCTATAAACTAAAACGAGCTTTGTACGGACTTAAACAAGCCCCTAGGGCTTGGTATGAACGTCTAAGCAAATTTCTACTAGATCAAGGGTATTCAAGAGGAAAGGTTGACACAACCCTCTTTATTAAACGTCAAGGAAAACACTTAATTTTGGTACAAATTTATGTTGACGATATCATATTTGGGTCTACTAATATGACCTTGGTCAAGGAGTTTTCTAGTTTGATGCAGGGGGAGTTTGAAATGAGCATGATGGGGAGCTCAACTATTTCCTCGGATTGCAAATCAAACAACTTGAAGAGGGTACATTCGTGAGTCAAACGGAATATTGTCTTGAGTTACTAAAACGTTTTGATATGCTGAACTACAAAGCAATAGATACTCCTATGCCGACAAGTGCTAATCTTGATCGTGACGAAAAGGGTAAGGATGTTGAGGTAAAGAAGTATTGAGGTATGATAGGGTCTCTTCTTTATCTTACCGCATCACATCCCGACATAATGTTTAGTGTATGCATGTGTGCGAGGTATCAGGCACATCCCAAGGAATCCCACCTAAAGGCAGTTAAGCACATACTTCGATACCTTTCTGGTACTCCAAAGTATGGGCTGTGGTATTCCAAAGGTAGTGTTTCTTCCTTAGTTGGCTACTCTGATTCCGACTTTGTCGGGTGCAAGTTGGATAGGAAAAGTACTAGTGGCACGTGTCACTTTTTCGCAAATTCCTTGGTGAGTTGGCACAGCAAGAAACAGGTTTCCGTTGCTTTATCAACAGCCGAGGCGGAATATGTTGCCGCCGGTAGTTGTTGTGCTCAAGTCATATGGCTTAAACAACAATTACTTGATTTCAACTTAAAACTTGAACGTATTCCAATTTTGTGCGATAACACTAGTGCGATTAATCTAACTAAGAACCCCGTATTGCATTCACGCACCAAGCATATCGAAATACGCCATCATTTTCTTAGGGATCATGTAGAGAAAGGTGATGTAATTTTTGAGCACATTGACACTAAGAATCAACTTGCTGATATTTTCACAAAACCATTAGCTACAGAGCCTTTCTTTCACATCCGTAGGGAACTTGGCATTCTCGATATCTCGGATCGTGCTTAATAGTTCTTTAAAGTATTGATCTTCATATATATATATGCTTGTTTATTCTTTTCACTAACAATGCAAAGAGATATTTAGCCATATGTGAGGGATTTTATAGTCATGATGATCAAGGTAATATCGTTCCGATTTATAGATGTTTATCAATATTTTGTGCCATATTAATTACTCTAATCTTGATGTTTATTGCATTTTAAGCACTTATCGTTCATGTGGATGTTTTGTTCTGTATGTGCATTTGTCTATTTATCTGGTTGGAACTTAAAAATTTCAAAATTTCATTTTTATACGTTCATGTGTTGACGCATAGATTCATGCGTTGACCTACTAAATTTTCGGGATAGCGCATAAACACATGTTCAACATTTTTCAAAAAATTCAAGAATCATGCGCCGACACACAGATTCACAGGTCGACGCATAACTTGAACGTTCAGACTACCTTCTTTAATGGGACTTGTGCGCCGACCTAGTGTTGTTCATTTTCCCTACATATTCTCATTGCACATTAATCTATGATTCTTGCATGTCATTTCATTAGTCTTTGTGGTCAATCTCTCCCCACCCTCCTCCATTAAACCTCATCAATCACAATTACTCTCCACTAAATCCTCATCAAAACCCTAGAAATCAAAAACCCACCAAGAGAAAATCCTCTATATTACTGCTACAAGGTTTTCTAAGGGCTGCCATATCTCCTCCTTACTCTCAGAGAAAAACAAGTGTCATCATCCTCTCTCAACTTTTCTTCAACAATGGCTTCAAGAAGAAACCCTAGTAGAAGGGGAACAAGATGATCATCTTCACAATCAGCACCCACCAGAGCATCATCATCTTCACAACGGGTAACCTTTGAATCTTTAATTTCTGAAAGGCTAACTACTCCTTTTGCGGAACTGTTTTCTAATCGGGATGTTATAAGACAACATGGGTTTTATCCTCTGATAGGTCCAGATTTTCACGTTCCTGAGATTTCTGAACTTATAAATTTCCAAAATCTGAGTGAATTTGTAGAATGTGATGATAAGTATAGTGAAGATTTGACTCGGTTATTCTATTGTGGGATCAAGGGCAAATTTCGTGGGGCTGAGTTTAAATTCTCCATGAATAATACAAAATTTGAAGTGACAAATGATGTATGGTCTATATTGTTTGTCTTGGACACTGATGATACTCTCCCAAAGGTTACTGATAAAACCTTTGTTGAGGGCTATGAATTTAAAACTGCTCTGAATTCAATGTTGCGGGAACCGTATTCAGCTGATTTTGTGGCAAGTGAATTATTTCCTAAAAGTTTCACTACCGGCCATCTAAAATTCAAAGACCGTATTCTTCAGTGGATTTTTGCTCGCATCTTGAGGCCTAAGAAAGGAGGATACTCAAGAGTTGAGCAGGCAGAGGTTCACCTCATCTATATTCTCAAGAATAGGATCAAAATTAATTGGCCCTATTATTTTTGCTTATAGGATGTTCACTACTCGCAGCTCCCACAAATTTCTGGCACTTGGTTATGCGTCTGTTGTTGCAAACATCTTGAATCACTTTGATGTTCCTATTTCGTAGATTTGTCACATTCATATCACTGCTGAACAACAATTTCTTGCCAAAACCCTTTCCATGATGGGTTACTTTTGGCAGTCACGTGAGAACAAGTTCATCTATCGACCAAGATCCACCCATCCTGAACATGATGAACCGGTTCATCTTGAAGCAAGTGATGATGAAGGCATTCCTGGAAATGCAAATCAAGCAGTTAATGATGAAAATGTGGTCGTACAGGAAGATGTGGTTATGCAAGAGAATGTGGATATGCAGGAAGAGGACAATGAGGCATGGATGGGCCAACAACTAAAGAGACCTCTGAAAATTAGGGTTGGAGTTAGTGGAAATAAAACTGCTGGACTGTGCTTGGTGATGCATACGTTCCTCCATCTTATGGTGTGGACTATGAATGGCAGCCACCGGAAAATTCTGCTCCTCCAACTCCACCATTCCAGCAGGATCAGCAGTCGTCTGAAGAAATTCAAGCAAGGCTGAATGAGTTGTCTCTGCAACATCAAGAATTCCAAGCGCTGCAGGACACTCGATACACGACTCAGCAGGAACAGTTCACAAATCTGTCTAACCAACTATCTTCTCACGTCACCAACTTCAACAATTTTGCAAATGCAGCCATGAATCGGTTCAATCAAATGGATGCCAACTTAACTCAGCAAAATCTGAACTTGGCAAACAGCCTTGGTAACCTCAACAACACCATGATTGAGCTCAACCTTCAACTCGAGGATCTTCCACCACCAAGTCAACATTATAGGGGAAGAGGTCATCATTTTAGGGGGAGAAGACCATAGAGCTTAGGGCATTATGCTTCATTTGTGTTTGCATTTATGTTTTGTGATTTGGTTGTTTTTTTTGTTGCTTAACTTTGACATGTGCTTCCGTTTGTTTAAACTCTTCTGGAGTGAATGTTTTGCTTGTTTTTTTTGTTCCGTATTTAATCATTCCTAATTTTACATTAATAGTATCATATGTGGATGCATGTTAATGTGTGATTGTTTCAAATATATGATGATCCAATACGTATTATACTGCATTATTTTGATCACTGTCTTTTCTTCTTTTTGATGTTGTCAAAGGGGGAGAAGAATAACAAGCAGAAATCTTATTTACCAGATGTTAAAGACAGGGGGAGCTTTGTTCACTCTCAAATTACATATCTTGTGACAGCTAAGAAAGTGTTGCCATCATCAAAAAGGGGGAGTATGTGAGGGATATTCTCCTAGCTACCTTTGTTTTAATGATGTCAACAAACATATTAGATTGTAATTTGAGCGGTATCACTTTACGTGTCGGGCATATAGCGTCTAACCATTATCGTTCATATGTCTAGATGCATAGTATCTTGTTCTCTCCAATAATAAATGTCCACTATCATTTTAGTTGTGTCTAGTATTCGTCTTTGATATTGGTCTGGTAAAAATGTTCAGAAAAATTGAATTTCCTGAAAATTTGCACTTCATGCGCTGACCCTTCAGTTCATGCGCTAACCCCAAATTTTATGCGCTAACCTCCAAAACTTGCGGGAAAGCGCACAAATTTGTGGACACGAAATTTTTGTTTTATGCGTCGACGCATGAATGCTGGAGGTCGACGCATGACCTCAAATTCTGCACTTTTTCACTAAATTTCTTTTCTGTTATTTTTCTGTTATTTTTCTGTCATTTTTTTTGTTGGTCATATTTTTCATATAAATAGTTTTTGGTCATCCTTTTATTTCATAACAAGAAACGTGAAAATATATGTCATTTCTCTCTTCATCTTCGTCTTCTTCATTGTGTAAACAAACAATCACACATAATCATCTTTGTTTGTGTCTCCCATTTATCGAAGTGATAACATTCAGAATTTAGGAAGTGTAATCTTCATCTTCTGGGTTGAGAGTTTGGCTGGTGTTTCTTGAATAAAACCAGTTGGTTTTGTCCTCCAAGAATCGGATAGATTTTGGGGGTTTTTGTACAAACTGTTCTTTCTACAGGGATTCGGCTGGGCGAAGGTAACCGGAAACTGGCGCAATTGTTTGGTTTAGTAGCTGTAATCAGAGGATCGTAGAAAGGAGGTTTGGGTTCGAATTCTTGGTAGATTGCAATTGACCGAGTGAAGGTAACTGAAGAACGGTGGTTTCTGTCGGTTTAGTAGCGTGAGACGGTAATTGAATCAACCATATTTGAAGTACTTGATTCATCTTGAATCAAGGGAAGAGAAAATTCTGCATCAACGATCGAAGACGTTCGAGGGTTTGGATGTTCATTGTTTTCTCTTGTAATAAACAATTTGCAACAACAATATATATATATATCTCAATTCCATTTGTGGAGTTGGGGGCAGACGTACCCAAAGCGAGGATGATTAGGGAACTGCCTAATCAAATCGCGTTTGTTCTCTCTTTCCTTAACTCTTTTACAATTCAGTTCGTTCGAATTTGTGAAGTTGCAAGTCATCGAAATTTCTATTGTAGAGTAATTGTAAGCTGATAAATTGTTTTGTTAAACTAATACAATTCCTTGAATTGTATCTTGGAGCAGCTTTACATTACCCTTCACTGAAATTCTGCACTTAGTGTGTTTTCGCACACTAGGTGTTTGATAATTTGTGTCAAAGCAAAATTCGAACTTGTTGTCTTTAAATTGCTTATCATTTTACCTCATTGGATTGGAATATACATCAACCAAGTGATATTTTGTTGATTGCATATCTTAAGTATAATATTCAAAACTGAATTTTTCTCTTCTGTACTCATCCGTGATATATTCGTGCATATCCGATCCTTTTGGTAGAAGGTTTGTTGTAGACGTTCTATCCAGTGGTAGCTTCCGTTTAAACAATTTTTTAAAAAAAAATTTTGTAAACTATTTACGTGTAAAACTCAAGGGATATATTCAACCCCCTTCTAGATCCATAGCCATCGTCTAACACAGATGTCTCTCGTCGAGCTGGAGAGTCTTGAACAGGTGAGCGTACATGATGTCGACCGAACTTCCTTGGTCAACAAGGATCCTGCGAACGTCAAAATTTGCCATCTGTGCCCTCACCAAGAGAGGGATTGTGGCGTTGGGTGCTCTGCCTGGGAGCTCTTCAAGGTAGAAGGTGATGGGGTTTGATTTCCCTTACACCTTCTCGAGAGTGGTGGTCTTTGCTGACGTTTTGGACTCCAGTTCGTCAAATTTCCGCTTGATCGATCTGATAGACAACTTCTCCTAACCACCCCCGGATATGACCATTGTCTTGGGGAAACATTCCCACGTGCTACGGGCAGCAACGGGGTCTTCGTGGGGGAAGTTTACCCACATGTTGCGAACTGCCTCTTGGCCCTCGATACCTTCGGGGACAAAGAAGTCTTCGGGTCGAGTGACGCTGAGGGCGACCTGCAGCCGACTCTCATCGGGAGGAGGTGTCGTCTCCTCGACGTTCTGGGCTTCCCGGGCACTGGGAAGAGGGGTGTCATTCTTCTGGGCGTACTTCTTTAGGTGCCCTTCCTTGACCAGGATCTCAATTGCATCCTTGAGATGGATCCAGTCCTCTGTGACATGTCCGTGGCTCCGGTGGAACCTGCAGTACTTGGACTTGTCCGTATTTGGTTTGGGGGGAGTTGGCTTTGGAAAGTGGACACCTCCTTTCAGAAATTCCGAGTTGGATCACTCGAAGAGGATTCGTGCGCGTGGAGCGTTGAGCAGCGTGTATTCCGTGAACCGGCCAGCCGGTCCTCGCGATTCACGAGAGTCCCTGGGGCGGCTTTCCTTCTTTTTTCCCCCTCCCCGTCGGGGAGGAGAGTCTACTTCTCTTCGGATGCAGGAGCCTTCCTTCCGTCTCGAGTCGAGGACGATCTGTGCTACCTCCGACTCCTCGAACTCAATGTATGACTGAGCTCGTTGGAGGAGGTCCTCCAATCGTCGAGGTCTGCGGAGGCCCACGGACTTGGCAAAATCTGAACCAAGTCGCAGTCCCAGGATGATTAAAAACCTCTTCATGTCGTCGGTCGTGTGGACCTCGACGACCTCCCTGTTGAACCTCTCAATGTAGTTCCTGAGAGGCTCGTTCTTCCCCTGGTAGATGCTCTCTAGTGCGGCCTCTGTCTTCGGGTGTCGGCGAGACGCCGTGAAGTGTTTGGTAAAGCGTTGTCTTAGTTACCTCCAGGATGTGATCGACCCGGGTGCTAGACTCTTGTACCAGGTCATGGCACCCTTTCACAAGGTGGTGGGGAAAAGTCTGCACTTAATGGCTCCCTTGACGTTTCTGAAGTCAAGCATGGCTTCAAAACTTTCGACGTGATCGTCGGGGTCGGCCAGGCCGTCGTAGGTCCCCAGTGGCGGGGGTTTCTCCATGCCCGCAGGGATTGAGGCATTCATGATCTCCCATGACAGGGGGGTCCTCTGGTCGTCGTCATCGCTTCCGGCTGGGGACCTTGAAGGGGATCGGTGGTGTCTCCCAAGTCCTTGTCGTGGAGGGGAGTTCCTGGAAAGGTTCCTCGGCCTCTCCTCGGTGGGTTCCTTCCGAGGCGGGGAACGATGGTGCTTCTGGGAGGTTTCTGGCTGGGGGCGTTCGAGACGTGCCGACGGCCCTCGCGCACCAGCAAGGGGGCCCGAGATTCTTCCGGAGGAGTCCTTTGCGGGGAAGGAGAACGGCGAGGTGAAGGCGGACGACGATGTCTTCGCGGGGAAGATCGCCGTGTTCGCCCTCGCTCGAGTGCTTCAATTCTGAGATTCTGGTGCATAATCAGCTAGTTGGTTTGGTTGACCAAGGCGAATAGAGCCACGATGCTCGAATCGGCATTAGGTGGAGGAGCAACTGGCTGAAAAGCGGCTTGCTGGTCATCCTGCTGGACGGCGTCGTAAGCCGTGTCTACGGAGTCTGGGGAGGTGGTCTGCCCATCCCTTATGTCGCCTTCTTCGATGTTGAGGGCATCATTATCTTCACGGTGGTTTCCGTTCTCGAGTTATGCGAGGACGATGTCCAGAGCTTTGTTCGCAGACGGGTTGTTGGCCATGTTGGTGATGAACGAAGGAATTGCTTTGGTTTAACGACAGATGAAAAATGGGGAAGCAGTGGTTCCCACAGACGACGCCACTGATCGTACCTGGATCAGATAGTTAGACAGTGGCCAGCAACGTCGTATAGACTTCAGCTCCGGTGATGATGATACGGCAGGGGGAAGGGGGTGTACCTGCAAGGTACTCAGACGCTCAAGTCAGGTAAGGTCAGAGAAAAGCAAATACAGAGAATATAGGTGAAAGGTAGCATGTTTCGTAACCTGACCCTCTCAAGTGAGAGGGTATTTATAGAGAGCCCCCAGCGCGGGGCCAACGGTTACTTGCACTGGGCTAGATTGTCAGGCCCAATCCAAGTAACTGCCAGGGCTTACATGGCGTAGTGAAGATCAGCACGTGGTCTTCGCCCTGGTGTAACGGTCCCTAAATCTCCGGAAGTAGGGCAGACCGATTCCTTCGGGAGTGGCAAGTTACAAGAGAACGTGTCCTCGCGGGGAGGAGCACGTGGGTGTCGAGGAGAGGTGCATCCTCGGGCTATATGCTTCTGCTCGACAGTCTTTGACTCGCGTGCCCGACGTCCAAGGGGGTTGGTACGTGCCCAAAAAGGGGTGAGGTTGGGCCTCGTTGGGCCCTCGTTGGTCATTGGGTTTGGGCCTACCCGATAGTAGGGCAGGCGCTGGCCCAGTCCAGAATAATACCTTTATTGGAGCCCATATTTTGGTTCTACTTCCAATAAGGTTACTTTTCAGAGTGTCGGCCAGTCATACATGGACTTGTTGATCCACTACTCTGGATATTCCCCAGTAGAGACCATCTCTTAATTTTACCACCAGTGAGGATCTTTCCCTTCTAAAACATCACCCAGGTCAAATGTGAACTTAAAGTCCAACTCATATTGGCATTCAAAGTCCAGCTCATACTGGCACTTTAAATCCAGCTCATACTGGTAACCAAAGTATATCTCTGTCTTTTCTGGCTTTTCTTGAAGATCCCATTTGAACTCTTCAATATAAGAAATCCCCAGAAAATATTCTATCTGGATGTCTATCCTTTTATTTCAAATTCATCCCCAGTGGAGATCATGCCTCCTTTCTGGTTTCATGCCCATTAAGAATGTGTCTTTTTTCCCCCAGTGTCGTCCGGTCACATATGAACCTGTCGTCCATCTCCCTGGATCTTTCCCCAGTGGAGAACACCTTTCTGGCTCCTATCTCTAGTGAGGACCTATAGGGCTTCCCCCTCAGTTTCGTTTTTCCATTCCCAGTGTTGCCTTAGAGTCTCCCCAGTGAGTCTCTTTTATTGGTCAGCCTGTATCCCCATTGAGTCTTCCTCATGGATATTAATCTTAATCCTTCCCCAGTAAGCTCATCTGTGGTGGTTTACCCTTTATCTTTGGTGTCTTGTTTGTCTGCATCTTTGCACTATCATGACATCATACTCATCATACTAGGAGTTCATGGCATGTCAGCATATGCATGTCTGGTTTTTGTCCTTAGCATCTGCATTCCATCTAAAGGCAAAATTTTCGGTTTGCTATATTTAAATACCTTTCACCTGGATGTCCCGAGGATCTTCTTTCCCCGTGCCATCTGGTAAAGTTATTTAAATATGGGCAACTGTTGTACCCCAAATTTTACCCCTTAGATGTCATAACATCTTGAACTTACATGTAAGGATCAATCATCTGTGCATTGTTAATTAACCACCATATCTTGCTAGTTTGTTTCTTTGTGAACCAGGGTTTGCACTGGAAAGAGAACAAAAGTCAATAAGCTAGACTCTTGCATACTTTCAAGAGATCTCATTCAACAATAAATCAAGTGTATTGGTTCCTGTTACAAGTGCCTTGAACCACTGAATTCACCGTGACTCAAAACCAGGGTTTTATCAGCATCCGTCAACCAGTGCCTTTGATTTTGATCAAGACCTGTTTCCAAGCTTTGGAATACGGTTTCACCTGGTATTGGACATCCTTAGAGGCC
Organism: Lathyrus tuberosus; assembly: GCA_022829125.1. Classification (NCBI taxonomy): domain Eukaryota; kingdom Viridiplantae; phylum Streptophyta; class Magnoliopsida; order Fabales; family Fabaceae; genus Lathyrus; species Lathyrus tuberosus. The sequence continues at coordinate 2,131,710 of JALAZF010000584.1, read as the reverse complement.
ATCTATGGGCCTTGAAAGAAGAAGCAAGACCCTCAAAGATCATCCATTGGGATTCCTGAGGAAATTAGGGTTTTGACCGAAGAAATCGAGCCTCTGATTCTAATGTTATTGGACCAAAATGAAGTATCCGAGCCATGTCTCATTTTAATCGGATCGACCATTGACTGAGGGCCCGAGAAATCATCAAGGCACTTATTTTATTTTATCTAAAAAAAAGAAAAAAAAGAAAGAAAGAAAAAAAAAAGAAGAAAAGAAAGAAAAAAAAGAAGAAAAGAAAAAGAATAAAGAAAGAAAAAAAAAGAAAATGATGTGATGGTGCCCACCACACTTAAGGTGGCACCCACCACCACCATTACCAACCCATGGCGCCTGTCATGTAAGGGTTTGTGGCGCCTACCACATTATTTTGTGGCACCCACCATGAAATAATGTGGCGTTTGCCACCTTACCTTCTCTATACTTTAGAATTTTTGTTCCAATTAAATAATGAATTTTTTTTAAAACAAGACATTGCAAGTGGATAGAAGCTCATCATGATACGAAAAAAACTTTTCAGCAAAGCATGGTTCACGTCTCTTCAGCATAACCTATTTTCTGAACCTACCTCTGAAACAAAGACTTTTCAACCAAAGCCAGTTGCAACTGCACGGAGATTTGAAAAAATAGTATTCTCGGCAATACTTCAAGCTCCTCATTTTTCCTATAAATAGGACGTCCCTCTTCAGGAAATAACACACCAGGTTCACCCAAAGAATGGGCTGAATACTCTCCATATTTTTCTCCCCCTAGTTACTGTTATAATTCTGAGTTTTTTATTACAAGAGTTTTTCGGTTCGAGTTTTCCACCGTCCAACCTTGCTGTGGCACTTTGAGCAAAGAGAAGTTCGTCCGGTTTTCTTCCGAATACGTACCTGTGAAGAGGCAGTGGACAGTCTCCACTAGATAACACTCCTTCCTTTGTTTTTAATCCCTACTGATTCCAATATCATGACCATGAATTCATACCATTTTCATTTTGTTGTTAAAATATGATTAAATGGTGCAGATGCTATGTGTGGTTTTGTTTCCATTTTATGAAAAGTGTTATTAAAAAAGAGGAAACTAAACTAAATTAAAAAAAAAGGCAAAGGTGGCGCCTGCCACCATGCAATGAAGCACCCTTATGGCGCCTGCCACATGGTGTGTCACTAAGTGTGACACTGGCCACCAAATGATGGCGCCTGCCACTTTAAATAAATGTTGTTTTTTATTTCATTTCTTATAAAAAATCCCATTTCCTTTCTATATTTCAGAACAAAAAAAATGTGCTTAACTTAATTCTTTTTTTCATTTTATCTTTGTTCATTTCCTTTCTAAAAAGTTTCAAAAAAAACAAAAATATGTTTAAACTTTCCATTTAATTCTCGAAACTTTTTGAATCATCAACCGTGCTTAAAGATTTTAAGTTTTGAATATTCTGTGAGAATTGTTCCCTGACATGGACAATATCGTTTTTGTTGTTTGTATGTTTAGGTTTCTGTTGTTAGGTTTCATGGCCTTAGCATGTTTCTGTTTTCAGACCTTGATAATGTTATCTCCGATGTACTCTTATGTTTATCCATGTTTTCCATGTTCTTACTTGGAAACTGATTGCATGCATTAATTAAATGTCTATTGTCTTTGATCATTTGAACTCATATTGTTCATTCAACTCTTGTTCATAAGTTGCTTCCCCTTCCTTCCAAAGGAAAGTCTCTCTATTGACCTCAAAGTCATAGAAAGCTCATCACCAGCCTTGACCTTATAGTTATGGCCACCCTCATAGACCTCATAGTCATAGGATTACCAGCTTTGACCTCATAGTCATAGCCACTTACCAGCCTTGACCTCATAGTCATGGCCACCTTCTCTGTGACCTCATAGTCATAGGATACCAGTCTTGACCCCATAGTCATGGCCACCTTCTCTGTGACCTCATAGTCATAGGATACTTTCCCTTGGCCTCATAGCCATTCACCTCTTACAACTTAGAATTAAGATAGAGATCTTGGACTCTATGTGAACTCATCATATTGAGTATTCACTCCCCCCATCACAACTTAGACTTAGAGAGTTTCTTAAACTCTACATGAGCTCATACTCATTCCCCTTGGAACTTTGGCCATAGTCAATGGTTCCTCCTTCACCCTTAGTTAGGTGAACTACGGTTTCTCTGATTCTTTAGTCAGATACGTAGGCACAAGATGCGACGTCTTGGCGAGAAAACTTAGTATGTATACCCTTAGGTCTTTATCTTTATCTTTAGCAGATTTCCTTAGCAAGCAAACATAACATAACACAAACTAACCAGAGGTTCCTGTAGAGTACTACAGATACTTAGGGTGCTAATACCTTCCCTTTGTATAACCAACCCCCGAACCCCTGATCTCTTAGCTGTGTCTTCACATGGCGCAAAAGGTTTTTTCCGATCTTTACCCTTTCCTTTGGATAAATCAAGCTCGGTGGTGAATTCAAAGATGTGCGATGCAAGTTAATTAATAGCTTGTTATCTTATTCTCACCGCAACACTGTCGTTTCGAAGATACTCGCCTCTAAGTTGGAAATTATCGATTAAATTGAGACTCTTTTTTGGGACTGATTTTTATAATGTTTCAAACTAAAATTAATTACAGCGAAAGAACTAACCTTAGAGATATCAGTTCCGTTTAGAAAGAGAGGAACCTTTATTTGACATAGAAAATAAAAATCAGATTTTAAATTAAGTCAAATTCTGATAACAAGACTTGTTTTAAATTTTAAAAGTAATCGTTTTCATAAATTTTAAACTCCAGTGTTGCGCAAGCAACGACCGATATTACCTTTAAATGTATTTTTCATCCAAAAAAGCTTTTTATTTAATTAAAAGTACTTTATTTTCAAAAACATAAGTTTTATACTTTAAAAAGCTGAACCGCGACACCGGCAGTATAAATTTCAGAATAAAGCTCGGTTCCGATTAAGTGAATGCAAATGGTTCATTTAAATTAAGTTTCTTTCTATGAAAGAAAAATATTGTCCTGACTTAATTAATTAATCCGAGTTAGCTGTGAGTACTATTGATCGATGCGAATTATTTCGGTCTCACTTTTATTAAATATTTTTAAACTAACTTGCTTTAATTTCTGTTATAAATCCCATTCTCATTTAAATCCATCACCTTAGATTTACATAGCAATAGTAGATAGCAGTAGATTGACTATTGGTCTTTGTGGGTTCGACTACCTTTTGTATTACTCTGATATATTCCATCCACTTGCGGAAAGCACCCATCAAGTTTTTAGCGCCTTTGTCAGGGACCAATTTAGTCAATATCGTAACTCCGTTGTTGCATCATATAGACTAAGGAAATTTTTTCCTTTTTATTCATCGGTTGTATGCTAAGCACTCACTCAAAAGAAGATGAGTTAGAATAACCGATCGACGAAGTAGAGCATTTTATTTGTATAAGACGCAAAATTGAACAATACCACGCCATATTTACTCCTATGGCTGCACCAGATAACAAACCTCTTAAGTACTATGTCGTTCCATCTCAGGATGAGCCACACTCAAGCATTGTTCCATCTGCAATCCAGGAAAGCAATTTCAAATTGAAACTGTCTTTGCTGCAAATCGTGCAGCAGAACAAGTTCTCTGGAAATCCCACCGTGGACCCAAATCTTCATTTGTCAGTGTTTGTACAGTATGTAAACATTTTAAACACTAATCATGTCAATCCTGAGGCCATTCAACTACATCTATTTCCATTTTCTCTAAGAGATAGAGCCAGAGCATGGCTATAGTCTCTACCTGCAAACTCAATTACTACTTCCCACCAAGCAAGATGACAGTGCTGAGAAATCATATAACTACGTTTAAACAAGCTGAGGAATAATCACTCTTTGAAGCATGAGAAAGATATAAATACATGATGAGACTATGTCCTCATCATGGATTAGAGCAATGGCTTATCATCCACACCTTCTATAATGTTCTACTTTACAACAAAAGACTGACCATAAACGCTGCTGCTGGCGGAGCCTTAATGGACAAACCCTTCAATGAAGCTTACCAGATTATAAAAAACATGGCCCAAAACCATTACCAGTGGGGAACTGAATGAGTTCAAGTCGAGAAAACCTAACCAGAAGGAGGTATGTTTGAAGTCATTGATCATGTAAATGCTAAGGTCGAGGCACTTACCCAAAAGATCAACAACTTAACTATTATCACTCCAGCCAGCGTGGCTGCTGTAGCTCCAAACTGCAAAATTTGTGGAGTCCAAGGGCATATAGCTATCGATTGCTAGCTATTGACTGGGACTGCACCTGACCAAGTTAACTTTACGCAAGGAAATCCCAATTCGAATACTTATAATCCTTAATGGAGAAACCATCCCAACTTCTCCTACAAGGGCAACAATGCATTGTTTTCCCCAAGTCCTCCACCTTCTAATCCTCCAGGTTTCCAAAAAGGAGCCCCTGCTTCTCCTCCTCATCCTAGAAAGTCAAACTTAGAAATCATGATGGAAGACTTCATCGTAACTCAGACCCAGCAGAACAAATAGTTCATGAATTGAAACGTTCATACTAACGAGCTGGTGAAACAATTGGAAAACAAGGTTGACCCTATGGATACACATAACAAGATGTTTGATACCCAGATCTCTCAAGTAGCCCAGCAACAAGCGGCCATCACTGCTCCTGCTGGCACATTTCCAGGCCAACCCCAACCCAATCCTAAGGGCTATGCAAACTCTATCACACTGCAAAGTGGGACAGAGTTAGATGGACCCGTTGACCCTATAGTTACAAATCCTGCGATGTATAGAATAGTAGAGGCGGAACCTGTGAAAGTTACTGATGAAAATAAAGTAGGATAACCAATAGCTGATAATGAGGAGACTACCACTACTAAGGATGCTGTTGAGAAAGAAAAACCTTATGTACCTCCACTTCCTTATAAACCAAAGATGCCATACCCTCAAAGACTTTCCGAATCAAAGAATGAGGGTTAGTTCAAGAAATTCATCGAGCTCCTAAAACAACCCCGTGTTATTATCCCTTTCACAGAGATCATTCCTCAAATGCCCTCATATTCTAAATTCCTAAGAGAGATCTTGTAAAATAAGAAGAAGCTTGAAGATGATGAGACTGTGGCACTCACTACAGAGTGTAGCGCCATTATCCAAAATAACATGCCACCAAAATTGAAAGACTTGGTATTTTTTCGATTCCATGTGTAATATGCAAGTTTGTCATCAACAAGGCACTATGCCATTGACAAGGCTCTATATGTGAAAAATTAAAGTTAGGATACTTGAGACCTACTAGGATGTTCCTCTAGTAGGCAGATTGTTATGTTAAATACCCTGTGGGAATGCTGGAAAATATTCCAGTATGCATTGGCCAATTCTATATTCCTACGGACTTCATAGTAATGGATATAAAGGAAGACTCTAATATACCTATCATACTAGGAAAACCTTTCATAGCCACTTTCGGTGCGATAATAGATGTAAAACGAGGGAATTTAACATTTGAAGTAGGTGAAGAGAAAATTGAATTTATTCTTTCCTAATTTCTGAAAACTCCAGCTATAGACGACACCAGTTGTTTTATGGACATCATTGATGAATGCATAAAAGAATTAGCATATGAAGAAATGTTATAAGAAGATGAGTATGAATATCATCATCAATATCCTGATGACAGCCTAAGGAAATATCTAGCACTCACACCAGACCCTATGCCAACCCCTAAGAAACCATCAATAGAACTTAAAGGACTACCCAAAAACCTAAGATATGAGTTTTTTGATGAACAACTTGATCGATCGATTATAGTAAGTGTTGATCTTAATAGAGAAGAAACGGAGAAACTCTTGGTAGTATCGAGAAAGTATCCTACATCTTAAGGGTACAACATTTCTGATCTTGAAGGGATAAGCCCCTCTCTGTGCATGCACAAAATTATGCGAGAAGAGGACTTTAAAGCCTCTAGAGAGCATCAGAGGAGGATCAATTCTATCATGAGCGATGTAGTTAGGAAGGAAGTGCTGAAATTACTCGAAGCTGGAATAATTTATCCAATCTCAGATAGTTAATGGGTTAGTCTAGTGCATGTCGTACATAAGAAGGGAGGTATAACCGTTGTTAAAAATGACAAGGAAGAATTTGTGGCTAAACGCGTAGTAACTGGATGACTATGTGTATAGATTACAGGAAGATAAACAAAGCAACCCGGAAGGACCATTTCCCCCTTCCGTTGATTGATCAGATGCTTGAACGTTTAGCTAGACACTCACACTTTTGTTATTTAGATGGATACTCAGAATTTTTCTAAATCCCAATTCATCCCGATGAGCAAGAGAAGACTAATTTTCTGGATGATTTTTCCGTATGCGGATCTAGTTTCGAAGGATGCCTTGCTAACTTAGAAAAGGCACTAGAAAGGTGCGTGAAAGTCAATCTAGTAATGAATTGGGAAAAATGCCACTTCATGGTGAAAGAGGGCATAGTCCTAGGACACATAGTGTCTGAAAGAGGAATTGAGGTTGATAAAGCTAAGATAGAGGTTATTGAGAACTTCCAACCACCCAAAACGGTTAGAGAAATTAGAAGTTTTCTTGGACACGCCAGTTTCTATCGACGTTTCATTAAAGACTTCTCTAAAATCACAAAACCTTTAACTAGTATTCTGATGAAAGATGCTGAATTTATTTTCGAAAAAATACCTTGAGTCATTTTAACTTAATCACGCCCTAATATCTGCACCTATTATGCAACTTCTTGATTGGAGTCAACCATTCGAGATCATGTGTGATGCAAGTGATTATGTTGTAGGCGTTGTCTTGGGACAACGAAAGGATAAGAAATTACATGTCATTTACTATGCGAGCAAAACCCTAGATGCACCCCAAATGAATTATGCCGCTACTGAAAAGGAACTCTTAGCCTTAGTGTTCGCAATCGACGAATTCCATTCTTACTTAGTGTAGCGAGCAATTTTTGTCGGTGACGCGACCACCTTATCACTGAAGTTTGGGTTTTCTCCTCGAGGAGAAAGGGTGCTACTTTCTGATTTCTTATTTATCCCATGAAGCTGGAAGGGAAATGGAAGGTATCTAAAACTAACCTTGCACGCGAATGTTTAACTGAACAAACACTTTAAGAGATTCGGGGAGTCGGGGTCAGGTTATACAATGAGTAGTTGTCAATTATCCATCCTATATGTGGTTATCTACAGGATATTAGCTTTTGGTTTTGCTTTGTAATTAATAGTGTAAATCAGCCAGGTGAGAGTACTCCTCTAACGTTGGTGCTAGTTGATAATCTGGGAATGTGAAACAGTGATAGACCGGATCGTAAAACTGAAGGAGCGTAGCCAGTATTCCTTCAATTACATGGACCCTTAATAGAGATAACAGTCCTTCGTACTTGGCTCTGAAAGCATCAGGGTTGGTGATCATCCTCTCCAAACCTCTCAAATCCTCTAGTTTTGGAACCTTGAAGGTGTACTTGTGAGTCTTCCTTCTACCGAAATCCATAACGCAATCCTTCTCTCTGATATTTGCAATCATTGTCTTAGTTTAATTTGAAAAAGAGAGACTAGAAGACAAGATTTTCTTTTTTTTTTTAATGTTTTTTAATGAAATGAATGCAGCACACAAAAACATAGAAAAAACATGGGGTCAAAGGTTTGGTGTCATGAAGTCAAGGCTCTACCCATCCCCAAAGGTTGTACTGGTGATTTTTGTACCTGTCCTCAAAATCATTGACCCCTCTTGGGATAACAACAGCAGGTCGGAATCACCCGAGCGAGCTGATGTATCTTAGAGTAATCTCAAATGAGGGTAGTATCGCGTGACAACTATTTCCGATAGCTTTCGCACTATAAAATAGTAACATGGTTTCTTAGATAATCCAATCGAACAATCTGCTTTCAACAACCGAAGTCGTATAGGCATTGAATCAGCAAAAGGCATCTCCGCTGATTCGATGGTCGACCGAGACCTCTTATTTGGGAGTCACTCCCTGTAAGATTACCCGTCTAGTGCCATCACTTATCTTAGGTGTATACTCAATCTTTCCAGATGTGATATCACTCGCAGTCCCATTAGTAGAAAAAATAAACACAGATATCAATTAGGAAAAGCGATATATATATTTATCCTAAAACTAACATCCTAGACCTCTTAAGAGCTATAATCCTAGTCTTAACAAATAAAATGACTCCCTAGTAGAGTCGCCATTTTCCTGTAGCAAACGATTTTTGTCGGTGACGCGACCACCTTATCGCTGAAGTTTGGGTTTTCTCCTCGAGGAGAAAGGGTGCTACTTTCTGATTTCTTATTTATCCCATGAAGATGGAAGGGAAAGGGAAGGTATCTAAAACTAACCTTGCACGCGAATGTTTAGCTAAACAAACGCTTTAAGAGATTTGGGGAGTCGGGGCCAGGTTATACAATGGGTAGTTGTCAATTATCCATCCTATATGTGGTTATCCATAGGATATTAGCTTTAGGTTTCGCTTTGTAATTGATAGTGTTTATCTGCTGATGGGTTGGGAAAGTTTCTTGGGAAAGTGTGACAGGGAGAGTGAGTTTTGTTTTCTGTGGAAAATGATAATGATAATGGCTTAATGTATGAAACCTAAAGTTTTTATTGATATGAGGGTACAGGACCTACGGTTTTTTTATTGGTATGCTCGCTAAGATTTCGCAATCTTATGCCTACGTATTCCCGTTCAAACGAAATAGGGAAATCAGAGCAATCGTAGTTCCTCCCATTCAAAGGGAGGAAAATGAGGTTTTGGTGTCTTGTTCAAAGCCCAAGATTGAAGCTAAAGGTGTATTTGTGTCTTGTTCAAAGCCCAAGATTGAAGCTAAAAGGGTATTGAGAGGGAATTTGTCACCTCTAAAGAGAGATTGCTGACTTTTTGTATGCCTTGATCAAAGCACAAGGTTGATGCTAAAAGGTTAATTAACCCGGCTAGGGGATTTCTTTATACAAAGCCTAAGAGGAAGCTAGAAGTGACCAACTCAACAAGAGAGTGTTTTTATCTGTCTTGTACGAAGCCCAAGATTGAGGCTAAAAAGAGACTGGCTCTTTGGGGATATCATTATACAAAGCCTAAGAGGAGGCTAAAAAGGGTTTTGACTCGATCGGGGGAGGTTTATATGTGTCTTGTACAAAGCCCAAGATTGAGGCTAAAATGAGTTTGACTATTGCTGGAGAGTATTATCTGTCTTATACAAAGCCCAAGATTGAGGCTAAAACGAGGAATTTAACTGACTCTGGTGAGGATGTGTCTTGTACAAAACCCAAGATTGAGGCTGCAATGAGTTTGACTCTGCTTGGGGGAAATTATTCCTCAAAGCCTAAACGAAGGCTTGGAGGAAATGACTCGGCTGGGGAAGATATTTGTCCCCAGTTTAAGAGAGGGAAATTTATGTCTTGTACAAAGCCCAAGATTGAGGCTAAAAGGATTCTGACTCAACAAGAGGGTCTGAGAAGGTGATTGACTCAACAAGAGAGTCTGAAAGTTGATTGACTCAACAAGAGAGTCCTTTATACACAACAAGAGAGTGATTTGCTGTCTCGTACGAAGCCCGAGATTGAGGCAAAAAGGGTCTTGACTCAACAAGAGAGTCTGAAAAGGTTAGCTCTGATGGGGAGAATCATTTGTACAAAGCCCAAGAGGAGGCTGACTTCGCTGAGGAAGGATCATTATACAAAGCCTAAGAGAAGGCTAGCTTTCCGCTGAGGAAAGTCCTTATACAAAGCCTAAGAGGAGGCTATCTTTTGCAGGGGATAATTGAGATCCCCAGGCAGGTCCAAGTGGGGAATCAACTCCTGTTGAGGATTACAGTAGATTTGAGATGTCAGATACCTTGAGGTTCTAATTTGAGATAGTGTTGACCCTGGTCGAGGAACTTTCATTAGAGAGGCTGGGTTTCTGCTGGAGATTGATCCAGAATGCCCGAGGTTTCTTCCTATAGTTGTAAGGAACTTGAGAATATCTTTGAGACTCAAGGGGATTAGACTGTCCAAGTCTGCTGGTGTGTTGGAGTTTTATCTTTTGTATGATGCCTCCAAGAGGAGGCAAAGGCATTAAGGGATGAAAATCAACCCTAAAGTGGCCTGAGGTCTGACACTGGAAAGACTGCTCTAGCAAAGGATGACTAAGTTCTGTCTTATACCTTTAAGAGGTCGTCAGGGTCCTTGTATTAAGCCCAAGAGAAGGCATGAGAACTTCTAAGAAGCCGAAGGGTCCTTGTACAACGCCCAAGAGAAGGCGAGGATGCTTTTAGGAAGCCTGTGGGTCCCGAGCCAAGAGAAGTTCAAGAAATGGAATTCACAGAGAAGATATCATTTCAGGAAAGTTCGAGGTTCGAAGAAACTCAAGAGATGCTATTCACAGAGAATAAATCAACTTCGGGGAGTTGTAGCGCGAACTTTGTGGTCCTGAGTCACTATCGCTTGGGGTACTACAATTCGATTCATTTTTTATCCTATTGAGCTGATTAAGGAAGGGAAATAGATGTCTCCATACTAAGTTTGAACACCGGTCTGTTAGGTTACAGATACTATGTGGATGTGGGGCCCAATCTTTGATTATTTCATTAAGAACACAGTGTCTGGATTATTTGTGAGGTTTTTGGTAATGTGTTTAGATTTGATGCTTTTGGGTTGATTTGGTGGAGATACTGGATTTTGGCTTTTTGTTTGGTGTGCTCGCTAAGATTTTTTCAATCTTATGCCTACGTATTCCCGTTTGATGAAACAGGGAAATCAGAGCGATCGTAGTTCCTCCTATTCTATGGGAGGAAAAAGGTTGTTTTGGTGTCTTGTTCAAAGCCCAAGACGTGAAGCTAAATGTGGTTTGTATCTTGTTCAAAGCTCAAGATGTGAAGCTGAAGGGTCTATTTATATCTTGTTCGAAGCCCAAGATGTGAAGCTAAAGGGTTTATTGATGAGAGAGAATTTGTCATCTCTAAAAGGGGATATTTGGTCTGTTTGTCACAACTGTTGGGTGACTAATTATAAAGGAGAATTACTTTAACTTGGATATGTGAATCCAACAATGCCATAATTTCCTTTATAGGGGATTTTTAACCTGAAGGAGAAGACTTTAACTCAGTTTAGAGCAATGCCATCATTCCTTAGGAATTTCTCATGCTAAAAGAGGGACAGTGGCGGGGATGTAAATAATCCAGAGGCTTGCCGCTTACAGCAATTTAGATGAAGGAAAAGGAGTTATTGATGTTTGTATACTGTGAGCAAGGCACAGATTTTGATGCTAAAAGGTTGATGACTCAACCGGGGTTTTCTTATACAAAGCCTAAGAGGAGGCTATTGACCCAACAAGAGGGTGTTTTTATGTGTCTCGTGCGAAGCCCGAGAGAGAGGCAAAAGGGTTGACTCAACAAGAGAGTGCTTTTATGTGTCTTGTACGAAGCCCAAGATGGAGGTTAAACAGGTTTGACTCAACAAGAGAGTCTTTTATACTCAACAAGAGAGTGTTTTAGTATCTCATACGAAGCCCGAGATGGAGGCTAAACAGGTTTGACTCAACAAGAGAGACTTTTATACTCAACAAGAGAGTGTGAAAAGGTTAGCTTCGCTGGGGAGAATCATTGTACAAAGCCCAAGAGGAGGCTACTATACTGGTGACTGTTTCAGTTTAGTGATAGGTCCAGTATGTTGGATAAAAGAGAAAATCAGTTCTTATAAAGGGAACGATTAAAGGTATTATTGTGCTTTGGGATTGATCAGAGGATCACGGTTATTTCCTGTTCTTTAAGGAAATGGAAAATCCAAAGGGTATTGAGACTGTCCAAGTCTACTGGTGTTGTGGGAAATTGATTCTCAGATAGTGAATGATCTTTATATGATGCCCAAGAGAAGGCTGGTATGTTAAGGGATGAAGGTCAACCCATTAACTGATCTGACACTTGACTCAGAAAGACAGCTCTAGCAAATTGATGACTAGGTTCTGTTCTTATACTTGTAGAGGTCTCTGGGTCCTTGTACTAAGCCCAAGAGAAGGCATGAGAGCTTTAAAGAAGCCGAAGGGTCCTTGTACAACGCCCAAGAGATGGCGGGGATGCTTTTAAGAAGCCTGTGGGTGCCCAAACCCCGAGAAGTTCAAGACATACCATTCACCGAGAATAGATCAAGCCAAGAAAGTCCGAGAATTTGGAAGGAAGATCATCTCTGGGGAGTAGAGTCTCTTTGACGATTTCTAAGAGTGACAGTCTGAGAAAGGGTTCACCGAGAATGCTGCATTTCACGTCTCCATATTGTTTAACCCCAAGAGGAGGGAAGACTGTGTCTGGTAATCCTATGGGGATCTAGTTTTGTTTGTATTTAAGAGTGACCAACAGGGCTTTACGTAGTGCTAGACGTAATTGCCGGGGAAAACTCTAAATAACTATACTAGTATTACACAGTGGGTATATGACGAGTATATAAAAGTTTGTGAAAGAAGACTTACAGTGAGCAGCCCCACAATACAGTTATATATATATATATATATATATATATATATATATGAAAGCGGATAAAGAAAGCGGGTAAACACTTACTCGGTTGTAGAGCTTCCATGCTGTTTTGTTAGTTTGTTCAACAAAGAAAGCTTTGATAACAATATTGTATTCAAAATCAAACGAGAAAGTGCTTTGAAAAGATTGTTGGAGCTTACAGCTCTAGGAGAGGCCTAAGGATTTATCAGTGATTGCACTGTTGTTTTGAAATTGTACATGGACTTATACAAGTGTCTGAGGCCCAAAAAGGTTTTTTGTACAAAGGGATGGGTCTTACACTCTCTCAGGAGGCCCAAAGGTGTTTTAAAGAAAAGGAATGGGGCTTATAACACGAGGGTAGGCCCAGATGATTTGATTTTGAACTGGCGATCGTGTCGAGATTTCTTTTTTAACGCGGAGGGACTTATACCATGTCTGAGGCCCAAAAAGTTTTGGTTAAAAAAGGGGGTTGGGTCTTACACTCTTTTAGAGGCCCAGTGATTTATTTTTGTACAAGTGGTGGGGCTTACAGCTCAAGGAGAGGCCCAAGGTCTTTTGTTAAAAAGGCGACAATCGCGCCGAACTTTTTGATGTGATCGGGACTTATACAATACACTGAGGCCCAAAAAGGTTTGTATTTACAAAGGGTTGGGTCTTACACTCTACCAAGAGGCCCAAAAAGTTTTGAAAATGATTGATGAGGTTTGAAATCAAAGAAACCCTAATTTTATTTTCCTTTAAAAGTAAATATTTAAAGAAAATCAATAAAGATGATAAAAAATACCAAAAGAGTTTGAATAAACCACTTGTGATTTTTGTTTAAGGTTTGAAAAATGAGGTTTTAATCACAAGATGAATTAAAACTCATTTGGTTTTAATTTTCAAGGTAAATATTCACTTTTAAAATGTTTAAAAACAATTAAAATGGAATTTATTTAGAAAAATAATAATTATATTAAATAAATAATATAAACTTGATTTTTTTGTGGAATAAAATATTTCAACATTTTTGTGGTTTTTTGCAAAAAGAACCAATAAAAAATAATTAAAATTGAGAGAGTTATTAATTTTCCAAACTATTAAAAATAATATGAAAAATAATAAAAAAGTGGAAAAAATAGCAAAAAGAGGGTCTGGGGCGAGGGGGATTCGAACCCCAAACCTCTTGTGTATAGGGTGCGTGCCTTACCACTGGGGTGGTGATATATCCGTTGATTGAAACACAACCACAAATATACAAGGCTTGCCTTGTTTTTGGCCTGGCCCAAGGCAAGGCAAGGCAAGATTTTGGTTAGAAACGTGAAGACCATAACTTTCTCATTTCTCCATGGATTGGGACAAAATTTAGGTTTATCCTGCCTAGAATTTCACAAGGAATCCAATGGTGGTGGTATTTTTTTTCAGATCATGCTCCTATTAAAAAACCCGATAGTGGTTTTGAAATAGGCCAGGATTTGCATTTTCTGTGCTATCTCTTTGTACAGACATGAATTACATGATGAATTGGTTCAAACACAACACATATAACATGTACAAGATGTGTATGATCAGTGGACCTCAAAATAATGCATATTTCAAAGAGTTCAAGTTGAGATGCTTACCTCTTTTTGGAGCTTTTGTGCAATCTGCCAAGTGCTTTGTTCCAGAAATGATTTGATGCTTTGGACACCCTTAAATGATCTCTTAGAAGCTTTTAGGATAGTTGGAATCAACTGGAAACCTCAGGAACAAGTTTGAGCTCTTTCTTGCAAAAGGGGCAAAAGTGGCCAAAATAGCAACTCTCTCAAATGGTGTTCAAGATGGGGGGAACCATTTGGGACAGTTCAAGTATGTAAGTTCTAGTTATTGGCTGAAATTTTGTTAAAACAATGTTGATGTCATGATTGATGTTGCAACATGAGCTTCTAACAGTATAGCTAACATTCTGGTTTATTGCTGAAGAAGAGTTAAAGTACTGAAGAATGATGTCACATGCGATGTCTTAACATCACTATACCAGAACATTAAAACATCAGACAGTTATGTGATTAGGGCTGCACGTGTTTCTGGTGTGAATGAGAAATTCTGCTATAGAGAATCAGAGAATATAGGCGAAGATCAAGGGAGAGATATTCTGTTACAATCAGATCAGTTTGTTGCGCATTTAAAGCTTAAAGATATGGAGAATATTCAGAGTTAATAATTGAAGATTTAATTGTAGATATGATTGAAGATCTATTTAGAAGCAGATTTGTTACAGAAGATATGATCTGATTTGAAGGCCCAAATCCAGTTGGGATTACATTATAAATAGAGTGCTTGTAACCTAGAATAGGTACGGGTCCAAGATGTAGATCTTTAGGGCTTTGTCAAAGTGAACCACTCGGGTTGTGAGATGGTCACTATGTGTAACTCAGAAACCTGTAGGTAATGAGTTTGTGTTTGGTATTGTTCTTGGAGGAAGCTTTGAAGCAACTCCAAAGGGTGTCATGAAAGGGTGTCATGGAAGGGTGTCTTCTATGATTGTACAGTTGTTGGTAATCAAGTTGTTGATGCAGTGACGGTGTAGTTGACTGCTAGACATCATAGTAATGATAGGAAGTGAGATGGAGTCTCTTACCTAGGGAGGACTTAGGTAGAAGGGTCATTGGGTAGTGATAAAATTAGGTAGATTGTCAACTAGTTTGTTGAGTCTGTAATTTGATACTACTAATAGTGGACTTCCTTCCTGGCTTGGTATGCCCCCAGATGTAGGTTGTTGAACCGAACTGGGTGAACAATTCAGTGTGTTATTGTTTCTATTATTGCCTTGTTCAGCAGATTGCGATGTTGTGACATTACACTATGACATCACACATCTGTACCAGAATTTCAATTGGTATTAGAGCAGGCATCCTGTCTGTCTCTGGATGAGATCTAGGGAAGATACTTTCTGGTTCATGAGCAAGGAAGATAGTATGGACTTGGTCTGTTTATATAGGTGTTTGTATGATCCCTTGAAGTGAAGGATGGACTATTCATGACAGAGTATGTATTGAACCTGTCTGTTGATATCAGGAGAACTGCTGTTGTGAGTTTGATTTGTTGGCACTTGAGTAGTGCCTGAAGGTTGTTGAGGAGTTGTTGTTCCGCTGTTTGGTATCTGATGTAACCCTGGTTGGTTCTTGTATCTCTGGTGGTGAGATTCTAGAAAGGAATGCTCTTGGAAAGACATTAAGGTTTGGTCTCCTCAGCAAGGTATTCTATGATGTTGCAGTTTGCATGAGGACTATCTCTTATCTGTGTTTTGGGAAAGAAGTGATCAAAAGGTGAATGTATCTTAGTAAAGATAGTATGGCATAGAAGTTTCAGTGTTTTGAAGACCAATCTGTCCAGAACATTGATGAGGGTGGAGACAAAGCAAAAGAGTATCACTGTCAAATCTTTCATGCGGGAGTGAAGATCTTGACAAGTTATCTCTTAAGCTTAGTTGTGATGATCGAATGAGGAGGAAGTTTCATCAAGAAAGAAGCTGAGCTTAATATGTCAATTCTAATGTCTCGAAATCGCGCTACACATGAGCAGATTATTGTAAATGCTTAGTCAAGGACCTATTTTGAAGGATCACTGAAGCTATGAAGTTGAACAATTTTTGAGATGTTGTTCATAATGTCATAACATCTCAGCTGGAGCTGGTTGAAGAAAGGTAGAAATCTTGATAGCAGAAGAGAAGGAGATGATCCTTGGTTGAGCTAAACTGTCTGAGGACAATATTTTAGGGAAAATGCATCCAAGAGTCTGTGTGCAGTAGCAGTGTAAATCAGCCTGTGGTCTATTAGTGTTTGCTTGAGCTTTTTCAGTTTTGTACCTTGAAGGATTCAAAGGAGCAGATTGTCTGTGGTATGGTTCTGCAGAAGGGTGGCAGGTCTGAACCTTGTGCTTATAAGAAGAAGCTTCTGGAAGAGTGTGTTATGCAAGTTACTGCAGGGTTGTTGGTCTGATCTTGGAAGTTGATCAGATGGTGATGTGGCCTCGTGTGGAGATTTGTGTGCATTATTATGGGTGTTGTCTCCAGAGCCATAGCAGTTGGTTTATATGATACAGACTGATGTTGAAACATCATTTCAGTTCTTTGCTTTCCTCGCCAAAGGAAGTTAGGGGTGCTCATGGTGAAGTATCAGGTCAAGCCACTTCCGAATCTAAAGTGATCAGCGAAAGAAGGATCAACCAGTGCCTCAAGTCTGCAGGAAAAGGATGTCAGACCAGATAAAATGTTGTATCTTGCATGTTTGTCTGATTAGGATGGTGTTGTGCATTCAACTAATGACAATATACATTGACGGGAGACTTTGTATTTGTCTGAGGTTAAAGTGCAGGATTACAGAAGTGTTGAGAAGTATTTTTAAGGGTTAAGCACTTTGGAGATGAGTCAACTGGTGGGGTTGATTGATGACCAATTTGTCAGGGATGAGTTTGAGTTACTCTTGGGCAGTAGGACAATGAGTGAAAGACTCAAGGAGACTATTCTTCTTGAAGAAGGATGAGGGGAAGATTATGCCCTGGTTCAGAAGATTTATGCCTACATCATGCTTAAGGAGTGTCTACGTAATCATACGGGAGAATGATGAAGTAGAAGGTCTGCCTTAGATGAAGAGGTTAATAGAGAATGACTGCCTTGAGAGAAAGGGACAGTGGTACCAAAATGCATGTGCTCAGAAGTATGCTCAAATGTTCATTCTCATCTAGAGCATTAATAACCATGACAGGGGGAATACTTGTCTATGGATTTAGGCTACAAAGGTATATATATTGTGAAGATTGCATCCTGATCAAGATTGTGAAGATTGGTTAGGAGAAAATGTCAGATAACATGTTATGACATTAGGCTGTTGGATGGCTTGTGGTGATGGAAGGTGTTCTTCTTAGGGGGAGAATGATATTATGGGAGCTTTTGGTGTTGGCACTTAGGTTAAAGTAAATTGAAAAGTTGTTTTAGTGTCTTGTACAGCTGTGGAACAGAAGTAAAACCGAAATTTATTGCATTGATGAAAGGTTACAAGATTAGTAAAAACAACAAACAAAGTGTCTAAAGATTATCCCAACCCCCCGAATCAAGAAAAGTCTTCCAATCTTCATCCCATTCATCTTCAGTTGCTTGAAGCTGCACTTGGTTTTTCTTGATAGTCTTCATCCTGGTTTCTGATGTCTTGCGTGTTCTTGTTGCTCCAGAAGATGATCCATCTTTGGACAGGGTTGTGTCTTTCAACTTCTGAGGATCTGGCTTCTTGTCCTCTTGCATGCGCCTCTTTGCTGCATTCTTGTTAGACTGACTCATGTTTCCTTCCTTGGTGTGCTGATAGGAGCAAGGAGGTTTGATATTTATAATGGATAATATGGCATTATTTGTATCGCCTGACCAGTCAGAGTAGTCTCTGGTGTGGGAATCTGTTTTTCTTGGGAACCTGCTTTTCTTGACATATTGGTTACCAGAACTTCGTGCTTGGTGCCTGGGTGGAAGTGGTCCTAGTAGGATGAGGCTAGGTCTTGTCTAGTTATTTGATGCTATTCCTTCTGGTATAACTACTCGTGCTGATGTCCTACATGTTGTTACAACATTAATGGTTGGGTATGTACCATACTTATGGAGTTTGAAGAAGCAGCATTATAGTCTGAAGTGGCAGTTCTGACATAGTGTGGATTAGAATGGGCAGATTCTAATCTTGATGTTAAGTAGTTCAGGAAATACATGGCTACTATCATATTGAAGACTTCATTAGGAGCTGGTGTATGTAAGGACAGAAAGGAGTTTATCTTGTCTGAAAAATTTCCAATCAAATGGGTTGTTGCCCTTTGGACTTGGCATATCTTGTACCTATAATCCCCATGAGGAATGTGGCATTATTGGTGGGATATCATGAAGGGCGTTGAGTGTAAAACTGATTACTATAGCCTATTGCAGCATGTGTACTGATCAAACTTGTGCAGTGTGATGATGGGACCTGTCATAGCTGTGTAAAGATAGTCTGAAAAGCAAAAGTGGTGTACTTGGATGATGGTTGGAAGCAATCTAGAAGAAGTTGTGAGAAGTTGCATCTATTAAATAAGAAGATGTGGTTAAGGAGCCAGCAGGCAATGTCTGAAGAGATGTCAGAACATGATATAAGACATGTTTTTGCTTGAGCCAAACAGGGTGGTATTTTGGACGGTGGTGTTAGGATAAAGTGAAACACGTGGCTTAGACTGTGCATGGAGCGTTATTGGCCTAATTTATGGTAAGATTCAGTTGTAAATTATTTAAGGCAGTCAAGGCAGTTTTTGGAAGGAAGGCATTGAATTTGAATACAGTTTTTGATACCTAAAATAGCGTTTGTTTGACCAATAACATTGACATATTCAAGGCTCGTTAATTCCTAAGTTACTGGTCAGCTATTTATAGGGGTTAGTTTGTGTTTGTATCTCATAAGTCTTATGGCTTTTATTCGTGTTTTGGTAAGCACTTCTTGGGTCTGGTTTTGTGAGGGTTTCCTTTGCCAATTTGTGGCTAAAAAGGGGGAGAAAGGAGAGAGATGGTCTATATGGGAACCTACAATTCCTGATGCAGCAGAAGAGGATGGTACATCCTTGAGTTGATGTTGAAGCTTTGTGACTTGTGTCCTGAGTTATGAACACAGTTGTGACTTGTGTTCTGAGTTACCTGGGCTGGCAGAATGACATTTCTCAACGTGTCATGTTATGCCACAAATTGACCAGGGGGTCTGATCAAAGAAGGTGTGCAGAATTCTCTCATGCCACCATTGGTCTTTGGTGAACAGACACACACTTCTTTTATGGGGGAGTCTTCCACAATGATTCCAGGTCTGAGTTGAAAGGAAAAAGAAATGTGATACATCAAGGGGGAGTGTCTAAAATCTTCTTCCTCATGTACACCAGATCTCTGTAATATGAGTGCACAACTTCTGGACTTTCTACTTCTTCCTCCTGATGTTCTGCCTGAAGTGATTATGGTGGGTTGTGCTGCCAAAAGAAGGTGTCAGACATGATGTCTTAACATCATTCAACTATTCCCTAGAAGATGTTCTCCAGGATTGCTGCGCACAGTAGCTACTGATGGTTACTAATAGGTTCAGTGGTTACTGTTAACTACTGACAGTAGTATAGAGTTGTAATTACTGCGATGGTTTAAGTTGTAATGGTTATATAGTTGTTTTAGCCAAAATTAGCCAAAGGGGGAGATTGTAAGTTCTAGTTATTGGCTGAAATTTTGTTAAAACAATGTTGATGTCATGATTGATGTTGCAACATGAGCTTCTAACAGTATAGCTAACATTCTGGTTTATTGCTGAAGAAGAGTTAAAGTACTGAAGAATGATGTCACATGCGATGTCTTAACATCACTATACTAGAACATTAAAACATCAGACAGTTATGTGATTAGGGCTGCACGTGTTTCTGGTGTGAATGAGAAATTCTTCTATAGAGAATCAGAGAATATAGGCGAAGATCAAGGGAGAGATATTCTGTTACAATCAGATCAGTTTGTTGCGCATTTAAAGCTTAAAGATATGGAGAATATTCAGAGTTAATAATTGAAGATTTAATTGTAGATATGATTGAAGATCTATTTAGAAGCAGATTTGTTACAGAAGATATGATCTGATTTGAAGGCCCAAATCCAGTTGGAATTACATTATAAATAGAGTGCTTGTAACCTAGAATAGGTACGGGTCCAAGATGTAGATCTTTAGGGCTTTGTCAAAGTGAACCACTCGGGTTGTGAGATGGTCACTATGTGTAACTCAGAAACCTGTAGGTAATGAGTTTGTGTTTGGTATTGTTCTTGGAGGAAGCTTTGAAGCAACTCCAAAGGGTGTCATGAAAGGGTGTCATGGAAGGGTGTCTTCTATGATTGTACAGTTGTTGGTAATCAAGTTGTTGATGCAGTGACGGTGTAGTTGACTGCTAGACATCATAGTAATGATAGGAAGTGAGATGGAGTCTCTTACCTAGGGAGGACTTAGGTAGAAGGGTCATTGGGTAGTGATAAAATTAGGTAGATTGTCAACTAGTTTGTTGAGTCTGTAATTTGATACTACTAATAGTGGACTTCCTTCCTGGCTTGGTATGCCCCAGATGTAGGTTGTTGAACCGAACTGGGCGAACAATTCAGTGTGTTATTGTTTCTATTATTGCCTTGTTCAGCAGATTGCGATGTTGTGACATTACACTATGACATCACACATCTGTACCAGAATTTCAAAGTATGATATATGGAGTGTGTTTGAGGTTTTATCTGGTTTGGAAAGTGACTGAATCAAGACATGGCTTGAAAAATGTACAAAAGTCCAATTTTGAGGTTTTGAGATGTGACTTTGTGATTTTGGTGTTACAGGTCACTTGTGAGTGTTTGCATCACCTCTATATGATGTTTATGAGGTGTGTGTGTGTGTGATTGGTTTGATTGGAATTGCTCTCAAACTCAAAAACTCAAAGTTACCTTGCTAAAGAAGGTATTTTTTCCTAGAGAAAGGGATTTTGAGGAAAGCATCTGTTTGATGGCTTTGGTGTACTCAAACTGATCACAAATGATCTCTATTTATAGTAGAGCAAGTTTGTTTTGGGAGCAATAGTGATTGGCAACTGCTGCAGAGGTTTGGCCAATGTTAATCAATGAGAATCTAAGTCTCCTCTAGCCATTGACTAGAGGTTAGGGCACAAGTTGCTGGTTCTCTTGGTCTTGGATATGTCTTGACTGAATTCAGTTGGAAATGGCTCAGTCCATGCCACCTTGGTGCATCCATTAAATGCCCCAAACCAAAATTTGAGTCTTGTCCCTCTTTTAGGCATTTCTAGGTTTGGCATGCTATTTTTGGTTCCAAAGACTTGGGAGGCTTATGGATCAGTGTTTGTCCCTCCTTGGTCTCCCCCTGAGGTGTTCAGATGGATAAGTGTGTGTCATTTGCACAAATTTGGCAAATCGAGCAAAATGCACAAATCTGCCTTGCTTTGACAGTTTTCAACAAGGCATGTTGCCATTGTCATATCTTATGGCTCAAGTGGACTTTGACGGAGTTCTTGGCCATTTTCGAAAGCCTTTATATGATACAACAACTGTTTGAAAAATGCCCCCTACATTTGGAAAAAAGTGAAGGCAGATTCTGACATAGTGAAAATTTTTGTGATTGTGATCATTCCATAACTTAAAATCCATGATGAATTGGAATGAGTTGTGTTTGAAGCTTTTGTAGAGGGCCATGAGAGCTACAAATCCAGCTTTGAATGGGGGAAAATGGCCTTGTGGATTAGGAGTTATGATCCTCCAAAGTTGGTACCCTAGCCACTTTGTTCCATAACTTAGAAAAATTTCTATGTTTTTATGGTTACCCCATTTACAAGTTATCCCACTGTCGCTCCCGGGATTTTCATCCAAGTACAAACGCGAAAGTGGCACCGAAACAGAGTCGCCAGCAATGTGTATTTATCCCAAGAGAGGGAAAGGAAACACCGCGTAAACCTGAGAGAAAGGAAAAGCATGGTCTTACGACCAAGAGAACTGGGTTCGGGAGTCGGTTACGCGCGGGGAAGGTATTAGCACGCCCACGCGTCCATCGTACCCGATGGGATCCACGCTTGCTTGTCTCGATCAAAGGGTGTAAAGAAAGGATACTGGAAAAGGAACTGAAAGAAAGAAAGGAGAAAGAAAAGAAAAGGAACGGGAAACAAATGTAGGGAAAATAAAAGAAGTGCTCGCATGGGCCCTACCCCACTGCCTACGTATCTCATCGGGAGCATGAGAATCAGAGCGACGTAGTTCCCCTCACTAGGGATGGATTGTTTGCATTTTTTAAGGAACGGCTAACGTTCTAGCTCAGGTGTTGCAGGCTCGCTGGTCCGAGTGCGTTACCATCTTGCAAAAGAACGAGTAGGAGCACGTTCATACGCTGAGAGTGAGTGAGATGAGAAAAGAATTCCCGAAGGAAAGACGTTATTGTTGGTTTTTGTCTTTTAGAAGTTTTTTCCATTTATTTGCATATGACAGTGTATCTGAATCTTAGTCATTGGAATGTGTACATTCTCACATTCCAAGATGGAATGGGTAAGAAAGCACACTAAGAGTGAAGAAGACCCCCACACTTAGTTCCAATTGTCAAGGTTCAAACACACTAGCGTACTTGTATTTATTAAGTGTTTTTGTTGATTAAGAAATGAAGAAGTTTTTTTTATTATTTGCACCTTTAACAAGTATTGCATTTAAGTCCCTCATACAAGATCAAATGTTTAACACATTGACCCAAGATGGGCTATATGCTACACATTCTAAGATTACAAGAGAAGACCCCTTATAATCTTTTCTTTATATGAAAGGCCTAAATGCAATAAATGCCTACCTTTATTATATGTTTTGAATTTTCTTTGAGATGAGAAGATGAAAGACTCAAGAGAGGGTAAAGGTAAAAATCTATATGGACTAAGACTCAATCCTAATTGATTAGTTAAGGGAGTGATCCTAAAGTTTGTGAGGTTTCAACCTAAAGTCTAAAGAAAGAATGAATTAAACAATTCACTTCTAAAGTAGAAGATGAATTGTAATTCACAAAGGGAAAGTGATGAGTTATTAAAAGAAAGCACATAAGTGCTTAACAAAACATAGAATGGAATTGTAAAAGAGAAAGGATAGAAGTTGAATGTGGATTCCTTATCCACACTCAATTGAAACTTACCAAAGCCCCTACATGGTTAGTAAACATGTATAAGAAGTATAAGAAGTAAAAGAACATGTAATGCATCATAAAACTCAAAAGAATTAAATGAGAAACCAAATCCTAGAGCCACAACCAGAATGGGCATCATATGGACAACAAGTGAAAATCATCAATCAAACTCAAGTGGATAGGCAACAAACATCCTCCATGACATTAGAACATGATATCACAAGAAAAGGAAGAATGAAAGATGAAAGAGAAAAGAAGAAATATGCACAAATGGAACATGTAATCCATGGATCAGAATTGAAATGAAATGAAGAATGATTCACAAACATCTCACAAGTATTCATGCATGACACATCAAAGCATTTAAGAAGTAATAGAAGAAGTAGAATTGAAATGGAAGTTCAAAAGAAAACACAAGCACAAGCACCACATGTTAAAGGTGCACAAGGTTTAAATGAAAGTCAACATGCAAGGATGACACATAATATGTATCAATGACCTATAATGTCAAGTGAATGGTTCACCAAGTATGCAAATGATCATGCAAGTATACACAAAAGAAAACATGCACCAAAGATTACAATGATATGACATGTTATAATGCTTTAAATGAAGTGCATCAAGCAAAAATCAAATGGCCTCATGAAAATTATGAAAACATGGTATTGGAGTTCACTAATCAGAGATGAATCACATATCAAAGTAGCATGCAAGGAACCAAGGCAAAATGATGTCAAACAATGCACTTAGGTCACATAGACATATCATACAAAGTAGCACAAAAGTGAACACCAAACATGCCATAAAACTGACCTAAAAAATCAAATAAAAATCACTTAACATACCTCAAGATGATATTGAATCAATGCAAAAAGAAGAGCATCAAAACAATTTTTAATGATCAAGAACAAAATTAAACAAGATCATGTACCATATTAAGAATGCACATCAAAGAAATTCAAAGAAAATTATGGAGCAGGGGCAAAAAGGTCATAAAATCAGAAAATAAAATCATGAAAAATTTTCTAAATGTTTTAATGATGCTCATGAATTTTTGTGGAATTTTATGATGATGTTTGATATTTTTAAAAATTAAAAAGCAAACGTGTATAAAAATGAAAAAATAAAATAAAATGGAAATAAAGAAAGGGGGTGCAAGCATAGCAATTACTCAGTTCAAGAATGGTTTGGGCTTAAGGCATGGGGGTGTGGATATCAAATCTGACTAAGTCCATTAAGCACGCATAGCACCATAACAACCATACACTCCCAGTCAACACAAGTCAAAACCATTACAACCATTGGATGAAGTCAAGTCATACACACAGTCAAAGTAATCAGATCAAACGCTCACACACGCATGTCCACGTTCCATACCATACACCACACCACACCATGTTTAATTGAAATCAGAAAAATGGCACATGCCTTGCACATGCGTTTTAATGCGTCGTCATGCTCTTAGCCACACGATGAGAAAAAAACAACGGACATGATTAAAACATGGCAAAAACCCTAGCTCTAACAGTCACCGGCCGGAGAGGACCTCCGGTCACCTTCTCCGGCCAACAGCCACCACCTGCAAACTCCAATTCCTCCAGAAATGCATAACACATACATCAATCGAAAGCTGAGCTCATGTACATCATGAATCCAACACTATTTTTCACATAACATACACGTATAACACAAACCGATCCAAAACAAATTGCCCTAAAATCACATCTAAACTCCTAAAGAGCCTATCAACTAGACAGAACTCACGCATAGCTCCTAATAAGCTCCAAACATCATAAAACAAGCTTAAATCACAAGAATACAATGCATTAAAATTGAGTGAAATAAACCTGAAATTGATGAGGCTTCGGAGTGCTCTTCAGAAAACCAGAGATCCTAGCTTCTCCTTCAACCTTGAAGCTTCACAAACTAAGCAAAATAAATGCTATAACTCGTTGTCTTGAAAGCAGGGAGATCCAATGTTGAACAATGCTTGCAGCAATCTTGAGGACTGTGCTGAAATCTCCTTCAATTCAATGCCATTGATGATGATGAATTGAGGTGGATGAAGATGAATGATTCGTGCACAGAGAGAGAGAAAAAGCTTAGGGAAGATTGAGAGAGTGAGAGTATTCTTGAGAGTGGAAATGAAAAGTGAAGTTGAAAATGAATTTGTGAAGAGAAGTTTCGTTTTATAGTGAGCTAGGAAGTGAGTTGGGTGACTGAGTTGGGTGAGTTCACTCTAACTAACTGAGTCAGTTAGTTAGAGGCGAGTTGATCTTGGGTTTTTTATGGTGTGGGTGATGCTTAGAGTGTTACGGTGAGGATGAAGAGAATGAAGCTACAGCAAGCAACTTGTTATACAAGTTTGTCTTCTTTCCACTTCTATGCATGAGCCACACACGTGACCTGGTGAATGCAAAGGTGTTTGGCTAAATGAAGCAAAGGTTGGTGAGTGTGATCAAGCATGCGCAAACTAATTCAATCAGCAATAAATTCCACTTGCTTTTTTTCTGGTTTTATGTGACAGTGAGAACAATAGAGATAGGGTGATTTGAGGATGAATTATTCCATGTAATGTGAATGATTTGGTGAGCTCATGGGTTCATTTGAAAGAGAGCACATTGGAGCACAATGCTGATGTGAAAATTGAAGTGAAATGAGGTTGGAATAAGTTGCAAAATGACTTAAAATACACAAGTTTGGGAACTGATTATGGGGCGTGGCAAGCAAGTCATGGCATGGCAACTTGGCACACAAAATTTCAGCACAATCAACATGACTTTGAACCAATATATCTCCACTATAACTTGATCAAATGGAATTTTGTCCAACATGAGTATTGAAGATGACACTACAAGGAACAACTTTGATGTTGAAAAGTTTTTCATTTGAGGCCTTTAACCATGAGAAAAATGAGTGGACATTTGGCCCACCACATGTTTGTTAAAATGACTGCGCGCGTGACCTGAAAATCTTGGTCATGACCTAGTTTTGAACCTACTTTGCTCAAACTTTGATCAATCATATCTCCCTCAATTTTTATCCAATGGAGATGTTCTACACATGGATTTGAAGCTTAAAACAAGATCTTTTGTTGTGGCCGAGTGGAATTTTCATTTGGTGCTTCAATTTTAAATGGCCTTGGTTCAAACTCTGATGCAAAATGGCCAAAACTTACTATTTTTAGTAACCCTACTTCACCCAAAAATGGCAACTTTCCACATCTTGATTTTTTTATGATTCCTTTGGAGTTTCTTGACCAAATTTTGCACATTGGACACATATAACATGAATTTTATGAATTTGGCCTCAAAAAGTCAAGAGTTGACTTTTTCCTCTGATTATTTGACTTTGCCCCAATTTCTCTGATTCTTGATCTTTCTTCCAATTGAACCACTTCTAAAACCAATTGAGATGTAATTCTCCATACTCATACACTTAAGGACATGTAGAATACCATGATATCAAGTTTTGACCAAAAAATCAGAGATACCCTGATTTAATTGGAAACCCTAATCTTAACCCCCTCTGGTTAGGAGGAAATTGCACATCTTCCAAATCCAAATTCCTCAGAGTATGTTGTGTATCCTCTTAAAGGATGATGAGAAATGCCACCTGAGGATGATTTTGAATCAATGAGCTATCTCTTTTGAGGGTTTTCCTTCAGTTTTTGAACCTCTTGCATAGTGAAAGATGTAATGCTTCAATCTCCCATTGTATCTCTTATCCTTGAGGTTGTGGATGATCAATTGAGATGGTATGAGACATGAAAGACCTCTTGGCTTGCCTTGAGGGCACTTGATTGACCTTTTGTGCTTTGAATGATTCCTTGATTGTCCACCTTCCACCTGATCACATGCCCTGATGGTAAGAAGGATGCCATGCTTCATTTTTCTATGTTAAATGCAATGTAATGTTAATGAGATGGATATGATATGATAAATGATGATGCCATGCTATGATGCCAAAAGGGGAGAGCAAATTTTGGGGTATTACAGCTGCCCCTATTCAAGCGCTGTAGACCTGAATGCCTGAAAGCAATTGCTTTCGGACTTTCAAGGTATATAGTGATTGAATACCAAATATAACCAAAAATTTGCTCTGGATGATGAGGAAGAAACTTCCACGACATTGCTGGCTTGAATCTTCAATGAAACATTGTCGGAGAAAACTGTCTTTTGAATGACGCCAGACGACTACTGGCTTGCCACACTGTTGGTGGACTTTAATAATGTCTTTTATGCAATTCCAGACGACTACTGGCCTGCCACACTACTGGTGGACTTTGATAACGTCTTTTGAACGACGCCAGACGACTACTGGCTTGCCACGCTACTGGTGGACTTTAATAATGTCTTTTATGCAATTCCAGACGACTACTGGCCTGCCACACTACTGGTGGACTTTGCAGCTTCGTGCCACCCGAAGACGGACTTTTGCCAATCCACTGTTGGACTTTTGCCACCCGAAGACGGACTTTTGCCAATCCACTGTTGGACTTTAAGAATTTGCCACCCTTAGATGGACCTTTCGCCAATCCACTGTTGGACTTTTGCCACCCGAAGACGGACTTTTGCCAATCCACTGTTGGACTTTTAGCTGCTTTGCCACCCGAAGATGGACTTTTGCCAATCCACTGTTGGACTTTTAGAATATGCCACCCTTAGATGGACCTTTCGCCAATCCACTGTTGGACTTTTGCCACCCGAAGACGGACTTTTGCCAATCCACTGTTGGACTTTTAGCTGCTTTGCCACCCGAAGATGGACTTTTGCCAATCCAATGTTGGACTTTTAGAATATGCCACCCTTAGATGGACCTTTCGCCAATCCACTGTTGGACTTTTTAGAATTTGCAAAATTGTATTACTCTCTGCATCTATGTCAGACATCTCTGCTGACTCTGCTGAGGAGCAAAGACCAATGATTTGACTTTGGAGACTCCTGAAAGGATAACCTCTCCACTGGAGAATGAATGAATAATCCGTCTGCTTCGAATTGTCAAGCTTGCCAAATAAATTGGACTTGAAGAATAATAAATCTGCCAGGAATCACTTCATCTGTTGGGGGAATGAATTCTGGTCACAGTGATTTCGCTGGGGATGAGAATTTCTTTGTATGGCGTCTTTCTAGGGGAGAGAAGTCATAAAAACTCTGCTTGGGGATCTATCCAATCCAAGACCCTTTGTAGGGGTTATCCACCTTCTGACCCGGCTGGGGAAAGGCTGTACCATCCTTGTTGAGGAATAGATTCTGTCGATCTTATAAACCTCTGCGGGGAGAACAACAACTCAGCTGGGAGTTGCTGACAAGATTCGATGCTGACCTCTGTGGGGATACCATGACCAGAGATACGATCTTGCTGGGTATCAGGGCTACTCTGCCAGGGATATGCAAATCCTGGTTAGAACATTCCACTGCAACTTGCTAGGAAAGAGTCCTTAGAGATCTGTTGGGGAAACCCAAAGCAAATCCACAGTATTCTGCTGAAGAATATGACTGTCAAGCTTAGGATAAGTACCACAATGCCCCATGTTAGGCGACCTTTCCTTTAGACAATTCCGTTAGGGATGACGAGTTTATAACAAACTCTGCTGGCGGAAACTACTTTAAAACGTCTCGTGCTGGGGAATGCCTTTTGAGAGGATTTTATAGAAGACCAACTGTCCTCAAACTCTACTGGGGATGATCAACACTTCATGCTGGGGAAACAAACATGCCCCATGCTTGGATAACACAACAATTCGTCCCCGAAGAGGATGTCATAAGAGGATTTTACAGAAGATCTAGCCTCTTCAAACTCTTGTGACTTCGCTGGGGATAATGACCATCAGTTTCGGTGTCGACGAGACCACTCTTTTGGGGAACCTGTGACCGTTATCGACATAGAAAAGCTTGCAGCTGTTGGAAGGACTGAATAAGAGAATCGACTTAATAAGATGCAACGGTACCCAGTTGAACTTAATTCAGTGATATCGACCCGTTATGAACAATCGTCGACCGAACGATGAACGCCGATCTCCTTACCCATAATTGCCCCAGTCTTTTGCGTGGGGTGATTTATTGCTGGTCTTGTGCTTAAAATCATCTGCACCTGCTACCTGCAACAAAAGAATATGCCCACATGCCCCGAATATTGCGTGGTTAGAATCCACCATCCGGGAGTATTCAACATTCGAAGTAATTTCAAATGTTTTTTCTGCGCATGTTATTGCAAGGCTGCCATGTTTTCAAATGCAATGTTTTATCAAAAATTAGGACGTTTTTGCAAACAAAGCAATAAAACAAAAATAGAAAGCTTTTTATTGAAATTCAATTTATTGACTGAGAGCCCAGAATAAGCAATTACATCCGGAAGCAATCCCTGGAAAGAGGTGATCGCTGAAAATTGAGAAAAGAAACTATCCTAATGGCAATGTGAAAACGGACTTCCACTGAGTTTCCATTCTGTTATGACCAGTATGTCTTCAAAACTCCCCGACCTTGCCTTCTGAGAAACGATCAGACCAATCCCTATCTTTCAGAACGTCAGTTGTTCAAACGATAATGGGGTACAGATAACTCAAATCGTAGTCATTCGCTTAAATCCCTCTTTTGTGTGGACCGCCCTTTCAGGTTTTCGATCCACCAGGATACCCTTTTTTGCCTAAGTTGCCCTTTCGGGTTTTCAACTTACCGGGTGTACAAATCTTTTTTCAATTACATCC
The DNA here is from genome assembly GCA_022829125.1 of Lathyrus tuberosus. Lineage (NCBI taxonomy): Eukaryota > Viridiplantae > Streptophyta > Magnoliopsida > Fabales > Fabaceae > Lathyrus > Lathyrus tuberosus. The sequence goes on along the minus strand of JALAZF010000584.1, from coordinate 2,101,812 downwards.
CTAATTTTTGCCCGAACCTTATTCTGTTTTTGGTTCGCCGGGATGCCCTTTTTTGCCTGGATTTTTTTATTCTTATTATCCAGCGGGTCTATTCATGCGAAGTATTTTTTGACTACGTCCGAGTTGACAGGGAATGAAAAGTCTTCGCCATCCATGGTTGTAAGCAATAAAGCTCCGCCCGAAAAGACCTTTTTAACCACGAATGGACCTTCATAATTAGGAGTCCATTTGCCCCTGTGATCTGTATTGGGAGGAAGGATCCTTTTGAGTACCACATCTCCGACTTTATAAACCCGAGGACGCACCTTCTGGTCAAATGCCTGTTTCATTCTGCGCTGATATAGTTGCCCATGACATACAGCCGCCAATCACTTTTCCTCAATAAGGCTCAGCTGATCAAATCTGGCTCGTACCCATTCAGCTTCATCTAGCTTAACATCCATCATAACTCTGAGGGACGGAATCTCTACTTCAACCGGTAGCACTGCCTCCATACCATATACAAGTGAGAATGGGGTTGCCCCAGTGGACGTGCGTACCGACGTTCGATACCCATGCAAAGCAAATGGTAACATCTCATGCCAATCTTTGTACGTGACAACCATCTTCTGCACAATCTTCTTGATATTTTTGTTGGCCGCTTCGACCGCGCCATTCATCTTTGGGCGGTACGGAGAAGAATTGTGATGTTCGATTTTGAAGTCCCGGCATAACTCAGCCATCATCTTATTGTTCAAATTAGAACCATTATTAGTAATGATTCTTTCGGGAACTCCATATCGATAAATGATATCCCGTTTTAAGAAACGAGCGACCACTTGTTTTGTAACATTGGCATAGGATGCGGCTTCAACCCATTTGGTGAAGTAATCAATTGCCACCAAGATGAAACGATGACCATTGGAAGCTGTAGGCTCAATCTTTCCGATCATATCAATGCCCCACATGGCAAACAGCCAAGGCGACGACATGATACTCAACGGATTTGGAGGCACATGCACCTTGTCTGCATAGATCTGGCATTTATGGCATTTGCGGGCATATTTGCAACAATCTGACTCCATAGTCAACCAATAATATCCCGATCTTAACAACTTTTTAGCCATTGCATGCCCTCCGGCATGGGTACCGAAAGAGCCTTCGTGCACTTCAATCATCAACAAGTCTGCTTCATGTCTATCCACACATCTAAGCAGGACCGTGTCAAAATTTCTTTTATACAGTACGCCATCTTTGTTCAAGAAGAAACTACCGGCTAACCTTCTCAACGTCTTCCTGTCTTTGGACGATGCCCCGGGCGGGTACTCTTGACTTTTCAAGAAACACTTAATGTCATAAAACCATGGCTTGTCATCAGACGCTGCATCGACCGCAAACACAAATGCTGGTCTGTCAAGGCGGGATACCTCAATCTTAGGTACATGGTTCCATCCTTGCACTTTGATCATGGAAGACAAAGTGGCCAAGGCATCCGCGAACCTATTCTCATCTCGAGGAATATGGTACAATTTCACTGTTGTGAAAAATGTCAGCAATCTCCTCGTATAATCTCTATACGGCACTAGATTTGCTTGGTGCGTGTACCAACTCCCTTTCACTTGATTGATTACCAAAGCTGAATCACCGAATATATCAAGGGTTTTAATCCGTAGATTAATCGCCTCCTCGATCCCCATTATACAAGCTTCGTACTCTGCTTCATTGTTGGTGCATCCGAAAGTTATTCGTGCAGTGAAAGGCATATGAACACCTTCTGGCGTGATAAGAACTGCTCCAACTCCGCACCCATTCATATTGACAGCCCCATCAAACATCAGACTCCATTTGGATTCAGGGTCTGGCCCCTCCTCCGGAAGTGGTTCCTCGCAGTCTTTAGCTTTGAGAAACATGATGTCCTCATCAGGGAAGTCAAACTTCATGGGTTGGTAATCATCAATCGGCTGTTGCGCAAGATAGTCGGACAAGATACTTCCTTTGATGGCCTTTTGTGAAGTGTACTGAATGTCATACTCTGTCAAGACCATTTGCCACCGTGCAACTCTGCCTGTCAATGCTGGTTTCTCGAAAATGTACTTGATAGGATCCATTTTTGAAATCAACAAGGTTGTGTGCCTAACCATATATTGCCTCAATCGCTTAGCGGCCCATGCAAGCGCACAGCATGTCTTTTCAAGCATTGAGTATCGGGACTCACAATCATTGAACTTTTTGCTCAGGTAGTAAATAGCATGCTCCTTCCTACCTGTCTCGTCATGTTGACCGAGAACACAACCCATGGAACCTTCAAGCACTGTCAGATACATTATCAGCGGTCTCCCTTCAACTGGAGGCATTAGAATCGGAGGTTCCTGCAAGTATTCTTTTATCTTATCGAATGCCAATTGGCAATCGTCATTCCACCTGACCGTTTGATCTTTCCTTAACAATTTAAATATTGGCTCACACGTGGCTGTTAGGTGAGATATGAACCTTGCAATGTAGTTCAATCTACCCAAGAAACCACGAACCTCTTTTTCTGTTCTCGGTTCAGGCATTTCTTGTATTGCTTTCACCTTGGCAGGATTAACCTCGATTCCTCTTTCGCTCACAATGAAACCCAGTAACTTTCCAGAACGTACCCCAAACGTGCACTTGTTTGGATTTAATCTCAGACGGAACTTTCTCAACCTTTCAAACAGCTTTTTCAGGTTAACCAGATGTTCCTCTTCTGTTCTCGACTTGGCAATCATATCATCTACATAACATTCGATCTCCTTATGAATCAAGTCATGAAACAATGTCACCATCGCCCGCTGGTACGTTGCCCCTGCGTTTTTCAACCCAAAAGGCATTACTTTATAACAATATGTACCCCACGGAGTAATGAACGTGGTCTTCTCCATATCTTCAGGTGCCATCTTGATCTGGTTGTACTCGGAGAAACCGTCCATAAAGGAGAACACTGAAAACTGAGCTGTATTATCGACCAGCACATCAATATGAGGTAGTGGAAAATCATCTTTCGGGCTAGCTTTATTAAGATCTCGATAATCCACACACATTCTCACTTTTCCATCTTTCTTCGGTACTGGCACGATGTTGGCTACCCATGGAGGATACTTTGTCACAGCAAGAAAACCAGCATCCCACTGCTTCTGGACTTCCTCCTTAATCTTTAAAGCCATGTCGGGGTGAGTCCGACGAAGTTTCTGCTTGACTGGCGGACATTCTTCTCTTAATGGCAGCCTGTGCACGACAATATCCGTATCCAACCCCGGCATGTCTTGATACGACCAGGCGAAGATGTCAACATACTCGCGCAACATTTCCGTCAAAGTTTGCTTCACATCTGCTTGCAAGCTGGCACCAATCCTGATCTCTTTCTTGGCGTCCTTGGTACCAATATTGATGATTTCTACAGTCTCCTGATGAGGCTGGATGACCCTTTCCTCTTGTTTCAACAATCTGGCCAGTTCTTCAGAAAGTTCACAATCTTTCTCATCCCCTTCTTCGGCTTGATAAATCGGATTGTCAAAGTCATACATGGCCATACCAAAATCGTTATCAATGGTATCCGGAGGATCAAGTCTGCATGAACGGGTTCATGCCTTATTTTAGAATTTATTTTTAAGCAAAACAAAAGAAAATGAAACATTGCCATTTTATTTATTTTTTTTTTGTGCAAAAATAAAAACTGAAAGACAGAGAACAAAATTTGATTGCAAAACGTCCTTTATTAATGATTAAACATTGCAAATGCAACCACGGTGGCCCTACAAATGAATCTATACGCCTTGGGCAGAGCGCAAGATTTTGACATGCATTATGGTTAGAAAAAACAAAGAAAAATTACTCTGTCTGAAGAGTAACCCGGATGACTTCTTCAACGAACCAGTTCTGCACTTGTTGTCCCGGAACATGAGGGCGTACCCAGTTGTCCAGGTCACAATCACTGTCAACACTATCCTCTGTGGCTGCACAAGACTGGTCCGTGTAGATAATTCCCCCACTATTGAAAGTAATGGGTCCCCTGCTCCCCGCATCTGAAGTTGTAGAGGGATGATAACCAATACCAAATTTGTCTTCCTTCATTGGGGTCTCTATCAACCTGCCCCAACCTTGGGCGTTGCCTGCCCTGACGACTTCGACAGCTTGTTTGTAAGATGAAATGGAGGTACCAGCCCCAACTGGTACAGAAGAAGACTCAGGTGCATCGTCAATATTGACTGCTTCAAATGATTGGCACAGCATCTCATGAATTTCCCCATCCATTTCAATGTACTTGAACGTGGACAAGTGACTCACAAAGATGTCTTCTTCCCCACACACTGTCACAACCTGCCCTTCAAACTCATACTTCAGCTTTTGATGTAGAGTAGAAGTAACAGCCCCGGCTCCGTGAATCCAAGGGCGTCCCAATAGGCAGCTATATGCAGGTTGTATGTCCATTACATGGAACGTGGATTTGAATACCTGTGGTCCAATTTGTACGGGCAATTCCACCTCACCAAACACAGATCGTCTGGTCCCATCGAATGCTCTGACCACCAATTCACTAGGCCTTAAGATCAAACCATCAACTTCCAGCTTCATTAATGCCTTCTTGGGCAAGACATTGAGTGATGAACCAGTGTCTACCAGTACATGAGATAACACTGCGCCCTTACACTCCATCGTGATATGCAAAGCCTTATTGTGGTTTCTTCCTTCAATAGTCAGATCTCTACTTGTAAAGCCCAAGCCATGGCTAACATTAACATTGGAGATTACGCCCTCGAGCTGATTAACGGTAATTTCCTGTGGCACGTATGCACTCTTCAACACTTTCAACAACGCCTGCCGATGCGCATCAGAGCACATCAATAGTGACAAGATTGAAATCTTTGAAGGGGTCTGATTCAGTTGGTCCACAATCTTATAATCGCTTTTCTTGATTATCTTCATAAATTCTTCCATTTCCTTATCAAAAGTAATCTTTGTCTCTGCTTCAGGTGTAGGCGCACTTTCAACCACCTGTTTACCCTTAGCCTTTGCTGCAGCTTCTGCCTCTTTATCACTTCTCAAGGTTTGGGGAGCGAACAACCTTCCACTCCTTGTAAAGCCCCCTACACCCCCTACATTATCAATATTTGGGGTGACTGACGGCTCAACTTCCTGCTTTTTACCTTCGTAATATACATCTGCCCCATAGTGCCATGGGATAGCCTTCGTAGACGTGAACGGAATTGGTCCTGGCACCGTGATAGTGACAGGACTGGGCCTTTCGGGCGCAACACTCGCCACGGGAACTGTATTGACCGGCATTTGAATCTCAGCGGGAGTGTAATAGATGGTCACGGTTGATATCTCATCAGTGTCTTTCACGACTCTGTCGAACTGTAGACATCCTTCATCGATCAGATTCTGTAAACCCATCTTCAACTTATCACAGCCGTTCTCCTGATTCATACACTCAGAGCAATCTTGATTACAGCCCGGGAACACCTGTCCCTTCAATAAACGATCTTTTACAACCAACAAAGAAGTTTTCACTTGATGAACGTCTAACACCAAATTCAATCTCCTCCCATCTTCAATAGCGTACACATTTGCTGCACTATGATCAGGCATGGGATGCTGAGTAATATTAGGAGCGGGAGAAAAATTGATGGCTTTAGCATCAATCAAATCTTGTACTTTATGATGGAAAGCCCAGCATTTTTCAATGGAGTGCCCCTGAGCACCTGAGTGGAACTCACAACGAGCATTAGCATCGAAGTTAGGTGGCAGGTTTCCAGCAACCGGAGCTTTCATAGTACGGAGTTCTACCAACTTTAACTCGAGTAGCCGGGGCAACAGCGCGGCATAAGTCATAGGGAGAGGATCCATCTTACGATCCCTCTGTCTAGACCTTTGCTGGAAAAAAGGTTGTTGCTGTTGAACTTGTTGTTGGGGTTGTTGTTTCTGAACAGACGGTGTGGGGATTGTTACAGCATCTACCTGATAATAAGCTCGAGAACGCCCTCTGCCTCGTCCTCTAAACACAGCATTCGTATCACCTTCTCTTCTTTTCTGGTTACTAGCAAACGGTTTCTTCGTCCCCGAAGAGCCAGCCCCACTCACATCCTGGATCTTTCCAAGCTTTAACAGACTTTCTATTCTTTCTCCTGCAATCACAATATCAGCAAATCCAGTTGACGGACAAGCAGCTAATCTATCCAGATAGGCCCCTTGCAAGGTGCCCATGAACATATCTGCCATTTCTCTGTCTGACAAGGGAGGTTGGACCTGGGCAGCCATTTCCCTCCACCTCTGTGCATATTCTTTGAAACTCTCCTTGGCATTCTGGGACAATCCCTGCAATTGGGTGCGGTTGGGCGCCATGTCAATATTATACTGGTATTGCTTCAGGAACGCTTCTGCCAGATCTTTCCAATTCTTCACAGCAGCTCTATTCAACTTCATGTACCAGGTCAAGGACGCCCCAGCCAGACTGTCCTGAAAATAGTGCATCCATAGCTTCTCGTCATCCGTATGGGCTGAAATCTTCCCAAAGTAAGCTTGAAGATGCGTTTGGGGACACGCATTGCCGTGATACTTATCAAAAGTGGGAGGCTTGAATTTAGGGGGAATTCTGACTCCTGAGACCAGCCCCAAGCTGGTAACATCAATACCCATAGAGTTCTTGCATTCTATGGCCCTGATCTTCTCTGCTAACTCATCATACCTTCGATCCCCTTGATTACCCACATCAGCATCCAGCAGAGTAAATTGGTCTTCTAGAGTATCTTCAAGAGTAACACCAGCATGCCTACCATTTCCATTACCCCGATTGTTACCACCAGGAGGAGGGTTGCCACCGGGAGGAGGAATGCCATGTCCCTGTGAATTGTCATGCTGATCACCTTCGGGCCCATTGTCTGGACGCTCTACCAGAAGCCTCAATCTCTCCTGATTTTGCGCCATGCCAGTCATGAGGGTCATGAACTGGTCCATACGCGCCCTCATTTCAGCCAAATCACTTTGCACTTGATCCATGATTCTTACTTGATTCCTTCGCGTCGAATATCGGTGAATATGACTCTCAGCTATACTGCCTGAAACCAAATAAAGGTTAGAGACCCTGCATCGAGTACCTAAAAAGCAAGTAACAAAAATGCAAAATGATATGCAATGCCATGCAATGCCATGTTTGTCATTTCCGAGGTGCTTTATACCCTGATTCCAATCCAACCACAGAAATCTGAAGACCAGAAATTGTGATATAAAGAGACGTGTCGTGGTCATGTGCTTGTGTGCAGCTATCTGATAAGGAATAATTCTGAATAAAACTGCTCATACTCATTCAACGAAGTATTCAAGTACATTTAAGAAAGGTTCAACCGCAAATGCAATACAAGGAAAAATGGATCCATCAACAAGCCTGATGGTAACCATTAACAACAAAATATAAGGAAAAGAACATCAGTCTGACAATTCCACACCCTTCAGCTTATCACTTGAGTATTTGATCTCCTCAAAAAGTATACGGGTACGCTGGTGATTCGGCTTTTCAATCATTTCTTTGATCAAGACATCCCTTTTCTCAAGAGCTTCAGTTAAAGAACCCATATGCAGCATCAGAGCCTCGTCATCACACACTCCTTTGTGTCTCTTTATGCCAGCTTGCGTCTTGAGTATCTCCCTTTCTATCATGACTTCTTCAAGCTCTTTCTTAGTGTTCCTCAGCTCACCTCTAGCTTCTTCTAGCTGTTCTTGACTCTTACCGAGGCTTTCCCGATACTTTCTCCTCTGCTCATGCGCCTTTTCAAGCTCTTCGTCCTTAATCTGCAACTGTTCCTGTAATTCAGCATTCTCTATCCTAACTTCGTCCCAAGCGTGCTGAAACTTTGTTAACTTTTCTTTGGTCTGTGCTAACGCCTGTTTGGTTTGCTTGTGGGCTTGAGTAGCATCATCAGCACCTTTACTAATCTTCCGGAAATGTTGGGCTCTTCCAGCAAAGTCTTTTTCTTTTGCAGTTAGGATTTGTTCAGCATCTTGGGCTTTCCGCTCCAGCTCTTTGTTGGCATGTAGAGCATTCTGAAGACGGCTACTCAACTCGGAATTCTCTCCTTGGAGCTTTTTCACCAAGGCTTGCAACTTGTCAACTTCTTCCACAGTAGCAGTGCTTCTTGCTTTCTCATTCTCCGGATACAAAAGGGGTGCCTTACCAAAAGGCAAGAGAAAATCTTCAACTCTTTTCTTCACCCACTCTTCATATGCTGGATAAACCCGGTTGTTAGGCTTTCCTAGAGTAACTTTCCCCTTTTTCAGTATGCTACCCCAGCTTTCAGAAGCTTTCTGTGCTGCTTCCCACCCATCTGATGTATGAAAATAGAGGGACTCCTCCACATCTCTCTTAATAGGCGGACCTGTCAGGGCATACCCAAATTGTCGAATGGCCAAAGAAGGATTGTAGTTAATCCCACCCAGTCTTCCTATCAGTGGAACGTTAGGGAACTTACCACAGCTGTGGATAATATTCTTGCCAATCAGCCCATGATCTACCCATACGATGTCCTTGGCCACCAATCCCATTAAACGCTGTTTCCACTCTAGAGAATCTTTGGAATCCACAAAAGCCCCTGATTGTGGTAAACGGCCTGCAAACCACTTATAGAACAAAGGTGCACAACAACGAATTATCCCTCCTCTTTTCTTTTCGTTTCGGTTGTACAACGAGTAGTGAAGATCTCCCAGTAGCGTTGGCACCGGGTTCTTCATCATGAATATTCGTATAGCGTCCGTATCAATGAAATCTGGCTCATTGGGAAACAACACTATGCCGTATATACAAAGGGCTAGCAAAGCATTAAAAACAAGCCAATTCTCGCCTTTAGCTGCTTCCTGGGCCTTCTTTATCAGATATTCCAGCTTGTAACCACGAATCTTTCCTTTGTTGGAGACATTGTCGCCTAACTCTGATTTGCTCAAATAAAGAGCACCAGCCACCTTTCCAAAGTCAAGATCCCCCACTGATCCAAAGAAAGGGGGCTCCTCCTTGATAGCAATCCCCAACATGTTGGAATACTCCTCCAAGGTAGGAACCAACACATAGTCTGGAAATACAAAACACCTCAGAGGCGGATCATAGAACTGCATCAACGTATGGAGACCTCTGGCTTCATAATCACTGACATTACGGACCATAGATAAAATCCACCCATATTTCTCTTCAAAAGCTTCTCGTACTGCAGGGCTCGCCATTCCCTTCAGCATAACAATAGGGCCTAAAGTAGGCGTAAGGAACTTATAGCTGATGATATTCTTCCTCTCTTTAGTGTTCATCTTTGCAGGGACCTGATGACTGGAATCAAGGGTAATATATGCACCTGGAAATGAATAAACATGTATGTTAGGATATGATAATGCAATACAAAGGGCAATGTGATCAGGTAATCAGGTGTCTGTGCTGAACTGTGAACGGTGTCAGTGTAGCTCTGAGACTAATATAGAACCATAGATAAGAACCATCTGAATACAATAGGATGAAATTTCCTTTTTGTGCAATGATGATAGAAAACCGGGTATGTAGGAGGTCATGGTTACCTGCAAACCTGTAAACAACCCGCCCTTCTCACATGTGGGTACTAGGATGTTCAGTATCCCGGGCTCTCAGGTCGAGAAATGATGATACGTTCACCATTTCTGGTTTGGCATCATCATCAATCGAGGAGGCCTCAACTGATTCTCCAAAACAAAAAGGTCCTCAGCTTCTGGCACTGAGGTCGAGAAGCAATAGTACATTCATCCCTCAGGGTACAGTACTATCGCCAATCGAGGAGTGCCTCCGCTGATTCTCTTTCAAAAAGGGATGTCCTATAGCAAGTTCCCAGCATTGGGTCCTCGGATCGAGAATGTGCAATGGGTTTGCCACGGAATGTGGTCTGCCACTGTCACAACTCGGGAGGAGTACCGCAACTGAGTCCTCGGGAATGGTCACCAGAGTCGACAGTTCCTCAAGAGAATAACCACTGGCCTGCATAACATGCAGTAGCAGAAAGCTCCTGATAGAACCTCGTCTGGTTGTGGGTCTCATGAACAACAATACGTGGTCACCACCACGCAAGCGTCACGACTATCCACTCTAATACCTATGGGTGTACTCAAGCCTGTGTAGTGAGCTTATCTCTCAGAACACCCCACCCGCCAAACAGAAAACAACAGCACGGTCCAGCACAATAATGATATGTAATGCAGTAAATGCGATAAATACAGTAATGTACAGTAAAGCAGTAAATAACCATACAATAAAACAGCAAATACAGCACAACAGTAAACACCCAATGAAAGAAAAAACAGACAAGCGCTAGGACTGACTCGCTAAGGAAACCAGAGATTCTGGGTTCGGCCCCCAGCAGAGTCGCCAGCTGTCGCTCCCGGGATTTTCATCCAAGTACAAACGCGAAAGTGGCACCGAAACAGAGTCGCCAGCAATGTGTATTTATCCCAAGAGAGGGAAAGGAAACACCGCGTAAACCTGAGAGAAAGGAAAAGCATGGTCTTACGACCAAGAGAACTGGGTTCGGGAGTCGGTTACGCGCAGGGAAGGTATTAGCACCCCCACGCGTCCATCGTACCCGATGGGATCCACGCTTGCTTGTCTCGATCAAAGGGTGTAAAGAAAGGATACTGGAAAAGGAACTGAAAGAAAGAAAGGAGAAAGAAAAGAAAAGGAACGGGAAACAAATGTAGGGAAAATAAAAGAAGTGCTCGCATGGGCCCTACCCCACTGCCTACGTATCTCATCGGGAGCATGAGAATCAGAGCGACGTAGTTCCCCTCACTAGGGATGGATTGTTTGCATTTTTTAAGGAACGGCTAACGTTCTAGCTCAGGTGTTGCAGGCTCGCTGGTCCGAGTGCGTTACCATCTTGCAAAAGAACGAGTAGGAGCACGTTCATACGCTGAGAGTGAGTGAGATGAGAAAAGAATTCCCGAAGGAAAGACGTTATTGTTGGTTTTTGTCTTTTAGAAGTTTTTTCCATTTATTTGCATATGACAGTGTATCTGAATCTTAGTCATTGGAATGTGTACATTCTCACATTCCAAGATGGAATGGGTAAGAAAGCACACTAAGAGTGAAGAAGACCCCCACACTTAGTTCCAATTGTCAAGGTTCAAACACACTAGCGTACTTGTATTTATTAAGTGTTTTTGTTGATTAAGAAATGAAGAAGTTTTTTTTATTATTTGCACCTTCAACAAGTATTGCATTTAAGTCCCTCATACAAGATCAAATGTTTAACACATTGACCCAAGATGGGCTATATGCTACACATTCTAAGATTACAAGAGAAGACCCCTTATAATCTTTTCTTTATATGAAAGGCCTAAATGCAATAAATGCCTACCTTTATTATATGTTTTGAATTTTCTTTGAGATGAGAAGATGAAAGACTCAAGAGAGGGTAAAGGTAAAAATCTATATGGACTAAGACTCAATCCTAATTGATTAGTTAAGGGAGTGATCCTAAAGTTTGTGAGGTTTCAACCTAAAGTCTAAAGAAAGAATGAATTAAACAATTCACTTCTAAAGTAGAAGATGAATTGTAATTCACAAAGGGAAAGTGATGAGTTATTAAAAGAAAGCACATAAGTGCTTAACAAAACATAGAATGGAATTGTAAAAGAGAAAGGATAGAAGTTGAATGTGGATTCCTTATCCACACTCAATTGAAACTTACCAAAGCCCCTACATGGTTAGTAAACATGTATAAGAAGTATAAGAAGTAAAAGAACATGTAATGCATCATAAAACTCAAAAGAATTAAATGAGAAACCAAATCCTAGAGCCACAACCAGAATGGGCATCATATGGACAACAAGTGAAAATCATCAATCAAACTCAAGTGGATAGGCAACAAACATCCTCCATGACATTAGAACATGATATCACAAGAAAAGGAAGAATGAAAGATGAAAGAGAAAAGAAGAAATATGCACAAATGGAACATGTAATCCATGGATCAGAATTGAAATGAAATGAAGAATGATTCACAAACATCTCACAAGTATTCATGCATGACACATCAAAGCATTTAAGAAGTAATAGAATAAGTAGAATTGAAATGGAAGTTCAAAAGAAAACACAAGCACAAGCACCACATGTTAAAGGTGCACAAGGTTTAAATGAAAGTCAACATGCAAGGATGACACATAATATGTATCAATGACCTATAATGTCAAGTGAATGGTTCACCAAGTATGCAAATGATCATGCAAGTATACACAAAAGAAAACATGCACCAAAGATTACAATGATATGACATGTTATAATGCTTTAAATGAAGTGCATCAAGCAAAAATCAAATGGCCTCATGAAAATTATGAAAACATGGTATTGGAGTTCACTAATCAGAGATGAATCACATATCAAAGTAGCATGCAAGGAACCAAGGCAAAATGATGTCAAACAATGCACTTAGGTCACATAGACATATCATACAAAGTAGCACAAAAGTGAACACCAAACATGCCATAAAACTGACCTAAAAAATCAAATAAAAATCACTTAACATACCTCAAGATGATATTGAATCAATGCAAAAAGAAGAGCATCAAAACAATTTTTAATGATCAAGAACAAAATTAAACAAGATCATGTACCATATTAAGAATGCACATCAAAGAAATTCAAAGAAAATTATGGAGCAGGGGCAAAAAGGTCATAAAATCAGAAAATAAAATCATGAAAAATTTTCTAAATGTTTTAATGATGCTCATAAATTTTTGTGGAATTTTATGATGATGTTTGATATTTTTAAAAATTAAAAAGCAAACGTGTATAAAAATGAAAAAATAAAATAAAATGGAAATAAAGAAAGGGGGTGCAAGCATAGCAATTACTCAGTTCAAGAATGGTTTGGGCTTAAGGCATGGGGGTGTGGATATCAAATCTGACTAAGTCCATTAAGCACGCATAGCACCATAACAACCATACACTCCCAGTCAACACAAGTCAAAACCATTACAACCATTGGATGAAGTCAAGTCATACACACAGTCAAAGTAATCAGATCAAACGCTCACACACGCATGTCCACGTTCCATACCATACACCACACCACACCATGTTTAATTGAAATCAGAAAAATGGCACATGCCTTGCACATGCATTTTAATGCGTCGTCATGCTCTTAGCCACACGATGAGAAAAAAACAACGGACATGATTAAAACATGGCAAAAACCCTAGCTCTAACAGTCACCGGTCGGAGAGGACCTCCGGTCACCTTCTCCGGCCAACAGCCACCACCTGCAAACTCCAATTCCTCCAGAAATGCATAACACATACATCAATCGAAAGCTGAGCTCATGTACATCATGAATCCAACACTATTTTTCACATAACATACACGTATAACACAAACCGATCCAAAACAAATTGCCCTAAAATCACATCTAAACTCCTAAAGAGCCTATCAACTAGACAGAACTCACGCATAGCTCCTAATAAGCTCCAAACATCATAAAACAAGCTTAAATCACAAGAATACAATGCATTAAAATTGAGTGAAATAAACCTGAAATTGATGAGGCTTCGGAGTGCTCTTCAGAAAACCAGAGATCCTAGCTTCTCCTTCAACCTTGAAGCTTCACAAACTAAGCAAAATAAATGCTATAACTCGTTGTCTTGAAAGCAGGGAGATCCAATGTTGAACAATGCTTGCAGCAATCTTGAGGACTGTGCTGAAATCTCCTTCAATTCAATGCCATTGATGATGATGAATTGAGGTGGATGAAGATGAATGATTCGTGCACAGAGAGAGAGAAAAAGCTTAGGGAAGATTGAGAGAGTGAGAGTATTCTTGAGAGTGGAAATGAAAAGTGAAGTTAAAAATGAATTTGTGAAGAGAAGTTTCGTTTTATAGTGAGCTAGGAAGTGAGTTGGGTGACTGAGTTGGGTGAGTTCACTCTAACTAACTGAGTCAGTTAGTTAGAGGCGAGTTGATCTTGGGTTTTTTATGGTGTGGGTGATGCTTAGAGTGTTACGGTGAGGATGAAGAGAATGAAGCTGCAGCAAGCAACTTGTTATACAAGTTTGTCTTCTTTCCACTTCTATGCATGAGCCACACACGTGACCTGGTGAATGCAAAGGTGTTTGGCTAAATGAAGCAAAGGTTGGTGAGTGTGATCAAGCATGCGCAAACTAATTCAATCAGCAATAAATTCCACTTGCTTTTTTTCTGGTTTTATGTGACAGTGAGAACAATAGAGATAGGGTGATTTGAGGATGAATTATTCCATGTAATGTGAATGATTTGGTGAGCTCATGGGTTCATTTGAAAGAGAGCACATTGGAGCACAATGCTGATGTGAAAATTGAAGTGAAATGAGGTTGGAATAAGTTGCAAAATGACTTAAAATACACAAGTTTGGGAACTGATTATGGGGCGTGGCAAGCAAGTCATGGCATGGCAACTTGGCACACAAAATTTCAGCACAATCAAAATGACTTTGAACCAATATATCTCCACTATAACTTGATCAAATGGAATTTTGTCCAACATGAGTATTGAAGATGACACTACAAGGAACAACTTTGATGTTGAAAAGTTTTTCATTTGAGGCCTTTAACCATGAGAAAAATGAGTGGACATTTGGCCCACCACATGTTTGTTAAAATGACTGCGCGCGTGACCTGAAAATCTTGGTCATGACCTAGTTTTGAACCTACTTTGCTCAAACTTTGATCAATCATATCTCCCTCAATTTTTATCCAATGGAGATGTTCTACACATGGATTTGAAGCTTAAAACAAGATCTTTTGTTGTGGCCGAGTGGAATTTTCATTTGGTGCTTCAATTTTAAATGGCCTTGGTTCAAACTCTGATGCAAAATGGCCAAAACTTACTATTTTTAGTAACCCTACTTCACCCAAAAATGGCAACTTTCCACATCTTGATTTTTTTATGATTCCTTTGGAGTTTCTTGACCAAATTTTGCACATTGGAAACATATAACATGAATTTTATGAATTTGGCCTCAAAAAGTCAAGAGTTGACTTTTTCCTCTGATTATTTGACTTTGCCCCAATTTCTCTGATTCTTGATCTTTCTTCCAATTGAACCACTTCTAAAACCAATTGAGATGTAATTCTCCATACTCATACACTTAAGGACATGTAGAATACCATGATATCAAGTTTTGACCAAAAAATCAGAGATACCCTGATTTAATTGGAAACCCTAATCTTAACCCCCTCTGGTTAGGAGGAAATTGTACATCTTCCAAATCCAAATTCCTCAGAGTATGTTGTGTATCCTCTTAAAGGATGATGAGAAATGCCACCTGAGGATGATTTTGAATCAATGAGCTATCTCTTTTGAGGGTTTTCCTTCAGTTTTTGAACCTCTTGCATAGTGAAAGATGTAATGCTTCAATCTCCCATTGTATCTCTTATCCTTGAGGTTGTGGATGATCAATTGAGATGGTATGAGACATGAAAGACCTCTTGGCTTGCCTTGAGGGCACTTGATTGACCTTTTATGCTTTGAATGATTCCTTGATTGTCCACCTTCCACCTGATCACATGCCCTGATGGTAAGAAGGATGCCATGCTTCATTTTTCTATGTTAAATGCAATGTAATGTTAATGAGATGGATATGATATGATAAATGATGATGACATGCTATGATGGCAAAAGGGGAGAGCAAATTTTGGGGTATTACACCCACTTTTCTTGATTTTTCTTGATGAATGATGATTCCAATCACACATTAACATCATTTTAGGGTTAAGGAACCATAATTGTGAAAAATCTCAAAAAGCCAAAGTTGACTTTTGTGCACAGTTGACTTTTTGTCAGATGAATTCCAAACTGTGCGATCCTCTATGAAATCAAGTCCATGACCTAAATCAAACTTGATGGATTGATTTCATAGGTATTATAGGGTGTATTAAATCATGTTCCAAGGTTTGGGAGTATGGCTTGGTCAAAAGTCAAAGGCACTGTTGACTTTTTCCTCAAAACCCTAATTATGGTTATGATGAAATTGAAACTTGTTACTCAAGCTTCTTAGACCAATCCATTGTTGCAAATGGATCAATGTGGTGTATTAGAGACACTAAAATCCTCCTTTGAGGTCTTGGCTCATGTTTTGTCCCAAAAGTCAACTTAGGGGTGAATTAGGTCAAGAAACCCTAATTCCTAATTTTTGGTGAATGCATCCCCTGAGGTTAAATTGACTTGATGATTAGGTCCATGAGGTTCCATGGGATATATTAGGTTATGCTTTTAAGCATTGGCTCATGCCCAGAGGAAAATTCCCATCTGGAGGCCCTGGTCGACCAAAACCCTAATTTGGTGACACTGTTGATTTTGAGGCTTGATCCACTGGGACTGTTGCAACCTTGTGCTTAATCCTTGATGTGGGAGTCCTCTTGATCCATTGGGGATGTTTGAGAGGTTTAGAAAAGTTGAATATCATGTCATTTCTTGATTGATCCTTTGTCCAAGAGCTCTGAGAGGGCTTGAAACCCTAAGTTTGATTGTAGTGAAGGCTCACCCATCTTTGGGGAGACTAATGAGGCATGATGGTCCATCCATATTGTGATGATGATTTGCACAATGATGGGAAATCTTAGTGGTCAAAATTTGGGGTATGACAGATGCCCCTATTTAATCTTCTCGGACCGAAGGTGTGAATGGCGAAGGTATTCGGGCATTCGGGGTGCAAGATGATTAAATATCGGAATACCCGAAATTTTGATGGTGGTTATGAATGGAAGTTTCCACATCCTTCTTCTTTTACTAAGCAATAATGCTTAGAAAAGGTAAACTTCCCCTCGATCCTGGTCTTTGTACCAAGGAACTAGTCTCAATTTCTGAACTAAACATCCCCTCGATCCTGGTCTTTGTGCCAAGGAGCTCGTCTCAATTTCTGAACTAAACTTCCCCTCGATCCTGGTTTGTTACCAAGGAACTGGTCTTAGTTTCTAATATAAACTTCCCCTCGATCCTGGTTTCCTACCAAGGAACTGGTCTTTGTTTCTGATATAAACTTCCCCTCGAACCTGGTTTCCTACCAAGGAACTGGTCTCAATTTCTGAACTAAACTTCCCCTCGATCCTGGTTTCCTACCAAGGAACTGGTCTCAGTTTCTGATATAAACTTCCCCTCGATCCTGGTTTCCTACCAAGGAACTGGTCTTAGTTTATAATATAAACTTCCTCTCGATCCTGGTTTCCTACCAAGGAACTGGTCTTAGTTTCTGAACTAAACTTCCCCTCGATCCTGGTTTCCTACCAAGGAACTGGTCTCAGTTTCTTTTGTCAATAAACTTCTTGACAAGGGACGTTATGCGTAGCGGTCTTCCTTAAACTTTTGATGTCAGACTTGCTGGGGAACCCATCTGTCTGAATTGTAGAGGGGTACAAACTTCTCTGTTGGAGATGCCATTTGTCGACTCTATCGGGGAAAATGGGTCTCTTGAGAGACTGCTTTCGCTTGGAGATATTACGTCATACTTTTCTCAGAGATCTTCTCGGAGAAATGCCATATGATGTGATCCAATTTTGAGGTGCTGATGACTTCATTAACATCGACTCTCTGGAGAGCAAAATCAATGTGTTGCTGAAAGTCTTTAGTTGTGAGGCTTTCTCTGGGGATTTTCCTTAATCCGGGAAAGCGAAGATATCATCTTCAATGGCTAAAAGTGACATTTTTCAAACATTTTCTTGTTTTTCAGAGGTTCAAGTTATCAAAGTGGTCAAGGACCAACTCCAATCCAGAAATAAACTAGAGGAGAGAGATAGTACAGACACAACATTTCCTGACGAGGAAAGAACTGACAACTCGATTGAGAGGACTTTTATCACTAGGGGACAAGACATACTAAAGTGATAGTGATGCAATATTGATGCGAATGTAAATAAACCATGCATGATGTATGTATGTTTATGCTGACAAAACTGATGCAACATACATACTAGTAGATGAACACGACTGGATACTCGGCCACAGTGGGAGATGAAAAGTATCACTGGTTCACGATAGCAATTATGCCTTGCTAAGGAGAGATAGTCCTTGCGGGGGACAACCGTTGTCGGGGTTAAGGAGGTAAGAACTTTGCCGAGGGGGTGTCATATGACACATGGTCTCTGACATGACTGATCCTTCATTCAGGCGCACTGGTTTAGAAGGAGTACTTTGATTCTGCACTTTGAGGTTCAATTACTTCTGGAGAAGCGATCGATGTTCAACAGTCAAAAGAAATTGCCATCTTTATTTTAAAAGCAGAAAAATTTTGACAAGTAAATTCATTTTTGTTTTATTTCAAGAATCGCTGATCATGTTAAAATGTCGTACTATAAAGCTAAAACAAATAAGGATTGCAAACAAAAGCACAAGGGCTCAAATTTTATTGATAGGATGGAAATCAGCCAAACGCGTGATTTCATAGAGTATTTACAAAGTTAGAAAATGGTAATTTAAGGGAAAAGGGCTACATTGAAACATAACGACCATTATCTTTCTACCAACTTTGAATTCGGGACATCCTGAGCTTCTGTCGAAGATGACCTTGATCGAGATTTTCTTATGGATGGCATGACTGTTGCTGAGGGATTTGCCCCTGTTGGACGTAGTTACTTGCCATTATCCCTAATTTTTGCTTGGATTGTACTTTGACATTTCCAATCCATCGGGATGATTTTTGATTATGTCTCTAATTTTTGTCTGGACCGCCCTTTCAGGTTTTCAATCCACCGAGACATTTTTTTTAGGCGAAGTGTTTCTTGACTACATCAACATTTGTGGGGTAGGAAAATTCCTCTCCGTCCATGGTTGCAAGTCTCAGGGCACCTCCTGAGAAAGCATTCCTGACCACATAGGGGCCGTCGTAATTCGGAGTCCATTTGTCCCGAGAGTCAATGAGAAATGATTGTATCTTTTTGAGCACAAGGTCTCCTTTTCTGAAGATGCGAGGTCAAACCTTTTTGTCAAACGCCTTCTTCATCCTTTACTGATACAGCCGACCATGGCATAGTGCCGTTATTCATTTTTCTTTGATCAGATTTAGTTCGTCGTGTCGACTTTGACACCATTCAACTTCTGTTAGCTGAGCTTCCATCAATACCCGGATTAATGGGATCTCTACTTCTATGGGGACCACTGCCTCCATGCCATATACTAAAGAGAAAGGGGTTGCCCCTGTTGAAGTGCGGACAGATGTGCGATAACTGTGAAGAGCAAAGGGTAGCATCTCGTGCCAATCTTTGTAGGTTACAACCATCTTCTAAACAATCTTCTTGATGTTCTTGTTAGCCGCTTCTACCGCCCCATTCATCTTAGGTCGGTAGGGAGATAAGTTATGGTGTTTGATCTTGAACTCAGCGCACAACTCTTTCATCATCTTATTGTTCAAGTTGGATCCATTATCAGTAATGATCTGGCTCAGAACACCATAACGACAGATGATATTGTTTTTGATAAATCGGACCACCACTTGTCGGGTTACATTGGTGTACGATGCTGCTTCGACCCACTTGGTGAAGTAATCAATGGCTACCAGGATGAACTGATGGTTGTTTGAAGCCTTGGGCTCAATCATGCCAATCACGTCGATTCCCCATATGGAAAAAGGCCATGGGGAAGAGAGAACTTTGAGATGTGTTGGCGGTACATGGATTTTGTCGGAGTATATCTGACACTTGTGACACTTCCTCATGTACTTGTAGCATTCGGATTTAATAGTCAACCAGTAGTACCCTGCTCTTAGAATTTTTCTCGCCATTGTGTGTCCGTTGGCATGAGTGCCAAAGGATCCTTCGTGAATTTCTTTTATCAGCGTGCTTGCTTCTGGTCTGTCTACGCATTGGAGCAAGACTATGTCAAAGTTCCTCTTATAGAGAGTATCACCGCTCAGGAAGAAATTGCCAGCCAGCCTTCTGAGGGTCTTTCTGTCCTTTCTTAGTGCCAAGGTGGGTACTCTTGTTTCTGAAGGAAGCATTTGATATCGTGATACCAAGGTTTGTCGTCTATGACTGCTTCAATCGTGAAGATATAAGCGGGCCTTTCAAGGCGCATTATGTCGATCTTAGGTAGGTCGTTCCATTGACCTACACTAATCATGGAAGAGAGAGTGGCTAATGCATCAGCCATATGATTCTCATCACGAGGGATGTGATGAAACTCGATTCTATTGAAGAAGGGTAACAACCTTCTCGCATAGTCTTTGTAAGGAATCAGTACTGATTGGTATGTGTTCCAATCTCCTTTGATCTGATTGATAACCAAGGCTGAGATGCCATATACATCCAACTTCTTGATCCTCAAATCGATCACTTCCTCGAGACCCATGATATAAGCTTCGTATTCGGCCTCGTTGTTTGTGCACTTGAACTTAAGTCTGGCAGTGAAAGGAATTTGGGTACCCTGAAGTGTTATAATGATTGCCCTAATTTTGTTTCCGTAATGATTGACAGCTCCGTCAAAAATTAATCCCCACTAGGAACCTGGTTCTGGCCCTTCACTGGGTAGTGGTTCATCGCAATCTTTCATTTTTAGATACATGACATCTTTGTCAGGGAAGTCAAACCCGATTGATTCTTGATCGTCAATCGGTTGATAAGCCAAATGATCGGCTAAAATAGTCCCCTTAACGGCTTTCTGAGCATGGTACTCGATGTCATATTCTGATAACAACATCTGCCAACGGGCAATCCTTCCCGTGAGAGCAGGTTTTTGAAAGACATACTTGATTGGATCCATTTCAGAGATTAACCAAGTAGTGTGACGAATCATGTACTGTCGAAGACGCTTGGCTGCCCAAGCCAAAGAACATCAAGTTTTCTCAAGCATAGTGTATCGAGTCTCGCAGTCGGTGAATTTCTTGCTCAGATAATAGATGGCAGACTCTTTCCTTTTCGTTTCATCTTGTTGGCCAAGTACACAACCCATTGAGTCCTCCAAGACTGTTAGGTAGATAATCAGTGGTCTTCCCTCCACTGGTGGTGATAGAATCGGTGGGTTCAACAGGTATTCCTTGATACTGTCGAAGGCAGTTTGGCAGTCTTCTGTCCAAATGCAGTCCTGATTCTTTTTGAGTAATTTGAAAATCGGTGCGCATGTCGTGACCATGAGGAATATGAATCTGGAGATGTAGTTCAAACGTCCCATGAATCCTCTGACTTGTTTTTCAGTTTTCGAAGAAGGCATTTCTTGAATGGCGCTGACCTTGTCAGGATCAACCTCAATTCCTTTCTGGATGACGATGAACCCTAAAAGTTTCCCTGATCGAACACCAAACTTGCACTTATTGGGATTCAAGCGGAGTCTGTACTTTCTCAACCGCTCTAATAGTTTTGACAGGTGGGTCACATGCTCCTCTTCTGTTTTTGATTTGGAAATCATATCATCGACATATACCTCGATTTCCTCATGTATCATGTCATGAAAGAAAGTAGTCATGGCCCTTTGATAGGTTTCCCCGGTTTTCTTCAAACCGAACGACATTACCTTGTAACAAAAGGTACCTCATGGGGGTGAACAAAGTTTTCTCCATGTCTTTCGGCGCCATTTTGATTTGATTATAGCCCGAGAATCCATCCATGAAGGAGAAAACTTTGAACTTTGTTGTACTGACTACCAGCATGTCAATGTATGGTAAAGGAAAGTCGTCCTTTGGACTAGCCTTGTTTATAATCGACACACATTCTGACTTTTCCGTCCTTTTTTGGAACGGGTACGATGTTGGCTAACCATTGAGGATATTCTGATGTGGCGAGGAAACCTGCGTCAATCTGTTTCTGTACTTCCTCTTTGATTTTGATGGCCATGTCGGGATGAGTCCGTCTCAACCTCTGTTTTACTGGCGAACATTCTGATCTCAACGGTAGATGATGTTCCACGATGTTGGTATCCAACCCTGGCATATCCTGATAGGACCTAGCAAATACATCGGGGAATTCTTTGAGAAGCTTTGTCAAACTCTCTTTGGCAGTTGGAATGAGCAGTGCCCCAATCCTGATTTCTTTTCTCTCTTCTTCTGAACCCAAGTTGACCATTTCCAACGGATCTTTGTGAGGTTCAATGAACCTTTCCTCCTGTTTGAGTAGTCGGGAGATCTCCTATGGAATTTCGTCGTCAACTTCTTCTTCAGCCCCAAATACCGGGAACTCAAAGTTGGGAGAAGGCATTGCATCATATGTTTCAACGGGGTTTAAAACAAGCAATCTGCATGACGGTATGATTTGTGTTTAGAAGAGATAGAGAAAATGCAAGTGTGTGCAGTGTATTTTTTGTGAAAAACTGCTTGTTTATTTTGAATTATTTTTTAGGATTACCATTTTCTGAGAAAAGCGAAATGAGAAAACAACAATTAATGCGGAGATTACAGAACGACGTTATTTTATTTATGAACAAGTCGATTCTTTAAATTACAGCCCTATTGTTGCACCCCAAAATTTGCTCTCCTTACTTTATTACTAACTGGCTTATGTTGCATTGCATTTTGCATTATCATGTGTGCATATCATTGGTTCTTAGCATGGGGTCAAGGTGCCTGAGGAAGTGCTTCAGAGGGTCAAGCAAGAGTCCTGGTATTGTCCAAGAGAGCTCAGGTGGATCATCCTCTCCTAACCAGTGCATAGATTAGGGTTTTGAGATTCTTGGGTTTATTGC
Source organism: Lathyrus tuberosus (assembly GCA_022829125.1). Taxonomy (NCBI): domain Eukaryota; kingdom Viridiplantae; phylum Streptophyta; class Magnoliopsida; order Fabales; family Fabaceae; genus Lathyrus; species Lathyrus tuberosus. The sequence goes on along the minus strand of JALAZF010000584.1, from coordinate 2,079,188 downwards.
TCCAATGAGCAAGCTCCTTGGGTTTTTATCATCATCCAATGGCATATCTTGTCTTTGTTGGAAAGGATACACATCATATTCAGAGGAATTTGGATTTGGAGGCTGTGTTATTTCCTCCTAGATTGAGGGTACCACAACTAGGGTTTGCTATAAAGTCAGTTTATTTCTGATTTTTTGGGCAAGACTTGATTCTATGGTATTCCTTGGGTCCCCAAGTATCTAGGGATGGGAGGTTGCCCATCAGTTTGTTTCAGGGGAAGTTCAATTGGCCAATGGATTGAAAATCAGTTGAATTGGATAAAAGTCAACAGTGAAAGGAGAAAAGTCAACTGTGAAATTTTGAGGTTCTCTCCAAGGTTTTCAAGGTCTCACATCCTCATATGGTCTTCAAGGATCAAGTTTCATACATATTTGTCAGGAATCAGGAGTTGGTGCAAAGTTTCTAAATTTGGAAAGTGACCTATAATGAAAAGTTTCCTTTTTGGGCAAGTTCCTGCACTGCATTCAACTTGACTTTTCATCATCAATAAAGCTTCAAATGAATTTTTCTCCAACATGAAAGTTGAATATATTTTTCTCCTCTTTCCAACAAGTACTTGTGGGTCTCCATATCATTTGTGAAACTCAACTTATGGTCAAAAGAAGGCAAGGTGGTTTTTAGGGTTTCATTTTCACAACTTTTAGGTTTTGGGGCATATGGACCTATGATTAATTCCATTGCTTCAAGACATGTTCCAACATCCAAAAACAATTCCTAAGAAGCATTTTTGGCTTTTTTATCAAGTGATTCCATGGTTTATTCTTCACTTATTTTTTTACTATTCAAAAAAGCCAAGTCATTAAAAAGTCATGAATCAAATGATTTCAAGGCCCAAGTTCAATAGGGGTGTAATTATCAATCCAAGTGCAAGTGATCCATCATGGAATTCTCAAGTATCCATGCAAGGAGAAAGGTGTAATTCACATTATGCAAAATTCCAAAATAATTCAAAAATCATTAAACATGGAATTACCCAAGCCCAATTCATATTCAGAGGCAAACCCAAGTCTTTATAAACACATCCATGCACTGGTTTGAGGAAGTTACACGTGATTTTGGAGAGGAATCCAAGCTTGAACCCTAAAGCTCTTTTTCATCAAAACTCACGATCCACAAGGTCTTTGCCAAAGGTACTTCCATAAACCTCTTCCTGGGGATCCACAGAGTAGAAATCAACCACCATTTGCAGCCAAAAGCGAGCACACGCGTGGAGCCATCTCAGGTTAGGGTTGATTTTGACCATCATAAAACTCTCCTCTTTTACGTGAATATTGTTGTGTTGTTGTCACTAATCATGCTGGTATGATTGGTTTTGAATTTGGATGCGTATATTGCTTGTAATGTTGATTTGAAATTTTTTGCCCTAACACTAATCCCTTCGATTTGTATTATGTGTTAATTATTTGTGATTTTGGATGAGAGATTTGGAATCCTCGTGGAATTCTGGTTCGAATGGTATAAGGGTCGAGGATTTCTGGGCAGGTTTGCGTTTGCAGGTGGCGGAGGGCGGCGACCGGAACCCTAGCTCCGGCGGCTGTGAGGGTTCCGGCGAAGGAAGGTTGAAGATGACTCCCAGCCGCCCGTTCCTTTCATCCAACGGTCTGGGCGTTGCCATGTGTCTTTTTTCTTTTTTATTTTTCTGATTTTTAATTAATAATCCAGTGTTTATTACCCCACCGTTACTATGGTGCATATCCAATCATATTATTTTGTTTTGCATACTTTTATTATTGTTGACTTATTTTGGAGCGTAGGATAGATCGGACGGGAAGCATGAGTCAACCCAGTTGACTGAAGTCCACGCATGGGTCCCTTTTTTATTCTTTTTTTTTTATTTTTTTTAGCTGATGGGCTGGGTTGCTATACCCACCCCCCACTCTTCAGCCCAATTCCATTTCCAACGTGTTTTTTCACTAAATGCACCCCCAGCCCATTTTACTTCATTTTTATTTTATTTTATTTATTACATTTCGTATTTAATTTTTAAAAATAATTAAATGCACTTAAAAATCATCATAAAATTAATTGTTTAATTCAATTTCTTTTTGCATTACACATCTCATGCATACTCAAATTTCTCTGTTTTATTTCTCTGCCTCTATGAAATATTTTTTGTCCGTTCTTTTTGCATCTGTTCACTAACATTCTAAAGTACATGAAAACATTTTTCTTTAATTTTTAAATTTATTTCACATTGCATTTAGGTCCTTCCCTTTAGCACACTGAACCCTAATTCCCACCTGAGCTCTACCTAATTATTTGAATGACTAATATCTTGATTTTTTGCAGGGACTTCTGAGATGTTGTTTGTCTCTGGTTGAGGAACCTTAATGTTTAATTTGGGAATTTTAGGAGTCATTTTTCTAATTATCTGATTTGTTTTCACTTGAGATTTTCTTGCAGGCGCATCTTTGACCTTGTGTGATTATCTGTTTGAAAAGGCACTTGTGCCATTTGCTTTAGGGCTGTTCTTTGTTTCTTTGATTCATGTTTGGATGATAATCACTTTTGTTTGCTATTGTGTGATTTTCATTTCTCTTACTTGTGCCTGCTTCTCACTAACCTCTTATGCAGGGATTAAGGTAAGTTCTTTAAGGGTATGGATAAGTATCCATGGTCACCCTTACTCTTTCCTTCTATCATCTTCTTCCTTTAGGGTTTAGGTTGAACCTCACTAACCGTAGGTCACCCATGCATGATAACTTTAGGGCCCATAGTCCCCCCTTAGAGTTACCCTTGTGTCTTCTATCTTCTCATCTCGAATTTCTTTAAAACACTTAATAAGAATAAGGTGTATTGCGCACGAGCCTTAAGTATGGGGAATGAGAAATGAGGGGCTTCCTCTCATCTTTCTAGAGTGCTTAGCGAGCGTCTTGTCTTGGGACGATGCGTTAAGTATTCGCCCCTGTGCCCTAGACTTTGGTGCAATGCGACTTAAGAACTAACTTAAGCTACTTCTGTCCTAAAAGATACAAACCAACCTCAAACCTTTTTTGTCCTTCGGGATTTCCAAATTTAAAGGCTATTTTCAAAAAGGGCACGTTATCTTCCGTCTGAGACGCAAATAGGCATCGACCCTAACTGCCGGACGCGAGCTTAACGTCGCTCATAAAAAACACAAAAAAGAACTTGGTCCGAACTACGTTGACTCTGAATTCCCCATTGCACAAGGGGGTACGTAGGCCTAGGACGTCGACGTCCTAACGAGTCTGTCTTTGTCTTTCCCTCCCGTCCTAGTACAGCCCTAGATGATAGTATAACTCACCCTTAGATTAGACAACAAGCGTGGATCCCATCGAGTACGATGGACGCGTGGGGTGCTAGCACCTTCCCCTCGCGTAACCGACTCCCGAACCCAGGTTATGGTTGCGATGACTATTCCTTTCCCCCTTCCTCAGGTTTATGCGGTGTTCCCTTTCCCTCTCTTGGGATAAATTTACACGGATGGCGACTCTGTTTTTTCCACGCCACTCTCGCGTTTGTACCTGGATGAAAATCCTAGGAGCGACAGCTGGCGACTCTGCTGGGGACTCTGGTTGACCTATGCTGGTCCATCCCTAAGCGAGTCAATCCTAACGCTTGCTTGTATTTGTTCTCTTTGGTTGCTTTGTTTTGTTTTGCTTTGTGTTGTATTTTATTTTTACCGCATTTTCCGCATTTCATTTTTTATTACTGTCATGCTGCTGTGTTGTGCTGGCTGTCTTTGTTTTGCAGGTTGGGTGGGTCTGAGAGATAAGCCCAATACCAAGGCTTGAGAATACCCTAGGACTAGAGTAGAAAGTAGTGGGACCTACGTGCCCGCTTGGTACGTTTGTGTGTTCACGAAATTCACAACCAGACGAGGCTATCTTGGGATGCATTCTAACGTGTGTGTCTTGCGCATGTTGGGGTGTTGATCTAGAGAGCTGTCGACTCTGGTGACCGATCATTGAGGACCTTAGTGGAAACATCCCTCTTTAGTGGTGACAGTGGCAGACCACGTCCTGTGGCAAACCCATTCGCACCCGAGGGCCCGCTTTGGAACTCTCATAGGATGGCCCCTACGTTTTGAAGAGAATTAGTGGAGGCACTCCTCGATTGACTTTAGTATTGTATCCTGAGGGATGAATGTACTATTGTTTCTCGACCTCAGTGCCAAAGCTGAGGACCTTCCGCTTTGGAGAATCAGTTGAGGCCTACTCGATTGATGATGATGCCAAACCAGAAATGGTGAACGTATCATCATTTCTCGACCTGAGCGCCCGGGATACTGAACATCCTAGTACCCACATGTGAGAGGGGATGGGCGTTTGCAGGTTTGTAGGTAATCGGAACCTTCAACCTACCCTATTTTTCTGGATTTCTCATCAATGTCTGATTATTTGAGTATCTCAGTGGTTCAGAGTTCTGGTTTTTTGGGTTCTCGTTCAGCTAACAGCACAGCACATCCAGCAGTGTGCCTTGACCCCATGTTTGCATGAGCATATCATTTTTCTTGCATTCTGACATGTTTGACATTTTTCAGGGCTTGCATCTTACTCTTGATTCCGGTTTTCTGAGGTTACTTTAGCATGGATGTTCAGAGAAAGAAGACTGTTGCCTATTCGTTCCCAGAACCGACTTTGACACTGATTCATAAGCTGATTAATATGGCTGGTTCCGGAGTTCGTACGGAGTTCAGTGGAAGGTATGGAAGACTTCTGAAATTTGTCTATAATATCTCCCAGTATGAGAAGGATGCCATTCACACACTCCTTAAGTTTTACGATCCGTCTCTGCGTTGCTTCACTTTCCCGGACTACATCCTGGCCCCAACGTTGGAGGAGTTCTCATTTATTTTGGGAATTACGATCAGTCATGATATAGTTTTCTTTTCTAAAGAACACCCCGGGGTAGAAGAGATGGTTGTTGCTCTTCATATCAGTGAGCCTGTTCTGAACAGTAATATTGTAGAAAAACAGGGAGTTAAGGGTTTCTTGTTGAAGTTCTTGTTTGATCACGCTTGCATACATGTCAAAGAGAAGAATTGGACTGCTTTCCAAGCTATTCTGGTCGTGTGTATCTATGGTATTGTTCTGTTTCCGAATATTCCTGATCTGGTGGATATGCACGCCGTCAGAATCTTTATTTCGAAGAATCCTTTACCTACCTTGCTAGGTGATGTGTACCATTCAGTTCACTATAAGAATGAGAATAGGCGTGGGAAAACTGTGAGTTGCTGTGCGCCGCTCTTAGCTACTTGGTTTCTGAGTCGTCTCCCTGAATCTGGCACTTTCGTTGATACGAAAGATTCTCTGAAGTGGTCTAAGAGGGTTATGGGCTTGACTGCTGACAACATTACTTGGATTAATCGTGACTTGCTAGGAATGGAGATTATTTACAAATGCGGAGAATTCCCTAATGTTCCCTTGATAGGGAGGAAAGGTGGAATTAACTATAATCCCTCCCTAGCTATCAGACAGTTTGGCTATCCTTTGAACAATCCACCCGAAGAGCGAGATGTCCGTGAGTCCTTGTTCTTCAATGGTATTGAGGATCAAGGGTTGATAAGGAAAGTTGTGAATGCTTGGAAACAGGTGGCTAAGAAGGGTAAGATTCCATTCAGGAAAAGTGACAATCGGGCTTTCCCTCCCTATAAAGAGTGGATTAAGAAGAGAGTAGAAGAGGAGCTTCTTCCATTCCCGGTGGAACCACCTTTGTATCCTTTGGTGATCGAGCCTCCTACCACCGTTGAGTTGGAGAAGTATAACAAATTATGGGCTGAAAAGGAAAGGTTGCGGGAAGAAAATAGTGAGCTAAAGAGAGAAATTTATCAGTGGAAGCATGAGCGGGGTGAAGCTGTTCATACCGCCAAGTTAAAGACAGAGCTCCTTGCTAAAGCAGAAAAAGAGCTTGCTGACATGATCGCATCCAGAGAAAGGATGAAACAAGCTTTGGATGGCGTCAGTAACGTTCTCAGGTCCAAGGAGGAGGAATTAGGCAAGGCTTTGTTGAAGATTCACAGGTTCAATGATCACCAAGAAACTGCCATGGCTGAGAATAAGAGAAAGGAAGACGACTACCTAACTAAGATTGATCAGTTGAAGTCAACACTCAAGAAGAAAAACGCTGAGATCTTATCAGGGATATTCAAGAGACAAGTAGTCGAAGATCGACTCAAGGAAGCCATAACCTCCATGGAAGAACTGAAAGTCCAAGCTGAAGTGAAGAAACCTAGACATGAGGGTCCTAGCATGGATGGTGTTTCTGGAGAAGACGCTTGGGAGTTACATTGCCGATACTTGGATGGGATCATACACAGGAGAGACCTTCTCATTCAAGGGCTAATTCAGAGGCCGAAGCATCCCGATACCAGAAAGTTGTTCAAGGAGATTCAAGACTGGTGCAGAAAGCATAATGGATGGGGGGATTGACGCTTGTAAACTTTGATGATATGCCTTAGTTTTCTGTCTTCTTTCATTGTATGTGGATCACCACCAGGCTTGTTGGTTGGGACCTATGGTTTTTATATTCAGACTTGTTATCTCGGATTTGTGATTGTTGACATTTGGCTTTTCTCTGGTTTTCTTAATATATGAGCAGAAGTTCCATTATATCTTGTTATTAAACCGGAATCAAGGGGTGGATCGCCCTTTGAATTTTCAAACACGTCCATTTGCATTTGCATATTCATAATCATTTTGCATAATCATTTTGCATGACAGGTGTTTATCTCCGTTATTCTCATCTTGTTCTGATCTCAGAATTGCAGATCAACATATTCACCGGTATCCTACCAGACAGAATCAGAAGAGACTTATGGATCAGCTACAAAATGAGATCATTGAGATGCGGACTCGCATGAAGCAATTCATGGAATTGATGCAAGGGGTTGCTCAGGGACAAGAACAGTTGAGAACTCTCGTTCAGCCACTGATTGCGAGGGTTGATAATGATGGTGTCCTTCATGGAGGACTTCAGACTGGTGTTACTGATGATGGTCAGAATAGTCCTACTGGCGGAGGTGTTCCTGTTTCTAGAGTTGTGATTCCTCCGGGCAGAGCTGAAAATGCTGGGGGAGGTGGTACTGGTACTGGCGCAGTTCAGGGTCGTCAGTATGATGATGTTCAGGATGATGTATTTTCTTTGCCAGGTGGGGATGCTGGTCCCCAGACTGATCAGGATCAGAGGATCCGGTTGATTGAGGAACAGCTAAGGGGTGTTGTGAATCAGGATTCTGTGGGAATGGATCTAGAGGATTTGGGGTTGGTTCTAAGCGTTGTTATTCCGCACAAGTTTCAAACTCCCACTTTCGAGAAGTATAATGGTATGACTTGTCCGAGGACCCACGTCAGGGCGTATGCAAGCAAGATGGCTGCATATGTGAAGAATGAAAAGCTGATGATGCATTGCTTTCAGGATAGCCTATCTGGGGCATCCCTGGAGTGGTACATGCAACTGGAAAGGAAGGATGTGCGTAGTTGGAGAGATCTGGCAGGGGCATTTATCAGACATTACCAATATAACACTGATATGGCTCCTAACAGAACACAGCTGCAGAATCTGTCACAGAAGAACAATGAGAGTTTCAAAGAGTACGCCTAGAGGTGGCGTGAACTGGCAGCAAGGGTTCAGCCTCCCATGCTGGAGCGTGAAATGATAACTATGTTTATGGCCACCTTGCAGGGTCATTACTATGAAAAGCTGGTACCATGTATGACTGGAAAGTTTGCTGACTTGATCTTAGTGGGGGAAATGGTGGAAAGTGGAATCAAGGCGGGGAAGATATCAGGCAGTGATGGGTCCTCATCTGGAGGAAGCAAGAAGCCTTATGCCAATGGTTATAAGAAGAAGGAGGGAGATACAAACTCTGTGTCATCATATCGTGGTAGAGATGGACCTCGTCAGAACTACAATCAGCAGGTGGCTTCTGTAACCATCCCAGCAGCACCTCAGCAGCCAGCGGTGACTCAGCAACAAAATCAGGCTCCTCGCCGGTCTCAGCCTCTGACTAGGCGGGATAGGCATTTTGACACTCCACCTCTTCCATACGCTCAATTATTTCAGTACTTGCTACAGCTACAGTTAATCCAGAAGAGAACATTGGCTCCACCTACTGGTAATCCACCTCCCGACTATGACGCCAACGCCCACTGTGAGTTTCATTCTGGGGCACCCGGACATTATATTGAAAACTGTAAAGCTTTTAAGCATTAGGTTCAAGATCTGCTGGATTCCAAAGCCATCAATTTCTCCAATGACATCCCGAATGTGAATCAGAATCCGATGCCGAATCACGGTGGGCCGAAGGTCAATGCTATTATTAAAGACTGTGAAGACTTGAGTTTGATTTCAGATGTGAACGAAATCCAAACTCCCTTGGGTGTGGTGAAGAAAAGACTGTTGAAGGGAGGGGTATTTCCCAGTTGTGATGAAGGTTGTGTAGAATGTGTGTCGCAGCCAGGCGGTTGTGATTTATTGAAAGCAGGTATTCAGAAAATGATCAGCGAAGGGGTATTACAGTTTGACAGGGGTTGTATTGTTACTGACAGAGAGATTGATGTTGCCACGATAACAATTCCATTCAAGACGATAACTATATCAGCGCCGGCGAGACCAGCGCCGGTCACTATCACTGTTCCCGGACCAGTTCCGTATGAGAGTACCAAGGCCATCCCATGGAATTATGGGGCCGAGGTGTTTGTTAATGGTAAGAAGCTGGAATTGGAAAAGACATCAGCTGTGAATACAGGGGTGGAAAATCTTGTTGAAGCAGGGGCTATCACTAGGAGTGGTAGAGTCTCTATTCCCTCCGAGAATCAAGCTAGCAGTTCAAGACAAGACAAAGGTAAGCAGATGATGGATGAGTCTGTACAGAGGCCGGAAGCTAATAATTCTATGACAAAGCCAGGTGGGGATGCTTTCTCAGAAGACGTAGAAGAGTTTATGAGGTTGATCAGAAAAAGTGATTACAAGATTGTTGACCAGCTTCACCAAACTCCATTGAAGATTTCCATCCTATCCTTACTATTGTGCTCTGAGGCACACCGAAATGCATTGTTGAAGGTTCTGAATATGGCTTATGTACCACAGGAAATATCCGTCCATTAGTTAGAAGGGGTTGTGGCTCATGTGAATGCTGGTAATGGTTTGGGTTTCACCGATTTAGATCTGACTCTGGCTGGGAGGAATCACAACAACGTTCTGCATATTTCAGTGGAATGTCGTGGTTCTTTAATGTCGCATGTGTTAGTTGATACTGGGTCGTCTTTGAATGTGCTACCGAAGAAGGCTCTGATGAAGTTGGATACTCGTGGGTTGATTTGTACACCAAGTGACTTGGTGGTACGTGCTTTTGATGGCTCCAAGAGGTCAGTGTTTGGAGAGTTAGTTCTGCCGATCAAGGTGGGTCCTGAGGTTTTCAATACCACCTTTTACATAATGGATATTCAGCCTGCCTATAGTTGTTTGTTGGGACGCCCATGGATCCATGGTGCTGGGGCAGTAACTTCTACGCTGCACCAGAAGTTGAAGTATATGGTGGATGGCCACGTTGTGACTGTTTGTGGTGAAGAAGACATCATGGTGAGTCACCTATCGACCTTCAAGTATGTAGAGGTAGATGGTGAGATACAGGAAACTTTGTGCCAAGCCTTTGAAGCTGTGAAGATTCCCCAGGAACCCCCGAAGGCAGTCACTCAGCCTGAGGCGGTTGCCCAACCTGAAGTCGTCATACAACCAGAAGTTCCAATGTCCTCTTTCAAGGAGGCGTGTGTTATAGTTGAAGCTGGTGATTCTCAGAAGTGGGGCAGTGTTATTGATGTTCAAAGGAAGCAAGATACTCATGGACTGGGTTACAAGCCACCTAGGCATTCTGAAAATCCTCCCAAGTTCTATGGTCCAGTCCGTTTCACCAGTGCCGGTGTTTTCTTCGACAGAGTCAATGCTATTGAGGATGAAGGAGATAGTGATTGTGACATGGATGAATGGATCCGTCCCTGCATTCCTGGTCAGAATCTAGGCAACTGGTCCTCCACGAAAGTTATCCAAGTGACGCGCCCGGAGTAATTTACTTTTGTTTTCTGTTATGTTGAGTCCTACGTTCTGCCCAAGACGTAGTGATATTTATTTATAGGGCTTGGATGTTTTATTTGCTATTTTTATCATCAATAAAGGACGTTTTTTCATTCAAATATTTTTATCCCTGTCTTTCTATTTTTTACTTTTTGCATCAACCCACATCAAAATGGCAATGTGTTTTCTTGTTTGTTGCACTCATAATGAACATAAAACATCCATAATGCAGGTTCCTTTGTTCAGATTCTACCCATGACTTAGCTATGGCTCGATATGACTTCGACAATCCCATCTATCAGGCCGAAGAAGAGTCTGACAAAGACTGTGACTTACCAGAAGAATTAGCCAGGCTGTTGAAACAAGAGGAAAGGGTTATTCTACCTCATCAGGAGGAAGTTGAGACTGTTAATCTGGGAACCGAGGATGTTAAACGAGAAGTAAAGATTGGAGCTGCCCTGGAAGGCACTGTTAAGAGAAGATTGGTTGAGTTACTTCGAGAGTATGTGGATATCTTCGCCTGGTCTTACCAAGACATGCCCGGGCTTGACACTGACATTGTTTCACACAGAATGCCGCTTAAAGAGGGTTGTACTCCAGTCAAGCAGAAGTTGAGAAGGACGAAACCAGATATGGCTGTCAAGATCAAGGAAGAGGTTCAAAAACAGTTGGACGCCAGATTTCTGGCTGTGACAAATTATCCTCCGTGGGTTGCTAATATTGTACCTGTACCTAAGAAGGATGGGAAGGTCAGGATGTGTGTTGATTACCGAGATTTGAATAGGGCGAGCCCGAAGGATGATTTCCCGCTCCCCCACATTGACGTGTTAGTGGACAATACTGCTCAATATTCTGTGTTTTCCTTCATGGATGGCTTCTCTGGGTATAACCAAATCAAAATGGACCCAGAGGACATGGAAAAAACAACTTTCATAACACCGTGGGGAACATTTTGCTACAAGGTAATGCCCTTTGGATTGAAGAATGCTGGGGCAACCTATCAGCGGGCGATGGTGACTCTCTTTCATGATATGATTCACAAGGAGATTGAAGTCTATGTTGATGACATGATTGCTAAGTCACAGACAGAGGAAAAACACTTGGTAAACCTCCAGAAGCTGTTTGAAAGGTTGAGGAAGTTCAGGTTGAGATTGAATCCGAACAAGTGCACTTTCGGCGTGAGGTCTGGTAAATTGCTAGGTTTCATTGTTAGTGAAAGAGGTATAGAGGTTGATCATGCAAAGATAAGAGCCATACAGGAGATGCCTGAGCCAAGAACAGAGAAAGAGGTTCGTGGTTTCTTGGGGAGGTTGAATTATATTGCCATGTTCATCTCTCATTTGACAGCTACGTGTGAACCTATTTTCAAGTTGTTGAGAAAGGATCAAGAGGTCAGGTGGAATGAAAATTGTCGAGAGGCGTTTGAGAGGATAAAGACGTATCTGCAGGAACCTCCAGTCCTTATGCCACCAGTATCTGGGAGACCGTTGATTATGTACCTTACGGTTCTTGAGAATTCGATGGGTTGTGTGCTCGGTCAACACGATGATACAGGAAAGAAAGAGCACGCCATTTACTACCTGAGTAAGAAGTTCACTGATTGTGAATCAAGATACTCTATGCTGGAAAAAACATGTTGTGCACTCGCTTGGGCAGCCAAGCGCCTAAGGCAGAATATGTTAAATCACACAACCTTGTTGATTTCGAAGATGGATCCGATTAAGTACGTGTTTGAGAAGCAAGCACTTTCTGGAAGGATAGCCCGTTGGCAGATGGTGTTGACAGAGTACGATATTCAGTATGTTTCTCAGAAGGCCATTAAGGGAAGTGTTCTGTCAGAATATCTTGCTGAACAGTCAGTCGAGGATTATCAGCCTATGAAGTTTGAGTTTCCAGACGAGCATGTTATGTTCCTAAAAATGAAGGATTGTGAAGAGCCTCTGCCTGACGAAGGACTTAAGATTGGATCACAGTGGAAGATGATTTTTGATGGGGCTGTCAACTCATATGGCAATGGAATTGGGGTAATCATTACAACTCCGAAGGGTTCTCATATACCTTTCACTACCCGGTTAGTGTTTGTGTGTACCAACAACGAGGCGGAGTATGAAGCATGCATCATGGGGTTAGAAGAAGCAATTGATTTGAGAATTAAGAACCTCGATGTCTATGGTGATTCCGCGTTGGTGGTTAATCAGATTACAGGAGAATTGGAGACTCGTCAGGCAAATTTGGTACCTTATAACAACTATGCTAGAAGGTTGTTACCTTTCTTTGATAGGGTGGATTTTCATCATGTGCCCCGAGCTGAGAATCAGATGGCTGATGCGTTGGCGACATTGACATCCATGTATAAGGTGAACCGTTGGAATGAAACTCCGTCGATTAGGATCATGTGTCTGGACAGACCAGCTTTTGTGTTTGCAATTGAAGATGTGTCAGATGGCAAGTCGTGGTATCATGATATTAAGGTTTTTCTAAAGAGACAAGAGTATCCAGAGGGTGCCTCCACCAAGGATAAGAAGACTCTGAGAAGGTTGGCAGGAAACTTCTTTCTGAACAAGGATGATGTGTTATATAAGAGGAACTTCGATATGGTCTTGCTACGTTGTGTTGATGAACACGAGGCAGGCTCATTGATGGAGGAAGTTCACGAGGGTTCTTTTGGTACTCATTCCAGTGGACACACCATGGCTAGAAAGTTGTTGAGAGCAGGATATTATTGGATGACTATGGAGTCTGACTGTTTCAAGTACGCTCGGAAGTGCCATAAGTGCCAGATCTATGCAGATAAGATGCACGTACCGCCTACGCCTCTAAATGTGTTGTCATCTCCTTGGCCGTTTGCAATGTGGGGTATAGATATGATTGGAAAGATTGAGCCTACTGCTTCCAATGGGCATCGTTTCATTTTGGTTGCCATTGACTATTTCACAAAGTGGGTGGAGGCAGCCTCGTACGCCAATGTCACCAAGCAAGTGGTAGCCCGGTTTATAAAGAAGGATATCATCTGCCGTTATGGGGTCCCGGAGAGAATTATTACTGATAATGGTTCGAATTTGAATAACAAGATGATGAAGGAACTATGTCAGAGTTTCAAGATCGAGCATCACAATTCTTCTCCATATCGTCCGAAGATGAATGGTGCTGTTGAGGCGGCAAATAAGAATATCAAGAAGATTGTGTAGAAGATGGTAGTGACATATAAGGACTGGCATGAGATGTTACCTTACACCCTACATGGTTACCGTACTTCGGTGCGTACGTCGACTGGGGCAACCCCTTTCTCATTGGTATATGGTATGAAAGCAGTTTTACCCTTAGAGGTCGAGATTCCATCTTTGAGGGTTCTGGCAGATGTGAAGCTTGATGAAGCTGAATGGGTGCATTCCAGGTTGGATCAGTTGAACCTTATTGAAGAAAAGAGATTGGCAGCCATCGCACATGGTCGGTTATATCAGAGCAGGATGAAGCACGCCTTTGATCAGAAAGTGCGCCCTCGGAATTTTCAGACAGGTGAATTGGTTTTGAAAAGGATCCTTCCTCCTCAGACAGATCACAGGGGCAAATGGACTCCAAACTACGAAGGGCCGTATGTAGTCAGAAAGGTTTTCTCTGGTGGAGCCTTATTACTTTCAACTATGGATGGCGAAGATTTTACCTCCCCTGTGAATGCAGACGTAGTCAAAAAATACTTCGCATAAAAGAGACCCGCTGGACATAAAAAGAAGATCCAGGCAAAAAAAGGGGCATCCCGGCGAACCATAAAAAGGAAAAGGTTCGGGAAAAAGTTAGGGATAAAATGTAAGAAGAGATGTGTAAACCCGCAAAGTTGAAAACCTGAAAAGGCAACTTTGGCAAAAATGGGTATCCCGATGGATTGAAAACCCGAAAAGGGCGATCCAGTCAAAAGTTAGGGATTTATAAGCGAAAGGCTACGGTCTATGTTCGATCTGTGAACATTCTCGATACCTGGAAGTTCCGAAAGAAAGGAATCAGTACAGTTAGTCTCTTCAAAGGCCAAGACATTTGTGGATAAGCAAGTCGTATGGGTCATAGCTGAGTCGAATCATGGTGGATATCTGTTCCCACATTGCCGACATGTGTATTTTCTTTTGTTTTTTTGCGTAATTACCTCTTTCTAGGAATTGCTTCCTATTGTAAATGCCTATTTACAGGCCACTCTTCAATAAAATATTCATTTCACTCAAAGAGCTTTCCATTGTTTTACTTTTACTTTTACTGTTTTGTTTGCAAAAACGTCCGATATTTTTGATAAACATTACATATGAAACTTTGAGCTTTGCGAAGCATAACGAAAAGCAGTAGAAATTACTTAGGCGTTAACGGTGGTAGCCAGGTTGTGGCATATTCTATTTGTTGTTATTTGACTTGCAGGGCAACGGGATTGTACTCCCCCAGTAGGTTGCTCTCCCCAGCATTGAGATAACTCTATCCTCAGCAGAGCAGACTTTCCCCAGCAGAAGACTTGGAAAGTATTTTCTCCGGATCAAGACGTTATTTCCCCACAGACTCATGGTGCTCGCTTCCCCCATCCAGCCAGGAAGTGTACTTTCACCAACAACGTTATATTCTAATCCCCAGCAAGGTGGGAGTAAAGTCATTCTCCCCATCAGCAGGCTAAGTTCAGCAGTATCCCCAAGCAGGATGGTATCATGGACTGTTTTTCCCAGCAGGTCCTGAGCCCAATTGGATATTAGCAATCTTCAGTAATGGACTTCCGGTTCTGTTATCGGCGTTCATTCTCAACTCCCCCAGCAGAGGAGAAATCTCAGGTTGGATGTTACCCTCAGACAGGTGGGGTCCCCGGTAGTTCTTTCATCCCCAGCAGAAGTTGTTGATCCAAGGAGTCGGTCAGTAGGACACTTCTCAGCAGAGTTCCTAGATTCAGAGGACAATTTATTTTTGTCATCCCCGGTTGAATTGGTCTCTTCTCTCCAGCATTTATTTTGCTGGAGAGACCCTCTTTGCATATCATAAGCATTTACATTGCATCCTCAAACGCATAGCATTTCCACTTCGTGTGGAGCATTACGGCAAAATTCAAACATTTGCATTCGAAGCATAAGCCAGGTTTGATACTTTCCTTGCCAGTTCTCTTTCTCAGCAGAAATGGCATAACTCAGGAGATTTTGGAGGGATGCGTTCCTCATACTTGTGCTCCCCGGCAGAGTCTTTTATTTAGACTTCACCTTCCCCAACGAAGTCATCTTATCTGTGGATCAGGAGTCCGTTAGAAGTTTGTCTGTGTTTGCCCCATTTTGGCCTTTTTCTTTTGTGAGTCTTGTTTCACGTTATCCCTAGTGAAGTCCACCTTGTGTTGGTTATCCTTTGAGGGTACAATTGAGGTTGTATTCGTTTTGTGGATGCGATCGAGGTCGTATTCGTCTTTTCTTTGCGGGTAGAGTGATTGAGGTCAGTCCTCCTTTGTGGATGCAATCGAGGTTGTATTCGTTTTATGGATGCGATCGAGGTCGTATTCGTCTTTTCTTTGCGGGTAGAATGATTGAGGTCAGTCTTCCTTTGAGGGTACAATCGAGGTTGTATTCGTTTTGTGGATGCGATCGAGGTCGTATTCGTCTTTTCTTTGCGGGTAGAGTGATTGAGGTCAGTCTTCCTTTGTGGATGCAATCGAGGTTGTATTCGTTTTGTGGATGCGATCGAGGTCGTATTCGTCTTTTCTTTGCGGGTAGAGTGATTGAGGTCAGTCTTCCTTTGTGGATGCAATTGAGGTTGTATTCGTTTTGTGGTGCGATTGAGGTCGTATTCTTATTTTCTTTGTGGGTAGAGTGATTGAGGTCAGTCTTCCTTTGCGAATGCAATTGAGGTTGTATTTCGTTTTGTGGGTGCGATCGAGTTCGTATTCTTATTTTCTTTGTGGGTAGAGTGATTGAGGTCAGTCTTCCTTTGCGGATGCAATTGAGGTTGTATTTCGTTTTGTGGGTGCGATCGAGGTCGTATTCTTATTTTCTTTGTGGGTAGAGTGATTGAGGTCAGTCTTCCTTTGCGGATGCAATTGAGGTTGTATTTCGTTTTGTGGGTGCGATCGACATCGTATTCGTATTTTCTTTGTGGGCAGAGTGATTGAGGTCAGTCTCCCTGTGAGGTTGTATTCGTCTTTTGGGTACGATTGAGGTCGTATTTGTCTTTTCCTTGTGGATATGGTTGAGGGCATATTCCTTATTTTTCAGCACACTCTATCTCGTTATTCTTACCATAAGCAAATTTCCGGGGCTCTTTTCGGTATTCAATCCCCGTGTACCCTGGAATGTCTGAGAGCCGTTGCTATCATACCTTCAGGACCAAGTTGATTGAATAGGGGCAGTTGTTGCACCCCAAAATTTGCTCTCCTTACTTTATTACTAACTGGCTTATGTTGCATTGCATTTTGCATTATCATGTGTGCATATCATTGGTTCTTAGCATGGGGTCAAGTTGCCTGAGGCAGTGCTTCAGAGGGTCAAGCAAGAGTCCTGGTATTGTCCAAGAGAGCTCAGGTGGATCATCCTCTCCTAACCAGTGCATAGATTAGGGTTTTGAGATTCTTGGGTCTTTTGCTCCAATGGGCAAGCTACTTGGGTTTTTATCATCATCCAATGGCATATCTTGTCTTTGTTGGAAAGGATACACATCATATTCAGAGGAATTTGGATTTGGAGGCTGTTCTATTTCCTCCTAGACTGATGGTACCACAACTAGGGTTTGCTAGAAAGTCAGTTTATTTCTGATTTTTTGGACAAGACTTGATTCTATGGTATTCCTTGGGTCCCCAAGTATATAGGGATGGGAGGTTGCCCTTCAGTTTGTTTCAGGGGAAGTTCAATTGGCCAATGGATTGAAAATCAGTTGAATTGGATAAAAGTCAACAGTGAAAGGAGAAAAGTCAACTGTGAAATTTTGAGGTTCTCTCCAATGTTTTCAAGGTCTCACATCCTCATATGGTCTTCAAGGATCAAGTTTCATACATATTTGTCAGGAATCAGGAGTTGGTGCAAAGTTTCTAAATTTGGAAAGTGACCTATAATGAAAAGTTTCCTTTTTGGGCAAGTTCCTGCACTGCATTCAACTTGACTTTTCATCATCAAGAAAGCTTCAAATGCATTTTTCTCCAACATGAAAGTTGAAGATCGTTTTCTCCTCTTTCAAACAAGTACTAGTGGGTCTCCATATCATTTGTGAAACTCAACTTATGGTCAAAAGAAGGCAAGGTGGTTTTTAGGGTTTCATTTTCACAACTTTTAGGTTTTGGGGCATATGGACCTATGATTAATTCCATTGCTTCAAGACATGTTCCAACATCCAAAAACAATTCCTAAGAAGCATTTTTGGCTTTTTTATCAAGTGATTCCATGGTTTATTCTTCACTTATTTTTTTACTATTCAAAAAAGCCAAGTCATTAAAAAGTCATGAATCAAATGATTTCAAGGCCCAAGTTCAATAGGGGTGTAATTATCAATCCAAGTGCAAGTGATCCATCATGGAATTCTCAAGTATCCATGCAAGGAGAAAGGTGTAATTCACATTATGAAAAATTCCAAAATAATTCAAAAATCATTAAACATGGAATTACCCAAGCCCAATTCATATTCAGAGGCAAACCCTAGTCTTTATAAACCCATCCATGCACTGGTTAGAGGTAGTTACACGTGATTTTGGAGAGGAATCCAAGCTTGAACCCTAAAGCTCTTTTTCATCAAAACTCACGATCCACAAGGTCTTTGCCAAAGGTACTTCCACAAACCTCTTCCTGGGGATCCACAGAGTAGAAATCAACCACCATTTGCAGCCAAAAGCGAGCACACGCGTGGAGCCATCTCAGGTTAGGGTTGATTTTGACCATCATAAAACTCTCCTCTTTTACGTGAATATTGTTGTGTTGTTGTCACTAATCATGCTGGTATGATTGGTTTTGTATTTGGATGCGTATATTGCTTGTAATGTTGATTTGAAATTTTTTGCCCTAACACTAATCCCTTCGATTTGTATTATGTGTTAATTATTTGTGATTTTGGATGAGAGATTTGGAATCCTCGTGGAATTCTGGTTCGAATGGTATAAGGGTCGAGGATTTCTGGGCAGGTTTGCGTTTGCAGGTGGCGGAGGGCGGCGGCCGGAACCCTAGCTCCGGCGGCTGTGAGGGTTACGGCGAAGGAAGGTTGAAGATGACTCCTAGCCGTCCGTTCCTTTCATCCAACGGTCTGGGCGTTGCCATGTGTCTTTTTTCTTTTTTATTTTTCTGATTTTTAATTAATAATCCAGTGTTTATTACCCCACCATTACTATGGTGCATATCCAATCATATTATTTTGTTTTGCATACTTTTATTATTGTTGACTTATTTTGGAGCGTAGGATAGATCGGACGGAAAGCATGAGTCAACCCAGTTGACTGAAGTCCACGCATGGGTCCCTTTTTTATTCTTTTTTTTATTTTTTTTTGTTGATGGGCTGGGTTGCTATACGAACCCCCCACTCTTCAGCCCAATTCCATTTCCAACGTGTTTTTTCACTAAATGCACCCCCAGTCCATTTTACTTAATTTTTATTTTATTTTATTTATTACATCTCGTATTTAATTTTTAAAAATAATTAAATGCACTTAAAAATCATCATAAAATTTATACTTCATTTTTATCATTTTATAAAGTTTTTACAAATTTTATTTTTTATTTTATTTTATTTTTCATCATTTAAATTAATTGTTTAATTCAATTTCTTTTTGCATCACACATCTCAAGCATACTCAAATTTCTCTGTTTTATTTCTTTGCCTCTATGAAATATTTTTTGTCCGTTCTTTTTGCATCTGTTCACTAACATTCTAAAGTGCATGAAAACATTCTTCTTTCATTTTTAAATTTATTTCACATTGCATTTAGGTCCTTCCCTTTAGCACACTGAACCCTAATTCCCACCTGAGCTCTACCTAATTATTTGAATGACTAATATCTTGATTTTTTGCAGGGACTTCTGAGATGTTGTTTACCTCTAGTTGAGGAACCTTAATGTTTAATTTGGGAATTTTAGGAGTCATTTTTCTAATTATCTGATTTGTTTTCACTTGAGATTTTCTTGCAGGCGCATCTTTGACCTTGTGTGATTATCTGTTTGAAAAGGCACTTGTGCCATTTGCTTTAGGGCTGTTCTTTGTTTCTTTGATTCATGTTTAGATGATAATCACTTTTGTTTGCTATTGTGTCATTTTCATTTCTCTTACTTGTGCCTGCTTCTCACTAACCTCTTATGCAGGGATTAAGGTAAGTTCTTTAAGGGTATGGATAAGTATCCATGGTCACCCTTACTCTTTCCTTCTATCATCTTCTTCCTTTAGGGTTTAGGTTGAACCTCACTAACCGTAGGTCACCCATGCATGATAACTTTAGGGCCCATAGTCCCCCCTTAGAGTTACCCTTGTGTCTTCTATCTTCTCATCTCGAATTTCTTTAAAACACTTAATAAGAATAAGGTGTATTGCGCACGAGCCTTAAGTATGGGGAATGAGAAATGAGGGGCTTCCTCTCATCTTTCTAGAGTGCTTAGCGAGCGTCCTGTCTTGGGACGATGCGTTAAGTATTCGCCCCTGTGCCCTAGACTTTGGTGCAATGCGACTTAAGAACTAACTTAAGCTACTTCTGTCCTAAAAGATACAAACCAACCTCAAACCTTTTTTGTCCTTCGAGATTTCCAAATTTAAAGGCTATTTTCAAAATGGGCACGTTATCTTCCGTCTGAGACGCAAACAGGCATCGACCGTAACTGCCGGACGCGAGCTTAACGTCGCTCATAAAAAACACAAAAAAGAACTTGGTCCGAACTACGTTGACTCTGAATTCCCCATTGCACAAGGGGGGTACGTAGGCCTAGGACGTCGACGTCCTACCGAGTCTGTCTTTGTCTTTCCCTCCCGTCCTAGTACAGCCCTAGATGATAGTATAACTCACCCTTAGATTAGACAACAAGCGTGGATCCCATCGAGTACGATGGACGCGTGGGGTGCTAGCACCTTCCCCTCGCGTAACCGACTCCCGAACCCAGGTTATGGTTGCGATGACTATTCCTTTCCCCCTTCCTCAGGTTTATGCGGTGTTCCCTTTCCCTCTCTTGGGATAAATTTACACGGCTGGCGACTCTGTTTTTTCCGCGCCACTCTCGCGTTTGTACCTGGATGAAAATCCTGGGAGCGACAGCTGGCGACTCTGCTGGGGACTCTGGTTCACCTATGCTGGTCCATCCCTAAGCGAGTCAATCCTAACGCTTGCTTGTCTTTGTTCTCTTTGGTTGCTTTGTTTTGTTTTGCTTTGTGTTGTATTTTATTTTTACCGCATTTTCCGCATTTCATTTTTTATTACTGTCATGCTGCTGTGCTGTGCTGGCTGTCTTTGTTTTGCAGGTTGGGTGGGTCTGAGAGATAAGCCCAATACCAAGGCTTGAGAATACCCTAGGACTAGAGTGGAAAGTAGTGGGACCTACGTGCCCGCTTGGTACATTTGTGTGTTCACGAAATTCACAACCAGACGAGGCTATCTTGGGATGCATTCTAACGTGTGTGTCTTGCGCATGTTGGGGTGTTGATCTAGAGAGCTGTCGACTCTGGTGACCGATCATTGAGGACCTTAGTGGAAACAACCCTCTTTAGTGGTGACAGTGGCAGACCACATCCTGTGGCAAACCCATTCGCACCCGAGGGCCCGCTTTGGAACTCGCATAGGATGGCCCCTACGTTTTAAAGAGAAATAGTGGAGGCACTCCTCGATTGACTTTAGTACTGTACCCCGAGGGATGAATGTACTATTGTTTCTCGACCTCAGTGCCAAAGCTGAGGACCTTCCGCTTTGGAGAATCAGTTGAGGCCTCCTCGATTGATGATGATGCCAAACCAGAAATGGTGAACGTATCATCATTTCTCGACCTGAGAGCCCGGGATACTGAACATCCTAGTACCCACATGTGAGAGGGGATGGGCGTTTGCAGGTTTGCAGGTAACCGAAACCTTCAACCTACCCTATTTTTCTGGATTTCTCATCAATGTCTGATTATTTGAGTATCTCAGTGGTTCAGAGTTCTGGTTTTTTGGGTTCTCGTTCAGCTAACAGCACAGCACATCCAGCAGTGTGCCTTGACCCCATGTTTGCATGAGCATATCATTTTTCTTGCATTCTGACATGTTAGACATTTTTCAGGGCTTGCATCTTACTCTTGATTCCGGTTTTCTGAGGTTACTTTAGCATGGATGTTCAGAGAAAGAAGATTGTTGCCTATTCGTTCCCAGAACCGACTTTGACACTGATTCATAAGCTGATTAATATGGCTGGTTCCGGAGTTCGTACGGAGTTCAGTGGAAGGTATGGAAGACTTCTGAAATTTGTCTATAATATCTCCCAGTATGAGAAGGATGCCATTCACACACTCCTTCAGTTTTACGATCCGTCTCTGCGTTGCTTCACTTTCCCGGACTACATCCTGGCCCCAACGTTGGAGGAGTTCTCATTTATTTTGGGAATTACTATCAGTCATGATATAGTTTTCTTTTCTAAAGAACACCCCGGGGTAGAAGAGATGGTTGTTGCTCTTCATATCAGTGAACCTGTTCTGAACAGTAATATTGCAGAAAAACAGGGAGTTAAGGGTTTCTTGTTGAAGTTCTTGTTTGATCAGGCTTGCATACATGTCAAAGAGAAGAATTGGACTGCTTTCCAAGCTATTCTGGTCGTGTGTATCTATGGGATTGTTCTGTTTCCGAATATTCCTGATCTGGTGGATATGCACGCCGTCAGAATCTTTATTTCGAAGAATCCTTTACCTACCTTGCTAGGTGATGTGTACCATTCAGTTCACTATAAGAATGAGAATAGGCGTGGGAAAACTGTGAGTTGCTGTGTGCCGCTCTTAGCTACTTGGTTTCTGAGTCGTCTCCCTGAATCTGGCGCTTTCGTTGATACGAAAGATTCTCTGAAGTGGTCTAAGAGGGTTATGGGCTTGACTGCTGACAACATTACTTGGATTAATCGTGACTTGCTAGGAATGGAGATTATTTGCAAATGCGGAGAATTCCCTAATGTTCCCTTGATAGGGAGGAAAGGTGGAATTAACTATAATCCCTCCCTAGCTATCAGACAGTTTGGCTATCCTTTGAACAATCCACCCGAAGAGCGAGATGTCCGTGAGTCCTTGTTCTTCAATGGTATTGAGGATCAAGGGTTGATAAGGAAAGTTGTGAATGCTTGGAAACAGGTGGCTAAGAAGGGTAAGATTCCATTCGGGAAAAGTGACAATCGGGCTTTCCCTCCCTATAAAGAGTGGATTAAGAAGAGAGTAGAAGAGGAGCTTCTTCCATTCCCGGTGGAACCACCTTTGTATCCTTTGGTGATCGAGCCTCCTACCACCGTTGAGTTGGAGAAGTATAACAAATTATGGGCTGAAAAGGAAAGGTTGCGGGAAGAAAATAGTGAGCTAAAGAGAGAAATTTATCAGTGGAAGCATGAGCGGGGTGAAG
Organism: Lathyrus tuberosus; assembly: GCA_022829125.1. Classification (NCBI taxonomy): domain Eukaryota; kingdom Viridiplantae; phylum Streptophyta; class Magnoliopsida; order Fabales; family Fabaceae; genus Lathyrus; species Lathyrus tuberosus. The sequence goes on along the minus strand of JALAZF010000584.1, from coordinate 2,056,603 downwards.
CTGTTCATACTGCCAAGTTAAAGACAGAGCTCCTTGCTAAAGCAGAAAAAGAGCTTGCTGACATGATCACATCCAGAGAAAGGATGAAACAAGCTTTGGATGGCGTCAGTAACGTTCTCAGGTCCAAGGAGGAGGAATTAGGCAAGGCTTTGTTGAAGATTCACAGGTTCAATGATCACTAAGAAACTGCCATGGCTGAGAATAAGAGAAAGGAAGACGACTACCTAACTAAGATTGATCAGTTGAAGTCAACACTCAAGAAGAAAAACGCTGAGATCTTATCAGGGATATTCAAGAGACAAGTAGTCGAAGATCGACTCAAGGAAGCCATAGCCTCCATGGAAGAACTGAAAGTCCAAGCTGAAGTGAAGAAACCTAGACATGAGGGTCCTAGCATGGATGGTGTTTCTGGAGAAGACGCTTGGGAGTTACATTGCCGATACTTGGATGGGATCATACACAGGAGAGACCTTCTCATTCAAGGGCTAATTCGGAGGCCGAAGCATCCCGATACCAGAAAGTTGTTCAAGGAGATTCAAGACTGGTGCAGAAAGCATAATGGATGGGGGGGATTGACGCTTGTAAACTTTGATGATATGCCTTAGTTTTCTGTTTTCTTTCATTGTATGTGGATCACCACCAGGCTTGTTGGTTGGGACCTATGGTTTTTATATTCAGACTTGTTATCTCGGATTTGTGATTGTTGACATTTGGCTTTTCTCTGGTTTTCTTAATATATGAGCAGAAGTTCCATTATATCTTGTTATTAAACCAGAATCAAGGGGTGGATCGCCCTGTGAATTTTCAAACACGTCCATTTGCATTTGCATATTCATAATCATTTTGCATAATCATTTTGCATGACAAGTGTTTATCTCCGTTATTCTCATCTTGTTCTCATCTCAGAATTGCAGATCAGCATATTCACCGGTATCCTACCAGACAGAATCAGAAGAGACTTATGGATCAGCTACAAAATGAGATCATTGAGATGCGGACTCGCATGAAGCAATTCATGGAATTGATGCAAAGGGTTGCTCAGGGACAAGAACAATTGAGAACTCTCGTTCAGCCACTGATTGCGAGGGTTGATAATGATGGTGTCCTTCATGGAGGACTTCAGACTGGTGTTACTGATGATGGTCAGAATGGTCCTACTGGCGGAGGTGTTCCTGTTTCTAGCGTTGTGATTCCTCCGGGCGGAGCTAAAAATGCTGGGGGAGGTGGTACTGGTACTGGCGCAGTTCAGGGTCGTCAGTATGATGATGTTCAGGATGATGTATTTTCTTTGCCAGGTGGGGATGCTGGTCCCCAGATTGACCAGGATCAGAGGATCCGGTTGATTGAGGAACAGCTAAGGGGTGTTGTGAATCAGGATTCTGTGGGAATGGATCTAGAGGATTTGGGGCTGGTTCCAGGCGTTGTTATTCCGCACAAGTTTCAGACTCCCACTTTCGAGAAGTATAATGGTATGACTTGTCCGAGGACCCACGTCAGGGCGTATGCAAGCAAGATGGCTGCATATGCGAAGAATGAAAAGCTGATGATGCATTGCTTCCAGGATAGCCTATCTGGGGCATCCCTGGAGTGGTACATGCAACTGGAAAGGAAGGATGTGCGTAGTTGGAGAGATCTGGCAGGGGCATTTATCAGACATTACCAATATAACACTGATATGGCTCCTAACAGAACACAGCTGCAGAATCTGTCACAGAAGAACAATGAGAGTTTCAAAGAGTACGCCCAGAGGTGGCGTGAACTGGCAGCAAGGGTTCAGCCTCCCATGCTGGAGCGTGAAATGATAACTATGTTTATGGCCACCTTGCAGGGTCATTACTATGAAAAGCTGGTACGATGTATGACTGGAAAGTTTGCTGACTTGATCTTAGTGGGGGAAATGGTGGAAAGCAGAATCAAGGCGGGGAAGATATCAGGCAGTGATGGGTCCTCATCTGGAGGAAGCAAGAAGCCTTATGCCAATGGTTATAAGAAGAAGGAGGGAGATACAAACTCTGTGTGATCATATCGTGGTAGAGATGGACCTCGTCAGAACTACAATCAGCAGGTGGCTTCTGTAACCATCCCAGCAGCACCTCAGCAGCCAGCGGCGACTCAGCAACAAAATCAGGCTCCTCGCCGGTCTCAGCCTCTGACTAGGCGGGATAGGCATTTTGACACTCCACGTCTTCCATACGCTCAATTATTTCAGTACTTGCTACAGCTACAGTTAATCCAGAAGAGAACATTGGCTCCACCTACTGGTAATCCACCTCCCGACTATGACGCCAACGCCCACTGTGAGTTTCATTCTGGGGCACCCGGACATTATATTGAAAACTGTAAAGCTCTTAAGCATCAGGTTCAAGATCTGCTGGATTCCAAAGCCATCAATTTCTCCAATGACATCCCGAATGTGAATCAGAATCCGATGCCGAATCACGGTGGGCCGAAGGTCAATGCTATTATTAAAGACTGTGAAGACTTGAGTTTGATTTCAGATGTGAACGAAATCCAAACTCCCTTGGGTGTGGTGAAGAAAAGACTGTTGAAGGGAGGGGTATTTCCCGGTTGTGATGAAGGTTGTGTAGAATGTGTGTCGCAGCCAGGCGGTTGTGATTTATTAAAAGCAGGTATTCAGAAAATGATCAGCGAAGGGGTATTACAGTTTGACAGGGGCTGTATTGTTACTGACAGAGAGATTGATGTTGCCACGATAACAATTCCATTCAAGATGATAACTATATCAGCGTCGGCGAGACCAGTGCCGGTCACTATCACTGTTCCCAGACCAGTTCCGTATGAGAGTACCAAGGCCATCCCATGGAATTATGGGGCCGAGGTGTTTGTTAATGGTAAGAAGCTGGAATTGGAAAAGACATCAGCTGTGAATACAGGGGTGGAAAATCTTGTTGAAGCAGGGGCTATCACTAGGAGTGGTAGAGTCTCTATTCCCTCCGAGAATCAAGCTAGCAGTTCAAGACAAGACAAAGGTAAGCAGATGATGGATGAGTCTGTACAGAGGCAGGAAGCTAATAATTCTACGAAAAAGCCAGGTGGGGATGCTTTCTCAGAAGACGTAGAAGAGTTTATGAGGTTGATCAGAAAAAGTGATTACAAGATTGTTGACCAACTTCACCAAACTCCATCGAAGATTTCCATCCTATCATTACTGTTGTGCTCTGAGGCACACCGAAATGCATTGCTGAAGGTTCTGAATATGGCTTATGTACCATAGGAAATATCCGTCCATTAGTTAGAAGGGGTTGTGGCTCATGTGAATGTTGGTAATGGTTTGGGTTTCACCGATTTAGATCTGACTCTGGCTGGGAGGAATCACAACAACGCTCTGCATATTTCAGTGGAATGTCGTGGTTCTTTAATGTCGCATGTGTTAGTTGATACTGGGTCGTCTTTGAATGTGCTACCGAAGAAGGCTCTGATGAAGTTGGATACTCGTGGGTTGATTTGTACACCAAGTGACTTGGTGGTACGTGCTTTTGATGGCTCCAAGAGGTCAGTGTTTGGAGAGTTAGTTCTGCCGATCAAGGTGGGTCCTGAGGTTTTCAATACCACCTTTTACATAATGGATATTCTGCCTGCCTATAGTTGTTTGTTGGGACGCCCATGGATCCATGGTGCTGGGGCAGTAACTTCTACGCTGCACCAGAAGTTGAAGTATATGGTGGATGGCCACGTTGTGACTGTTTGTGGTGAAGAAGACATCATGGTGAGTCACCTATCGACCTTCAAGTATGTAGAGGTAGATGGTGAGATACAGGAAACTTTGTGCCAAGCCTTTGAAGCTGTGAAGATTCCCCAGGAACCCCCGAAGGCAGTCACTCAGCCTGAGGCGGTTGCCCAACCTGAAGTCGTCATACAACCAGAAGTTCCAATGTCCTCTTTCAAGGAGGCGTGTGTTATAGTTGAAGCTGGTGATTCTCAGAAGTGGGGCAGTGTTATTGATGTTCAAAGGAAGCAAGATACTCATGGACTGGGTTACAAGCCACCTAGGCGTTCTGAAAATCCTCCCAAGTTCTATGGTCCATTCCGTTTCACCAGTGCCGGTGTTTTCTTCGACAGAGTCAATACTATTGAGGATGAAGGAGATAGTGATTGTGACATGGATGAATGGATCCGTCCCTGCATTCCTGGTCAGAATCTAGGCAACTGGTCCTCCGCGAAAGTTATCCAAGTGACGCGCCCGGAGTAATTTACTTTTGTTTTCTGTTATGTTGAGTCCTACGTTCTGCCCAAGACGTAGTGATATTTATTTATAGGGCTTGGATGTTTTATTTGCTATTTTTATCATCAATAAAGGACGTTTTTTCATTCAAATATTTTGATCCCTGTCTTTCTATTTTTTACTTTTTGCATCAACCCACATCAAAATGGCAATGTGTTTTCTTGTTTGTTGCACTCATAATAAACATAAAACATCCATCATGCAGGTTCCTTTGTTCAGATTCTACCCATGACTTAGCTATGGCTCGATATGACTTCGACAATCCCATCTATCAGGCCGAAGAAGAGTCTGACAAAGACTGTGACTTACCAGAAGAATTAGCCAGGCTGTTGAAACAAGAGGAAAGGGTTATTCTACCTCATCAGGAGGAAGTTGAGACTGTTAATCTGGGAACCGAGGATGTTAAACGAGAAGTAAAGATTGGAGCTGCCCTGGAAGGCACTGTTAAGAGAAGATTGGTTGAGTTACTTCGAGAGTATGTGGATATCTTCGCCTGGTCTTACCAAGACATGCCTGGGCTTGACACTGACATTGTTTCACACAGAATGCCGCTTAAAGAGGGTTGTACTCCAGTCAAGCAGAAGTTGAGAAGGACGAAACCAGATATGGCTGTCAAGATCAAGGAAGAGGTTCAAAAACAGTTGGACGCCAGATTTCTGGCTGTGACAAATTATCCTCCGTGGGTTGCTAATATTGTACCTGTACCTAAGAAGGATGGGAAGGTCAGGATGTGTGTTGATTATCGAGATTTGAATAGGGCGAGCCCGAAGGATGATTTCCCGCTCCCCCACATTTACGTGTTAGTGGACAATACTGCTCAATATTCTGTGTTTTCCTTCATGGATGGCTTCTCTGGGTATAACCAAATCAAAATGGACCCAGAGGACATGGAAAAAACAACTTTCATAACATCGTGGGGAACATTTTGCTACAAGGTAATGCCCTTTGGATTGAAGAATGCTGGGGCAACCTATCAGCGGGCGATGGTGACTCTCTTTCATGATATGATTCACAAGGAGATTGAAGTCTATGTTGATGACATGATTGCCAAGTCACAGACAGAGGAAGAACACTTCGTAAACCTCCAGAAGCTGTTTGAAAGGTTGAGGAAGTTCAGGTTGAGATTAAATCCGAACAAGTGCACTTTCGGCGTGAGGTCTAGTAAATTGCTAGGTTTCATTGTTAGTGAAAGAGGTATAGAGGTTGATCATGCAAAGATAAGAGCCATACAGGAGATGCATGAGCCAAGAACAGAGAAAGAGGTTCGTGGTTTCTTGGGGAGGTTGAATTATATTGCCAGGTTCATCTCTCATTTGACAGCTACGTGTGAACCTATTTTTAAGTTGTTGAGAAAGGATCAAGAGGTCAGGTGGAATGAAAATTGTCGAGAGGCGTTTGAGAGGATAAAGACGTATCTGCAGGAACCTCCAGTCCTTATGCCACCAGTATCTGGGAGACCGTTGATTATGTACCTTACGGTTCTTGAGAATTCGATGGGTTGTGTGCTCAGTCAACACGATGAGACAGGAAAGAAAGAGCACGCCATTTACTACCTGAGTAAGAAGTTCACTGATTGTGAATCAAGGTACTCTATGCTGGAAAAAACATGTTGTGCACTCGCTGGGGCAGCCAAGCGCCTAAGGCAGTATATGTTAAATCGCACAACCTTGTTGATTTCGAAGATGGATCCGATTAAGTACGTGTTTGAGAAGCAAGCACTTTCTGGAAGGATAGCCCGTTGGCAGATGGTGTTGACAGAGTACGATATTCAGTATGTTTCTCAGAAGGCCATTAAGGGAAGTGTTCTGTCAGAATATCTTGCTGAACAGTCAGTCGAGGATTATCAGCCTATGAAGTTTGAGTTTCCAGACGAGCATGTTATGTTTCTAAAAATGAAGGATTGTGAAGAGCCTCTGCCTGACGAAGGACTTGAGATTGGATCACAGTGGAAGATGATTTTTGATGGGGCTGTCAACTCATATGGCAATGGAATTGGGGTAATCATTACAACTCCGAAGGGTTCTCATATACCTTTCACTGCCCGGTTAGCGTTTGTGTGTACCAACAACGAGGCGGAGTATGAAGCATGCATCATGGGGTTAGAAGAAGCAATTGATTTGAGAATTAAGAACCTCGATGTCTATGGTGATTCCGCGTTGGTGATTAATCAGATTACAGGAGAATTGGAGACTCGTCAGGCAAATTTGGTACCTTATAACAACTATGCTAGAAGGTTGTTACCTTTCTTTGATAGGGTGGATTTTCATCATGTGCCCCGAGCTGAGAATCAGATGGCTGATACGTTGGCGACATTGGCATCCATGTATAAGGTGAACCTTTGGAATGAAACTCCGTCGATTAGGATCATGTGTCTGGACAGACCAGCTTTTGTGTTTGCAATTGAAGATGTGTCAGATGGCAAGTCGTGGTATCATGATATTAAGGTTTTTCTGAAGAGACCAGAGTATCCAGAGGGTGCCTCCACCAAGGATAAGAAGACTCTGAGAAGGTTGGCAGGAAACTTCTTTCTGAACAAGGATGATGTGTTATATAAGAGGAACTTCGATATGGTCTTGCTACGTTGTGTTGATGAACACGAGGCAGGCTCATTGATGGAGGAAGTTCACGAGGGTTCTTTTGGTACTCATTCCAGTGGACACACCATGGCTAGAAAGTTGTTGAGAGCAGGATATTATTGGATGACTATGGATTCTGACTGTTTCAAGTACGCTCGGAAGTGCCATAAGTGCCAGATCTATGCAGATAAGATGCACGTACCGCCTACGCCTCTAAATGTGTTGTCATCTCCTTGGCCATTTGCAATGTGGGGTATAAATATGATTGGAAAGATTGAGCCTACTGCTTCCAATGGGCATCGTTTCATTTTGGTTGCCATTGACTATTTCACAAAGTGGGTGGAGGCAGCCTCGTACGCCAACGTCACCAAGCAAGTGGTAGCCCGGTTTATAAAGAAGGATATCATCTGCCGTTATGGGGTCCCGGAGAGAATTATTACTGATAATGGTTCGAATTTGAATAACAAGATGATGAAGGAACTATGTCAGAGTTTCAAGATCGAGCATCACAATTCTTCTCCATATCGTCCTAAGATGAATGGTGCTGTTGAGGCGGCAAATAAGAATATCAAGAAGATTGTGCAGAAGATGGTAGTGACATATAAGGACTGGCATGAGATGTTACCTTACACCCTACATGGTTACCGTACTTCGGTGCGTACGTCGACTGGGGCAACCCCTTTCTCATTGGTATATGGTATGAAAGCAGTTTTACATTTAGAGGTCGAGATTCCATCTTTGAGGGTTCTGGCAGATGTGAAGCTTGATGAAGCTGAATGGGTGCGTTCCAGGTTGGATCAGTTGAACCTTATTGAAGAAAAGAGATTGGCAGCCATCGCACATGGTCGGTTATATCAGAGCAGGATGAAGCACGCCTTTGATCAGAAAGTGCGCCCTCGGAATTTTCAGACAGGTGAATTGGTTTTGAAAAGGATCCTTCCTCCTCAGACAGATCACAGGGGCAAATGGACTCCAAACTACGAAGGGCCGTATGTAGTCAGAAAGGTTTTCTCTGGTGGAGCCTTATTACTTTCAACTATGGATGGCGAAGATTTTACCTCCCCTGTGAACGCAGACGTAGTCAAAAAATACTTCGCATAAAAGAGACCCGCTGGACATAAAATGAAGATCCAGGCAAAAAAAGGGGCATCCCGGCGAACCATAAAAAGGAAAAGGTTCGGGAAAAAGTTAGGGATAAAATGTAAGAAGAGATGTGTAAACCCGCAAAGTTGAAAACCTGAAAAGGCAACTTTGGCAAAAATGGGTATCTCGATGGATTGAAAACCCGAAAAGGGCGATCCAGTCAAAAGTTAGGGATTTATAAGCGAAAGGCTACGGTCTATGTTCGATCTGTGAACATTCTCGATACCTGGAAGTTCCGAAAGAAAGGAATCAGTACAGTTAGTCTCTTCAAAGGCCAAGACATTTGTGGATAAGCAAGTCATATGGGTCATAGCTGAGTCGAATCATGGTGGATATTTGTTCCCACATTGCCGACATGTGTATTTTCTTTTGTTTTTTTGCGTAATTACCTCTTTCTAGGAATTGCTTCCTATTGTAAATGCCTATTTACAGGCCACTCTTCAATAAAATATTCATTTCACTCAAAGAGCTTTCCATTGTTTTACTTTTACTTTTACTGTTTTGTTTGCAAAAACGTCCGATATTTTTGATAAACATTACATATGAAACTTTGAGCTTTGCGAAGCATAATGAAAAGTAGTAGAAGTTACTTAGGCGTTAACGGTGGTAGCCAGGTTGTGGCATATTCTATTTGTTGTTATTTGACTTGCAGGGCAACGGGATTGTACTCCCCCAGCAGGTTGCTCTCCCCAGCATTGAGATTACACTATCCTCAGCAGAGCAGACTTTCCCCAGCAGAAGACTTGGAAAGTATTTTCTCCGGATCAAGACGTTATTTCCCCACAGAATCATGGTGCTCGCTTCCCCCATCCAGCCAGGAAGTGTACTTTCACCAACAACGTTATATTCTAATCCCCAGCAAGGTGGGAGTAAAGTCATTCTCCCCATCAGCAGGCTAAGTTCAGCAGTACCCCCAAGCAGGATGGTATCATGGACTGTTTTTCCCAGCAGGTCCTGAGCCCAATTGGATATTAGCAATCTTCAGTAATGGACTTCCGGTTCTGTTATCGGCGTTCATTCTCAACTCCCCCAGCAGAGGAGAAATCTCAGGTTGGATGTTACCCTCAGACAGGTGGGGTCCCCGGTAGTTCTTTCATCCCCAGCAGAAGTTGTTGATCCAAGGAGTCGGTCAGTAGGACACTTCTCAGCAGAGTTCCTAGATTCAGAGGACAATTTATTTTTGTCATCCCCGGCTGAATTGGTCTCTTCTCTCCAGCATTTATTTTGCTGGAGAGACCCTCTTTGCATATCATAAGCATTTACATTGCATCCTCAAACGCATAGCATTTCCACTTCGTGTGGAGCATTACGGCAAAATTCAAACATTTGCATTCGAAGCATAAGCCAGGTTTGATACTTTCCTTGCCAGTTCTCTTTCTCAGCAGAAATGGCATAACTCAGGAGATTTCGGAGGGATGCGTTCCTCATACTTGTGCTCCCCGGCAGAGTCTTTTATTTAGACTTCACCTTCCCCAACGGAGTCATCTTATCTGTGGATCAGGAGTCCATTAGAAGTTTGTCTGTGTTTGCCCCATTTTGGCCTTTTTCTTTTGTGAGTCTTATTTCACGTTATCCCCAGTGAAGTCCACCTTATGTTGGTTATCCTTTGACGGTACAATTGAGGTTGTATTCGTTTTGTGGATGCGATCGAGGTCGTATTCGTCTTTTCTTTGCGGGTAGAGTGATTGAGGTCAGTCCTCCTTTGTGGATGCAATCGAGGTTGTATTCGTTTTATGGATGCGATCGAGGTCATATTCGTCTTTTCTTTGCGGGTAGAGTGATTGAGGTCAGTCTTCCTTTGAGGGTACAATCGAGGTTGTATTCTTTTTGTGGATGCGATCGATGTCGTATTCGTCTTTTCTTTGCGGGTAGAGTGATTGAGGTCAGTCTTCCTTTGTGGATGCAATCGAGGTTGTATTCGTTTTGTGGATGCGATCGAGGTCGTATTCGTCTTTTCTTTGCGGGTAGAGTGATTGAGGTCAGTCTTCCTTTGTGGATGCAATTGAGGTTGTATTCGTTTTGTGGTGCGATTGAGGTCGTATTCTTATTTTCTTTGTGGGTAGAGTGATTGAGGTCAGTCTTCCTTTGCGGATGCAATTGAGGTTGTATTTCGTTTTGTGGGTGCGATCGAGGTCGTATTCTTATTTTCTTTGTGGGTAGAGTGATTGAGGTCAGTCTTCCTTTGCAGATGCAATTGAGGTTGTATTTCGTTTTGTGGGTGCGATCGAGGTCATATTCTTATTTTCTTTGTGGGTAGAGTGATTGAGGTCAGTCTTCCTTTGCGGATGCAATTGAGGTTGTATTTCGTTTTGTGGGTGCGATCGACATCGTATTCGTATTTTCTTTGTGGGCAGAGTGATTGAGGTCAGTCTCCCTGTGAGGTTGTATTCGTCTTTTGGGTACGATTGAGGTCGTATTTGTCTTTTCCTTGTGGATATGGTTGAGGGCATATTCCTTATTTTTCAGCACACTCTATCTCGTTATTCTTACCATAAGCAAATTTCCGGGGCTCTTTTCGGTATTCAATCCCCGTGTACCCTGGAATGTCTGAGAGCCGTTGCTATCATACCTTCAGGACCAAGTTGATTGAATAGGGGCAGCTGTTGCACCCCAAAATTTGCTCTCCTTACTTTATTACTAACTGACTTATGTTGCATTGCATTTTGCATTATCATGTGTGCATATCATTGGTTCTTAGCATGGGGTCAAGGTGCCTGAGGCAGTGCTTCAGAGGGTCAAGCAAGAGTCCTGGTATTGTCCAAGAGAGCTCAGGTGGATCATCCTCTCCTAACCAGTGCATAGATTAGGGTTTTGAGATTCTTGGGTTTATTGCTCCAATGGGCAAGCTCCTTGGGTTTTTATCATCATCCAATGGCATATCTTGTCTTTGTTGGAAAGGATACACATCATATTCAGAGGAATTTGGATTTGGAGGCTGTGCTATTTCCTCCTAGACTGAGGGTACCACAACTAGGGTTTGCTATAAAGTCAGTTTATTTCTGATTTTTTGGGCAAGACTTGATTCTATGGTATTCCTTGGGTCCCCAAGTATCTAGGGATGGGAGGTTGCCCATCAGTTTGTTTCAGGGGAAGTTCAATTGGCCAATGGATTGAAAATTAGTTGAATTGGATAAAAGTCAACAGTGAAAGGAGAAAAGTCAACTGTGAAATTTTGAGGTTCTCTCCAATGTTTTCAAGGTCTCACATCCTCATATGGTCTTCAAGGATCAAGTTTCATACATATTTGTCAGGAATCAGGAGTTGGTGCAAAGTTTCTAAATTTGGAAAGTGACCTATAATGAAAAGTTTCCTTTTTGGGCAAGTTCCTGCACTGCATTCAACTTGACTTTTCATCATCAAGAAAGCTTCAAATGCATTTTTCTCCAACATGAAAGTTGAAGATCGTTTTCTCCTCTTTCAAACAAGTACTAGTGGGTCTCCATATCATTTGTGAAACTCAACTTATGGTCAAAAGAAGGCAAGGTGGTTTTTAGGGTTTCATTTTCACAACTTTTAGGTTTTGGGGCATATGGACCTATGATTAATTCCATTGCTTCAAGACATGTTCCAACATCCAAAAACAATTCCTAAGAAGCATTTTTGGCTTTTTTATCAAGTGATTCCATGGTTTATTCTTCACTTATTTTTTTACTATTCAAAAAAGCCAAGTCATTAAAAAGTCATGAATCAAATGATTTCAAGGCCCAAGTTCAATAGGGGTGTAATTATCAATCCAAGTGCAAGTGATCCATCATGGAATTCTCAAGTATCCATGCAAGGAGAAAGGTGTAATTCACATTATGAAAAATTCCAAAATAATTCAAAAATCATTAAACATGGAATTACCCAAGCCCAATTCATATTCAGAGGCAAACCCTAGTCTTTATAAACCCATCCATGCACTGGTTTGAGGTAGTTACACGTGATTTTGGAGAGGAATCCAAGCTTGAACCCTAAAGCTCTTTTTCATCAAAACTCACGATCCACAAGGTCTTTGCCAAAGGTACTTCCACAAACCTCTTCCTGGGGATCCACAGAGTAGAAATCAACCACCATTTGCAGCCAAAAGCGAGCACACGCGTGGAGCCATCTCAGGTTAGGGTTGATTTTGACCATCATAAAACTCTCCTATTTTACGTGAATATTGTTGTGTTGTTGTCACTAATCATGCTGGTATGATTGGTTTTGTATTTGGATGCGTATATTGCTTGTAATGTTGATTTGAAATTTTTTGCCCTAACACTAATCCCTTCGATTTGTATTATGTGTTAATTATTTGTGATTTTGGATGAGAGATTTGGAATCCTCGTGGAATTCTGGTTCGAATGGTATAAGGGTCGAGGATTTCTGGGCAGGTTTGCGTTTGCAGGTGGCGGAGGGCGGCAGCCGGAACCCTAGCTCCGGCGGCTGTGAGGGTTCCGGCGAAGGAAGGTTGAAGATGACTCCCAGCCGTCCGTTCCTTTCATCCAACAGTCTGGGCGTTGCCATGTGTCTTTTTTCTTTTTTATTTTTTTGATTTTTAATTAATAATCCAGTGTTTATTACCCCACCGTTACTATGGTGCATATCCAATCATATTATTTTGTTTTGCATACTTTTATTATTGTTGACTTATTTTGGAGCGTAGGATAGATCTAACGGGAAGCATGAGTCAACCCAGTTGACTGAAGTCCACGCATGGGTCCCTTTTTTATTCTTTTTTTTATTTTTTTTTTGCTGATGGGCTGGGTTGCTATACGAACCCCCCACTCTTCAGCCTAATTCCATTTCCAACGTGTTTTTTCACTAAATGCACCCCCAGTCCATTTTACTTCATTTTTATTTTATTTTATTTATTACATTTCGTATTTAATTTTTAAAAATAATTAAATGCACTTAAAAATCATCATAAAATTTATACTTCATTTTTATCATTTTATAAAATTTTTAAATATTTTATTTTTTATTTTATTTTATTTTTCATCATTTAAATTAATTGTTTAATTCAATTTCTTTTTGCATCACACATCTCAAGCATACTCAAATTTCTCTGTTTTATTTCTTTGCCTCTATGAAATATTTTTTGTCCGTTCTTTTTGCATCTGTTCACTAACATTCTAAAGTGCATGAAAACATTCTTCTTTCATTTTTAAATTTATTTCACATTGCATTTAGGTCCTTCCCTTTAGCACACTGAACCCTAATTCCCACCTGAGCTCTACCTAATTATTTGAATGACTAATATCTTGATTTTTTGCAGGGACTTTTGAGATGTTGTTTGCCTCTGGTTGAGGAACCTTAATGTTTAATTTGGGAATTTTAGGAGTCATTTTTCTAATTATCTGATTTGTTTTCACTTGAGATTTTCTTGCAGGCGCATCTTTGACCTTGTGTGATTATCTGTTTGAAAAGGCACTTGTGCCATTTGCTTTAGGGCTGTTCTTTGTTTCTTTGATTCATGTTTGGATGATAATCACTTTTGTTTGCTATTGTGTGATTTTCATTTCTCTTACTTGTGCCTGCTTCTCACTAACCTCTTATGCAGGGATTAAGGTAAGTTCTTTAAGGGTATGGATAAGTATCCATGGTCACCCTTACTCTTTCCTTCTATCATCTTCTTCCTTTAGGGTTTAGGTTGAACCTCACTAACCGTAGGTCACCCATGCATGATAACTTTAGGGCCCATAGTCCCCCCTTAGAGTTACCCTTGTGTCTTCTATCTTCTCATCTCGAATTTCTTTAAAACACTTAATAAGAATAAGGTGTATTGCGCACGAGCCTTAAGTATGGGGAATGAGAAATGAGGGGCTTCCTCTCATCTTTCTAGAGTGCTTAGCGAGCGTCCTGTCTTGGGACGATGCGTTAAGTATTCGCCCCTGTGCCCTAGACTTTGGTGCAATGCGACTTAAGAACTAACTTAAGCTACTTCTGTCCTAAAAGATACAAACCAACCTCAAACCTTTTTTGTCCTTCGGGATTTCCAAATTTAAAGGCTATTTTCAAAAAGGGCACGTTATCTTCCGTTTGAGACGCAAACAGGCATCGACCCTAACTGCCGGACGCGAGCTTAACGTCGCTCATAAAAAACACAAAAAAGAACTTGGTCCGAACTACATTGACTCTGAATTCCCCATTGCACAAGGGGGGTACGTAGGCCTAGGACGTCGACGTCCTACCGAGTCTGTCTTTGTCTTTCCCTCCCGTCCTAGTACAGCCCTAGATGATAGTATAACTCACCCTTAGATTAGACAACAAGCGTGGATCCCATCGAGTACGATGGACGCGTGGGGTGCTAGCACCTTCCCCTCGCGTAACCGACTCCCGAACCCAGGTTATGGTTGCGATGACTATTCCTTTCCCCCTTCCTCAGGTTTATGCGGTGTTCCCTTTCCCTCTCTTGGGATAAATTTACACGGCTGGCGACTCTGTTTTTTCCGTGCCACTCTCGCGTTTGTACCTGGATGAAAATCCTGGGAGCGACACCTATAAAACAAAACTCTGTCGCTTTGGGCGAAGCAAAGAGGGATAATTACAGAAAGCGAGCCCTATCAAAACATCCGTTTCACTTGGGCAGGGTGAAAGGTTAAAGACGGCAATTACTTGGACTTATGAACAATCTTCGGAACATCGACAGAAACCCATTGGTGGCGAACTCCTCGGTGAATCACAAAGTCTAGAACCTTCTTTGGTTTGTCTTCAGAAATAACGCTGATTTCTGGCGGAGCAGGATCATTGGAATCTGTCTCCCAGGCGGAGTCGCTGCAGGAGGATTCCTCAGTTGTATTTTGTAGAGTATTTGTGCTCTCAGGAAAAGCTCCCCATCCAGTTGGCTGGATGTCTTCGAGCCTGATACGAGATCTCTCAAGAGCGGTGTACTTGACCATATAGTCGTATTTTCTGCTCGGTTGTCATAAGGTGTCCCACACTTCTGTGGAACTGGAGGAGTCATCTCTCTCGATGACGTTGACCTCAGGAAAAGCATAGTTGATGAACTCTAGTCTGGCGAACGTTGCAAATTCATCGTCGCGCTGGATATTTTCTGAATGACCTGAGTGTTGATCCCATGACATGGTGGGGATGCAGGTATTCTTTTCAATGATGTTCTGCTGATTTTCATTGTTCGGCTGATTTTCTTGCCCCAAGTCTCCTGGATACGGCTGCCAGATAGCCAGGCCATCCATTGGGCCATAATAGTCGTGGTCAAAGTTGTATTTCATCAGAGTGTCTTCCTCTAATGAATTTGGTGGAGCACGGCATCCTTCCGGATCACAATCTCCGTATATCATTTTGACGTCTGACCTTGGTATAAATCTCGGACTCTATGTGGGATAGCAAAATGGCGTAGGCACCTCTTCTTGAGACATATAGCCGTCCTCGTTAAGATAGGACTTCCATTATTTATTCGCATCAGAGGGATCTCCCTCGTTGATGGTATGGACTGCTTGAGGCACTGGGTGAAGGAAACCTCCACTGTGGAAGAAGTCCTGAATGGGATGAAGACTTTCATCGCTAGCAGCAGTCTGGGTGCAGGTCACAGAAAAACCAAGACCCTTCTTTATTTTATTATCAGTAGGAATGAAAAGTTGTCCCCATCCTTTTGCGTTGTTACTCTCGATTACTTTGAGAGCATCTTTGTATGAGGAAATCGATGTTCCTTTTTCTGACTGATTCTCATTGCTCACCGAAAGTGCTTGGAACTGAGTCCCAACAACCTCCTCGGGTTCTATACAAGTAGATAATGACAGGTTACTCACGATCAAGGCTTGTTCTCCACAGACCATGACGAGTTGATCGTTCTTGACGAACTTCAGTTTCTGGTGCAGCGTCGAAGTGACTGCCCCAACCTGGTGTATCCAAGGTCTTCCTAATAAACAGTTGTACGCTGCCTAGACGTCCATGACCTGGAAAGTGATTAGGAAAGTGTGAGGACCGATATTTATGGGAAGGTCGACTTCGCCGATAACTACTTTCCGAGATCCGTCAAAGGCTTTAACGATAACCTCTGCCCCTCATCGGGGGTCCTTTGAATGATAGTCGCATTAAAGTGGACTTCGGCATAACGTTGATGGACGATCCTGTGTCTACCAGTACACTGGTGTTGTACCCCAAATTTTACCCTTAGATTCATTGATCTTTTGCACCTCATCTTAGGTCAATCATATTGTATAACTAACCAATTTTTCAGCCTTTGTTTTGTTTTGTTTCATTTGTGAATCAGGGTTTGTTTCTTAGGTTCAATGTATTGATCAACCAAAGTTTTGGATAGATCACCAACCAAGCAAGTTCTCGTACTCTCAAGAATTTAGTATAATTTGGTTTTCATCACAAGTTCTCCGAGGCTCATGTCTTGTAAGATTGAATCAAGGTTAAGCAGGTTTGTCACGTCAAGGGCGTGTGCGGTGTGGTTTGAGTTTCAGTGGAAGTTTGACTTAGTCTGGGTCAAAGTGGTAGTTTGCTTCAGTATCAAATTATCAGGTTATGGCAAAGGAAGTTTGTTTCGTGGTTGAAGATCATCAAGGACCAGATCAAGTTCAATCAGGGTTTTGTGTAGTGCGATCTGTGTCTCGATTCACAATCTCTGATTTCAAGGCATGATTCTCTCACATTGAAGTTTCTTGGGTCATCAAAATTAAAGGGGTTATTAGTTCAAGGACCGATTTGAGTTTCAAACGAAGAATTCAAAAATATTGGAATTGGTTTTAAGTGTGATTCTTGAGTGGCATATTTCAAGTCAAGATCCATTTTTTTGGGGTTCAATTTATGGTCCAAATTAATGGTTTTTAAACATGATTTATGTAGGGTGCAAATAGTATTTGAGAGGCCCATTACATCAAAGTCCAATAGAAATGTTGCAAAAAATATATAATAAGAAAATTGAAGTGGACACAAGAAATGGCCAAGTCTTGTATAATCACCATGAATACATCCATACACCACGTGACTCACCAAAATCTTCATGAAACTATGCTGCTACTTTCTTTTTACAATATTCCAAGGCCCTGTACAGACCAAAACAATAAAAAAACTGTGATCCGTGAAACATGCCAAACCACGCCCTCGCAATAAACCAAAGCTGGGACTCTGCAAAAATTGTATTATTGTGCCACTGCTACAAAACAAAGGACAGTAAAACCTCCAAGCCATGCGACCGGTGAAACGCTGCACACCAACAAGCACCATACACCAAAACAAGTTGTCTTGCGGACCTGCATATCTTTGTACGACCCTGTTGCTATCAACAAATTGCACCCTGCTTCATAAGACAACAAAAAACCACAAACCCACCAACCTGCAGCCGCCTGTCATGAATCTCTGCAGTCAGGCAAAGGCAAAACAACCTGCTCACAACACTCCAAGACCTGTAGTGAAAATGATATATCAATAACAGCCTGTAAGTTTGAGCAATGAAAATAACACGTCACAGCATCCGATAAGCGTGTTCAACAAGTTTGTGTTTGGATTTTAAAAAAGAAAAAGAGAATTCTCTTAAGGGGGATCTTGATTCATTGTCAAGGGGGACCCGATTCTCTTCGCTTCATCGCCAAAACCCTTCAGCAAAATAAATCGCCAAAAACACCAAACTCGGTTCATCCATCTCAAAAAAACTCCAACGAATCTAACCTCTTATATCTCCCTTAACTTCATTTCGATTCCACAACATTAAACCTTTTCCCAAATCGCCCTCTTTCTATCTTCAACCTAAACCCTCCAATCTCCTCTTTCATCTGAAACAACAACTTCAACCCAAATCCTCCTTCATTCTCTGTTGAACAACCTTCTTCAAACCCAGACCAAATTTCCTCCAAAACTTTCAATCTTCTCAATCCACTGAACTCAACACTCTTCATATACACCATCAAATAACCCACAAACCTCTAAAAAATTCAAACCCAGAACCAATCGGAACCGAAGCAGGTGAAGCAGAGAGATTGAGATGAAGAGAGATCGAAGAATCAAAAAGAAAAAAACTAAACCGAGAGAGGAATCGAAATGGGAAACCTGAAGGTGGAACTAATACCGTGCGAGATCGAGAAATTTGGAGAATCGACCTCGTTTTGTTACCGATGCGATGACGAGGGAAAATTCTTCTTTTTCTTCTGAGCACAAGATTTTGGAAATTATGTTGTTGTTTCTTCTTATGATTCATGTTTTACTTTGCCAAAATGATTAGATTTCTTTTCTTTAAAAAGGATGATTCTGAGAGTAGAGGCATTGGTTGTTGTGTAGCGCTGACCAAGTGCTACTTTTCTTTGAAAAAAACTGGTGGTCTTTTCCTCTAAAAAAGGATCCGTGCCTTGTTATTTTGATGGGCTTGGAGGCCCATAGTAAGTTTTATCCCGCACCACCATCTTTTCAGCGCCCCTCCCTGTTTTTGTTTCACTTTTTTTTATTGTCATTATGATTATTTTATTTTATTTAGAAATAATTTAAAGATTTCATTTTGTAAATCTTCATATTATTTTATTTCACATTGTTAAGATTTCATCATATTTATTTCAACTTTAATTTTTATTTCAATTTTCCATTTCAATTTATTTGGGCCAATGATATTACACAAATCTTGAGTTTGATTATTTCAAATTAATAAAGTCTTGATAAATATGAGTCTACTTTTTTTATGTATTCCTATTGGTCAATGAAAGTCTAATTAAAAGATTATCGATTTCTCGATTAAATCTTGATTTAGACGAGACCAACTTTATTTTCCTTTTGATTCTATTTTCTTTATTTTTGGGCCAATGATATTACACAAATCTTGACTTTGATTATTTCAAATCAATAAAGTCTTGATAAATATGAGGCTACTTTTTTTATGTATTCCTATTGGTCAATGAAAGTCTAATTAAAAGATTATCGATTTCTCGATTAAATCTTGATTTAGACGAGACCAACTTTATTTTCCTTTTGATTCCATTTTCTTTATTTTTGGGCCAATGATATAAAAAAACATCATAACTTTGTTGATTATTTCCAATCAATAGATTTTGATTATATGAGGCCATCTTCATTTTCTCCTTTGTTGGTCAATGAAAGTCTAATAAAAAGATTTTCGATTTCTTGATTAAATCTTGATTAAGACGAGACCAACTTTATTTTTCACTTCGATTCCACTTTCTTTATTTTGGTCTATGATATAACAAACTTCATGGTTTGGTTGATCTCATTAAAGCGACAAAACTTTGATCAAGATGAGACCACTTTCTCTTTATTTCAGTTTCATTCACTTTTTAGTCGATGAAAGTCAAGAATCATTTATTATCGAGTTCTCGATTAAATCATGATTAAGACAAGACTATTTCTATTTCATTTCAATTTTTAATTTCTTTGAATACTAACTCTTCATTTTCCCCTTTGGTGGGACTTGTACGTAGTTTCTGATAAAGTCTTGTGGACAACTATTCTGTTATGATTATGGTTGCCTGTTTCATTTGACACATCCTCAATAATCTTCCAAAGGAAAGTCCTCCTCAGTTGACTCATAAGTTAATAACCAAATCATCCCACCTTGGCCTCATAAGAGCCTTTCCCTTTTCTTGGCCTCATAAGAGCCTTTGTCTTTTCTTGGCCTCATAAGAGCCATTGAGTCATAACTTAGCAATAGGATAGAGTTTATAAACTCTATGTGGGCTCATCACATTGAGTATCCACTTCTCCCCACTATAACTTAGATTTAGAGAGTTTTCTTGAACTCTAAAATGAGCCCACACTCATTTCCCCTTGGAACTTTGGCCATAGTCAATGGTTCCTCCTTCACCCTTAGTTAGGTGAACTACGGTTGCTCTGATTCTTTAGTCAAATACATAGGCACAAGACGCAACGTCTTGGCGAGCAAACTTAGTGTGCATACCCTTAGGTCCTTACCTTACCCTTAGCAGATATCTTTTAGCAAGCTAACATAACATAACATAAACTAAACAAGAGGTTCCTGTAGAGTACTACAGATACTAAGGGTGCTAATACCTTCCCTTAGTATAACCAACCCCCGAACCTTAGATCTCCCCCCTTTAGGTTTTTCTAGATCTTGAACCTTTCCTTTGGATAAATCAAAGTCGGTGGTGAATTCAAAGAAATGTCATGCAAGTTAATTAATAGCTTGTTATCCGATTCTCACCGCAACAAAAATGGCGACTTCACTGGGGAAGGAACATTTTTTAGGGTTAAGCCTACCTTGTTTTGCTTATGTTATTTATGCTTGCTTACTATATTTGTACATATATCTGTATATTTGTTTGGTTCCTTTTGTGGGCATGGTACTATTGAATGGTGAGATAAGTCCTAATCCGGACTTGAGAGTACATTTGATTAGGATCGTGGACATAGTCAAGGAAACTTCGAGGGATAAATCCCAAAGGAGTTGACTTGAAGTTCCACACTCAGTTGAGGCCCTCTCGGAAGTGGTATATGTTGAACGAGCAATCATGAATGCGTTACTACTTCCAAATTTGGTGCCAGGGATACTGATGACCTTTAGTTACCCCTTTTACCCCACTTGGCATATCTAGGATGTAGTGCGATGACTATTGTAGCGAGCGATTTTGGACGTGGTTCTTAAGCACTGCCACCCTGGGGTACTACAGGTCGATTCATTTTTTATCCTATTGAAGCTGATAAAGGAATGGAAATAGATGTCTCCAACTAACCCTGCTTGCATACTGAGTTTAAACAGCGGTCTGTTAGGTTACATATGCTATGTGGAAGTGAGGCCTCTTTCTGCTTATTTTGTTAAGACTGAAATGACGGGACTATGCTATTGGTAGGATGTTAGGACTGATGCTTTTCGATTGATGTATGAAGGTACGGGATTTTGGGTTTTTGATTAGTGTGCTCACTAAGATTTCTCTTTCAATCTTATGCCTACGTATTCCCGTTTACCGAAACAGGGAAATCAGAGCGATCGTAGTTCCTCCTATTCTATGGGAGGAAATGTTGTTTTGGTGTCTTGTTCAAAGCCCAAGACATGAAGCTAAAGTTGGTTTGTATCTTGTTCAAAGCCCAAGATGTGAAGCTGAAGGGTCCATTTGTATCTTGTTTGAAGCCCAAGATATGAAGCTAAAGGGTTTTGACTTTAGAGAGAATTTGTCATCTCTAAAGGGGTCTGTTTGTCACAATTGTTGGGTGACTGATTATAAAGGAGAATTACTTTAATCGGGATATGTGAATCCAGCAATGCCATAATTTCCTTTATAGGGGATTTTTAACCTGAAAGAGAAGACTTTAACTCAGTTTAGAGCAATGTCATCTTTCCTTAGGAATTTCTCATGCTAAAAGAGGGACAGTGGCGTGGATGTAAATAATCCAGAGGCTTGCCGCTTACAGCAAATAGATGAAGGGGAAAGGAGTTGTTGATGTTTGTATACTGTGAACGAGGCACAACTTTGATGCTAAAAGGTTGATTGACTCAACCGGGGTTTTCTTATACAAAGCCTAAGAGGAGGCTATTGGCCCAACAAGAGGGTGTTTTTATGTGTCTCGTATGAAGCCCGAGATAGAGGCTAAAAGGGTTGACTCAACAAGAGAGTGTTTTTATATGTGTCTTGTACGAAGCCCAAGACGGAGGCTAAAAGGGTTTGACTCAACAAGAGAGTCTTTTATACTCACCAAGAGAGTGATTTGTATCTCGTACAAAGCCCGAGATGGAGGCTGAAGGTGTTTGACTCAACAAGAGAGTCTTTTATACTCAACAAGAGAGTGTTTTTGTATCTCGTACGAAGTCCGAGAGAGAGGCTAAAGGTGATTGACTCAACAAGAGAGTCTTTTATACTCAACAAGAGAGTGTTTTTTGTATCTCGTACGAAGCTCGAGAGAGAGGCTAAAGATGATTGACTCAACAAGAGAGTCTTTTATACTCAATAAGAGAGTGTTTTGGTATCTCGTACAAAGCCCGAGATGAAGGCTGAAAGGGAAGTGACTCAACAAGAGAGTCTTTTATACTCAACAAGAGAGTGATTTTGTATCTCATACGAAGCCCGAGATGGAGGCTGAAAAATGTTTGACTCAACAAGAGAGTCTTTTATACTCAACAAGAGAGTGTTTTTGTATCTCGTACAAAGCCCGAGATGAAGGCTAAAGGTTTGCTCTGCTGGGGAGAATCATTTGTACAAAACCCAAGAGAAGGCTAGGGTAACTATTTCAGTTGAGTGACAGGTCCAGCATGTTGGTTAAAAGAGAAAATCAGTTCTTATATGGGTAATGTTGTACTCATGGATTTGATCTGAGGATCGGGATTATTTCCTATTCTCTAAGGAAACGGGGAATCCAAAGGAGCTTTAGACTGTCCGAGTCTATGGGTTTTATCTTTTGTACTATGCTTAAGAAACAATAGTAGTAAGATCTAGACTCTTTGAAAGACAGTTCTATTAAGATGACTAATTTCTGTTCCTATACCTCTAGGAGGTCGTCGGGACAATTTGTACGAAGCCCAAGAGGAGGCGAGAAAACTTTTAAGAAGCCGAGGGACAATTTGTACGAAGCCCAAGAGGAGGCTATCTTCCCGGAGGAAGAATCATTATACGGAGCCTAAGAGGAGGCTGTGAAAACTTCTAAGAAGCCGACGGGTCCTTGTACAACGCCCAAGAGAAGGCGGGGATGCTTTTAGGAAGCCTGTGGGTCCTTGCACTAAGCCCAAGAGGAGGCTGATGAACAGTTCCAGAAGGGGTTTCACTTGGAACATTGGCCTTCTGTATATGAATTGTTCAAGGGGGGAGATTTCTTAGATCTAGTTATCTAAAATTGTTGTAAAAGAAAATTCTCATGGTTTAGGTTATGTTTGAAATATCCGGGAGAACGTCGGATGTAAGGAGACGAGGTTTTGTCTAGTTCTAGATGTAGTTGCTGTGGAAACTCTAAATATCTATACTAGTATTACACAGTTGATATGAGTTTATGAAAGAAGACTTACAGTGAAACAGCCCCACAGTACAGTTATATACATATGAAAGCGGGTAAACACTTACTCGGTTGTAGAGCTTCCATGCTATTTGGTTAGTTTGTTCAACAAAGAAAGCTTTGATAACAATATTATATTCACAATCAAAGGAGAAAGTGCTTTTGAAAGGAAAATTGGGGCTTACAGCTCAAGGAGACGCCCAGGGTTTTATCAGCGATTGCACTGTCATTTTGTACAGGGACTTATACAAGTGACTGAGGCCCAAGAAGGTTTTCTGTACAAGGGATAGGTCTTACACTCTCTCAAGAGGCCCAAAATGATTGAAAGAAAAAAAAGAATGGGGCTTATAACACCAGGGTAGGCCCAGATGATTCTTTTGAACTGGCGATCGCGCCGAGCTTTTCTTTTAACCCAAAGGGACTTATAAAATATCTGAGGCCCAAAATTGTTTTGGTTAAAAGGGGATTGGGTCTTACACTCTATTAGAGGCCCAAAAATGATTTTGAATGGGTCTTATAGCTCGAGGAGAGGCCCATATGGTTTGTTTTAAACGGGCGATGATCGCGCTGAACATTTGAAATACAACGGGACTTATACAACATTTGAGGCCCAAAATAGGTTTGTATTTATAAAGGATTGGGTCTTACACTCTATTAGAGGCCCAAAGTTTGAAAATGTTTTGTGAGGGTGAAAATCAAAGAAACCCTAATTTTGCTTTTCTTTAAAAGTAAATATTTAAAGAAAATCAAATAAAATGATAAAAATACCAAATAAGTTTGAATAAACCACTTGTGATTTTTGTTGAAGGTTTAAAAAATGAGGTTTTAATCACAAGATGAATTAAAACTCATTTGGTCTTGATTTTTCAATGTGAATATTCACTTTTAAAATGTTTAAAACAATTAAAAATGAATTTATTCTTAAAAATGCCAACTATAATAAATAAATAATATAAATTTGATTTTTTTGTGGAATAAAATATTTCAACATTTTTGTGATTTTGTGCAAAAAGAACCAATAAAAAATAATTAAAATTAAAGGAGTTATTAATTTTTCAATTAATTAATAAAACATGAAAATATTGGGAAAAAATAGCAAAATGTGAGAAAACACAAAATGGCATGGGTGGGGTTTGAACCCACGACCTCAAGGTTATAGGGCGCGCGCCTTACCTCTAGGGTGGTGATACATCCGTTGATTAAAACAAACCAACAAATATACAAGGCTTGCCTTGTTTTCTAGGCCTGGCCAAGGCAAGGCAAGGTAAGTTTTGGCAAGAAACGGGAAGGTCCATAACTTTCTCATTTCTCCATGGTTGGGGACAAAATTTATATGCATCTGGCCTAGAATTTCACAAGGAATCCAATGGTGGTGGTATTTTTTTCATATCATGCTCCCTCCTCAAAATCCGATAGTGGTTTTGAAATAGGCCTATAATTGCATTTTCTATGCTACACTTTGATACAGGCATGAATTACATGATAAATTGGTTCAAACACAACATATATAACATGTATGAGATGTGTATGATCAGTGGACTTCAAAGAAATGCATATTTTGGAAGATTCGAGTCATGATGCTTACCTCTCTTTTGAGCTTTTGGAGTTTTTGTGTAATCTACCAAGTTTCTTGTTCCAGAAATGGTTTGATGCTTTGGACAATCTCAAATAATCCCTTAGAAGCTTTTAGGATGAGTGAAATCAGCTGAAACCTGCAAAAACAAAAACTGGCCCTTTCTTGCAAAAGGGGTTAAATGGCCAAAATAGCAAATCCCTCAAATGGTGTTCCAGATGGGGGAACCATTTAGGACAGTTCAAGGATGATATTTGGAGTGTGTTTGAGGTTTTATCTGGTTTGGAAAGTGACTGAATCAAGGCATGGCTTGAAAAATGCACAAAAGTACTATTTTGAGGTTTTGAAATGTGACTTTGTGATTTAAGGATTACAGGTCACTTGTGTGAGTTTGGACAGCTTATATATGACATATTGGATGTGTTTATATCATGAGCTGTGATGGAAATGCTCTCTAACTCAAAAACTCAGAGTTACCTTGCTAAAGAAGGTATTTTTGCCTAAAGAAAGTGATTTTGAGGAAAGCATCTGTTTGATGGCTTTGGTGTACTCAAACTGAGCACAAATGAGCTCTATTTATAGTAGAGCAAGTTTGTTATGGAATCAATAGTGAATGGCAACCACAGCAGAGGTTTGGCCAATGTTGATCAATGGGAAGCCAAGTCTCCTCTAGCCATTGACTAGAGGTTAGAGCACAGGCCTTTGGTTCCCTAGTTGTTGGATCATTCTTGATTGAATTCAGTTGCAATGTGTCAGTCCATGCCACCTCTAAGCATCCATTAAATTCTCCAATCCAAAATTGGAGTCTTGTCCCTCTTTTAGGGAATTCTAGGTTTGGCATGCTACTTCTTGTCCCAAAGACTTTGGAGGCTTGGATCAGTGTTTGTCCCCTTTAGATTTGATCCTCAGATGTGTCCTAAGTGATGACAAGGCTTGGAATTATTTGATTTTGCTAAATCGAGCAAAAGTGCAAAATTCTGCCTAGCCTTAGCAGTTTTCAGTAAGGCATATTGCCATTGTCATATCTCATGACTCAAGTTGAGTTTGGTGATGTTCTTGGCCATTTTGGAAAGCTCTCATATGATACAACAACTATTTGATCATAATTGGTTTTGATACTTTTTGGATCCAAGTGAAAAACGCCCCTACATTTTGTAAAAAGTAAGACAGATTCTGACTTAGTGAAAATTTCACTAAGTGTTAGAAAAAGTGACATTTCATGTTTTCAGCCATTTTGATCATTCCATAACTCAAAATCCATGATGAATTGGAATGAGGTGTAGTTGAAGCTTTTGTAAAGGGACATGAGGGCTACAAATCTAGCTTTGGATGGGAAAAAATGGCCTTGTGGTTTAGGAGATATGATCCTCCAAAGTTGGTACCCTAGCCACTTTGTTCCATAACTTAGAAAATTTCTAAGTTTTTTATGGTTACCCCTTTTACAAGTTATCCCACTTTTCTTGATTTTTCTTGATGAATGATGATTCCAATCACACATTAACATCATTTTAGGGTTAAAAAACCATAATTGTGAAAAATCTCAAAAAGTCAAAGTTTGACTTTTGTGTACAATTGACTTTTTATCAGATGAATTCCAAACTGTGCGATCCTCTATGAAATCGAGTCCTTGACCTAAATCAAACTTGATGGATTGATTTCATAGGTGTCATTGGGTGTATTGAATCATGTCTTAGGGTTTGGGAGCATGTCCTGGTCAAAAGTCAAAGCTACAGTTGACTTTTCCCGCGAAACCCTAACTGTGGTTCAGATGAAATTGAAACTTGTTGCTCAAGCTTCTTGGATCAATCCATTGTTGAAAATGGATCAATGTGGTGTATTAGAGACCCTCAAATCATCTCTTGAGGTCTTGACTCATGTTTTGTCCCAAAAGTCAACTTAGGGGTGAATTAGGTCAAGAAACCCTAATTCCTAATTTTTGATGAATGCATCCCCTGAGGTCAAAATTGACTTGATGATTGGGTCCATGAGGTTCCATGGAGCATATTAGAATATTCTTTGAAGCATTGGCTCATGTCCAGAGGAAAAATTCCATCTGGAGGCCCTGGTCGACCAAACCCTAATTTGGTGACACTGGCGATCTTAAGGCTTGATCCACTTAGAAGGTTGCAGCCTTTTGCTTGATCCTTGATGTGGGAGTCCTCTTGATCCATTGTGGAGGTTTGAGAGGTTATACAAGTTGAATATCATGTCATTTATGGATTGATCCATTGTCTAAGGCTCAAAGAGGGATTGAAACCCTAATTTTTGTTTGTAGTGAGTGCTCACCCATCTTTAGGGAGACTAATGAGGCATGATGGTACATCCATATTGTGATGATGATTTGCACAATGATGGGGAATCTTAGTGGTCAAAATTTGGGGTATGGTAACTATGAGGGAGTAATCTTGAATGGTTGCTACGCGATACTACACTCAGACGAGACTCTCTTAAGAATTTTATTGATTACCGAGCAATTGGGAAGTCGATAAAATCTGAAAGATGGGTTGTCGACTCTGGGAACTTTTTAGAACCATGTTCTACAGATCGCGAACCCATAGCACACACCTATTGGGATGGGTATGACCATGGCTCCACTCATGTGACTCCTAAACCTAGGACTTGTGTGTTTTGGATGTGTGTACATATGTTTGTGTTTATGCATACATCCATCTATTCATGTTAGCCCTTTGGTTCCAAGGAATTTAAGTGCTTTTGTTTCCCTTGCAAGATCATTAAAGATCATTGGTTTTAAAGCCAAACTCTTGTCCTTTCAAAAAGTTTGCAACTTGCCTTTGAGTTCCTTGAAACCATTTGGCTTGCATTTTCATCCCATGCGCATGTCGTCGCATTCGCATCTCATTTGCATCTCTCAGTCTTGAGTCTCCCTTTTTCTTCTATGTCTGAAGAATACCTAGCATCTATTCAAGACAATGGCAACAAAGAATGAAGTTCTGAAGAACCAAGAAGTCTTGAAAGAGGAAGTCAGATTCCTCAGATGCCAGATGAATTGGGTTCTGGAAACTTTGCAAGCTCTGATGAAAAAGAGGAGTACATTCCCCCTGTCACTCCCAGAGAGGTTGTCAGTTCATCGCCTCATGTGGATCCTCCGACTCAAGACTTTCCTCAATATTAGGGGCCAGACCGCCGTCAGCCGCGTCAGCATGCACGACCAAGGCCAAGAAAGCCAGAAAGGCATTTCTCCCCGCTGCCAATGACATACAGTCAGATATTTCCAGTTTTGATCAAAGGGGGATTGATAGTGCCAAAAGAATTAAAGCCAGTACCATTTCCGTATCCACCAGGCTTTGACGCCAATGCTCGATGTGACTACCATGATGGGGCACAGGGGCATTCAACTGAAGACTGTAAGGTGCTCCCGAGTAAAGTTCAGAATATGTTAGACTCTGAGAGGATCTCATTCACGCCTCAAGCCATTCATATCAACAATCCTTTACCATCTCATGTGATTCTTCCATATCGAGGATCTGCCTTTGAGGGAACTTCACGCCAACCAACCTTTGGTCTTGGTCATTATTGTACCCCAAATTTTACCCTTAGATCATATTAGGTCAATCATGTTGCATAGGTAACCCTTTTATCAGGTTTTGTTTGTGTTTGTTTCATTTTTATCAGGTGTTATCTTAAGGAGATTCAAGAAGTGATTAATCAAGATTTTGGATGGAGCATTGAATCAAGCAAGTCTCTAAGAGATATATCCATAACCCTAACCATGATCCTCTCCATAACCAAATTTCTACCCACCTTATCTACCCTCAGTTATCATGTTGTTTCCAAACCAATTTCAACAATCATCTATTAACCAATTTTATCCAATTTCTCCATTTGTCAATGTTAATTCTCCTAAACCACATCCATAACCATATCAATTATCAAATTAACCTATTATTCATCTATTATTTGTTTTCCTAATCATTTTTCTTTTATAACAAAAAGATAGAAAACCAATCCTACATATTTGTTCATGAGCCCACCATGATAAGCCCATCGTGACCAAAAAATGTTACAAAATATGGAAATGAAATGCATTAGCCAAGGACCAATAGGAAATGAGCAATTTGCTTTGACTTTTCTACTTAGTTTTTCTGAACAATGGAGAGGCGACATGTGGCATACAAAGAAACAAAATCAACCAAAATGTTTTCTTCCCCCTTGTCGTGCTTACGAATTGCAGAGGAGGAGAAAGAAATTCAAACACAATTGTATCAATTTGTTCCAAATCAAATCCATCATCAAACCTTTGGCGTGGTTTCTCATTTTGAATTCTCCAAAGACAATTCCCTTTTAAGCTTTCAACGGTTTGGTTCATTAAAAGTGCTTCTGAGGATTTGCTAGTTTCAGCATACAACCATTTCTCGTCTGCGAATATCTTCACGTCATTCCCAATCTTTGCCTCATCTGATACCCTCTCAATGACAACAAATAAGGAGCTCTGAAGCAATATATGAAGTGGTGAAATGGACCCTGCGACCTCTGAAATTTTGTGCAGCATGAGAAGCGTATTTGTCTCCAAGGAGTGGACCAAGTTTGAATTTTGAAGAGAGACTTTGCAACCTTAGTTTCTCACTCAGCACACCAAGTGTTTTCTCTTTGGACTCAAAGAAACCCAGGCCCATTTGTTCAGCCTATAAAAGGAACTTGCCTCTACACCTCAACTCACCAACAATTCTCACAAACACTCATATATTCTCTGAAGTTCCATAAGTTTCGAGCAGCAAAGTGAAAGTTGGCTTTGGAGTGCTTTGGAAGGAAAGCAGTCAGCATACTTGAAAGCAGCGGACATTACTCCACTTGGTATCACATTCTTTCTCTCTTGATAATCATGCTTAAATGATCATTATGCCATATGCATCTTGTTGTTCTTTTACATAAGTGTCTTGCTGATGTATGTTTTAATTATTTACTCATGGTGTGATTTCATAAAATAGCATGATTTTGTTTAGTGACATGTTGAGGTATATGTAGGCTTGTTGTTTTAAGTTGTAATGATTGTGGTTGGATTTATGCTTGTTACATGACTAGCTGCTACAATGACTAGTTTATGCTTTTGGTTTTATTCATTAAATGGCTGCAAGTTGATAAACTTTCATTTTGGTTGTTGTACTGTCAAGTTTGGATGTTTGATTTTGCTAACCTACTTGTATGACATATGTGTTTAAATGTGACTTTGAGATGAGAGGTTCATGAACCTTAATTCCCTATGCATTTCTGGTATGTTTGTGAGTAGTATGATGAGCTCATTTATCTATTTTTATTGGTAGTTTAATGGTTGAATGATGCTGTAGTTGTTCTTGTTAAGGTAGCATTAGTTTTCTGTATTCCTGCCACTATCAATATATGATCATGTTGTGTACTCGGTCATGGTTTTAAACTTTGTCATTGTTGATGTTTGTTGTTATAAGGTTGGCATTTTAGTTATTCATGTATGTGTTCATATTGGAGTGCACCACTTTGCCTTGGCATTGACTTTAGTTGACTATGCGCCTGAGTTTGTTTGTTTGTTTGAACTGTTTTGTTGCTTAATGTTTTAGTTTCTTGTATTGCAGTCCTTTGGTTTGTTATTGGTAGTATATGAGTAGGTTCATGTTCATAAATGTGGAGCTTAGGATAAGAACTGTGTTGCTGTTTTTGAATCACATGCCTCAATGTTCTATGACCTGTCATACTATGCTATTTCACCTTGTACATGCCAATGCTATTATGTTGAGACTGTTAACTTCAGAAAGTCATGTTTTGTGGCATCTTGCTTTTGTTCTACATGTTAGAACTTTGTGTTCATGATGTATATTGCTAGTTTTTATGTGTTTTTAACATACTCTTAAGTTGTGGATGTCTGATGTCATTTTGTGCTTCTAATATATGCTAGCCTGCCTTGAACCTAGTCTATGTAGGTGTTATAAATGTGCTTGCATGATTGTTGCCTAAATTGGTTTTTGCCATGACATATACTACTGTGTGTTTTAATGATACCACTTGATTAAACTTGATTGTTATGACATGTCCTATTCTGTTTTGAATATGTGTGTATGATTCATAAGAGCTCTTAACCATCATGATGTTTATGTGCTTATCTTTGTAAGTATGACTAATTCATACTTGTACCAACATGATGAGTATGTAACACTTTGTGTGTATTTCATTTTGCTAAACTACCTTTGGTTTGGAATGTCTCTGCTCATATATGCCGCTCTGTTTGAACTATGCTTCATAATGTATTAAAGTGCCATGAATCTGAATGAATTTGCCTTGACATTATGTGTGATTGGTGTGCCTTGATGAGTGTTAGAGTTGTATGGACTATCATTATGTTCCTGTTTGCTATCTTTGTGAAATCATCTGCTGCATTGCTTGATAACCACAATGAATCTTAAATTTTTGAATCTTGTTATCTTGTTGGTTGCTAGCATTGTTTGTTGTGTATCTAATCTCATGTACTTTGCTTGCTATCTTTGTGAAAAGTAATTGCCCTGTTGACATGTTGTTATCTGCTGCTATCTGCTTATGTTGTTAATGTTGTTGCCATCATTCCCTTAGCACCTTTTTAATATATCCATGAGCTGTCACTAAGAGTTAGGGAAGTCTTAGAATCTACCTTGATCTAATCTGTCTTTATTTTTACCACTCATTGTGACATGCTTGAGTTGTTTTTTGGATTGTTGAGAAGATATCTTTGGAACTGAATGCACCATGCCCTAAACTGTCTCTTGTTTTTCTTGCATTTTTAACTCATAATCTTGTCAATCATGTGATTTCAATCCTAAACATCCCTACTACCCTACATTAAGCATGCTAAAGTCTTGAGAATGTTTTGATATACATGAATTAAACTAATGCCATGCTGTTATTAGATTCTATAGTCTACATGTGTGTTTATTTATTGCATTCAAGACATGTCCTTGATTGATTACCAACTGAATGTATTACATGCTTTGCTATTGTTGCTGCCATGGCTGTGTGAATTTGTGGCTTTTACATTCAAATGTTCTTACTTTGAGGATTTATGTGATAAGCCTTTGCTTAATGTTCAATATGCGTGGTATTTCATGATTTTGAGTTTAGATTACATGCCTCTGTTTCATTTGGTTTGACAATGTTTAATGGACGGCATAGCATGGATATGGTTTTTCGTGAGCAGTTTGTATGTTTGTGTGGTTTGTGTTGTTTATTTGAAACAGGCGTGCATGAATAGCTTATATATTATTTGAGTTGGATATGTTACCGGATGTAACAGCCACCCCAGTGGCAAGCACACACTTTCACACGCCCTTGCACCCTTAGGACTGGGGTTCGAATCCCCCTCGCCCCAGTCCTTTTGTTTTTTTTTCTAATTTCACCTCTCTTTAAATATATATGTGTGTTCTCATTGTATGATCAATTGCGCGCATTGGCCTGTTGGTATTTTTTTTAAGCTGCAAGCGAAGGGTCCTGGGTTCAATCCCTAGGAGTGCCCTTTCCTTCTTTTTTATGACTTGTTTGTTTTATTTAATTTCAATGTTTGTGCCTTAATTTCAAAATGTCATAACTTGCTTGTTTTTCATCCTTTTTCTTCCATTCTTTTTGCTATGTTCTTCTAATTGAATCTACTTTTTGAACATAAAAAGAAATGGTTAGAAATATTTAATCTTGAGGCATTTATTCATGATAAAATTGGAAGTACCTTTTTAAGGTTTTATTGCACTTCTTTATGCATCTTGCCATGTTATTTTTTTGTTTACCATGTTTGAGTAATATCTAATGTATGATTCTTACTTTGCATTGATATCATAATTTTGTTTCATCTCATATCTTATTCATATATTCTTGCATCATCATGTTTAAATTATAACTTGTTACTTCTTAGTAATTTTACAACTGTTATCTTTCCCCCATTCCAAAGGGAGATCATCCTAAAATTGACTCATGAAGTCACTAAACAAAGACCATACCTTATCCTTTTAGGTTTATCCGATTTCTTGGCCTCATGAGAGCCAATGAAATCATAACTTAGAAATAGGTTAGAGTTTTGAACTCTATGTGATTCTCATCATCATGAGAACTCACTTTCCCACTTATAACTTAGATTTAGAGAGTTATCGTGAACTCTACAATGAGCTCATACTCATTTCCCCTTGGAACTTTGGCCATAGCCAATGGTTCTTCTGTTTCACCCTTAGATCAGTGAACTACGGATACTCTGATTCCACTCCCGTCAGGATACGTAGGCGCAAAGTGCGACACTTTGTCGATTATACTTAGATACTAACCCCTAGGGTTTCAACCTTTAGCATAGCACCCTTAGCAAGCGAGTAAGACATAACAAGTTAAAACAAGAGGTTCCCGTAGAGTACTACGGACGTTTAGGATGCTAATACCTTCCCTAGGGGTAACCAACCCCCGAACCTTAGATCTCCCCCCTTTAGGTTTTTCTCGATCTTGAACCTTTCCTTTGGATAAATCAAAGTCGGTTGTGAATTCAAAGAAATGTGATGCAAGTTAATTAATAGCTTGTTATCTGATTCTCACCGCAACAGAAATGGCGACTTCACTGGGGATTATTCTTATCTTTTTTAGGGTTAAGCCCACCTTTGTTTTTATTTGTTCTATTTATGCTTGTTTGCTATATTTGTATATATCTGTTTGATTGCCTGTATATATGCTTTGCTTGAGTTTCTTTTGTTGACTTGGTTCTTGAGTAGTGAGATAAATCCTAACCCGGATTTGAGTGCACTTAGGATAGGACGATGGTATATTCAAGGAGGCTTTGAGGGAGTCGATTCCTGAAAAAGTTAACTTGAGACACCATCACTCAGTTGAGGCCCTCTTGAGTGTTTAGTCATGTTGAACGAATCTATTCGTGAAAACGTGCTACTCTCGACCTAGGAGCCCTTGATATTGAGAACCGTAGTTACCAAACCCCACTTAAGCCTTTTAGGATGTAGTGCAGTGACCATGATGGAGTCTATTTCTAAATTGGTTGTCACGTGATACTACACTTAGACGAGATTTTCTTGAGAATTTTATTGACTACCAAGTCATCTGGGAAGTCGATAAAATCCGAAAGATGGGTTGTTGACTCTGGGAACTTCTTAGAACCCTGTTCAGCAGATGAAAACCAGTAGTACATACCAATGGGAAGGGTAAACCCTAGCTCCATGCTTAAACCTATCCCCTTTTGTTTGTGCTTTGTGTGTCTTTGTGTGTGCTTTGCATTCATACATCATAAGCATTCATGTTGCATCTGTTTCATGGAACTCATATTTCTTTTCTTATATCAGAGGGATATCATGGATAGCTCAAGAAGAAACACCATCAAATACACTTTCAAGAGTCCAAAATTGGATGACCTAAGGAGATTGGGAGATTTGCTAACAGACCCTGAAGGATTCATAGGAAGATATGGGAAGTTGTGGGTTTTGTTGAAGAAAAACATTGATGAAGGAATCCTCTCAACTCTGCTTCAGTTTTATGACCCGAAGTATCACTGCTTCACGTTTCCGGACTATCAACTCCTGCCCACCCTCGAGGAGTACTCTCAGATAATTGGTTTGCCTATCAAGGATGAGTTCCCATTTCCTATCTTTGAAAAGGATCCTAAAGAGGAAGAAATAGCCAAGAAAACTCACCTAGAGTTAGTTGACATCAAAAGCAATTTGACTTCTAAGGGAGGAATTTTTGGGTTAACTGCTAAGTTTTTGATTGAAAAGGCTCGTTATTTTGCTAAACACTCCAACCGGGATGCCTTTGAAGCTGTTTTTGCATTGCTCATCTATGGACTTTTCTTGTTTCCAAACATTGACAACTTTGTGGATCTGAATACAATCAAAATCTTCTTGAAACAGAATCCGGTACCTACCCTGCTTGCTGAAGCTTATCACTCAGTCCATACAAGAAACGCTCATGGAAATGGACAGATTACTTGTTGTGTCCTCGTATTGTATAGATGGTTTATTTCGCATCTACCAAAGGCAAGTGCATTATGGGATTCCAAGAGAGGATGGTGGTCTCAGAGAATTATGGCACTCTCCCATACAGACATTGACTGGTATAATCGGGTGTATGATGGATCCTGATTATAGATAGCTGTGGAAACTATGGCAACGTGCCTCTTCTTGGAATTAAAGGTGGAGTTAGCTACAACCCTGTATTAGCACGACACCAATTAGGGCATCCTCTGGAAGTTAAACCTCTCAGTGTTCATGTGGAAAACATCTACTTTGAAGCATACGACAAGAACGAAGAACAGAAGAAGTTGATTTTGAACGCTTGGGGTAGCAAGCGCAAAAGGGGAAGAAGTTCTTTGGGGAGACCTAACTGTGTGTCATTGGATCTACTAATTGAATCTACTTTTTGAACATAAAAAGAAATGGTTGGAAATATTTAATCTTGAGGCATTTATTCATGATAAAATTGGAAGTACCTTTTTAAGGTTGTATTGCACTTCTTTATGCATCTTGCCATGTTATTTTTTTGTTTACCATGTTTGAGTAATATCTAATATATGATTCTAACTTTGCATTGATATCATAATTTTGTTTCATCTCATATCTTATTCATATATTCTCGCATCATCATGTTTGAATTATAACTTGTTACTTCTTAGTAATTTTACAACTGTTATCTTTCCCCCATTCCAAAGGGAGATCATCCTAAAATTGACTCATGAAGTCACTAAACAACCACCCTACCTTATCCTCTTAGGTTTATCCCATTTCTTGGCCTCATGAGAGCCAATGAAATCATCACTTAGAAATAGGTTAGAGTTTTGAACTCTATGTGATTCTCATCATCATGAGAACTCACTTTCCCCCTTATAACTTAGATTTAGAGAGTTATCGTGAACTCTACAATGAGCTCATACTCATTTCCCCTTGGAACTTTGGCCATAGCCAATGGTTCTTCTGTTTCACCCTTAGATCGGTGAACTACGTATACTCTGATTCTACTCCCGTCAGGATACGTAGGTGCAAAGTGCGATACTTTGTCGAGTATACTTAGATACTAACCCCTAGGGTTTCAACCTTTAGCATAGCACCCTTAGCAAGCGAGTAAGACATAACAAGTTAAAACAAGAGGTTCCCGTAGGGTACTACGGACATTTAGGATGCTAATACCTTCCCTAGGCGTAACCAACCCCCGAACCTTAGATCTCCCCCCTTTAGGTTTTTCTCGATCTTGAACCTTTCCTTTGGATAAATCAAAGTCGGTTGTGAATTCAAAGAAAAGTGATGCAAGTTAATTAATAGCTTGTTATCCGATTCTCACCACAACAGTCATGAACCAGAATGTAATCGTCATCAGGTGTCTACCGAAAGGGTGTTTCAGCCTCCAACGGTTGTTTCTCCTCGAGGTTCTCGAAACCAAGACAAGAAGAAGTGCTCTACCAAAAGAGGCAAGGTTCACTACACACCTATCCCGGTGCCGCTGAGCAAACTGTTCCCACTGCTAATTCAAAACGAGTTGGTGACTCCTCAACCTTACAACCCTGTGCCAGGACCTTGGCACAATGCAAATATGACCTGTGACTTTCATAGAGGGGCTGAAGTACATAGTTTGGATGGTTTCCTGGTTTTAGAAGCTACTGTGTAAAATCTGATCCACAACAAGGACTTGATCTTTAAGGAAGATCGCCCGAAGATTGGATACAGATTCCACACTGGGACAAGAGGACATTCCACTGAAGAATGCAAAGAGTTCGAAGCAAGGCTACTAAGCTTGCTAAAGACGCTGCAACCTCAAGAAAGTACGTCGGATGTCAATACCTCAACTTCTGAAGAAAAAGGCAAAAGACTTGCAAGGCCTCTCAAGATTCTGTATCACAAGGAACTAGTGATTAGTGGCAAGGGTGTTCCCGCGCTTGGGCCCGGAAACTAAAATCTTTTGAAAATAATTCGCCAAAGCTGGCTGCATTTTGTTCATTTCAGTATTTTCAGTTGTATTTCCTTCATTTTGATTTTATATTTGCTTATAAGCATTGTTGTACTTTCAAATTGGCAGCATTAATGAAATGTTTATGCATCTTTTGATTAAATCCATTCGTTTCACTCATTTACTGTTATTTTCATAAAAGCAAAAAATATATATCTTGTTCCACTCCCTTTATCAAACTGTTTGTTTAAGCAAAGATTGGGGAGGATGATGAAAACATCATATCCATAACTGTTGTGGTATGCTTTCAATTAAACTTTTTCGAGGATGTAAGGCATTGTTTCAATTCCTAAACACTAGAGAAATAAGGAAGATAATCCCTAGTTAACCCTTCGAGCCTAGAAGTAGGAGTTTTCTTTACAAAACACAAAAACCCATAATCTCAACCTTGGGGTAGGGTAGTTCTCGGTTTAACTTGGTTATGCATTCTAATGCAAGCGCTTCATGCAAGACACCAAGTCAGCTCTCTCAAATCAAGTGACAATCAAAAAGAGGTCTCAAAACCTCAACAAAGACAAAGAAGAGGTCTCAAAACCTCAACGAAGACAAAGAAGAGGTCTCAAAACCTCAACAAAGACAAAGAAGAGGTCTCAAAACCTCAAAAAAGACAAGAAAAGATCTCAAAACCTCAGCAATAAAGGACAATCAAATGTTGTAAGAGAGTAATGACTACCCTAGGTGTCTTAATCATCACCAACTATCATCAGTTCAATTTCCAGC
The DNA here is from genome assembly GCA_022829125.1 of Lathyrus tuberosus. NCBI lineage: Eukaryota > Viridiplantae > Streptophyta > Magnoliopsida > Fabales > Fabaceae > Lathyrus > Lathyrus tuberosus. The sequence goes on along the minus strand of JALAZF010000584.1, from coordinate 2,019,561 downwards.
CTATGGGAATCTGAATGTATAGCCTAAGTTAACTGAGCGTAGGAGTGGAGTTCATCACGAAGTTTGGGTGGAGACAAATAAACTTTGAGCCTTTATCCTTTGTTTCAGAAATCGTGAACCAGGCCATATTACAACCTTTAAAAGACCTAATTGAGGTAAGGTTGTTTTGAAAAGCATACTAGAGCAAGGTTGATTAACCTGACTCCTAATAATCTTTGCTAATTGCGTGTGTTGATCACTTCATCTATCATTCTGTAAATGGCTAGATCCACCTTTGTTGTTGATTATTTAATCATTCCACTGTGTGTGTTTCATCAAAAAAACTTTGATTTCAAAAGCTTGCATGAATATTGCATTGAAATTGCCAATTTTTAATGAACAATACTTGTTTGCAAAAAAATTCAATATCAGAGAAATCCCAATAAATGTAGCCAGCTAGGGAATTTAAATTGACAAAGGAAGCTCAGTCAGGGGCAACCAAGTGGAAGGATTTGCCAATCCACCATTCCAAGAGCTATTGGATCTGGGGCAGAACTCTTCAAAGTTCAGAATATTGGGGCAAGCCTTCTTGAGGTCATCATATGACAAGTTTGGACCCCAATGACCCACCAACAGGAGCAAGTTTGTTTCCCAGTTGTTCCTACCACAGTCTAAAAGACTTTGTATTGCGGATACAGTTAAACTGGGGCCAATATGTCAAGATCCATGAATCTCTTCAAAAGTTTGAAGATATTGGAGCATCTGGTATACCAATTCTTCTGTAAAATCCTTTTGATGAATTACCCTTATATACCCGTCAATCAGAAGTAGTCAGGTCGAGATTCGGCAAATCTCTCAAAAGGCCAATTAGGCTGGGGCATCTCCTTCACAGATCAACCAAGATGACAAGGGCAAGTTTGTTCCCCAGTTGTCGACAACCAGTCTGAAGCACAAGTTCAAGGACCTTGTTGTGTAAATACAGTTAATCTGGGGCAGTTATACCGAAAATTCATGAACCTCTCCAAGAGTTAGAAGATATTGAAACACCTTGTATGCCAATTCTTCTATAAAATCCTCTTGTTATTTTCTCTAATAGACCATGTACTCTGGGGAAGATGACGTCTGTTACTAGCTCCCCAGTAAGTTGTCTCTCCAGCTAAATCTTGGCAATTCTCCATGGACTTCCCTCCAATGAAGAAATCAAGCTCATGATGGCAATCCTAGTGAAGTCATGACGATATACCCCAAGTGGATCACTTTTTTTTCCGTAGAATTTTGTAATCGTGAAGTAGAACCACTGATTCTGAAAGTTCATCCCCAGTAATGGCCCAATCTAACGAGTTTGGCTGGGTATCCTTTGTCGAGATGTTTATTTCATCTCCAGTTTCGCTTCTTGTCTGTTTTGTCAGCATAAGCATAAGCACTCATATGCATGGCATCTTAGCATTTCTGCTTCTATCCTGGTGTTTACCGGTATTGTTCACTTTGGCGCTTATATCCCCAAGTGTCTGGGTTTATCCTTTCTCTCCAATAGAGTTGTCAGCCCTAGACACAAAATGCTCATCCTTTCTGAATTCCCCACAGAGTTTTATCCTCGTGGATGATGGTTGGTTCAGTTGTCTTTTCCACATTTGGATAAGATAAATCCCCATTTGAGTTCATTCCTTAATGGTCGGAGTCTTATTTGACCGTTTCTTTCTAGCTTGTTCCTAGATTGAACTTTGGTCTCTGGCAGGTTAGGTTGTTGAACCTAGTTGGAACGTGCATTTATTTTGCACTTTGTCTCGCAGGAAGAATCTTTTACAGATCCTCATTGAAGACATAATTCATTCTCCAACATTATTGTGATATCAACATCTCTTTGAAATTTATAACCAATAACAAGTAGTAATCTCTTGCAGAAGCTTGTTTTTCTATGGCGATAAGTAGCAGTCTCAGGTGCTATCCAATCCTCTTTGCAACCATAATTGTTATTCCCCAGGAAGTCTAATCTTCATTTATGCAACCCCGGTATTAACCTATCGGATGCCTAATTACCTCAAGTCCAGTAACTGTTGGCATTGTTTAACCCAGGTCAAATATGAACCTAAACTTCGAGTCAAATATGAACCCGTTGTTTGAATCCATGTCAAATATGAACCTAAACTTCGAGTCAAATATGAACCCGTTGTTTGAACCTAGGTCAAATTTGAACCTAAACTTTGAGTCAAATGTGAACCCGTTGTTTGAATCCAGGTCAAATATGAACCTAAACTTCGAGTCAAATGTGAACCCGTTGTTTGAAACCAGGTCAAATATGAACCTAAACTTTGGGTCAGATATGAACCCGTTGTTTGAATCCAAGTCAAATATCAACCTAAACTTCGAGTCAAATGTGAACCCGTTGTTTGAATCTAGGTCAAATATGAACCTAAACTTCGAGTCAAATGTGAACCCGTTGTTTAAATTCAGGTCAAATATGAACCTAAACCTTATGTCAGATATGAACCCGTTGTTTGAACCCAGGTCAAATATGTACCTAAACTTCGAGTCAAATATGAACCTGTTGTTTGAATCCAGGTCAAATGTGAACCTAAAGTTCGAGTAAGATATGAACCCGTTGTTTGGACCCAGGTCAAATATGAACCTAAACTTCGAGTCAAATGTGAACCCGTTGTTTGAACCCAGGTCAAATATGAACCTAAACTTCGAGTCAAATATGAACCCGTCGTTTGAACCCAGGTCAAATATGAACCTAAACTTCGAGTCAAATATGAACTTGTCGTTTGAACCCAGGTCAAATATGAACCTAAACTTTGAGTCAAATGTGAACCCGTTGTTTGAATCCAGGTCAAATGTGAACCTAAACTGCAGGTCAAATATGAACCCGTTGTTTGAAACCAGGTCAAATATGAATCTAAATCGAAATTTAAAATCTAGCTCACACTGTTTTTCTTTATAAAACAAATCATATTATTATCTCAACCAACTCATATTAGTACCTGAGTCCAATCATGGCTATTAACCTTATTCCCAGCTAAAATCCAGTTGTCTTTTCATCATCTGGCGCGCAGAGTTTTGTCTCTGTCTTTTCTGGCTTTTCTTGAAGATCCCGTTTGAACTCTTCAGTATAAGAAATCCCCAAAAAATCTTTTGTTGACGTCTATCCCTTTATTTCAAATTGATCCCCAATGGATATCATGTCTTCTTTCTGGTTTCATGCCCAGTAAGAATGTGTCTTATTTCCCCAGTGTCGTCAGGTCACATATGAACATGTCGTCCATCTCCCTGGATCTTCCCCCAGTGGAGGATACCTCTCTGGATCCTATCTCCTGTAAGGAGCTGTAGGGTTTCCCCTCAGTTTCATTTTCTATCCCCGGTGTTTCCTCAGAGCCTCCCCATTGAGTCTTTTTTGTTGGTTAGCCTGTATCCCCAGTGAGTTTGCCTTATGGATACTAACCTTCATCCTTCCCCGGTGATACTCACCTGTGGTTGTTTGCTCTTTATCCCTGGTGTCTGGTCTGTCTGCATCTTCGCACTACCATGACATCATATCATCATATTAGAAATTCATGGCATGTCAGCATTTGCGTATCCGTCGCTTGTCCTTAGCATCTGCATTCCATCTAAGGGCAAAATTTTCGGTTTTCTATATTTAAATACCTTTCACCTTGATGTCCCGAGGATCTTCGTTCCTCGTGTCATCCGGTAAATCTATTTAAATAGGGGCAACTGTTGTACCCCAAATTTTACCCTTAGATTCATTGATCTTTTGCACCTTATCTTAGGTCAATCATATTGCATAAGTAACCAATTTTTCAGCCTTTGTTTTGTTTTGTTTCATTTGTGAATCAGGGTTTGTTTCTTAGATTCAATGGATTGATCAACCAAAGTTTTGGATAGATCACCAACCAAGCAAGTTCTCGTACTCTCAAGAATTCAGTATAATTTTGTTTTCATCACAAGTTCTCTGAGGCTCAAGTCTTGTAAGATTGAATCAAGGTTAAGCAGGCTTGTCACGTCAAGGGCGTGTGCGGTGTGGTTTGAGTTTCAGTGGAAGTTTGACCTAGTCTGGGTCAAAGTGGTAGTTTGCTTCAGTATCAAATTATCAGGTTATGGCAAAGGAAGTTTCTTTCGTGGTTGAAGATCATCAAGGAACAGATCAAGTTAAATCAGGGTTTTGTGCAGTGCGATTTGTGTCTCGATTCACAATCTCTGATTTCAAGGCATGATTCTCTCACATTGAAGTTTCTTGGTTCATCAAAATCAAAGGGGTTATTAGTTCAAGGACTGATTTGAGTTTCAAACGAAGAATTCAAAAATATTGGAATTGGTTTTAACTGTGATTCTTGAGTGGCATATTTCAAGTCAAGATCCATTTTTTTGGGGGTTCACTTTATGGTCCAAATTAATGGTTTGCAAACATGATTTATGTAGGGTGCAAATAGTATTTGAGAGGCCCATTACATCAAAGTCCAAAAGAAATGTTGCAAAAAATATATAATAAGAAAATTGAAGTGGACACAAGAAATGGCCAAGTCTTGTATGGTCCAAATTAATGGCTTGAAGGTTTTACTTTTTTTTACAATATTCCAAGGCCCTGTACAGACCAAAACAATAAAAAAAAACTGTGATCCGTGAAACATGCCAAACCATGCCCTCGCAATAAACCAAAGCTGGGACTCTGCAAAAATTGTATTACTGTGCCATTGCTACAAAACAAAGGAAAGTAAAACCTCCAAGCCACGCGACCGGTGAAACGCTGCACACCAACAAGCACCATACACCAAAATAAGTTGTCTTGCGGACATGTATATCTTTGTACGACCCTGTTGCTATCAACAAATTGCACCCTGCTTCATAAGACAACAAAAAACCACAGACCCACCAACCTGCAGCCGCCTGTCACGAATCTCTGCAGTCAGGCAAAGGCAAAACAACCTGCTCACAACACTCCAAGACCTGTAGTGAAAATGATATATCAATAACAGCCTGTAAGTCTGAGCAATGAAAATAACACGTCATAGCATCCCATAAGCGTATTCAACAAGTTTGTGTTTGGATTTTAAAAAAGAAAAAGAGAATTCTATTAAGGGGGGTCCTGATTCATTGTCAAGGGGGACCCGATTCCCTTCGCTTCATCGCGAAACCCCTTCAGCAAAATAAATCGCCAAAAACACCAAACTCGGTTCATCCATCTCTAAAAAACTCCAACGAATCTAACCTCTTCTATCTCCCTTAACTTCATTCTGATTCCCCAACATTAAACCTTTTCCCAAATCATCCTCTTTCTATCTTCAACCTAAACCCTCCAATCTCCTCTTTCATCTGAAACAACAACTTCAACCCAAATCCTCCTTCATTCTCTGTTGAACAACCTTCTTCAAACCCAGACCAAATCTCCTCCAAACCTTTCAATCTTCTCAATCCACTGAACTCAAACTCTTCATATACACCATCAAATAACCCACAAACCTCTCAAAAATTCTAACCCATAACCAATCGGAACCGAAGCAGGTGAAGCAGAGAGATTGAGATGAAGAGAGATCGACGAATCAAAAAGAAAAAAACTAAACCAAGAGAGGAATCGAAACGGGAAACCTGAAGGTGGAACTAATACCGTGCGAGATCGAGAAATTTGGAGAATCGACCTCGTTTTGTTACCGATGCGATGACGAGGGAAAATTCTTCTTTTTCTTCTAAGCACAAGATTTTGGAAATTATGTTGTTGTTTCTTCTTATGATTCGTGTTTTACTTTGCCAAAATGATTGGATTTCTTTTCATTAAAAATGATGATTCTGAGAGTAGAGGGTTGTTGTATAGCGTTGACCCAGTGCTACTTTTCTTTGAAAAAAACTGGTGGTCTTTTCCTCTAAAAAAGGATTCGTGCCTTGTTATTTTGATGGGTTTGGAGGCCCATAGTAAGTTTTATCCCGCACCACCATCTTTTCAGCACCCCTCCCTGTTTTTGTTTCACTTTTTTTATTGTCATTATGATTATTTTATTTTATTTAGAAATAATTTAAAGATTTCATTTTGTAGATCTTCATATTATTTTATTTCACATTGTTAAGATTTCATCATATTTATTTCAACTTTAATTTTTATTTCAATTTTCCATTTCAATTTATTTGGGCCAATGATATTACACAAATATTGACTTTGATTATTTCAAATCAATAAAGTCTTGATAAATATGAGGCTACTTTTTTATGTATTCCTATTGGTCAATGAAAGTCTAATTAAAAGATTATCGATTTCTCGATTAAATCTTGATTTAGACGAGACCAACTTTATTTTCCTTTTGATTCCATTTTCTTTATTTTTGGGCCAATGATATTACACAAATCTTGACTTTGATTATTTCAAATTAATAAAGTCTTGATAAATATGAGGCTACTTTTTTTATGTATTCCTATTGGTCAATGAAAGTCTAATTAAAAGATTATCGATTTCTCGATTAAATCTTGATTTAGACGAGACCAACTTTATTTTCCTTTTGATTCCATTTTCTTTATTTTTGGGCCAATGATATAAAAAAACATCATAACTTTGTTGATTATTTCAAATCAATAGATTTTGATTATATGAGGCCATCTTCATTTTCTCCTTTGTTGGTCAATGAAAGTCTAATCAAAAGATTATCAATTTCTCGATTAAATATTGATTAAGACGAGACCAACTTTATTTTTCATTTCAATTCCACTTTCTTTATTTTGGTCTATGATATAACAAACTTCATGGTTTGGTTGATCTCATTAAAGCGACAAAACTTTGATCAAGATGAGACCACTTTCTCTTTATTTCAGTTTCATTCACTTTTTAGTCGATGAAAGTCAAGAATCATTGATTATCAAGTTCTCGATTAAATCATGATTAAGACGAGACTATTTCTATTTCATTTCAATTTTTAATTTCTTTGAATACTAACTCTTCATTTCCCTCTTTGGTGGGACTTGTACGTAGTTTCTGATAAAGTCTTGTGGACAACTATTCTGTTATGATTATGGTTGCCTGTTTCATTTGACACATCCTCAATACTCTTCCAAAGGAAAGTCCTCCTCAGTTGACTCATAAGTCAATAACCAAATCATCCCACCTTGGCCTCATAAGAGCCTTTCCCTTTTCTTGGCTTCATAAGAGCCTTTGTCTTTTCTTGGCCTCATAAGAGCCATTGAGTCATAACTTAGCAATAGGATAGAGTTTATAAACTCTATGTGGGCTCATCACATTAAGTATCCACTTCTCCCCACTATAACTTAGATTTAGAAAGTTTTATTGAACTCTAAAATGAGCTCACACTCATTCCCCCTCTGGATATATCCCTGTATGTAGCAAAGACGGAAAGGAATAAGCATGCCTGGTCCTCGAGCACGAGGGGGAGCTGTGAGGACACGCGTGGTGTCTTCTAGGGCCACGTGTCACGAGTAGTTAATACCTAGGGCGGCTATGCATAGGGGCACTTGAGTGCCTAGTGCTGCCTCGCTTCCCGTGCTAGGGTTATAAATGGGGGAAAGTCCCCTTCATTTTCACGTTCCCCTTCATTTCAACCAGAATTTCTTCCAAGTCTCTCCAAGCTCTCTCCGCTCTCCAAACCACATTCGTCATCATCGCCGCCGTCAGCCTTTCTCCGTCGCCAAGATCTTCTTCCTTCAAGTAAGCTTTCTTTCCCTTTTTCCAGTTTTTATGAATTTACCGGCGACTTCTCTGGGGAGCTCGTAGAGTATAGGGGGGCGTACGAGTTTTCCGACGACTTTCATGAAGTTTTCGGCAGAACTATGGGTTTTCCTGCAGGACTCATGAAGCTTCTAGCGGAACTATGTGTTTTTCGACCGTGCTCATAAAGTTTTCGGCCAAGACGCCGGGAGGATCACGAGGATTCTATAAATTTTATGAAGTTTCCGATGAAGGCCTCGAGGCCAAGTGCGCGAATATTGCGAGGAGGTCTCTGTCGAGGAGTTTCCCCATGTTTATTGGGGTCTTCTCACGCGAGGAGCCTTCTTATCGATGAGGGGGCTCGTTACTCTATGTCGGGGAGAATTTGTCTAGGGGCTCCTCGTCCTTCTCTTCGCCCTTTCACTTGATTTGTGGTGGAAGGGTGGATTTGATCTTGGAAGTCAAATTCACCGTTTTCCTTTGTTTTTCAAGTAAAATGTCCATAAGGATCGAGGGTGTCATTCATATCGACGATGAAGCCGAGTCTGACACACCCGTCGAACAAGTTGGAGCTGAACGAGCTCGCATGCCCGAAGATTGGGTCGGGCAGGAACCTCTTAACATTGCGTCGCGCTTTTTCGTCGATGACACAGACGCCTTCGCCACTGTCGAGGATCGCGTCGAGGGCTCCTCCCCGAGTTGGATGGTATATAAGCCCAAAGAAGGGCATCACATTTGCTCAAGTTTTAGGGGGATGAGGTTCCCGATGTACGAGTTTGCGTTTCGGGACGCAGGAATTCGTCTCCCCTTCATTGATTTTTAGAAGGGGGTGTTCCAGTGGTTGCGTCTAGCGCCATCACAGTTTCACCCCAACGCGGTAACATTCGTGCGGGTGTTCAAACTTGTGTGTAAACATCTCTGTATTGGGGCCACGCTTCCTTTGTTATTCCGCACTTTTCACCTACAACGGAAATCTGCTCACGATCGGCATAGCTGGGTATCCCTGAAGCAGCTGAGGAAGTTGTTCCGGGTGTACCAGGATTCTGTCTGTACCTTCAAGGATAAGTTCTATATCATCAAGCCTGTATCGTACGTGGTCGTCGACTCCCTGTATGACCTTGTGTTCAAAGAGGAAGACGGGTAGCGCGAGGAGACATTGGTGTCAAAGTTTCCCCTCGAGTGAGAGGAAGACCACTTCGAGAAGGGGAAGGACAACTGTATTTTGAAGCATGGCGACCTGGACGCCGACGACCAGCAATAAGGATGAGAGTTTCATCCTCGACGATTCATTCACCCTGTTATGGTGGATGCTTTAGCTTCCACACCTTGTTGCTTGTCTTTTTTGAAACAGGGAAACCATCTTTTTCAAAGATAGAATCCCCTTTTTACAACAACTGACCTCCCACTTCTATAGCCTTGCCTTGATGCCACTTTTTCCTCTTTCTCTCGACTTTAGGAATGGATCTTTGAGTGCTTATGCTTGTTGAAGCTGAAGACGATGGCCCCCTCTGCAAGATTATGCATGATACTTTCTCGGATGATGGTCTTGAGATTTGGATTTCCCCACATGTTATGATCATGCCAATTGGAGAACGATTATCTTTTTCCTCCCTTTGGTTTTTGATCTCAAACACTTTCAACGTTATTTCCTCATCATATGCTTTTAAAGTCAGGCTGCCTTTTTCCATATCGATATTGCATCGACTTGTAAGTAAGAATGGTCAACCTAGAATGATCGGGGTCTCTTCATCTTCCGAAATATCCATGATCTCAAAATCAACTAGAAAGCTAAATTTATCAATTATCACTAGTACATCCTTTGCTACCCCATATGACCGCTTAATGGTGTGATCAACAAATTTTAACTTTGTCCCTGTATCGCTCACCTTTCCAATACCCAGCTTTTTAAAGATAGATAATGGCATGAGGCTAACACTAGCACCAGAATCAATTAGAACCTTCTTGAAAGTTATGTCTTTTATAATGCATGGGATTACTACAGATCCAGGATCCTTCCGCTTATTGGGGGTTCTCCCACCTTGCGATATTTCACTACATTTCTCCGTTGAAATTACCATCTCCTCACCCATTGGTTTCTTTTTACCGATGACCTCTTTCATGAATTTTTTGTACGTGGGCATTTGCTCGAGTGCTTCAAAGAAAGGCATATTGACCTCTAACTTTTTGAACATTGTGATAAATTTCTCAAAGTCTTTCTCTTTTGGATCCTTCTTTGTCACTCTCGGATGGTATAGTAACTTAATCACAGGTTTAGCCTCCTTTTTCTTTTTCTCGTTAGTTGGCTTTGCAGGTGGTGTAGCTTCTTCTGGTTCTTTCTTATTTTCCCTCACTTCCAAATCTACCTCTATGACATGATCATCATTTGTTTCCATTTCTTCCTTATCTTCAGCAACTTCTTGACTTCTTGTTGTGACAACATTAATGTTTTCATGATTTCTTGGATTTGTTACTGTTGTACTCGGAAGGGTACTTTGAGCTTGCATGGAGATTTGTTGTGCTATCTGACCCATCTGAACTTCAAGATTTTTTATTGAAGCGGTGGTGTTCCAATGATTATTTCAGGTCTCTTCTTGAAATTGCATATTGAGTGCTGCCATCTTTTCAATGGCTATTTCCCACTCTGCTTTCTTAAGAGCTTGTTGCTGTTGTTGGTACTGTGGTTGATTCTGATCTTTCTAGGAGAAGTTAGGATGATTCTTCCACCCTGGATTATAGGTATTAGTATAAGGGTTGTTCTGCTTCAAAAACTTTATCTCTTCAATTTGCTTTGCAATTGCAATGTAGTGCATGGCAAAATGAGGTCCATCACAAATCTCACAGTTAACAGCTTGCACAGGTTGAACTTGGGCTACTTGTTGAGTACCCAAATTCATGGCCTTGAGTCTTCTCTCTACTTCAATAGCCACTTGGTCTTCTAACTCCAGATATTCATTTGCAGCAATGGCTTCTATGATCTTCTTGATATCAGTGGCTGTTGTAAAATTGGATGATCCACCAGCAGTTGTATCAATAAGTTGCTTAGTCTTCATTTGGAGGCCATTTACAAACATCTCCATCTGTTCAGTATGATCATATTGTGAGTGGGATATGCCACCAATAGCCTTTTGAACCTCTTGTATGCATCACCAAGTGATTCCCCTTCATTCTGCTTAAAATTCCCAATGTCGTATCTTTTGCGAATGTAAACAGAAGCAGGAAAATACTTATTCGAAAAAGTTGTTTCCATTTGCTCTCATGTTGTAATACTTCCAGGAGGTAACGAGTAAAACCACTCTTCGACATCTTCGGCTAGAGTAAACGGAAACATCCTCAATTTTTTCGCTTCTTCGGTATGCCCATCAATCTTGATTGTGGTGCTCATGGTAAAAAATCTCTGCAGATGTTTGTTTGCATCTTTATTGATTTTTCCTGTGAAAGGTCTCTTTTCCAACTGACGGATGGTTGATCAGTGCAACTGAAAGTTTGGAACATTCACTAATTGATTCACAATAGTCAATTGACCCAAAGGAGTGTTTGCCCCTCCATAATCCCCAAGAAGCCTTTCTTGAGCTTCAGCCATTACTATCTTCAGTTTTGTCTCTGTATTTGTACCTGTGTCAGAATGCTCAGAGTGAACAAGAACTCCTTCCTCTTTTTCTGGTTCTGAAATCACAGGTTCTGCTTCTAACACTGCCAGTCTTTCTCATTTAGCTTGTCTGAGCCTAGCATGCAAAGATCTTTCAAGTTCTGCGTCAAAAGAAAAATCAGCTGAGGGCTTTCCTCGCATACAAAGATTAGACACAGATTAATAATAATAATAATAATAATAAACAAAAAATAAAATAGGCAGAAAATAAAGTTTTAGTTGCATAGCAGCAAAATTCTAATTTAAATAAATCTGTGAGCTCTATTATCTTTGGCAGTCCCCAGCAACGGCGCCAAAAACTTGATAGGAAAAATAGCAAGTGTACTATTCTGCCTATTGTAGTAATAATAGGGAAATCCCAAGTATCGAACTTAATAACTGCTTGACGATATAAAGTTCTTGATCAATTTTAATTAAACAAAAGTTTGGGGTTTTTTGTTTTGTTTAGTAAAATTAGGGTTACAATTGCAATAAGAGAAAACATGTAAAATAGTTGAACTTTAAACATATATGAATAGATTGCTAGGATTGGTGTATTATTCTTTATGCAACGACTTCCACTTATCAATGCAATAACACAATTCACAGTGATTTCCGGTTCTCTAGGGCATCCACTCCTAAGTCCTTAGTGAGAGGGTCTTTGATAACACATCCTAATTACTATGTCCATAGGCAATTACGGCTGCGATCAAGCATTCAGATAACAAGAATATTCCTGTTACGATAAAGTATCCCTAGTCCTATGTGATATTTATTATCATATGTTCTTACTCAAATGAACGAATAATAGCGGTCTGGCTTAAATTACTCATATAAATTCAGAATCTGTTTTTCCGACGGTTAAAGCATTAATAACGGATATAAGAACAAACCAACAATTATGAAAATAAAATTGTCATTGCATCAAATAGAACGAATTCATTACATTCAAAGTTAGTGACACCCCCTAGCAATAGGGGGTTTAGCTATTCATAACAGAAAATAAAAACGAAGAAGAAAGTGTTGTCATTACAGAAATCGGGAGGAATCAATCTTCAATAGTGAAACACTCTTGAAAATACGAATTCACTCTGAAATCCTGAGTTCTCCAGCTTTCAAAACGCGTATTTTCTCTGAAAAATCCTCCAACCCGGTAAAATTCGCGTTCCCCAGCTAAATACTCAAAGTTTTGGGCTTTTTCTGTGTTTTTGGGCCTCCATACGCGTATGGGGGACGTATGGGCAGTTTGGAGCCGTCCATACGCGTACGAACCTACCCAATACGCGTATGGGAGCGTATCCCTGCAGATTCCTTATGCGTATAACAAATGGTGGTCACGCAAACCCATGACAATACGCGTTTGATACGCATATGGGTAGGAGGCCCTTTTTCCTTCTTTTGTTCGTTCTCGTAAGAAACACGTATGAGATGGGAAAGGCATGAGAACTGTAATACCCTAATATTTGCCCCTAAGATTCTTTGCTTTTCATTTGCATTTTTGCATACCACAAACAAGATCACATATTGGTTCCCTCTTTGATAGGTTTGTGCCTTGCAGGGATCTTTAGGTTTGTGTGCGTTTGATTTGTTTAATTTGTTTATATTGTACTAACCATTAATTAAAAGCCAAAAATATTTTGTTTTCTTTCACTAACATTTTTCAGGGGAAGAACATGTTAAAAATACCAAAACATCAATCCCTCAGTTCGAATGAATTCCATCTGAACAAAGTCAAAGTTGATCCGCAATTAATTCAAAAAAAATTAGTTGATCAAGAGTTTCCAAGATTTAATTGATTTTTATTCCGGAGACTCCAAGGTTCATGTGTTTATTTCCATGTCTTCTTTGACAAGCAAGAGAATCGAGCCGGAACCACAACAGTGCAACAAAATGCTCATTTTTCACAAATTTTTCACTGAGTAACCGGTTAGCAGATATGCTGTAACCGGTCACCATCGTGAAAATTTGAAAAATGGTGGCAAATTCAAATTCAGAAATTGGCACCAATCTCAGCCCTTGATCACATTTGGAATATTCTAGACTATCTCATTTTATTTCCCCTACATCACTTTGATCATTTTCCACCATGCACCTTCACTAATCACCACTCTTTTAATAATTCCCTCCAAATTTGAATTCCAATCCTAATTTTGATCATCCAAGCCTAATTCCAAACCACCAATTTTCCCAAGCCTAAATTCTATAAATAGAGGCTTTATTTCATTCATTTGACAAGCTTTTGATAGCCAAAAAATCCCTTGCAATTTCTCTCCCCAAACCACAAATTCACCAAAGCTCTTCTTTCTTCTTTGGAAAGTTAGTAAGAATTCACATTGATTCTTGCTTAACTTTGAGCTAAACCTTCATCATTTCTTATTTTTTGTTCATCAATCACAGTAGATCAAGGTTTTGGAGTGTAGATCTTGAAGCAATTTGAAGGAATTTTCAGATTTGAAGTGGTAATTCATCTTTCACCATTGTTGAAGCTTCATCTTCATCTTCCATAATGTAGATCTTTGGAGATCCTTGTTACTTGATCCTTTGGATCTTGTAATTGTGTTTAATTGCTGGTTTTGGCTGTTATTTTACTTTAAATTTCGTGCAATTTCAGTTCCATGATCATAAGGTGTTTGTAAAAAGTTTTGGAAATGGATCATGCTGGATTTTGCACATTTTTCTGCATTCTGGTGCTATGTAACCGGTTATCAGTTATGCTGTAACCGGTTACACTGTGTAAATTTTGAAAAAACGGTGCTTATTTGAACTAAGTAACCGGTTAGCAGATATGCTGTAACCTGTTACTTAGAAACAGAATGCATTTTTTTGGCTTGTTTTTGGGGCTGTTTTGGTTCGTTTTCCATTTTCTTCCCTTTCCTTTGTTCTTATCCTTAGATCACATATTTGTGTGGTTTAATTTGGCTTTCTCTTCATCTATTTCTCTTTTCTTTTGATCGATGAAAGTCTAAAAGATCTTGGAATTCTGTTGTTGAATTTCGATCAAGACTAGATGGTTACCACTTTTCTTTTCGTGCGGTATTGCTTACGGATGACGATCTATATATCGTTCATCTAGCATACATTAGCACAAAGAGCTATTGACTGGCCTCATTGTAGGGTAATTACTCCGTAAATTACTCGGCGATTGCTTAACATAGCACAATATCTGTCCCGTATCGGAAAAATATCAAGAATGGTTGATTATTTGTCTTATGGTTCAAAACTCATGAAACTTGTTGTTAGGAGGCTTTGGTCTTATCAATCCTCTAATGAGTTTCATCAACCTTGGCCTAAGTGCAATTATTCAATTGTTATTGATCACTAACTCTAACAACTAATCACTAACTTTCTAACAATATTATTATATTAATTTTGTTTATGTTTCCTTCTCACTCCCTATCTCTTTTTATTTTTTTTATGCTTCATTATTATCATTTCATATCATGTTTATGTTTCCGTAATTTTTCCTTTGTCTGTTGGACACATGTTTATGCTTCCGCCTTTTTCTCTTTGTCCACTTGGACCAAAAACATTAATAAAGGCATAAACCATAAAAAACTTAATTCTCTTCATCTTGGACTATCGGTTACTATCCTATGCTTTGGAGTAATCTCTTCATGGACCTCTTTTTGAAGTAATATTAAACTTACGGACCTAGAATTAGGACTTCTTATCCCTTTGCTTGGAGTATTGATTGAAGACTTGCCTTTATTTGGACGTTTTGCTTAAGGATGGAATTCTTTTAATATTGCTTTGAAGTGACTCCATTTCGGTTAGATCCTTCTTTTTCCTAGCTTTTACTTTATGCACTAGGATAGTCATTTCTTCTCATCCCCATTCTTAAATTTTCAAAATCCTCTCCCTTTTTCAAAACCTTCTTGTTTTCAACTTAAAATCGCTTTCATAATAAAATCTTGACTTTTGTCAAGTGACTTTTAAAATTTTCTTTTCTTTAATAAATGTCAATCTATCTTAACCATACTTTGACCGTTTCATGAAAACATAAAAAATATGAAACTCACTCAAATCTTTTGTGCTTTCATGCACTTTTTTTTTCTTTTAAACTCTTTTTCATAAGTTTAGACATGATTCATTTCTTTAAGCGAAATTATTCGCTTAGAAATGACGACTTGTCTTTACACTTAAAAATCAATCTAAACCAACAAATTTTTGTTCTTTGTACCATGAACTACGGGGTTTTGATCCTACATTGCACATCGTGGGTACGTAGGCATGAGGCGATAAGTCTCTCCAAACACAAAAATCTTAAAAAATATTTCTCCTCTCATCTCCTCAATCTCTTTACAGGCAAACCATTTTCAAACCAAAAAGCGGTAGATATTTCAAAGGGCTCCTATAGAGTACTATAGACGTTTTGGGTGCTAACACATTCCCATTACGTAACCAACCCCCTTACCCATTCTCTATTTGTTCTTGTTTTTTAGAACTCTTTAGGTTTTGTTCGCTCTTTTTCCTTTCCCTTTGTGGATAAAATAAAAGTGCGGTGGCGACTCTTGCTTATTTTTGGGTTAAGTTAATCAATAGCTTACACTCACAAATTTCCCCGCTACAGAAAAGTGGTGACTCTGCTGGGGAAAGATTGACCTCTTGCTGGTCCATCCCTTAAGGGATTTAGCCTACTTTAATTTATTTACTGCTTTTTGTCTGATTTGCTTGTTATTTGTTTGTTCTGGTTGGGATGTTCTGAGAGATAAGCCCAATACACAGGCTTGAGTATACACTTAGGACTAGAGTGGAAAGTAGTTGGACCTACGCGCCATCTTGGTACTTTTTGTGTTCACAAAATTCACATCCAGACGAGGCTATCTTGGGAGATATTCTAACATGCGTGTCTTGCGCATTTCAGGGTGTTGATCTAGAGAGCTGTCGACTCTGGCGACCGTTTCCCCGAGAACTCAGTAACGCCTCTCCTCCCGACATGTGATAATGGCAAACCAGAAATGGCAAACCCGTTACACTTGTCGATCCGAGGACCCAATGCTGGGAACTTGCTATAGGATATCCTTTTTTTGGGGAATCAGTGGATGACCTCTTTGTTTGGCGATAGTATTGTACCCCGAGGGATGAATGTACTATTGCTTCTCGAATCGAGAATCTGAAATCGAGGATCCCGGCTTTTTGGTACCCACATGTGAGAATAGGCGGGTGTTTACAGGTTTGCAAGAAATCCTGACTTTCAGCATGCCCAGTACTTTGGATTTCTTATCAGTGTAGACTTATCGACCTGGTATTCCGGTATTCTCTTCAGAGCGGACCTTTGAGCTCATCCAGTCATCAGCGCAGCAGTTATTCAGAATTTATGGAAGCTTTGATCCCATGTCTGCTGCATTCATATGGCATTGCATTTGCATCAAGCATCATTCTGCATTTGTTTCTTGCCTTTTCCAGGTGTCTTATTGTTTGCCTTTGGTCTTCATTCAGCCAAGCTGTCACACCAGTATAATACTCGGGCTAATCTGAAGAAAAAAATGGATCAATTGCAACAAGAGAACCATGAGCTTCGTGAAGAAGTATCAACTCTGAAGGATGGTTTGGAAAGACTCACTGCTATGATGGAAGCTCTAGTGGCTGCTTAGAATCAGCCACCACCACCTCCTCCCCCACTTTCCACTCCTGTGCAAAGGACAATCATTTCTTAGATTGTCCCCACGCCCATCTCTGTGGCGCCTGCCAGTGTTCCTCAATACTCCATGCCTCCTGGCTTCCCCTGGGGCATGCCTCATAACTTTTTTCCTAAGGGTTATCAACCACCACCACCTCCTGAAGTTCCAGTTGTTCCCACCGTTCAACCTGTGATGACTGTGCCACCGTCTGTGGTTTACACTGTTCCTTTTGGTGAAGAGCAAATTTTCCATACTGCTCTAAGTGAGAATGTCAGTGCGTATGATAGAATGGAAGAGATTCAAGACCAGTTTGCTGAAATGTAGAAAGAGATAAAAGCTCTGAGAGGTAAAGAGCTCTTTGGAAAGAATGCTTATGAGTTATGCTTGGTTCCAAATGTGAAGATCCCGCATAAGTTCAAAGTTCCTGACTTTGAAAAGTATAAGGGTAACTCTTGTCCATTAAGTCACTTGGCCATGTATGCTCGTAAGATGTCGGCCCAGAAGGATAATGATCACCTGCTCATTCACTATTTTCAAGATAGTTTGTCCGGTGCTGCTTTGAAATGGTATATAGGACTCGATAGTGCTTGAATTCGCACTTTCGAAGATTTGGGTGAGGCGTTTGTGAAATAGTATAAGTATAATGTGGATATGGCTCCTGATCGTGACCAGCTTCGGGCAATGGCTCAGAAAGATAAGGAAACATTCAAAGAATACACGCAGAGGTGGCGCGAGATTGCTGCCCAGATCAACCCTCCTTTGGAAGAGAAAGAGATGACTAAGATTTTTCTGAAAACTCTGAGTCCTTTCTATTATGAACGCATGATTGCTAGTGCCCCGAGTGATTTCACTGAAATGGTTAATATGGGGATGAGATTGGAAGAGGGTGTCCGTGAGGGACGTTTGTCGAAAGATGGCAATTCTACTGGAAGTTCCAAAAAATATAGTGGAGGATTTACCAAAAAGAAAGAAGGAGAGACCAATGCCGTTTCTCGAGAAAGGTATAGAGGACCTCGCAATAGAAATAATCAGTGTCAGCAACATGTTGCATCTGTCACTCCTGTTATCGGTTCAACTCCTGTTGTTCAGGCAGCTCCTGCTCAGTAACAATGTTCTAATCAGCCAAATAATCAACGGGGCCATTTTCAGAAAGATTTTGATCCGATTCCGATGACATACACATAATTACTTCCTTGTCTAATTAAGAAGAATCTTGTTCAGACCCGTCCACCGCCTGCTGTTCCAAAAGATTCACCATGGTGGTATAATCCTGAAGTTCATTATGCTTTCCATCAGGGAGGAGCTGGGCATGACACTGAGAACTGTTATCCATTGAAGATGGAGGTACAGAGATTGGCTAGGAGTGGTATTTTGTCTTTCGAAGATTCCAACCCTAATATCCAATCGAATCCGCTGTCTAATCACGGCAAGGCGTCTGTCAATATGGTTTATGGTTTCCCTGGCACATTTAAAAATTTTGATATCCGTTGGATCCGAATATCTCTTGCGGAAATGCATGCACTTTTAAGTGAATACCATGACATTGATCATGACTATGCAGCTTGTTGTATCTGTTATGTGAATCCTCGTGGTTGTGTGATAGTGAAGAGGGATATTCAAAGGATGATGGATGAAAATTTAATTGAGGTCACTGCTAAAAGAGACGAATATCAGAATAAGGTGAATGCTATTGAGCCACGCTTTAATATTCCTGAGCGAGTTGTTGTCTCATATGATAGTTGAAAGACCGCTGTTACACCTTTGGTTATTTGGTTGCCCAGTCCGGTACCCTATGAATCTGACAAGGCTGTTCCATATAAGTACAATGCTACCATGATAGAAGATGGTAAGGAAGTGCCCATCCCTTCTTTGTCTTCTGTAGTAAGCATTGCTGATGTGAGTAGAGTGACCCGGAGTGGTCGAGTTTTTTCTCCTGAGCCACCAAAGATTGTGGAGAATGTTATTGCTGGCAAACGAACTCAAGATGAGACTAATGTCGATGCTTCTGGTCAGTCCAGTGGTTCGAAGTTTTATGAGGACGAAGTTTTGAAATTGATCAAGAAGAGTGATTATAGTGTTGTGGATCAACTCTTGCACACCCCGTCCAAGATTTCAGTGTTGTCCCTACTGATGAATTCTGAAGCTCATAGGAAATCTTTGCATAAGGTATTGGAACAAGCATATATTGAGCATGATGTGACTGTTAATCAGTTTGATGGAATTGTGGCCAACCTCACCGCATGTAATAGTTTGATTTTCTGTGATGAAGAGTTACCCGAGGAGGGGAGGAATCACAATTTGGCTTTACATATCTCCATGAACTGTCAAGAAGATGCGCTTTCTAATGTGTTGGTTGATACTGGCTCTTCCTTGAATGTGTTTCCAAAATCTACTTTATCAAGGCTTTCTTACCAAGGTCCTCCCATGAGGTATAGTGGAGTTGTTGTTAAAGCTTTTGATGGATCTCGAAAGACTGTGACTGGAGAAGTCGATCTTCCGATCAAGATAGGACCGTGCTTCTTCCAAATCACTTTTCAAGTAATGGATATTCGTCCTGCTTATAGTTGTCTGCTTGGTCGACCCTGGATTCATGAGGCTAGGGCAGTAACTTCGACTCTTCATCAGAAATTGAAATTTGTTAAGAATGATAAGCTGGTAATTGTTGGAAGTGAGCAAGCGATGCTGGTGAGCCACCTTTCATACTTTTCGTATGTTGATGCTGATGAAACTGTTGGAACTCCGTTCCAAGCTCTTTCTGTTGATGATAAAGCTGTTAAGAAGAATGAGTTACCCATGTCTTCTTTGAAAGATGCTTTGCATGTGTTAGAAACTGGTCGGTCTGACGGTTGGGGCCGAGTCATTGATGTGGTTGATAACCTGGGCAAAACTGGTTTAGGCTTTACGCCTGGTACAGTCAGAAGAGATTTGAAGCGTATTAATGAGACCTTTCACAACACCGGATTCATCCACAAAGATCACTCTACTGCTGCCATCATTGAAGATGATGAAGAGGAAGAACTTCCCAATTTCGTGAAACATGGACAAGTCTGCCAGAATTGGATAGCTGTTGATATTCCCACTATTGTTCATATTTCAAAGTAATTTGTTTTTGTTTCTTTCAAAAATCCTTTCACTCTGCCCAAAGTGAAAGTGACTTCCATATTATGTTTTTCCTTTTTTTGCTTTATTTCTGAAAAATGGTAACATAAAAAACCAAAAAAAAAAAATAATGTGATAATCACTTTTATCTGCATAATACTTGCACTTCTTGTTCATATTCTAAAATCAAACATAAATCAGTGTGCAGATTGATTGATAAACCCATTGAAAACAATGACCCTATGCCCCCTCCCAACTTTGAGTTCCCTGTGTTTGGAGCTGAAGAAGAGGATATTGAGGAGATTCTCGATGAGATTTCTCGGTTGCTTGAGCACGAGGAAAAGGACATTCAGCCTCATGAAGAACCGTTGGAATTGGTTAATTTGGGTTTAGATGATGATGTAAAAGAAGTCAAGATTGAGGCACTGCTTCAGCCAGATGTTAAGAAGAGGATTGTGGAGCTTCTTAGAGAATATGTTGACGTGTTTGCTTGTTCCTATCAAGACATGCCTGGTCTTGATACTCATATTATGGAGCATAGATTGCCATTGAAGCCTGAATGTCCACCGATGAAGCAGAAATTGAGAAGAACTCATCCCGATATGGCTGTGAAGATCACAGAGGAGGTTCAAAAGCAGATTGATGCTGGTTTTCTTGTGACTTCTGAGTATCCTCAATGGGTGACCAATATTGTGCCTGTTCCAAAGAAAGACGGAAAAGTCCGAATGTGCGTTGACTATAGAGATTTGAATAAAGCGAGTCCAAAAGATGATTTTCCACTACCACACATTGACATGTTGGTAGATAATACTGCTAAATTCAGTATCTTTTCTTTTATGGATGGATTTTCCGGTTATAATCAAATAAAGATGGCACCCGAGGATATGGAAAAAACAACATTCACCCTGGGGAACATTCTATTACAGAGTGATGCCCTTCGGTTTGAAAAACGCTGGTGCAACGTACCATAGAGCTATGACCACTTTGTTCCATGATATGATGCATAAAGAAATCGAGGTCTATGTGGATGATATGATTTGTAAGTCGAAGACTGAAGAAGATCATATTGAGTACTTATTGAAGTTGTTTCAACGTTTAAGAAAGTTTAAGCTCTGTTTAAATCCTAATAAATGCACTTTTGGTGTCCGTTCTGGAAAGTTGTTGGGCTTTATTGTCAGCCAAAAAGGAATTGAAGTTGATCCTGGTAAAGTTAAAGCCATTCAGGAAATGCCTGCGCCCAAAACAGAGAAACAAGTAAGAGGATTCTTGGGACGTTTGAATTATATCTCCCGATTTATATCCAATATGACTACCACTTGTGCGCCGATCTTCAAGCTTCTTCGCAAAGATTAGGGTTGTGTCTGGACAGAGGATTGTCAGAAAGCTTTTGAAAGAATTAAAGAATATCTGCTTGAACCTCCGATTTTGTCTCCGCCCGTGGAAGGAAGACCTTTGATCATGTATTTGATTGTACTGGAAGAGTCTATGGGCTGTGTTCTGGGTCAACAAGATGAATCTGGTCAAAAAGAATTTGCCATTTATTATTTGAGCAAGAAGTTCACTGATTGTGAGTCTCGGTACTCAATGCTTGAAAAGACATGTTGTGCTTTAGCTTGGGCTGCCAAGCGCCTCCGCCAGTATATGTTGAATCATACAACTTGGTTGATATCCAAAATGGATCCAATCAAGTATATCTTTGAAAAGCCTGCTTTAACTGGGAGGATTGCTCATTGGCAAATGTTGTTGTCAGAATATGATATCGAGTACCGAACTCAAAAATCGATAAAAGGAAGTGTTTTGGCTGACCATTTGGCACACCAGCCCATTGATGATTACCAACCTATCAGGTTTGATTTCCCTGATGAAGATGTGATGTATCTAAAAGTTAAAGATTGTGAAGAACCATTACTTGATGAAGGGCCTGAGCCTGGATCCCGTTGGGGTTTTGATTTTTGACGGAGCTCTTAATGAGTATGGCAATGGTATTGGGGCAATAATTGTTACTCCTCATGGTTCTCATATTCCTTTCACTGCAAGGTTGATGTTCACTTGCACAAATAATGCGGCTGAGTATGAAGCATGTATTATGGGCTTGGAAGAAGCTATTGATTTAAGAATCAAGATTCTTGATGTATACGGAGATTCAGCCCTAGTGATTAATCAGATTAAAGGAGAATGGGAGACGCGTCAACCTGATTTGATTCCTTATCGAGATTATGCAAGAAGGTTGTTAACTTTCTTCAATAAGGTTGAGTTTCACCATGTACCCAGAGCAGCAAATCGAATGGCAGATGCCTTAGCAACTATATCCTCCATGATTGTGGTGAATCGGTGGAATGATGTGCCCAAAATTGATGTTATGCGGCTTGATAGGCCAGCTCATGTATTTGCGGTTGAAGAGGTTGTTGATGATAAACCGTGGTATTATGATATTAAGTGCTTTCTTCAAAATCAAGATTACCCGCTTGAGGCATCCAAGAAAGATAAGAAGACTTTGAGAAGATTGGTTGGTAGTTTCTTGTTGAATGATGATGTGTTGTATAAGAGAAATTATGACATGGTCTTGCTCAGATGCGTGGATAGAACGAAGCAGACATGTTGATGAAAGAAATTCCTGAAGGATCTTTTGGTACCCATGCCAATGGGCATACAATGGCTAAGAAAATGTTGAGGGCAGGTTACTATTGGCTGACAATGGAATCTGACTGTTGCAAATTCGTGAAGAAGTGCCATAAGTGCCAGGTTTATGCTGACAAAATTCATGTACCACCAACTCCTCTCAATGTTATCTCCTCTCCATGGCCTTTCTCCATGTGGGGCATTGATATGATTGGAATGATTAAGCCTAAAGCATCGAATGGACACCGTTTCATATTGGTGGCTATTAACTATTTTACCAAGTGGGTTGAGGCGGCATCATATGCCAATGTGACCAAGCAAGTAGTGGTCCGGTTTATCAAGAACCAAATCATTTGTCGGTATGGTGTTCCGAGCAAGATTATCACTGATAATGGGTCGAATTTGAATAACAAGATGATGAAGGAATTATGCGATGAGTTCAAGATTGAGCATCATAATTCTTCTCCTTACAGACCCAAGATGAATGGGGCTGTTGAAGCTGCTAATAAGAATATCAAGAAGATTATTCAGAAGATGGTTGTTACTTACAAGGATTGGCATGAGATGCTCCCTTTTGCTTTGCATGGGTATCGTACATCCGTCCGCACTTCAACAGGGGCAACCCCTTTCTCTCTTGTTTATGGTATGGAAGCAGTGCTCCCGGTAGAAGTTGAAATCCCTTCTATAAGAGTTTTGATGGAAGCTGAATTGTCTTAGGCTGAATGGTGTCAGAGTAGATACGACCAGTTGAATTTGATTGAAGAGAAAAGAATGACGGCCTTGTGTCATGGCCAATTATATCAGCAGAGAATGAAGAAAGCTTTTGACAAGCAGGTTCGACCTCGGGTGTTCAGAGAAGGCGACCTCGTGCTCAAAAGGATCTCGACTTTTACCAATGATTTTAGGGGCAAGTGGACTCCTAATTATGAAGGCCCCTATAGTTAGGTGAACTGCGGTTGCTCTGATTCTTTAGTCAGATACGTAGGCACAAGACGCGACGTCTTGGCGAGCAAACTTAGTGTGCATACCCTTAGGTCCTTACCTTACCCTTAGCAGATATCTTTTAGCAAGCTAACATAACATAACATAAACTAAACAAGAGGTTCCTGTAGAGTACTACAGATACTAAGGGTGCTAATACCTTCCCTTAGTATAACCAACCCCCGAACCTTAGATCTCCCCCCTTTAGGTTTTTCTCGATCTTGAACCTTTCCTTTGGATAAATCAAAGTCGGTGGTGAATTCAAAGAAATGTGATGCAAGTTAATTAATAGCTTGTTATTCGATTCTCACCGCAACAGCTGGCTAAAGCATCGTCCTACCAGTTAACTGTGATATTGAGAGCCATGTTGTGACTTTTGCCCCCCTCTGGTAAATCCTCATCACTGAATCCTAAGTTGTTGCAGGAAGTGATGTTAGAGCCTCTCTGTGGGCTTCGGAACTGAGTAAAAGTGATAGCACTGAGATCTTCGAAGGAGTTTGTAACAGTTGATCAACAGTGTTGTATTCACTCCTTTGGATGAGCTTCAGCATCTCATAATCGTTCTTTGAAAGGTCGGGATTACTGGATTGACCGACTGGTGGATCAGGAGCTTCTTTCGGAAGTTCCTTTTCTTTGTTAGGTTCTCCAACTCCTCGATTGAAGATTCGACCGCTCCGTGTTACTCGACTGATGTCTGCAATATTCATGACGGAGGGCAATGGAATTTCCTTTCCATTCTCAATTATTGTTGCACCGTTGTCGCTCCCAGGATTTTCATCCAGGTACAAACGCGAGAGTGGCGCGGAAAAACAGAGTCGCCAGCCGTGTAAATTTATCCCAAGAGAGGGAAAGGGAACACCGCATAAACCTGAGGAAGAGAGAAAGGAATGGTCATCGCAACCATAACCTGGGTTCGGGAGTCGGTTACGCGAGGGGAAGGTGCTAGCACTCCACGCGTCCATCGTACTCGATGGGATCCACGCTTGTTGTCTAATCTAAGGGTGAGTTATCCTATCATCTATGGCTGTCTAAGACGGAGAGGGGAAAACAAAGACCGACTCGGTAGGACGTCGACGTCCTAGGCCTACGTACCCCCTTTTGTGCAATGGGGAATTCAGAGCCAGCGTAGTTCGGACCAAGTTCTTTTGGTGTTTTTTATGAGCAACGTTAAGTTCGCGTCCGACAGTTAGGGTCGATGCCTGTTTGCGACTCAGACGGAAGGTAACGTGCCCTTTTTGAAAATAGCCTTTAGTTTGACAATCCCGAAGGACAAAAAGGTTTGAAGTTTGTTTGTATTCTTTAGGACAGAAGTGACTTAAGTTAGTTCATAACTTGCATTGCACCAAAGTCTAGGGCACAGGGGCGAATACTTAACGCATCGTCCCAAGACAGGACGCTCGCTAAGCACTCTAGAAAGATGAGAGGAACCCCTCATTTCTCATTCCCCACGCTTAAGGCTCGTGCGCAATACAATTTATCCTTATTAAGTATTTTTAAGAAGTTTGAGATGAGAAGAGAGAAGACACAAGGGATACTCTAAAGGGGAACTAAGAGTCCTAATGTTATCATGCATAGGTGACCTACGGTTAGTGAGGTTTGACGACAACCTAAGCCTAAAGGAAAGAGAAGAAGAGAGAAGGAAAGAGTAAGGGTGAATATGGATGATTATCCATACCCTCAAATAACTTACCTTAGTCCCTGCATAGAATGGTTAGTACGAAACAGACATAAGTAAAAGAAATGAGATAGATGAAACCCAAGCAAAGACATACCATGGCAATCAAGTGACCAATAATAACCAAACATGAATTAAGAAGTCAGATAAACAACCCCAAAACAATGGCACAAGTGCCTTTCCAAACAGATAATCAGACAAGATCAAGGATGCGCATACAAGAAAATCTCACACAAAGATCCATTAAACAAATAGTAAAACAACTTCTAAAATCACCAAATTAAATATCAAAGTTGCTCAACCAGAGACAAACAACATATCAAAAACTCCTGCAAAAATTCAAGATGTTAGTCACTCAAACAATTATGCGGGGCTCAGATGAGAAGTAGGGTTCAATGTGCCAAAGGGAAGGACCAAAATGCAATATGAAATAATTTTAAAAATGATAGAAAAATATCTTGATGCACCTTAGTGTGTTGGTGAATGAATGCAAAAGGAATGGGTTCAAAATGCTTTATGGATGCAGAGAAATAAAATAAACAACTTTAAGTGTGCATGATATGAGTAATGCAAAAAGAAAATAAACTAAATAATTAATTTAGATGATAAAAAATAAAATAAAAATAAAAAATAAAATTTGGAAAATTTTATAAAATGATAAAAAGTATGCATGAATTTTCTTGGGATTTTTTAATGCAAGAATGTATTTTTAAAAATTAAAAATGAAATGTAATGAATTAAATAAAATAAATAAATTAAAATGCGCATGGGGGGTGCAATGAGTAAATAATCATGTTAAAAATGGTAATTGGGCAAAAAGGGGGGGTGTCATTAGCGAGCCCAAGTACTGATCCAATCAGAAAAAATAAAAAATAAAAATAGTCCACGTGTGGACTCTAGTCAACCAATTGACTGACTGCTTACCATTAGATGCATCCAACGCCCTCCATCCAGTCAACACAAACATCAAGTATTTAACATCAAAGGCCAGGATGGAAGGAACACACTAATTAGCACATGCACGCATACACATGATTGGTCAGAACTAATAATATAAAAAACACAAAAGAACACGTGCATGCCCTGCGCCCTCATTAATGCGTTGGCAATGCTCTGGCCATCTGATCACATCAATGGATCACGTTAAGTCAACATAAATAAAAGTAAACGGAATGAAATATCATGATCTAAAGGCACACGATAGGAACGGTGGGGTAATAAACATGTGATCCTCAGAATAAAATTCAAAAATAAAAAAAACGTGGCACGATCTGGGCCGTGTGATCACCAAAATGAATGGCCTTGATTGTGTCTTCAACCTCCAGCCACCTTCCTTCGCCGGACCACCATACCAGTCGCCGGAGCCCTAGCTCCGGCCACCGTCCACAGCCACCTGCAACCTAAAACAACCCAGAAAATGCAAAGGCCTATACCATTTTGTCCAGAATTTCATGAGGGTCACGAATATGTCATCCAAATTTGCAAACAACCAAAGCGTAATAAAAAACGAACGAAACAAGTTAAGATTCACAAACTTTAAACGCACCATATGCACATAATACATGTCCACATTCAAAACAAATTATATCAGCATAACCAGGGGACATCACACATCAATATTCACGTTTAAAATTAGAGTTTTATGACGATCAAAAGAATGACTAACCTGAGATGGTGCAACCTGAATCCTTGCTTTTGGCTGCGAATGGGGGATGGTTTGCACTCTATTGATCACCAGGAAGAAGTTTGTGGAAGAATTTCTTGAAAACTCCTTGTAGATTGAGAGATATGAATGTGAGATGCTTTAGGGTTCAAGATTTCCACTCCTCCAAATGTCATGTGAATTCTGACCTAACCAGTGCATGCATGAGTTTAAATACTCTAGGGTTTCTCACTGATAATGGTTTGGGCATGGGCAATTCTTTGTTTAGTGAGTTTTGGTCAAATTTGGAATTTTGTATTATGTGAGATACACCTCCTCCCATGCATAGATATCCAAATATTTCATGATGGATCACTTAACTTCTAATTGCTAATCACACCTACATTTGATTGGGCCTTGAAACAATTTGATTCATGAGTTTTCAATGCCTTGGCAATTTTGGATAATGGAGAATAAATGATAAACACACCATGGATTTACTTGATTCAAAGGCCTAAAATGATCCTTGAGGAGTGTCCTTTGATATTAAAAAGCACCTTGAAGCAATGGAATCAATTATAGGTCCATATGTCCCAAAATCCAAAAGTTGTGAAAATGAAACCCTAAAAACCACTTTGCATTATTTTGACCATAACCTAAGTTTCACAAATGATATGGAGACCCACTAGTACTTGTTGGAAATAGGAGAAAAAGATCTTCAACTTTCATGTTGGAGAAAAATTCATTTGAAGCTTTCTTGATAGTGAAAAGTCAAGTTGAATGCAGTGCAGGAACTTGCCCAAAAAGGAAACTTTCAAATTATAGGTCATTTCCATATTTAGTAACTTTTGTACCAACTCATGATTCTTGATAAATGGCATGAAACTTGACGCTTGAAGACCATATAAGGATGTGATACCTTGAAAACCTCGGAGAGAACCACAAAATACCACAGTTGACTTCCCCTCTCACTTGTTGACTTTTACCCAATTCACCTGATTCCTCATCCATTGGCCAATTGAACTTCTCCTGAACCAAACTGATGGACAACCTTCTATTCCTAGATACTTGGGGACCCAAGGAATACCATGGAATCAAGTCCTGCCCAAAAAATCAGAAATAAACTAACTTTAAAGCAAACCCTAATTTAGGTACCCTCAGTCTATGAGGAAATAGCACAGTCTCCAAATCCAAATTCCTCTGAATATGATGTGTATCCTCTCCAACAAAGATAAGATATGCCATTTAGTGATGATAAAAACCCAAGGAGCTTGCCTATTGGAACAATAAACCCGAGAATCTCAAAACCCTAATTTCTGCACTGGTTAGGAGAGAGTAATCCACTTGAACTCTCTTGCTTGACCCTTTGAAGAATATCTTCTCCTCCTGAACATGCCTCAGGCACCTTGACCCCATGCTAAGAACCAGTGATATGCACACATGATAATGCAAAAATGAAATGAAACATAAGCCAGTTAGTACTAAAGTAAGGAGGGCAAATTTTGGGGTGCTACAGCTGCCCCTATTCAATCAACTTGGTCCTGATGGTATGATAGTGACGGCTTTCAGACAATCGGGATACACGGAGATTGAATACCAAAGAACCCGAAAATTTGCAATCAACAAAGGAGGGACGACTCCACTGGGGAACAAGCAATAAATGTTGCACTGCCACAACACGTACGAGTGTTGGAAATCAATACAAACAATGTATTGAAATGTCTTGAAATAAACACTAACGAGTGTTATCTATGCTGGGTATAAACACCGATGGGTGTCAAGGAATCAAAAATATCAAATACGGACGGGTACTGAGAACATATACGGACGGGCATCGAAAAGGTACACGGACGAGTGTAAAAAGGTTAAATACGGACAGGTATCGAAAAGGTACTCGGACGGGCGTCAAAAGAGTTTCAATACCGACAGGTATCGAAAAGGTACACGGACGGGTGTAAAAAGGTCAATACGGATGGGTATCGAAAAGGTACACGGACGGGTGTAAAAGAGTTTCAATACGGACGGGTATCAAAAAGGTACATGGACGGGTGTAAAAAGGTTTCAATACGGACGGGTATCGAAAAAGTACTCGGACGGGCGTCAAAAGAGTTTCAATACGGACGGGTATCAAAAAGGTACACGGACGGGTGTAAAAAGGTTTCAATATGGACGGGTATCAAAAAGGTACACGGACGGGTGTAAAAAGGTTTCAATACGGACGGGTATCGAAAGGGTACACGGACGGGTGTCGAAAAGGGTGTAAAGTAACTTTTACCGGGGATTAATCTCGCTGGGGAATGGAAGGCAACACGGACGAGTGCCATCAAAAGGTCAATACGGACGGGTATTGAAATCAAAGGTTCAAACACGGACGAGTGCTGAAAGGACACAGACGGGTGTCAAAGATCAATATGGACGGGTATTGAAGTAAAAGGTTCAAACACGGACGGGTGCTGAAAGGACACGGACGGGCGTCGAAGATCAATACGGACGGGTATTGAAGTAAAAAGTTCAAACACGGACGGGTGCTGAAAGGACACGGACGGGCGTCGAAGATCAATATGGACGGGTATTGAAGTAAAAAGTTCAAACACGGACGGGTGCTGAAAGGACACGGACAGGCGTCAAAGATCAATACGGACGGGTATTTAAGTAAAGGGTTCAAACACGGACGGGTGCTGAAAGGACACGGACGGGCGTCGAAGATCAATATGGACGGGTATTGAAGTAAAAAGTTCAAACACGGACGGGTGCTGAAAGGACACGGACGGCCGTCGAAGATCAATACGGACGGGTATTGAAGTAAAAAGTTCAAACACGGACGGGTGCTGAAAGGACATAGACGGGCGTCAAAGATCAATACGGACGGGTATTGAAGTAAAGGGTTCAAACACGGACGGGTGCTGAAAGGACACGGACGGGCGTCGAAGATCAATACGGGCGGGTATTGAAGTAAAAAGTTCAAACACGGACGGGTGCTGAAAGGACACGGACGGGCGTCTGACGGTAAAGACCTTGAGGGAATGAACTAAAGGACCACCTGGATAAAGGGAACTAGCAAAATAAATGCCATCCCTGCTGATAAAGGGAACTGACGAAAGAAAATGTCCGAAAGATTGCTATCTCTGCTGATAAAGAGAACTAGGTTTCACGAAATAAGTCAGACGAGAACTGACTACCAGGCGAGAACTGGATTTACCAAAGAGATGTCAGACGATAACTGACTACCAGGCGAGAACTGGGTTTACAAAAGAGATGTCAGACGAGAACTGACTACCAGACGAGAACTGGATTTATAGAATAAGTCGGACGAGAACTGACTACCAGGCGAGAACTGGATTTCCCAAAAGAGAAAGGCCAAATAAAGGTAAACTTCTAACGGACTCACGATCCACAGATAAGATGACTCCGGCGGGGAAAGGAGAAGTCTAAATAAAAGATTCTGCCCGGGAGCACAAGTATGAGGAACGCATCCCTCCAAAATCTCCTGTGTTATGCCATCTCTGCTGAGAAAGAGAACTGGTAAAGAAAGTATCAAACCTGGCTTATGCTTCGAATGCAAATGTTTGAATTTTGTCATAATGCTCCACACGAAGTGGAAATGCTACGCGTTTGAGGATGCAATGCGGATGCTTATGATATGCAAAAAGGGTCTCTCCAGCAAAATAAATGCCGGAGAGAAAAAACCAATTCAGCTGGGGATGACAAAAATAAATTATCCTCTAAATCTAGGAACTCTGCTGAGGAGGGTCATACTGATCGACTCTTTGGATCAACAACTTTTGCTGAGGATGTAATCCCGAAAGAGCTACCGGGGGCCACACCTGTCTTTCACCGAAGGTAACATCCAAAACCTGAGATTTCTCCTCAGCTGGGGGAGTTGAGAATGAACGCCAATAATGGAACCGGAAGTTCGTTGCTGAGGATTGCTAATATCCAATTGGGCTCAGGACCTGCTGAGGGATACCAGCCCATGATACCATCCTGCTCGGGGAAAACAATCCATAATACCATCATGCTTGGGGATACTGCTGAACTTAGCCTGCTGATGGGGAGAATGCCTTTACTCTCACCTTGCTGGGGATTAGAATATGACATCGTCGGTGAAAGCACGCTTCCTGACTGGATGGGGAATGTGAACACCCTGATTTTGTGGGGAAATAACGTCTTGATCCAGAGAAAATACTTTCCAGGTCTCCTGCTGGGGAATGTCTGCTCTGCTGAGGAAAGTTTGTCCTGCTGGGGAAGGAGTAATCTTAATGATGGGGAGAGCCAACTGCTGGGGATGTACAATCCTGTTTCCCTGCAACCTGACTTGTCTTTATGGTCATAAGCGGCTCTTTGAACTTTTCACTTGCCCCAGACCACCAGGCCTAATGGAAGAAATCATCTCAAGAGGATTTTACAGAAGATCGGGCGTTCGCACTGCCCCAGGGTCTTCAAACTCTTGGAGAGATTTATCATATCTCGACATAACTGCCCCAGACTTCATAATCCATGAAGTACATTACCTCGAAGGGATTTGTAATGACTTGAAAATACTCTGCTTTAGTGTTTTGAACCTTGAGGAGGTGTTTTCAATTAACCATTTTCAGGAGTGGATAATTTCTCATGCTCTAGAGGTGGTCTGCCCCAATATGAGCTTTGAAGTGACTTTACCCCTGATCTTAGAATGAATGCCCCAGAATAACCGAATTTCGGAGAGATTTCTCGACGTGACTACCCCAGATTGGCTACATCTTAACACGACTTACTAGGGAGAGCCCACTCTACACTGAGTCTCTTGGCAGCATGCCCTTTGATATGATTGTCTTTCAAAATTTTCAAGCATCTCAACTTGGCAGGATCAAGCTTCTTGACTGACGTTCACTGTGTAAGCTGCCATTGATGTTTGGGCACATGTATGCAAACAGAACAAGTTATTTATGAGAATGATAATCCTAATGCAACATTTATGTTAACCTTGAAGTTTATTGAAAATACGTCGCAAAACCCTGTGACCGAATCACTAGTTGGGATGTGACCTTGATTTTTAAATGGCAAAACAATGCGCACATGCAATACCAACAAGTCTTATTAGCATAACTTATAGGAGTCAGGAACGTTATCCTGTTGAAGTGCGCTTTCGGAATAAACCCTGTTTCAATTAGGACTTTTAAGGGTTGTAACGTGGTCTGGTTCACGGTTTCAGAAAAAGGATTTATGGCTCAAAAATTTATTGGTGCCCACCCGCTCTTCGTGATGTTCTCCAGTCCTATGTTCAGTCAATCTGACACAAACGCTCATCTCTCAAAAGGTTTACGATCTTTAAGGAATCCATACCACTAATGGTTTGACGCCTAAGGATGTTTTGGAATGACGGTCACCCCTTTTTATCCTTTGTGTCTGTAATCACACGAGTTTGTTCTTATAGAGGATTTTCTTTTGTAATCCTTTTCGCCTTTTGCTTTTTCTTTCTTTTGTTTTTTTTTATCCCTAATTTTTGCCTGGACTGGCTCTTCTGAGTTTTTCGATTTTTAAGTCCAGCGGGATGCCCTAACTTTTGCCTAAGTCACTTGTTTTCAAGTTTCAACTTAGCGGGCTTTTCTCTTTTCCCTTTTTATTCCCCTTTTGAACAAAGCGTGTGACACTGGTTGTCTTATTTGCTTGAAAGGGTTATGACTGCCTCACTCCCTGGTTGTTGACGGCTAGCCGTTGTGGTTTCACATATGTTGACCTCTTAACGGTGGGATAGAAGGTAATGGATCCTCAGATGCACACTCCCCTCGAACGCTCGGTCAAACTAACTGACGCCTACCCTGCCCCTGGGTTAAGTATGAGGGTTTTTTCGTACGAAAGAAGCTCCTACTTCAAGGCTCAAAGGGGTTAACGAGGGTCTATCTCCCTTATATCTCCAGTGTTTAGGGGTTTGAAACAATGCTTGTACATCCTCAACAGGGTTCTATCCAAAAGCGTACCATTAGAAATCTGCGTTCTTATTTCGTCATCCTCCCTCAAGAGTTCTAGACAAGAGAATTGGTATTGCAGTGCGTATAAACATTTAAGAGTGAACACGAATGGATTACTTCAAGAAAAACATACTCATTGCATTAATATCATCATTAAAAAACAAACAAGTCTTACATGCATACGATGTTTTAACAAGAAATGAAAAACTACAAATGAAAATGCAGTAAAGAAGCTGAAGATTACCATTGCTGAAGAAGCTTAATTCTGTCTGGACGTACTTGCAGACTGAGTGTTCATTTGAGAAAGGAGGCCTCCATTGATGTACATATCATCTTCAGTGAATACAATGATCTCTGAGTCTACCAGGTCTTGCACCTTGTGCTTGAATACATTACACTCCTCAATTGTGTGCCCAAACGTTTCCGAGTGGAACTCGCACCTAACAGTCATGTCATAATCCGAAGGGATAGGGTACGGTACCGGCGTGGTACTCCTCGTTTGAATCAGAGAGTTCTTGAGCAGACGAGCAAACAACTGCCTATGAGGGATATGAATAGGATCAAATGTCCTCTTGGGCCTCTGTTGCTGATAATTCTGCTGTCGGTGCTGATTTGGGCGCCTCGCCTGCGCTTGCACTTTCCTTTCCTCATTAGGCTGAGGCACAAACAAAGGTTGCTGACGTAGAGCTTCTGCAGCAAAAGGTTGTGGAGAAAGTCCATGACCTGAGGTAGATCCTACGAAGAGGGGAGGAGTCTCCACTTCTTTTGCAACAATTGGGGTAACATCACCTTGTATATTCACGCAGCCCGACTTGAACTCAATTGCCCCTGCATCAATCAAATCCTGGACTTGGTGTTGAAAGGCCCTACATTCCTCCACAGTATGCCCTAGTGCCCCAGAATGGAAATCACAATGGGCTCTTGCATCATAGCCTGGTGGAGGATTACCAGTGAGAGGAGCCAAAGTCCTTTTCTGTACTAGTTGAAACTGAAGGAGGTGCTGCAATAGTTGAGAATATGGCATAGGGAGCGGATGAAAAACTCTTTCAGACTTCTTCTATCCCTGTGTACGCTTTTTGCCCCTGGGCTTCTCTTGGGAGCCAAGACCTAGCTGCTGTTGGGAAAGTTCTGGCACTTCCGCTTGTGGAAGAGATTCACGAGGTAATCCACGATTTAAATCAGATTCCAAAGAGATGGGAGGAGTAAGGACCTCTGTTGTGGAAGCGGGCACAGGACTGTTTTCCTTCTTTAACACTGTTTTCAAAATCTCCATGATTAAACCCATCTGGGTCTTCATCTGATTGATCTCCTCCCGCAGCATCTTCTGCTCCTGGATCATGTCTTCCCCAAATTGCCTCATCTGAACTCGCATTTCCCTCAACTCAGCTTGAACTTGCTCCATAATCAACTCTTGAATGGCCTGAGATGGTTAAGTCTGCAATTCTGAGATTGGAACAAGATAAGAACACCTGTCATGCAAAATGATTATGCAAAATGATTATGAATATGCAAATGCAAATGAACATGTTTGAATATTCGCAGGGCGATCCACCCCTTGATTCCAGTTTAACAACAAGATAGAACAGAACTTCTGCTCATATATTAAGAAAACCAGAGAAAACCAAATGTCAACAATCACGATCCAAGGTAACAAGTCTGAACACAAAAACATAGGTCCCAACCAACAAGCCTGGTGGTGATCCAAATACAATAGAGAGAAAGAGAACTACGGCATGTCATCAAAGTCCCCAAGTGCCAATTCCCCAGGTTCTGCCATAGAAACAACCTTGTGGACAGGTTCCAGAATAAGTGACGGGAACTTGTATCCTATGATACTCTTTTTCTTCTCAGTACTCACCCTCGATAGTCTTCAGAAACCAGAATCAAGGTTAGGATGCAACCCTGCAAATGAATAAACATGTTGGGATGTAAAATGATGATGCAAATGCACACATGGGGTCAAGGCAACACTGCTGGATGTGCTGTGCTGTTAACTGAACGAGAACCACAACCCAGAAAACCAGAATTCCAAAATACCGAACCACTGAGATAACCAGGAACCCAGATAATCAAACATTGATGAGAAATCCAGAAAAACCGGGTAGGTTGAAGGTTTCGGTTACCTGCAAACCTGCAAACACCCATCCCCTCTCACGTGTGGGTACTAGGATGTTCAGTATCCCGGGCTCTCAGGTCGAGAAATGATGATACGTTCACCATTTCTGGTTTGGCATCATCATCAATCGAGGAGGCCTCAACTGATTCTCCAAAACGGAAGGTCCTCAGCTTTTGGCACTGAGGTCGAGAAACAATAGTACATTCATCCCTCGGGGTACAGTACTATCGTCAATCGAGGAGTGCCTCCACTGATTCTCTTCAAAAGATAGGGGTCATCCTATGTGAGTTCCAAAGTGGGACCTCGGGTGCGAATGGGTTTGCCACAGGGTGTGGTCTGCCACTGTCACCACTAAAGAGGGATGTTTCCACTAAGGTCCTCGATGATCGGTCACCAGAGTCGACAGCTCTCTAGATCAACACCCCAACATGCGCAAGACACACACGTTAGGATGCGTCCCAAGATAGCCTCGTCTGGTTGTGAATTTCGTGAACACACAAACGTACCAAGCGGGCACGTAGGTCTCACTACTTTCCACTCTAGTCCTAGGGTATACTCAAGCCTGGGTATTGGGCTTATCTCTCAGACCCACCCAACCTGCAAAACAAAAACAGCCAGCACAACACAGTAGTATGACAGTAATAAAAATGAAATGCAATGCAGAAAATGCGGTAAAAATACAACACATAAAGCAAAACAAAAACAAAAACATCCAAAGAGAACAAAGACAAGCAAGCGCTAGGATTGACTCGCTTAGGGATGGACCAGCATAGGTCAACCAGAGTCCCCAGCAGAGTCGCCAGCTGTCGCTCCCAAGATTTTCATCCAGGTACAAACGCGAGAGTGGCGCGGAAAAACAGAGTCGCCAGCCGTGTAAATTTATCCCAAGAGAGGGAAAGGGAACACCGCATAAACCTGAGGAAGAGGGAAAGGAATGGTCATCGCAACCATAACCTGGGTTCGGGAGTCGGTTACGCGAGGGGAAGGTGCTAGCACCCCACGCGTCCATCGTACTCGATGGGATCCACGCTTGTTGTCTATTCTAAGGGTGAGTTATCCTATCATTTATGGCTGTGGTAAGACGGAGAGGGGAAAACAAAGACCGACTCGGTAGGACGTCGACGTCCTAGGCCTACGTACCCCCTTTTGTGCAATGGGGAATTCAGAGCCAACGTAGTTCGGACCAAGTTCTTTTGGTGTTTTTTATGAGCGACGTTAAGTTCACGTCCGGCAGTTAGGGTCGATGCCTGTTTGCGACTCAGACGGAAGGTAACGTGCCCTTTTTTAAAATAGCCTTTAGTTTGACAATCCCGAAGGACAAAAAGGTTTGAAGTTTGTTTGTATTTTTTAGGACAGAAGTGACTTAAGTTAGTTCATAACTTGCATTGCACCAAAGTCTAGGGCACAGGGGCGAATACTTAACGCATCGTCCCAAGACAGGACGCTCGCTAAGCACTCTAGAAAGATGAGAGGAAGCCCCTCATTTCTCATTCCCCACGCTTAAGGCTCGTGCGCAATATAATTTATCCTTATTAAGTATTTTTAAGAAGTTTGAGATGAAAAGAGAGAAGACACAAGGGATACTCTAAAGGGGAACTAAGAGTCCTAATGTTATCATGCATGGGTGACCTACGGTTAGTGAGGTTTGACGACAACCTAATCCTAAAGGAAAGAGAAGAAGAGAGAAGGAAAGAGTAAGGGTGAATATGGATGATTATCCATACCCTCAAATAACTTACCTTAGTCCCTGCATAGAATGGTTAGTACGAAACAGACATAAGTAAAAGAAATGAGATAGATGAAACCCAAGAAAAGACATACCATGGCAATCAAGTGACCAATAATAACCAAACATGAATTAAGAAGTCAGATAAACAACCCCAAAACAATGG
The DNA here is from genome assembly GCA_022829125.1 of Lathyrus tuberosus. Classification (NCBI taxonomy): domain Eukaryota; kingdom Viridiplantae; phylum Streptophyta; class Magnoliopsida; order Fabales; family Fabaceae; genus Lathyrus; species Lathyrus tuberosus. Next base: position 1,982,728 of record JALAZF010000584.1, on the reverse strand, counting down.
CACAAGTGCCTTTCCAAACAGATAATTAGACAAGATCAAGGATGCGCATACAAGAAAATCTCACACAAAGAGCCATTAAACAAATAGTAAAACAACTTCTAAAATCACCAAATTAAATATCAAAGCTTCTCAACCAGAGACAAACAACATATCAAAAACTCCTATAAAAATTCAAGATGTTAGTCACTCAAACAATTATGCGGGGCTCAGATGAGAAGTAGGGTTCAATGTGCCAAAGGGAAGGACCAAAATGCAATATGAAATAATTTTAAAAATGATAGAAAAATATCTTGATGCACCTTAGTGTGTTGGTGAATGAATTCAAAAGGAATGGGTTCAAAATGCTTTATGGATGCAGAGAAATAAAATAAACAACTTTAAGTGTGCATGATATGAGTAATGCAAAAAGAAAATAAACTAAATAATTAATTTAGATGATAAAAAATAAAATAAAAATAAAAAATAAAATTTGGAAAATTTTATAAAATGATAAACAGTATGCATGAATTTTCTTGGGATTTTTTAATGCAAGAATGTATTTTTAAAAATTAAAAATGAAATGTAATGAATTAAATAAAATAAATAAATTAAAATGCGCATGGGGGTTGCAATGAGTAAATAATCATGTTAAAAATGGTAATTGGGCTAAAAGGAGGGGGGGTGTCATTAGCGAGCCCAAGTACTGATCCAATCAGAAAAAATAAAAAATAAAAATAGTCCACGTGTGGACTCTAGTCAACCAATTGACTGACTGCTTACCATTAGATGCATCCAACGCCCTCCATCCAGTCAACACAAACATCAAGTATTTAAGATCAAAGGTCGGGATGGAAGGAACACACTAATTAGCACATGCACGCATACACATGATTGGTCGGAACTAAAAATATAAAAAAAAGAACACGTGCATGCCCTGCGCCCTCATTAATCCGTTGGCAATGTTCTGGCCATCTGATCACATCAATAGATCACGTTAAGTCAACATAAATAAAAGTAAACGGAATGAAATATCATGATCTAAAGGCACACGATAGGAATGGTGGGGTAATAAACATGTGATCCTCAGAATAAAATTCAAAAATAAAAAAAACGTGGCACGATCTGGGCCGTGTAATCACCAAAATGAATGGCCTTGATTGTGTCTTCAACCTCCAGCCACCTTCCTTCGCCGGACCACAATACCAGTCGCCGGAGCCCTAGCTCCGGCCACCGTCCACAGCCACCTGCAACCTAAAACAACCCATAAAATGCAAAGGCCTATACCATTTTGTCCAGAATTTCATGAGGGTCACGAATATGTCATCCAAATTTGCAAACAACCAAAGCGTAATAAAAAACGAACGAAACAAGTTATGATTCACAAACTTTAAACGCACCATATGCACATAATACACGTCCACATTCAAAACAAATTATATCAGCATAACCAGGGGACATCACACATCAATATTCACGTTTAAAATTGGAGTTTTATGACGATCAAAAGAATGACTAACCTGAGATGGTGCAACCTGAATCCTTGCTTTTGGCTGCGAATGGGGGATGGTTTGCACTCTATTGATCACCAGGAAGAATTTTGTGGAAGAATTTCTTGAAAACTCCTTTTAGATTGAGAGATATGAATATGAGATGCTTTAGGGTTTTAAGCTTTCCACTGCTCCAAATGTCACGTGAATTCTGACCTAACCAGGGCATGCATGAGTTTAAATACTCTAGGGTTTCTCACTGATAATGGTTTAGGCTTGGGCAATTCTTTTTTTAGTGAGTTTTGGACGAATTTGGAATTTTGCATTATGTGAGATACACCTCCTCCCATGCATAGATATCCAAATATTTCATGATGGATCACTTAACTTCTAATTGCTAATCACACCTACATTTGATTGGGCCTTGAAACAATTTGATTCATGAGTTTTCAATGCCTTGGCAATTTTGGATAATGGAGAATAAATGATAAACACGCCATGGATTTACTTGATTCAAAGGCCTATAATGATCCTTGATAAGTGTCCTTTGATATTAAAAAGTACCTTGAAGCAATGGAATCAATTATAGGTCCATATGTCCCAAAATCCAAAAGTTGTGAAAATGAAACCCTAAAAACCACTTTGCCTTATTTTGACCATAACCTGAGTTTCACAAATGATATGGAGACCCACTAGTACTTGTTGGAAAGAGGAGAAAAATATATTCAACTTTCATGTTGGAGACAAATTCATTTGAAGCATTCTTGATGGTGAAAAGTCAAGTTGAATGCAGTGCAGGAACTTTCCCAAAAAGGAAACTTTCAAATTATAGGTCATTTCCATATTTAGTAACTTTTGCACCAACTCATGATTCTTGATAAATGGCATGAAACTTGACTCTTGAAGACCATATGAGGATGTGAGACCTTGAAAACCTCGGAGAGAACCTCAAAATTCCACAGTTGACTTCCCCTCTAACTTGTTGACTTTTACCCAATTCACCTGATTCCTCATCCATTGGCCAATTGAACTTCTCCTGAACCAAACTGATGGACAACCTTCCATTCCTAGATACTTGGGGACCCAAGGAATACCATGGAATCAAGTCCTGCCCAAAAAATCAGAAATAAACTAACTTTAAAGCAAACTCTAATTTAGGTACCCTCAGTCTAGGAGGAAATAGCACAGTCTCCAAATCCAAATTCCTCTGAATATGATGTGTATCCTCTCCAACAAAGATAAGATATGCCATTTGGTGATGATAAAAACCCAAGGAGCTTGTCCATTGGAACAATAAACCCAAGAATCTCAAAACCCTAATTTCTGCACTGGTTAGGAGAGAGTAATCCACTTGAACTCTCTTGCTTGACCCTTTGAAGAATATCTTCTCCTCCTGAACATGCCTCAGGCACCTTGACCCCATGCTATGAACCAGTGATATGCACACATGATAATGCAAAAATGAAATGAAACATGAGCCAGTTAGTACTAAAGTAAGGAGGGCAAATTTTGGGGTGCTACAACCGTATTCGTAAGGGATCGCCTTAGCTGATTCATACGGTAACAGTCCCGGTAAATAGATAACTACAGGAGCCATCTGATTTTTCTGACTGTCATAAGTAACTTCAATCAGTTCTTGGCTAAGAACCTTTGATTCGTCCAGTAGAGGGATGATGGTACAAACATCCTTGTGGGCCAACTGACCTTTAAGGGCTGCTCGCACGAGGTAACATCCTTGGTTACTCTCACAACATCCTTTACAGTTCTGATAATTATACGAAGTGAGAAAACCGAGTTGGACTTGCGTAGCGTGTAATTCTACCAAGCTGGTGTTCATCAGACGAATATCAAAGAGTTGAATCATGTTGATCTGATAAGGATTTCTATCATGGTAGTCCTGGATCCATCCAAGATCCATCTGACGTTGGTGGGCCTCTTGTACGAAAGAGCGTCCATGTTTGTTTACCGAGCAAGTCAAACAGGAATTGTAATCGTCCCGCGGCAGATTATGATACTGGCTTTGCCTTGAGTGCATCGCCACCAAGTTGACATCCATTGCACGGATGTCGTGGTTCTGAATAATGTTGGAATTCGTATAGGTCATGCTGACTCCACGAACTCGATGCTCTTGGATCCATCCGAGATCCAATTGTTCCTGTAGAGCTAATTGCACCACAGAACATCCTTGATTGTTTTTAGAGTAGATATCACACTGGTGATAATTATGAGGTAGCACATGGCCATATCCGCTCTGTCTACAATACATCTTGACCAAATTGGCCTTTAATAAGAGTACATCATGAATTTGATAGGTGTTGTTAGACTCTCCCTCTATCAAATTGACTGCAGCTTTCTCATGTTGAGGCAACGGGTTTGTGAGAACATTTGGATTTTTATTCTTGAAAGATAAAACCCCGCTCCTAACAAGCTTTTGAACGTCGGATTTGAAACTGAGACAGTTTTCTATGTTATGCCCTGGTCTTCCTTGATGGTAAGGACAAGTCTGATGCGTTTTGAACCAGAAAGGCAGATTTTCCGGTACTGTAAGAGGAGACTTAGTTTGGACGTGCCCCTTGACCAGTAATAATGGAAGCAATTCCGCGTACAACATGGGTATAGGGTCGAACCTGGGTGGTCGTGTTGTACGGTTGTTGTTGTACTGAGGACGAGCCTACTGAAGAGGCTATTGTGTCCTTTGCTGATATTGTTGTTGATTCGGTTGGCTCTGAGCAACCTGAGGTTGATACGTAGGAACAGGCGCGGGATTGATAGCAGGAGTTACAGCTGCTACTGGTTGATATCGTCGCCCTTGCTTTTCGAGAGAGATATTCCCGATATCTTGCTATTTTCTCTTAGGGAGAGTACTACCGTATCGTTTTGTACTACTTGATGATCCAGCGTCTTTAACCAAACGTCCTTCTCGGACGGCTTCCTCAAGACGAACCCCCATGCCCACCATCTCGGTGAAATCACTGGGCGCACTGGTGACCATTCTGTCGTAGTAAAATGAGCTTAAGGTCTTTAAGAAGATCTTTGTCATCTCTTTTTCCTCAAGAGGTGGACAAATCTGGGCGGCAATTTCACGCCATCTCTGAGCGTACTCCTTAAAGGTTTCCTTGTCCTTTTGTGACATCGATCTAAGTTGATCTCTGTCTGGTGCCATGTCCAAATTGTATTAATATTGTTGAACGAAAGCAGCACCAAGATGTCTGAATGTGTCGATCGTAGCCCGGTTTAAACCCATGTACCATCTTAATGCGGCACCGGTTAAACTATCCTGAAAGTAAAGAATTAGTAGCTCCTGGTTCTTTGTCTGAGCTGACATTCTCCGAGCGTACATCACTAGATGACTTTGAGGGCAAGAGCTACCCTTGTACTTTTCAAAATTGGGTACCTAGAACTTGTGTGGAACTTTCACATTGGGGACCAATCAGAGGTCCGCGGCGTCCTTTCCAAATAGATCCTGACCGCGAAGGGCTTGTAGTTCTTTCTACATCTCCAGGAATTGTTCCTGGAATTCATTCATTCTGTCGAACATGTTGTCATTTCCCCTAGAAGGTGTCTGTGGAACCTGTCCTTCCGGGACAGTGTGTACCATGGGTGGTGGTATAGTCATTATGGCCGAGACTCTCGGTGCCTCCCGAAGTTTATAACCTTCAGGAGTTGTTGTCATGCCCCTGGCATCTTCGCTTTCCCGAAGTTTGTAACCTTGTTCCTCCAAGACCTCTTCTCCTGCTAAACTTTGCTGAGAGTAACTTGAAGCTTTTCCGTCTCAGACATAAAATAAAGGACAGGGTCCCTTAACGGAAGAACTTCCTGACGAGGGGAAGGCATCCTCAGCTTGAGAGCTCTAGTTTGTACCCAGTGGAGATAAGGCTCCACCAAGACACAGTCTGGTTTCCCTAGAGACTCTCTTCCTTTCCTATGAACGTGTTTCTAGGCATGCATTATTTATGTCTTTAGTGCTCTTTCCTTTTCTCCTTCCTTGAAGAAAAAACCTTCCAGATGAGCATTTCGCGGGACATGCCTCATCGGGTATCCAAATTAACGACGAACTAACACTGGATGATAGTTGATTCCTCCCTTAGTTCCTATAAGGGGTACATTAGGGAAATTTCCACAACGGTCAATGATTCTGATCCCGTCATAGATTCGATTGTACTAATCGATGTCAGAGTTGGTAAGAGCCATGATTCTCTGCGACCAACATAAAGAACTCTTAGGATTCCAAAATGTAGCAGACTTGGGTAAATGGGAAGTGAACCATTTGTATAACAGGGGTACACAACATGTGATCATTCCTCTGCTATACAAATTCCTTAAGTGTACCAAATGATACGCATCTGCGAGTAAAGTTGGTACAGGGTTTCCATTCAAAAAAACCTTAATGGCGTTGATATACACGAAGTTATCAATGTTGGGAAACAAAAATAACCTGTAAGTGAGCAAAACAAAGATGCTCTCGAAAGCAGCCACGTTCCCTATACTAGTGAAGTACAAAGCTTTCTTCATCAAGAACTGGGCTGGCAAACCCTGGATTCCACCCTTAGTGGTCATGTGAGTCCTGACTTCTAACTCATCCAAATAGATTGCTCTTGCAATGGTATAATCCTTTGGAATTTCATCCAGTCCAGAAAAGGGAGCTTGATTAGTAATATGTAAATCAGTCAGGTGAGAATACTCCTCCAGTGTTGGTGCAAGCTGATAATTCGGGAATGTGAAATAGTGATAAAACGGATCGTAGAACTGGATTAGTGTGGACAGGATTCCTTCGATTACATGAACCCTTAACAAGGACAGCAGTCCTCCATACTTGGCTCTGAAAGCCTCGTGGTTGGTGATCATTCTCGCCAAACCTCTCAAATCCTCTAGCTTTGGAACCTTGAAGGTGTACTTATGAGTTTTTCTTCTACCGAAATCCATTAGCGCAATCTCATTTCTCTAATATTTGCAATCATTGTCTCAGTTTAATTTGAAAAAGAGAGATTAGAAGAGAAGATTTTTTCTTTGAATGTTTTTTTTAGATGAATGTATGAATGAAGCACACAAAAACATAGAAAAAACATGGGGTCAAAGGGTCGGTGTCATGAAGTTAAGGCTCTACCCCCCCCCCCCCCCAAAGGTTTATACTGGTGATTTTTTTGTACCTGTCCACAAAATCATTGACCCCTCTTGGGATAACAACAGCAAGCGGATTGCCAGCGAGCTGATGTATCCTAGAGCGATCTCAGATGAAGATAGTATCGCGTGACAAATATTTCCGATAGCTTCCGCACTACAAAATGGCTTAAGTCTACTAAAAACCTCAACTTCTTAGATAACCCAGTCGACCACACTACTTTCAACAACCGAAGTCGTATAGGCAATGTATCTGCAAAGGGAGTCTCCACTGAGTTTGATGGTCGATCGGGGACTCTTAACTGGGATTCACTCCCCGCAAGCTTACCCGCATTGCCATCACCTATCTTAGGTGTATACTCAATCTTTCCACATGCGGCATCACACGCATTCCCATTAGCAGAAAAATAAACACAGACATCAATTAGGAAAAGAAGTATATATATTTGTCTTAATCATCCTAAACCTCTAGTCTTATGGTCCTATACAGACAATGACTCCCCAGCAGAGTCGTCATTTCTATAACATTTCGAGAACTTAAGGTTTTCTATCAAAGATTGTAAGAATAGGGCCCCGCGGTGGGCGCCATTTTCTCTGTAGCGCGATTTTTGTGGTCCTGAGTCACTATCGCTTGGGGTACTATAGTTCAATTCATTTTTTATCCTATTGAGCTAATTAAGGAAGGGAAATAGATGTCTCCAATTAACCTTGCTTGCATGCTGAGTTTGAACAACGGTCTGTTAGGTTACAGATGCTATGTGGATGTGGGGCCCAATCTTTGATTATTTCGTTAAGAACACAGTGTCTGGATTATTTGTGAGGCTTTTGGTAATGTGTTTATATTTGATGCTTTTGGGTTGATTTGGTGGAGATACTTGATTTTGGGTTTTTGATTGGTATGCTCGCTAAGATTTTTTCAATCTTATGCCTACGTATTCCCATTTGATGAAACAGGGAAATCAGAGCGATCGTAGTTCCTCCTATTCTATGGGAGGAAAAAAGGTTGTTTTGGTGTCTTGTTCAAAGCCCAAGACGTGAAGCTAAATGTGGTTTGTATCTTGTTCAAAGCCCAAGATGTGAAGTTGAAGGTTCTATTTTTATTTTGTTCGAAGCCCAAGATGTGAAGCTAAAGGGTTTATTGATGAGAGAGAATTTGTCATCTCTAAAAGGGGATATTTGGTCTGTTTGTCACAACTGTTGGGTGACTGATTATAAAGCAGAATTACTTTAACTGGGATATGTGAATCCAGCAATGCCATAATTTCCTTTATAGGGGATTTTTAACCTGAAGAAGAAGACTTTAACTCAGTTTAGAGCAATGCCATCTTTCCTTAGGAATTTCTCATGCTAAAAGAGGGACAGTGGCGTGGATGTAAATAATCCAGAGGCTTGCCGCTTACAGCAATTTAGATGAAGGAAAAGGAGTTATTGATGTTTGTATACTGTGAGCAAGGCACATATTTTGATGCTAAAAGGTTGATTGACTCAACCGGGGTTTTATTATACAAAGCCTAAGAGGAGGCTATTGACCCAACAATAGGGTGTTTTTATGTGTCTCGTACGAAGCCCGGGAGAGAGGCTAAAAGGGTTGAATCAACAAGAGAGTGCTTTTATGTGTCTTGTACGAAGCCCGAGATGGAGGCTAAACAAGTATGACTCAACAAGAGAGTCTTTTATACTCAACAAGAGAGTGTTTTAGTATCTCGTACGAAGCCCGAGATGGAGGCTAAACAGGTTGACTCAACAAGAGAGTCATTTATACTCAACAAGAGAGTGTGAAAAGGTTACCTCCGCTGGGGAGAATCATTGTACAAAGCCCAAGAGGATGCTACTATGCTGGTGACTGTTTCAGTTTAGTGACAAGTCCAATATGTTGGATAAAAGAGAAAATCAGTTCTTATAAAGGTAATGATTAAAGGTATTGTTGTGCTCTGGGATTGATCAGAGGATCAGGGTTATTTCCTGTTCTTTAAGGAAATGGAAAATCCAAAGGGTATTGAGACTGTCCAAGTCTACTGGTGTTGTGAGAAATTGATTCTCAGATAGTGAATGATCTTTGTATGATGCCCAAGAGAAGGCTGGTATGTTAAGGGATGAAGGTCAACCCATTAACTGGTCTGACACTTGACTCAGAAAGACAGCTCTAGAAAATTGATGACTAGGTTATGTTCCTATACCTGTAGAGGTCTCTGGGTCCTTGTACTAAGCCCAAGAGAAGGCATGAGAGCTTTTAAGAAGCCGAAGGGTCCTTGTACAACGTCCAAGAGAAGGCGGGGATGCTTTTAAGAAGCCTGTGGGCCCCCAAACCCCGAGAAGTTCAAGACATGCCATTCACCGAGAATAGATCAAGCCAGGAAAGTCCGAGAATTTGGAAGAAACTCAAGAGATGCCATTCACGGAGAAAATATCATCTCTGGGGAGTAGAGTCTCTTTGACGATTTGTGAGAGTGACAGTCTGAGAAAGGGTTCACCTAGAATGTTTCCTTTCACGTCTCCATATTGTTTAACCCCAAGAGGAGGGATGATTGTGTCTGGTAATCCTATGGGGATCTAGTTTTGTTTGTATTTAAGAGTGACCAACAGGACTTTACCTAGTGCTAGACGTAGTTGCCGGGGAAAACTCTAAATAACTATACTAGTATTACACAGTGGGTATATGACGAGTATATAAAAGTTTGTGAAAGAAGACTTACAGTGAGCAGCCCCACAATACAGTTATATATATATATATATATATATATATATATATATATATATATATATATATATATATATATATATATATATGAAAGCAGATAAAGAAAGCGGGTAAACACTTACTCGGTTGTAGAGCTTTCAGGCTGTTTTGTTAGTTTGTTCAACAAAGAAAGCTTTGATAAAAATATTATATTCAAAATCAAAGGAGAAAGTGCTTTGAAAAGATTGTTGGGGCTTATAGCTCCAGGAGAGGCCCAACGATTTATCAGTGATTGCATTGTTGTTTTGAAATTATGCAGGGACTTATACAAGTAACTGAGGCCCAAAAAGGTTTTCTGTACAAAGGGATGGGTCTTACACTCTCTCAAGAGGCCCAAAGGTGTTTTACAGAAAAGGAATAAGGCTTATAACACGAGGGTAGGCCCAGATGATTTGATTTTGAACTGGCGATCGTGCCGAGATTTCTTTTTTAACGCGGAGGGACTTACACCATGTCTGAGGCCCAAAAAGTTTTGGTTAAAAAAGGGGGTTGGGTCTTACACTCTTTTAGAGGCCCAATGATTTATTTTTGTACAAGTGGTGGGGCTTACAGCTCAAGGAGAGGCCCAAGGTTTTTTGTTAAAAAGGAGACGATCGCGCCGAACTTTTAGATGGGATCAGGACTTATACAATACACTGAGGCCCAAAAAGGTTTGTATATACAAAGGGTTGGGTCTTACACTCTACCAAGAGGCCCAAAGAGTTTTGAAAATGATTAATGAGGTTTGAAATCAAAGAAACCCTAATTTTATTTTCCTTTAAAAGTAAATATTTAAAGAAAATCAATAAAAATGATAAAAATACCAAATGAGTTTGAATAAACCACTTGTGATTTTTGTTTAAGGTTTGAAAAATGTGGTTTTAATCACAAGATGAATTAAAACTCATTTGGTTTTGATTTTCAAGGTAAATATTCACTTTTAAAATGTTTAAAAACAATTAAAAAGGAATTTATTCACAAAAATACTAATTATATTAAATAAATAATATAAACTTGATTTTTTTGTGGAATAAAATATTTCAACATTTTTGTGATTTTTTTCAAAAAGAACCAATAAAAAATAATTAAAATTGAGAGAGTTATTAATTTTCCAAACTATTAAAAATAATATGAAAAATAATAAAAAAGTGGAAAAAAATAGAAAAAAGAGGGTCTGTGGCGAGGGGGATTCGAACCCCGGACCTCTTGTGTATAGGGCGCGCGCCTTACCACTGGGGTGGTGATACATCAGTTGATTGAAACAGAACCACAAATATACAAGGCTTGCCTTGTTTTTGGCCTGGCCCAAGGCAAGGCAAGGCAAGATTTTGGTTAGAAACGTGAAGGTCATAACTTTCTCATTTCTCCAGGTATTGGGACAAAATTTAGGTCTATCCTGCCTAGAATTTCACAAGGAATCAAATGGTGGTGGTATTTTTTTCAGATCATGCTCCTATTGAAAAACCCGATAGTGGTTTTGAAATAGGCCATGATTTGCATTTTCTGTGCTATCTCTTAGTACAGACATGAATTACATGATGAATTGGTTCAAACACAACACATATAACATGTACAAGATGTGTATGATCAGTGGACCTCAAAACAAGGCATATTTCAAAGAGTTCAAGTTGAGATGCTTACCTCTTTTTGGAGCTTTTGTGCAATCTACCAAGTGCTTTGTTCCAGAAATGATTTGATGCTTTGGACATCCTCAAATGATCTCTTAGAAGCTTTTAGGATGGTTGGAATCAGCTGGAAACCTCAGGAACAAGTTTGAGCTCTTTCTTGCAAAAGGGGAAAAAGTGGCCAAAATAGCAACTCTCTCAAATGGTGTTCCAGATGGGGGGAACCATTTGACACAGTTCAAGGATGATATATGGAGTGTGTTTGAGGTTTTATCTGGTTTGGAAAGTGACTGAATCAAGACATGGCTTGAAAAATGAACAAAAGTCCAATTTTAAGGTTTTGAGAGGTGACTTTGTGATTTTGGTGTTACAGGTCACTTGTGAGTGTTTGGATCACCTCTATATGATGTTTATGAGGTGTGTGTGTGTGATTGGTTTGATTGGAATTGCTCTCAAACTCAAAAACTCAGAGTTACATTGCAAAAGAAAGTATTTTTGCCTAGAGAAAGGGATTTTGGGGAAAGCATCTGTTTGATGGCTTTGGTGTACTCAAACTGATCACAAATGAGCTCTATTTATAGTAGAGCAAGTTTGTTTTGGGAGCAATAGTGATTGGCAACTGCTGCAGAGGTTTGGCCAATGTTGATCAATGAGAATCCAAGTCTCCTCTAGCCATTGACTAGAGGTTAGAGCACAGGCTGCTGGTTCCCTTGGTCTTGGATATGTCTTGACTGAATTCAGTTGGAAATGGCTCAGTCCATGCCACCTTGGTGCATCCATTAAATGCTTCAAACCAAAATTGGAGTCTTGTCCCTCTTTTAGGCATTTCTAGGTTTGGCATGCTATTTTTGGTTCCAAATACTTGGGAGGCTTATGGATCAGTGTTTGTCCCTCCTTGGTCTCCCCCTGAGGTGTTCAGATGGATAAGTGTGTTTGTCATTTGCACAAATTTGGCAAATCGAGCAAAATGAACAAATCTGTCTTGCTTTGACAGTTTTCAGCAAGACATGTTGCCATTGTCATATCTCATGGCTCAAGTGGACTTTGATGGAGTTCTTGGCCATTTTGGAAAGCCCTCATATGATACAACAATTGTTTGATCATAATTGGTTTTGATACTTTTTGGATCCAAGTGAAAAATGCCCTCTACATTTGGAAAAAAGTGAAGGCAGATTCTGACTTAGTGAAAATTTCACTAAGTGTTGGAAAAAAGTGACATTTTCACTTTTTGTGATTTTGATCATTCCATAACTTAAAATCCATGAGGAATTGGAATGAGTTGTGTTTGAAGCTTTTGTAGAGGGCCATGAGAGCTACAAATCCAGCTTTGAATGGGGAAAAATGGCCTTGTAGTTTAGGAGTTATGATCCTCCAAAGTTGGTACCCTAGCCACTTTGTTCCATAACTTAGAAAAATTTCTAAGTTTGTATGGTTACCCCTTTTACAAGTTATCCCACTTTTCTTGATTTTTCTTGATGAATGATGATTCCAATCACACATTAACATCATTTTAGGTTTAAGGAACCATAATTGTGAAAAATCTCAAAAAGTCAAAGTTGACTTTTGTGCACAGTCGACTTTTTGTCAGATGAATTCCAAACTGTGCGATCGTCTATGAAATCAAGTCCTTGACCTAAATAAAACTTGATGGATTGATTTCATAGGTATTATAGGGTTTATTAAATCATGTCCCAAGGTTTGGGAGCATGTCTTGGTCCAAAGTCAAAGGCACTGTTGACTTTTTCCTCAAAACCCTAATTGTCGTTCTGATGAAATTGAAACTTGTTGCTCAAGCTTCTTAGACCAATCCATTGTTGCAAATGGATCAATGTGGTGTATTAGAGACCCTCAAATCCTCCTTTGAGGTCTTGGCTCATGTTTTCTCCCAAAAGTCAACTTAGGGGTGAATTAGGTCAAGAAACCCTAATTCCTAATTTTTGGTGAATGCATCCCCTGAGGTTAAATTGACTTGATGATTGGGTCCATGAGGTTCCATGGGGTATATTAGGTTATTCTTTGAAGCATTGGCTCATGCCCAGAGGAAAATTCCCATCTGGAGGCCCTGGTCGACCAAAACCCTAATTTGGTGACACTGTTGATTTTGTGCTTTATCCACTGGGACTGTTGCAGCCTTGTGCTTAATCCTTGATGTGGGAGCCCTCTTGATCCATTGGGGATGTTTGAGAGGTTTAGACAAGTTGAAGATCATGTCATTTCTTGATTGATCCTTTGTCCAAGAGCTCTGAGAGGGCTTGAAACCCTAAGTTTAATTGTAGTGAAGGCCCACCCATCTTTGGGGAGACTAATGAGGCATGATGGTCCATCCATATTGTGATGATGATTTGGACAATGATGGGAAATCTTAGTGGTCAAAATTTGGGGTATGACAGAAGTAGAATTTCTTTGACAATTTCTAGGGGTGACAGTCTGAGAAAAGGTTCACCGAGAATACTGCCTTTCTCTTTGTTCCATATTGTTTAACCCCAAGAGAAGGGAAGACTGTATCTGGAAATCCTATGGGGATCTAGTTTTGTTTGTATTTAAGAGTGACCAACTTGGCTTTACCTAGTTCTAGACCTAGTTGTCGGGGAAAACTCTAAATAACTATACTAGTATATATACAGTTGATATATAACAAGTATTTTAAAAGGATGAAAGAAGACTAACCATGCGCAGCTTCCCACAATACAGTTATATATATTTGACATGTATTTAAAAGAATGAAAGAAGACTAACCATGTGCCGCTTCCCATAATACAGTTATATATATTAAAGCGAGTAAATGAAAGCTGTTAAAACTTACAGATGAGCGAGCTTCCATGTTGTATTGTTAGTTGTTCAGAGAAATTAAAGAATGTTTTGATAACAACTGTATATTTGAACCTAAATCAAAAAGGGAGTTGTTTGTGAAAAATTGCGGGGGCTTATACTCAAGGAGAGGCCCAAGGTTTGAACAGTGATTGTATTGTTGTTTTGAATATCGTATCGGGACTTATACAACTACTGAGGCACAAAACATTTTGGTTAAAAGGGGATTGGGTCTTACACTCTATTGGAGGCCCAAAGTTTATTTTTGTACAGGAGATGGGACTTACAAATCAGGGAGATGCCCAGATGATTTTCTATTTGAAAATGGCGATTGCGCCTAGATTTTTTTTAACGCAGAGGGACTTATACAATATCCGAGGCCCAAAATTGTTTATTTACAAAGGGGTTGGGTCTTACACCCTATTAGAGGCCCAAAAGTGTTTTTAAGAAAAGGAATGGGACTTATAGCTCGAGGAGAGTCCCAAGGTTATTCATTTGAAAAATGGCGATCGCGCCGAGGTTTGAAAACACAGTGGCTCTTATACGATGACTGAGGCCCAAAAAGTTTTGGTTTTCAAAATGGGTTGGGTCTTACACTCTATTAGAGGCCCATGAGTGTTTGAAAAAGATTTGTTGGGGTGAAAATCAAAGAAACCCTAATTTCATTTTCTTTTAAAAGTAATCCTTTTAAAAATGAATAAAATGACAAAAATACCAAATAAGTCTAAATAAACTACTTGTGATTTTTGGTTAAGGTTTGAAAAATGAGGTTTTAATCACAAGATGATTTTGAGCTCATTTGATTTTTGATTTTTAAGATGAATATTCAATTTTAAAAGGTTAAAAACAATAAAAATGAATTTATTTACAAAAATATTAACTATATTAAATAAATAATATAAATATGATTTTTTGTGGAATAAAATATTTCAACATTTTTGTGATTTTTTGCAAAAAGAACCAATCAAAAATAATTAAAATTGAGAGAGTTATTAATTTTCCAAATCATTTAAAAATAACATGAAAAATAATAAAAAGTGGGAAAAGTGATAAAAGAGAGGATCTGGGGCGAGGGGGATTCGAACCCCAGACCTCTAGGGTGCAGCGCGCGCCCTCTACCACTAGGGTGGTGATACATCCATGTATCAAAACCACCCCATGAATATATGAGGCATGCCTTGTTTTTGGCCTGGCCAAGGCAAGGCAATGCATGGTTTTGGCCAAAAACGTGAAGCTTGTAACTTTCTCATTTCTCCATGGATTGGGACAAAATTTAGGTATATCCTTCCTAGAATTTCACAAGGAATCCAATGGTGGTGGTGGTTTTTTCAGATGAGGCTCCTATTTCAAAACCCGATGGTGTTCTTGAAATAGGCCTATAATTGCATTTTCTATGCTACCTCTTGTTACAGGCATGACTTACATGATGAATTGGTTCAAACACAACATATATAACATGTATGAAATGTGCATGATCAGTGGACTTCAAAGCAATGCATATTTCTAAGAGTTCAAGTTGTGATGCTTACCTCTTTAGGAGCTTTTTGGGCTATCTGCCAAGTTTCTTGTGCCAAAAACAATTTGATGCTTTGGACACCCTCAAATAATCCCTTAGAAGCTTTTAGAATGGTTGGAACCAACTGGAATCCTCAGGAACAAGTTTGAGCTCTTTCTTGCAAAAAGGGCAAAAGTGACCAATATGGCAACTCTCTCAAATGGTGTTCCAGATGTGGGGAACCATTTGGGACAGTGCAAGGATGATATTTGGAGTGTGTTTGAGGTCTTATCTGGTATTGAAAGTGACTGAATCAAGACATGGCTTGAAAAATGCAATAAAGTCCAATTTTGAGGTTTTCAGAGGGGACTTTGTGATTTTGGTGTTACAGGTCACTTATGAGTGTTTGGACAGCTTAGATATGACATATTGGATGTGTTTGGATCATGAGATGTGATGGAAATGCTCTCTAACTCAAAAACTCAGAGTTACCTTGCAAAAGAAGGCATTTTTGCCTAGAGAAAGAGATTTTGAGGAAAGCAAGTGTTGTAGTGCTTTGGTGTACTTAAACTGAGCACAAGTGAGCTCTATTTATAGTAGAGCAAGTTTGTTTTGCAAGCAATAATGAATGGTGGTTGTAGCAGGCCTTTGGCCAATTGGATCATTTTGGAATCTCAAGTCTCCTCTAGCCATTGACTAGAGGTTAGAGCACAGGCATATGGTTCTTTGGTTCAGAGCCTATCCTTGACTCATTCAGTTGGAATAGGCTCAGTTCATGCCACCTTGGTGCATCCATATAATGCTTGGAAACAAAATTGGAGTCTTGGCCTCTTTTAGGCTTTTTAGGGTTTGGCATGCTACTTGGGGAATCTTGGACTTGGGAGGCTGATGAATCAGTGCTTGTCCCTTGGTTGTTCCCTCTTGAGGTTTGCAGATGGATAAACATGCTTGGAATTGCACAATTTGAGTAAATCGAGCCTTTATGTACAAATCTGCCTTGCCAAGACAGTTTGCAGCAAGGCATGTTGCAGCTGTCATAACTCCTAGCTCAGGTGGAGTTTGATGGAGTTCTTGGACATTTTGGAAAGCCCTTATGTGACACAACACATTTGTGATCATAGTTTGTCTTGAAACTTTTTGGATCCAAGTGAAAAATGCCCCTACATTTTGAAAAAAAGCAAGACAGGTTCTGACTTAGTGAAAATTTCACCAAGTGTTGGAAAAACTGACATTTCATGTTTTTAGCCATTTTGATCACTCCATAACTAAAAATCCATGAAGAATTGGAATGAGGTGTAGTTGACATTTTTAAAGTATGCCATGAGAGCTACAAATCCATCTTTGGACCATCCAAAATGGTTTCTTAGATCTCAAGTTATGATCCTTGGATGTTGGGACCCTAGCCACTTTGTTCCATAACTTGGAAAATTTCTAAGTTTTTATGGTTACCCCTTTTACAAGTTATCCCACTTTATTTGATTTTTCTTGATGAATGATGATTCAAATCACATATTAACATTGTTTTAGGGTTAAGGAACCATAATTATGAAAAATCTCAAAAAGTCAAACTTGACTTTTGTGCACAGTTGACTTTTTATCAGATGAATTCTAAACTGTGCAATCCTTTGTGAAATTAAGTCCTTGACCTAAATCAATCTTGATGGATATGTTTCATAGGTGTTATAGGGTGTATTGAATCATGTCCCAAGGTTTGGGAGCATGTCTGAGTCAAAAGTCAAAGGTTCAGTTGACTTTTTCCTCGAAACCCTAATTGTGGTCCTGATGAAATTGAAGCTTGTGGATCAAGCTTCTTGGATCAATCCATTGTTGTAAATGGATCAATGTAGTGTGTTAGAGACCCTCAAATCATGTCTTGAGGTCTTGGCTAATGTTTTGTCCCAAAAGTCAACTTAGGGGTGAATTAGGTCAAGAAACCCTAATTCATGATTTTTTTGGTGAATGCATCCCCTGAGGTAAAATTGACTTGATGATTGGGTTTATGAGGTCCCTTGGAGTATCTTGGGTTGTCCTTTGAAGCATTGGCTCATTCTTAGAGGAAAAATTCCATCAGGAGGCCTCAGTCGACCAAAACCCTAATTTGGTGACACTGGCGATCGTGAGGCTTGATCCACTTGGAATGCTGCAACTTTATGCTTGATTCTTGATGTGGGAGTCCTCTTGATCCCTTTATGAATGTTTGAGAGGTTAGACAAGTTGAAGATCATGTCATTTCTTGATTGATCTTTTGTCTAAGGCGCTAAGAGGGCTTAAAACTCTAATGCTTGATTGGAGGGAATGCTCAACAATTCTTGAGGAGATTGATGAGGCATAAAGGTACATCCATATTGTGATGATTATTTGCACAATGATGGGAAATCTTAGTGGTCAAAATTTGGGGTATGACAGATGCCCCTATTAAATCTTCTTAGACCCGAAGGTGTGAATGGCGAAGGTATTCGGGCATTCGAGGTGCAAGATGATTAAATATCGGAATATCCAAAATTTTGACAGTGGTTATGAATGGTAGTTTACGCATTCATCTTCTTTTGCTAAGCGTTAATACTTAGAAAAGGTAAAACTTCCCCTCAATCCTGGTTTCCTACCAAGGAACTGGTCTCAGTTTCTGATACAAACTTCCCCTCGATCATGGTTTCCTACCAAGGAACTGGTCTCAGTTTTTGATGTAAACTTCCCCTCGATCCTGGTTTCCTACCAAGGATCTGGTCTCAGTTTCTGATGTAAACTTCCCCTCGATCCTGGTTTCCTACCAAGGAACTGGTCTCAATTTCTGATATAAACTTCCCCTCGATCCTGGTTTCCTACCAAGGAACTGGTCTCAGTTTCTGATATAAACGTCCCCTCGATCCAGGTTTCCTACCAAGGAACTGGTCTTAGTTTCTTTTGTCAATAAACTTTCTTGACAAGGGACGCTGTTTGTAGCGGTTTTCCCCAAACTTCTCGCCGAATTTTCCTAGGGAGACGTCGTTTGATGGGAAAAAGTTTTAATGTCAGACTGGCTGGGGAACCCATCCGTCTGAGCTGTAGAGGTGTGCAAACTTCTCTGTTGGAGACGCCATTTGTTGACCCTACTGGCGAAAAACGAGTCTCTTGAGAGACCGCTTTCTGCTTGGGGATACTACATCATACTTTTCTTTGAGACCTTCTCGGAGAAATGCCATACAATGTACCCCAATTTTGAGGCGCTGATGACTTCATTAACATTGATTTTCTAGAAAGAAGAACCACTGTGTTGCTGAGAGTCTTTAGTTGCGAGGCTCTCTCTGGGATTTCCTTAATCCGGGAAAGCGAAGATATCATCTTCAGTGGAGAAGAGTGACGTTTGTCGAGAGTTTTCTTGTTTTTCAGAGGTTCAAGTTGTCAAAGTGGTCAAGGGACCAACTCCAATCCAGAAATAAATTGGAGGAGAGATTGTTCAGATGCAACATTTCCTGACGAGGAAAGAACTGACAACTCGATTGAGAGGGCTTTTATCACTAGGGGTAAGACCGACTAGAGTGATAGTGACGCAATATGAATGCAAAGTAATAATGCATGATGTATGTATGTATATGCTGACAAAAACTGACACGACATACAGACTAAGGGATGAACACGACTGGATACTCGGCCACTGCGGGGGATGAAAAGTATCACTGGTCCAAAAGTAGCAATTCTGCCTTGCTTAGGAGAGATAGTCCATGTGGGGAACAACCGTCGGTCGGGCTTAGGAGATGAGAACTCTGTCATGGATGTCAGATGGAATGTTCGCATCTGACACAATTGATCCTTCATTCCGGTGTACTGGTTTAGAATGAGTACTTTGATTCTGCACCTTGAAGCTCAATTGCTTCTGGAGAAATGATTGATGTTCTTTCGATGTTCAACAGTCAAAAGAAATTGCCATCCTTATTTAAAAGCAGAAAAAGTTTGACAATTAAATTTATTTTTGTTTTATTTCAAGAATCGTTGATCATATTAAAAACATCATTCTGTAAAGCTAAAATAAATTAGAATTACAAACAAAAGCACTAGGGCTCAAATTTTATTGATAGGATGGAAATCAGCCAAGCGCGTGATCCCATAGAGTATTTACAAAGTTAGAAAATGGTAATTTAAGGCAAAAAGGATACATTGAAACATAACGACCAATATCTTTCTACAAACTTTGAATTCTGGACATCCTGAGCTTCTGTCGAAGATGACCTTGACTAGAGTTTCCCTGATGGCTGGCATTACTGCTGAGGAGTTGAACTGATCAGACATAGTTACTTGCCATTATCCCTAACTTTTGCCTGGATTGTACTTTGATATTTCCAATCCACCGGGATGATTTTTGATTATGTCTAATTTTTTCCTGGACCGCCCTTTCGGGTTTTCAATCCACCGAGACGTTTTTTTTAGTTTTATTATTTTTTATTTAGGAGAAGTATTTCTTGACTACGTCAACATTCGTGGGATAGGTAAATTCCTCTCCGTCCATGGTTGCGAGTCTCAAGGCCCCGCCTGAGAAGGCTTTCTTGACCACATAGGGGCTGTCGTAATTCGGAGTCCATTTTCCCCCGGAATCAGTGAGGAATTATTGTATCTTTTTTAGCACAATGTCTCCTTTCCGGAAGACGTGAGGTCGAACCTTTTAGTCAAACGCATTCTTCATCCTTTGTTGATACAACTGACCATGGCATAGTGCCGTTATTCGCTTTTCTTCGATCATATTCAGTTCGTCGTGTCGACTTTGACACCATTCAGCCTCTGTTAGCCTAACTTCCATCAATACCCGGATTGATGGGATCTCTACTTCTATGGGAAGAACTGCCTCAATGCCATATACTACAGAGATAGGGGTTGCCCCTGTTGAAGTGCGGACAGATGTGCGATAACCATGAAGGGAAAAGGGTAACATCTCGTGCCACTCCTTATAGGTTATAACGATCTTTTGAATAATCTTCTTCATGTTCTTATTAGCTGCTTCTACCGCTCCGTTCATATTAGGTTGGTAGGGAGATGAGTTATGGTGTTCGATCTTGAACTCAGTGCACAACTCTTTCATCATCTTGTTGTTCAAGTTAGATCCATTGTCAGTAATGATTTGGCTTGGAACACCATAACGGCAGATGAGATTATTTTTTGATAAATCGGACCACCACCTATCGGGTTACATTGGCGTATGACGCTGCTTCGACCCACTTAGTGAAGTAATCAATAGCTACCAGGATGAACCGATGTCCGATCGAAGCCTTGGGTTCGATCATACCAATCATGTCAATTCCCCATACGGAAAAAGGCCATGGGGAAGAGAGAACTTTGAGATGCGTTGGCGGTACATGGATTTTGTCTGAGTATATCTGACACTTGTGACATCTCATCATGTATTTGTAGTAGTCGGATTCCATGGTTAACCAGTAGTACCCTGCTCTCAGAATTTTTCTCGCCATTGTGTGTCCGTTGGCATGAGTGCCAAAGGATTCTTCGTGAATTTCTTTTATCAGCATGTTTGCTTCTGGTCTGTCTACGCATCGGAGCAAGACCATGTCAAAGTTTCTCCTATAGAGTGTATCACCGCTCAGAAAGAAGCTGTCGGCCAGCCTTCTGAGATTCTTTCTGTCTTTTCTGGATGCCCCAGGTGGGTACTCTTGTTTCTGAAGAAAGCATTTGATATCGTGATACCAAGGTTTGTCATCTATGACTGCTTCAATCGCGAAGATGTAAGCGGGTCGTTCAAGGCGCATTATGTCAATCTTAGGTATGTCGTTCCATTGACCTACACTAATCATGGAAGAGAGAGTGGCTAATGCATCAGCCATGTGATTCTCTTTACGAGGGATATGATGAAACTCGATTCTGTTGAAGAATGGTAACAACCTTCTCGCGTAATCTTTGTAAGGAATCAATCCTGATTGGTATGTGTTCCAATCTCCTTTGATCTAATTGATAACCAGGACTGAGTCGCCATATACATCCAAGTTCTTGATCCTTAAATCAATTGCTTCTTCGAGACCCATGATGCAAGCTTCGTATTCGGCCTCGTTGTTTGTACACTTGAATGTCAGTCGGGCGGTGAAAGGAATGTGCGTACCCTGAGGTCTTATGATGATTGCCCCAATTCCGTACCCATAATGATTGACAGCTCCGTCAAAGATTAGTCCCCATTGGGAACCTGGTTCTGGCCCTTCATTGGGTAGTGGTTCATCGCAATCTTTCATTTTTAGATACATGACATCTTCGTCTGGGAAGTCAAATCCGACTGATTCCTGATCATCAATCGGTTGATAAGCTAAATGATCGGCTAAAACACTTCCCTTAACGGCTTTCTGAGCATGGTACTCGATGTCGTATTCTGACAACAACATCTGCCAACGGGCAATCCTTCCCGTGAGAGCAGGCTTTTCAAAGACGTACTTGATTGGATCCATTTCGGAGATTAACCAAGTAGTGTGACAAATCATATACTGACGAAGACGTTTGGCTGCCCAAGCCAGAGCACAAGAAGTTTTCTCAACCGAGTTTCACAGTCGGTGAATTTCTTGCTCAAATAGTAGATGGCAGACTCTTTCCTTTTTGTTTCATCTTGTTGGCCAAGTACACAACCCATAGAGTCTTCCAAGACTGTTAAGTAAATGATCAGTGGTCTTCCTTCCACTAGAGGTGACAGAATCGGTGGGTTCAACTAGTATTCCTAGATACTGTCGAAGGCGGTTTGGCAATCTTCTGTCCAAACGTAGTCCTGATTCTTTTTTAGTAATTTGAAGATCGGCGCACATATCGCGGTCATGAGGAATATAAATCTGGAAATGTAGTTCAGACGTCCTAGGAATCCCCTGACTTGTTTCTCAGTTTTTGGAGAAGGAATTTCTTGAATGGCCTTGACCTTGTCAGGATCAACCTCAATTCCTTTCTGGCTGACGATGAACCCTAAAAGTTTCCCTGAGCGGACACCGAATGTGCACTTATTAGGATTCAAGCGGAGTTTGTACTTTCTCAACCGGTCGAATAGCTCCTCTCCTGTTTTGGATTTGGCAATCATATCATCGACATACACCTCGATTTCTTTGTGTATCATGTCATAAAACAGAGTAGTCATGGCCCTTTGATAGGTTGCCCCGACGTTCTTTAAACCGAACGACATTACCTTGTAACAAAAAGTGCCCCATGGGGTAATGAACGAAGTTTTCTCCATATCTTTCGGCGCCATTTTGATTTGATTATAGCCCGAGAATCCATCCATAAAGGAGAAGACTTTGAACTTCATTGTACTGTTTACCAGCATGTCTATGTGTGGTAAGGGAAAGTCATCCTTCTGACTTGCTTTGTTCAGATCCTTGTAGTCTACACACATTCTGACCTTTCCGTCCTTTTTCGAAACTGGTACTATGTTGGCTAACCATTGAGGATATTCTGATGTGGCGAGGAATCCTGCGTCAATCTGTTTCTGTACTTCCTCTTCGATTTTGATGGCTATATCTGGATGAGTCCTTCTCAACCTTTGTTTTATCGGCGGACATTCTGATCTTAACGGTAGATGATGTTCCACGATGCTGGTCTCCAACCCTGGCATGTCCTGATAGGACCAAGTGAATACATCGGGAAACCCTTTGAGAAGCTTTGTCAAACTTTCTTCGACAGTTGGACTGAGCAATGCCCCAATCTTGACTTCTTTTCTCTCTTCTTCTGAACCCAAGTTGACCGTTTCCAACGGCTCTTTGTGAGGTTCAATGGACCTTTCCTGTCGTAAGAGGATTCCTCTGTTGCATCTTGCACAGTGTCTGTACTCTCAAGTATATCTCCCCATCCAGTTGGCTGGATGTCTTCGAGCCTAATACGAGAGCTTTCGGGAGTAGTGTACTTGACCAGAAAGTCGAATTTTCCACTTGGTTGTCCCAAGGTGTTCCACACTTCTTTGGAACTGGAGGAGTCATCCCTTTCGATGACGTTGACCTCAACAAAGGCATAGTTAAGGAACTCTTGTCCTACAATTGTTGCAAATTCATCGTTGTATTGGATATTTTCAGAATGCCCTGAGTGTTGATCCCATGACATGGTGGGGATGCAGGTATTCTTTTCAATGATGCTCAGCTGATATGCATCGTTCGGCTGACTCTTTTGTCCTGAGTCTCCTGGGTACGGCTTCCAGATAGGTAGACCATCCATTGGACCATAATAGTCGTGGTCAAAGCTGTCTTTCATCAGAGTGTCCTCCTCTAATGAGTTTGGTGGAGCACGACATCCTTCAGGATCACAATCTCTATATTTCATCTTGACATCTGACCTTGGTATATATCTCGGACTCTGTGCCGGAAAGCAAAATGGTGTAGGCACCTCTTCCTGAGACATATAACTGTCTTTGTTAAGATAGGACTTCCATTCTTCATCAGTATCGGAGGAATCTCCCTCGTTGATGGTATGTACTTCTTGAGACACTGGGTGAAGGAAACCTCCACTATGGAAGAAGTTCTGAATGGGATGAAGAATTTCATTGTTACTAGCAGTCTGGGTACAGGTTGAAGAAAAACCAAGACCTTTATTTTTCTTATTGTCCGTAGGAATGACAAGTTGTGCCCATCCCTTCGCATTGTTACTTTTGATCACTTCGAGAGCATCTTTGTACGAGGAAATCGATGTTCCTTTTTCTGATTGATTGTCATTACTCACCAAAAGTGCTTGGAACTGGGTTCCAACAACCTCCTCTAGTTCTACACAAGTGAACGACGATAGGTTACTCACGATCAAGGCTTGCTCTCCGCAGACTATGACTAGTTGGTCGTTCTTAACGAACTTCAGTTTCTAGTGAAGTGTCGAAGTGACTGCCCCAGCCTCGTGTATCCAAGGTCTTCCTAACAAACAGTTGTATGTTGCTCGGATGTCCATGACCTGAAAAGTGACTTGGAAAGTGTGAGGACCGATAGTTACGGGAAGGTTGACTTCGCCGATAACTATTTTCTGGGATCCGTCAAATGCTTTGACGGTGACCTCACTGCCTCTCATCGGAGGTCCTTTGAATGATAGTCGCATTAGAGTAGACTTAGGAATAACATTCAGAGCTGATCTGGAGTCTACTAGTACGCTGGCTAAAGCATCGTCCTGGCAGTTGACTGTAATATTGAGTGCCATGTTATGATTTGGGCCCTATTCCGGCAGTTCCTCATCACTAAATCCCAAGTTGTTGCAGGAAGTGATGTTGGAGATGATGTTGTCAAATTGTCTTATTGACACATCTTGTTCCACAAAGGCCTGCTCTAAGACTTTCTGTAGAGCTTCTCTGTGAGCTTCGAAACTAAGTAAAAGTGATAGCACTGAGATTTTTGAAGGAGTTTGCAACAGCTGATCAACAATGTTGTATTCACTCTTCTGGATGATCTTCAGCATCTCATCATTGGTCTTTGAAAGGTTGGGATCACAGGATTGACCGACTGATTGATCAGGAATTTTCGTTTGAGGTTCCTTTTCTCTAGTAGGTTCTCCAACTCCTTGGTTGAAGATTCGACCGCTCCGTGTTACTCGACTGATGTCTGCAATATTCACGACGGAGGGTAATGGAATTTCCTTTCCATTCTCAATTGTTGTTGCACCGTATTTGTAAGGGATAGCCTTAGTTGATTCATACGGCAACGGTCCTGGTAGATAGATAACTACAGGAGCCTTCTGATTCTTCTGACCATTGTAAGTAATTTCAATGAGTTCCTGGTTGGGAACTTTCGATTCGTCAAGTAAAGGGATGATGGTACAAACATCTTTGGTCCTCTTATGATCATAGATTACGACAACATCTTTGATTCGATCAGCGACATAGTCTGGCATCAAATTGATTGACCTAGGACTTGGACACGGTCGAATCTCTTTGTGGTCCAAATGACTCTGAAGGGCTGCTCGCACGAGGTAACATCCTTGATTATCTTCAGAGCAAACTCTACAGTGTTCATAGTTGTGTGGTGGCACCCATCCACGTCCGCTTTGTATGCAGTGTAACCTCACTAGGTCTGTTTCCATTTATCGAACATCCTGACTTTGATGCCTAGTAGGGTTCCCATTAATCATACTGACTTATTGTGTGTCTTTGTCTAAATAGATCAAAAGCCACCAATGGTTTAACAAGTGTTGCAAAGTTCTTTGAACGAGAGCGCATCCTTGGTCGCTCTCACGACATCCCTTACAGTTCTAATAATTATGCGAAGTTAGAAAACCGAGTTGGACCTGCTTAGCATGTAACTCTACTAAGCTACTAAGCTGGTATTCATCAAGCGAATATCAAAGATTTGAATCATATTCACTTGATATTGATTTCTATCGTGGTAATCCTGAATCCATCCAAGATCCATCTGACACTGGAGGGTCTCTTGTACAAAAGAGCATCCCTGATTATTTACCGAGCAGATCAGACAGGAATCGTAATCGTGTCGTGGCAAATTATTATGTTGGCTTTGCCTTGAATGTATTGCCACCAAGCTGACATTCATCACACGGATGTCGTGGTTTTGAATGACGTTGGAATTCGTATAAGTCATGTTAACTTCACGAATTCGGTGATCCTGGATCCATCCGAGATCCAACTGTTCCTATAGAGCTGATTGCACCACAGAACATCCTTGATTGCTTTTAGAGCAGATATCACACTGGTGATAGTTATGAGATGGTACATGCCCATATCCGCTCTGTCTGCGATGCCTTTTGACCAGGTTGGCCCTTAATAAGAGTACATCATGAATTTGATAGTTGTGGTTAGACTCTCCTTCTATCAAATTTACTGCAGCTTTCTCGTGTTGAGGCAGCGGGTTCGTCTGAACATTTAGATTTGTATCCTTGAAGGATAAGACCCCACTCCTAACAAGCTTCTGTACATCGGATTTGAAGCTGAGACAGTTTTCTATGTTATGCCCTGGTCCTCCTTGATGATAAGGGCGAGTATGATCCGCTTTGAACCAAAAAGGCAGATTTTCCGGAATTGTAAGAGGAGCCCTGGTTTGGACGTGCCCTTTGACCAGTAATAATGGAAACAGTTCTGCATACAACATTGGTATAGGGTCGAACCCTGGTGGTCGCATTGTACGGTTGTTGTTGTACGGAGGACAAGCCTGCTGAAGAGGTTGTTGTGTCCTTTGCTGATATTTTTGTTGATTCGATTGGCTTTGAGCAACCTGAGGTTGATACGTAGGAACAGGCGCAGGGTTAATAGCAGGAGTTACAGCTGCTACTGGTTGGTACCGTCACCTTTGCTTTCTGAGAGAGATATTACCAATATCTTGCTCTTTTTTTTATAGGGAGAGCACTACCGTATCTTTTGGTAATGCATGATGGTCCAGCGTGTTTAACTAAACGTCCTTCTCAGACTACTTCCTCAAGACGAACTCCCATGCCCACCATCTCAGTAAAGTCACTAAGCGCACTGGCGACCATTCTGCCGTAGTAAAATGAGCTCAAGGTTTTCAAAAAGATCTTTGTCATCTCTTTTTCCTCAAGAGGTGGACAAATCTGGGCGGCAATTTCATGCCATCTCTGAGCGTACTCCTTAAAGGTTTCCTTATCCTTCTGCGACGTGGCTCTGAGTTGATCTCTGTTCGGTGCCATGTCCAGGTTATACTTATATTGTTGAATGAAGGCAGCTCTAAGATCTCTGAAAGTGACGATCTTAGTGCGGTTTAAACCCATGTACCATTTGAGTGCGGCACCGGTTAAACTATCCTGGAAATAATGGATCAGTAGCTGTTGGTTCTCTGTCTGAGTTGACATCCTCCGAGCATACATCACCAGATGACTTTGAGGGCAAGAGTTACCCTTGTATTTTTCAAATTCGGGCACCTTGAATTTGTGCGGAACTTTCACATTGGGGACCAAACAAAGGTCTGCGGCGTCCTTTCCGAATAGATCCTGACCGTGAATGGCTTACAGTTCTTTCTGCATCTCTAGGAACTGCTCCTGGAATTCCCTCAATCTCTCGTCCATACTTTCGTTTCCACCAGACGGTATCTGGGAAATCTGTCCTTCCAGGACAGTGTATACCACAGGTTGTGGTATAGTCATTACGGCAGTGACTCGGGGTACTTCCCTCTCTCGAAGTTTGTAACCTTCAGGAGTTACTGCCATGCCCCTGGCATCTTAGATTTCCCGAAGTTTGTAACCTTCAGGCCCAACGGTTCCTGCTGCAGTTTCCGGATCTTCTGTGATCGGCGGAATATATCCTTCTGGGATATAATTGAGTGGCATGCCCCAGGGACGATCTTTAGGCATGGTATATCGAGGCTCATACTTTTCCACTATGGGCGTAGATGTGATCTCTGAGATCACGGTTCTTTGTTGTTGCATCTGGGCTGCTGCCAAAGCTTGCATATCGTTGTGAAGCTTTCTCAGATCCTCTTTCAGAGCGTCGAGTTCTTCTCTCAACTCTCTGTTCTCTTCCTCGAGATTATCCATTTTCTTTTGTTGACTGGCCCGAGTATTGTACGAATGAGACAGTTTGACTCTAGAATCGAGACACAAACGTGAGATTCGTAGGTAAGAAGAATGTGTTATGTGAGAATTATGAATGATATGCAATGATTATATTAATATTTTCTTTTTGTTTAATCAAAATAAACTTCAACAATTGGATTGCAAATATCAAACAGTGGGGAAACCCTGTTTTATTGAATTCAAAGATTGCAGAAATGGAAATACAGTAATTTACATATTGCTGTAAAAGGAAATGTCTAAGCTAATGGATCCTGAGTCCTCTCTGAGGAGGGCTCAGGTGCTGGTTCTGGTATTTTCCTTTTCTTTGACCGGGGCTCTCGAATCATTGTCGGGTTGTCATTCCTTTGCCAAGTGAAAGGAGCGAGCAAATTCATTTGGTCATCTTGGTTTTCTACAGCATGCTGCTCTAAAATCTCGATCAGAGCATCTTCTTCTTTTAACAGCTGCTGTATTTTCTTACACTCCACATTGAGAATACGATACTTATTCTTCCAAGACTTCTTCTCCTGTTGAACTCTGTTGAGAGTAACCTGAATTTTTTCTGTATCAGACATAAAATAAAGGACAGGGTCCCTTAACGGAAGAATTTCCTGACGAGGGTAAGGCATCCTCAGCTTGAGAGCTCTAGTTTGTACCCAATGGAGATAAGGCTCCACCGAGACACAGTCCAGTTTTCCTAAAGACTCTCTTCCTTTCCTGTGAACATGTTTCCAGGCATTCACTATTTCTGTCTTTAGTGCTCTGTCATTTTCTCCTTCCTTGAAGAAAAGACCTTCCAGATGAGCATTACGCGGGACATGCCTCATCGGGTATCCGAATTGACGACGAACTAAAATTGGATGATAGTTGATTCCACCTTTAGTTCCTATGAGGGGTACATTAGGGAAGTTTCCACAATGGTCAATGATTTTGATCCCATCATAGATTCGATTGTACCAGTCGATGTCAGAGTTGGTAAGAGACATGATTCTCTGCGACCAACGTAAAGTATTCTTAGGATCCCAAAATGCAGCAGACTTGGGTAAGTGGGAAATAAACCATTTGTACAGCAGAGGTACACAGCAGGTGATCATTCCTCCGCTATATAAATTCCTTAAGTGTACAGAATGATAAGCATCTGCGAGCAAGGTTGGTACAAGGTTTCCAATCAAAAATATCTTAATGGCATTGATATCTACGAAGTTATCGATGTTGGGAAACAGAAATAACCCGTAGGTGAGCAAAACAAAGATGCTCTCGAAAGCGGCCACGTTCCCTATACTGCAAAGTACAGGGCTTTCTTTATCAAAAACTTGGCTGGTAAACCGTGGATTCCACCCTTAGTGGTGTAGCGAGCGATTTTGGACGTGGTTCTTAAGCGCGGTCGCTCCTTGCGGTTGAGTTTACTACAGGTCGATTCATTTTTTATCCTATTGTGAGCTGATGAAGGAAGGGAAATAGATGTCCCCAATTAACCCTGCTTGCATACTGAGTTTAAACAGCGGTCTGTTAGGTTACGAATGCTATCAATGTGGGGGGGCCCTTTGTATCGGTTATTTATATTTTCGCCAATACTAATTTCTTTATGGGATTTTGTTAGGATACTGCTTCAGATTATGATATATGGGATTTTGGTTTTTTGTTGATTGCGCTCGCTAAGATTTTTCTTTCAATCTTATGCCTACGTATTCCCGTTTACCGAAACAGGGAAATCAGAGCGTTCGTAGTTCCTCCTATTCTATGGGAGGAAATGGTTGTTTTTGGTGTCTTGTTCAAAGCCCAAGACGTGAAGCGAAAGGTGGTTTGTATCTTGTTCAAAGCCCAAGATGTGAAGCTGAAGGTTTGACTTTAGAGAGAATTGGTCATCTCTAAATAGGGGGTTGTATGTCACAACTGTTTATAAGGGAGAATTACTTTAACCAGGATACGCGGATCCTAGCAATGCCTTAATTTCCTTTATAGGGGATTTCCAACCTGAAGGAGAAGACTTTAACTCAGTGAAGAGCAATGCTATCTTTCCTTAGGAATTTCTCATGCTAAAAGAGGGACAGTGGCATGTATGTAGATGATCCAGAGGCTTGCCGCTTACAGCGATTAGATGGAAGGAATTGTTGATGTTTTGTACTGTGAACGAGGCACAACTTTGATGCTAAAAGGTTGATTGGATCAACCAGTGGTTTTCGTATATAAAGCCTAAGAGGAGGCTATTATGTGTCTCGTACAAAGCCCGAGAGAGAGGCTAAAAGGTTTTGTTCGACTCAATAAGAACCTTTTTGTATCTCGTATAAAGCCCGAGATGGAGGCGAAAAGGGGTGATTGACTCAACGAGGGAGTCTCTTATGTGTCTCGTACAAAGCCCGAGAGAGAGGCTAAACGTTGATTGACTCCGCTGGGGAGAATCATTGTACAAAGCCCAAGAGGAGGCTATGGTGACTATTTCAGTTGAGTGACAGGTCCAGTATACTGATTTTGAAAGAGAAAATCAGTTCTTATATGAGTAATGCTGTACTCACGGATTTTTTATTCGAGGATCAGGGTTGTTTCCTGTTCTTTAAGGAAATGGGAAATCCAAAGGGTATTGAGACTGTCCGAGTCCACGGGTTTTCTTCCTATTTAACGAAGGGGTCACTTGAGAATGCCTTTGAGACTCAAGGAGATTAGACTGTCCGTGTCTAGAGTTTCATCTTTTGTACTATGCTTTGAGAAACAGTAGTAGACTCTTTGAAAGGACTGTTCTATGAAGATGACTAGGTTCTGTTCCTATACCTCTAGGAGGTCGTCGGGACAATTTGTACGAAGCCCAAGAGGAGGCTGGAAACTTTTAAGAAGCCGAGAGGTCCTTGTACGAAGCCCAAGAGGAGGCTATCATTCCCCGAGGAAGAGATCATTATACAAAGCCTAAGAGGAGGCTGTGAATACTTCTAAGAAGCCGACGGGTCCTTGTACGAAGCCCAAGAGGAGGCGGGGTTGCTTTTAGGAAGCCTGTGGGTCCTTGTACGATGCCCAAGAGGAGGCCGATGCTTTTAAGAAGCCTGTGGGTCCCCAAACCCCGAAAAATTCAAGGCAGGCTATTTACAAGGAATAGATCAAGTCAGGAAAGTTCGAGAATTTGGAAGAAACTCAAAGATGCCATTCACGGAGGATACATTCATCTCTGTGAGTAGAGTTTCTTGATAATTCCTAATGAGGACAGCGAAGAGAAGACTGTATCTGGTGATCCTATTGGGGATCTAGTTGTCTATTTCTACGAATAAACCAAACGGCGTCACCTAGTTCTAGACGTAGTTGCCGGGGAAACTCGAAATATCTATACTATTATTACACAGTTGATATGAGTTTATGAAAGAAGACTTACAGTGAAACAGCCCCACAATACAGTTATATGTATATGAAAGCGGTAAATGAAAGCAATAACCACTTACACGGTTGTAGAGCTTCCATGCTGTTTGGTTAGTTGTTCAACAAAGAAAGATTGAAAACAACAGTATATTCAAAATCAAAGGAGAAAGTGCTTTGAAAAAGAAAGATTTGGGGCTTACAGCTCAAGGAGAGGCCCAGGGTTTTATCAGTGAGCGCACTGTTGTTTTGTACAGAGGGACTTATACAAGTGACTGAGACCTAAAAAGGTTTTCTGTACAAAGGGATGGGTCTTACACTCTCTCAAGAGGCCCAAAAGGTTTAAAGAAAAGAAATGGGTCTTACTACTCGAGGGTAGGCCCAGATGATTTTCAGTTGAAACTGGCGATCGCGCCGAGGTTTTCTTTTAACGCAGAGGGACTTATACAATAAGTGAGGCCCATTATTGTTTTGGTTAAAAGGGGGTTGGGTCTTACACTCTAATAGAGGCCCAAAAGTTTATAAGAAAAGAAATGGGTCTTACTACTCGAGGGTAGGCCCAGGGTTATTTTTCAAAAGGCGACGATCGCGCCGTTTGTTTTTTACGGTATCGGGACTTATACAATATACTGAGGCCCAAAAATGATTTGATCAAAAAAAGGATTGGGTCTTACACTCTATTAGAGGCCCAAAAGTTTTGAAAATGATTTATGATGGTTGAATTAATCCAAAAACCCTAATTTGTTTTCAAAAATGTATTTAATTGAATAAAAATTCAATTAAAATGATCAAAATTGTTTAACAGATGGAAAACAAATTGTGATCTTGGATTAATGCTTCAAAAATTAAGTATTGACCTACAAAATAATTAGAAGGCATTAAAAGTTGCAAAATCAAGGTGGAAAAAATATTTTAAATGTTAAAAACAATTAAAACATTAATTCTTTGCAAAAATATCAATTATACAAAATAAATAATATTTTTGGGATTTTTTGGGAAAATAAAATATTTTAACATTTTTGTGAATTATTAAAAAAAGAATCAACTCAAAATCATTAAAACTCATAGAGAAATTAATTTTTGAATCAATTAAATAAAATCACAAAATTCAAATATTCAAATTTTGAAAAAAGGCGCCAAGAACACACCAAGAACACGCGCGTGTTCTGGGTTTGGCCAGATTTGCATTTTCTCTCCAATCTCACTGAATACTTGATTATATCATGCAATCCACATACCAATCAACTCGTTTTAACCTCACGATCATGTCTATGGTATTTAATTTCATTTAAATTAAACATATAACAAGAAATCATGAAAAATCCTCTAGAACCCTAATTTCTGCATGAAGGCTAGGATTTTTGATACATGATTCAAACAATGCAATTAATTGGGGGGAAACATTCCATGCATGATTATGAACATATGGCCAAATTATTGTGCAGCAAAAATTGCATGGATCATAGAGTTAGAAGAGCTCATGCTTACCACTTGCAGCTGGTGATCGTGATTTGTGTTGGAGGTGTTACAGCTAGGTTCCAATGATCTGGATAGCTTCCCTAGGTGCCATGGAGTGTGTATGGATGCTTGGAATGGGTTGAAATGGTTTGGAGTTGAAGATGGTACCTCAACTGCAAAACTGTCAAGAACTTGAGCAATTGGCTGGTGATTTTGTGAAATCAGTGTTCCAGATGTTATGTGAGTGTTTGGATCACTTCTATATGATGTATGTGAGGTGTGTGTGTGATTGGCTTGATTGGAAAAGCTCTCAAACTCAAAACCCGATAGTGACTTGCCTTAGAAGGCAAAATTGGAGTGAAAGAAGAGATTTTGAGGAAAGCATCTGTTTGATGGCTTTGGTGTACTCAAACTGATCACAATTGAGCTCTATTTATAGTAGAGCAAGTTTGTTTTGTAAGGAATAGTGAATGGCAACTGCTGAGTAGGTTTGGCCAATGTTGGCAAATGAAAATCCAAGTCTCCTCTATCCATTGACTAGAGGTTAGGGAACATGCTGCTGGTTCCCTTGGTCTTGGATAAGTCTTGACTGAATTCAGTTGAGAATGGCTCAGTCCATGCCACCTTGATGCTTCCATTGAATGCTCCAATCCAAAATTGGAGTCTTGTCCCTATTTTGGCAATTCTAGGTTCAACATGCTATTTCTTGTTCCAAAGACTTTGGAGGCTTGGCTCACTGATTGTCCCCTTTAGATTCAATCCTCAGATGTGTCCAAGTGGATAGGAGCATTTGGATTTGGCTGATTTTGGCAAATCGAGCAAAAGTGCAAATTCTGCCTTGCCTTGGCAGATTTCAGCAAGGCAACTTGCCAATGTCATATCTCATGACTCAAATTGAATTTGGTAATGTTCTTGGCCATTTTGGAAAGCCCTTACATGATACAACAACTGTTTGAACATGTTTGGTTTTGATCTCTTTTGAATCCAAGTGAAAAATCCCCCTACATTTGGCAAAAAGTAGGGTAAAATCTGACTTAGTGAAATTTTCACTAAGTGTTGGAACAAAGTGACTTTTCTTGATTTTGATCACTCCATAACTCAAAATCCATGAGGAATTTGGACATAGGTCAGTATGAAGCTTTTGTAGAGGGCAATGAGATCTACAAATCAAGCTTTGAATGGGGAACAATGGCCTTGTGGTTTAGGAGTTATGGTCCTCCAAAGTTGGCACATTAGTGTCACTTTTTCCATAACTTAGAAATTTTTCTAAGTTTTTATGGTTACCCCCTTTTACAAGTTATCCCACTTTCTTTGATTTTTCTTGATGAATGATGATTCAAATCATACATTAACATCATTTTAGGGTTAAAAATCCATTTTGGTGAAAAATCTCAAAAAGTCAAAGTTGACTTTTGTGCACAGTTGACTTTTTATCAGATGAATTCCAAACTGTGCAATTTTTCATGAAATCATGTCCTTGACCTAAATCAAACTTGATGGACATGTTCCATGGGTGTCATAGGGTATATTGAATCATGTCTTAGGGTTTGGGAGCATGTCCAGGTCAAAAGTCAAAGTTACAGTTGACTTTTCCCGCGAAACCCTAATTGTGGTGCAGATGAAATTGAGACTTGTTGCTCAAACTTCTTGGATTGATCCATTGTTCCAAATGGATCAATATAGTTCATTAGAGACCCTAAAATCATGTCTTGAGGTCTTGGCTCATGATTTGCCCCAAAAGTCAACTTAGGGGTGAATTAGGTCAAGAAACCCTAATTCCTGATTTTTTATGTATGCATCCCCTGAGGCAAAATTGACTTGATGATTGGGTCCATGAGGTTCCATGGAGTATATTAGGTTGTGTTTTGGATCCTTGGCTCATGCCCAGAGGAAAATTTCCCTTTGGAGGCCCTGATTGACCAAAACCCTAATTTGGTGATACTGGCGATCTTGAGGCTTGATCCACCTAGAAGGGAGCAGCTTTGTGCTTAATCCTTGGAGTGGGAGTCCTTTTTGATCCTTTGTGTATGTTTGAGAGGTTTAGACAAGTGGAAGATCATGTCATTCCTTGATTGATCCTTTGTCTAAGGCTCTAAGAGGGCTTGAAACCCTAATTTTGATTGTAGTGGCTGCTCACCCATCTTTAGGGAAACTGATGAAATGAAATGGTTCCTCCACATTGTGATGATGATTTGCACAGTAATGGGAAGTCTTAGTGGTCAAAATTTGGGTTATGACAGATGCCCCTATTTAATCTTCTTGGACCCGAAGGTGTGAATGACGAAGGTATTCGGGCATTCGGGGTGCAAGAGAATTAAATATCGGAATACCCGAAATTTTGATGGTGGTTATGAATGGTAGCTTACGCATTCGTCTTCTTTTGCTAAGCACTGATGCTTAAAAAAGGTAAACTTCCCCACGATCCAGGTTTCCCACCAAGGAACTGGTCTAAGTTGCGGAAACAAACTTCCCCTCGATCCTGGTTTCCTACCAAGGAACTGGTCTCAGTTTCTGAAGTAAACTTCCCCTCGTTCTTGGTTTCCCACCAAGGAACTGGTCTTAGTTTCTGAAATAAACTTCCCCTCGTTCTTGGTTTCCTACCAAGGAACTGGTCTCAGTTGTTGATTTAAACTTCCCCTCGATCCTGGTTTCCTACCAAGGAACTGGTCTCAGTTTCTGAAGTAAACTTCCCCTCGTTCTTGGTTTCCTACCAAGGAACTGGTCTTAGTTTCTGAAATAAACTTCCCCTCGTTCTTGGTTTCCTACCAAGGAACTGGTCATAGTTTCTGAAATAAACTTCCCCTCGTTCCTGGTTTCCTACCAAGGAACTGGTCTTAGTTTCTGATTTAAACTTCCCCTCGATCCTGGTTTCCTACCGAGGAACTGGTCTAAGTTTCTTTTGTCAATAAACTTTATTGACAAGGGACGCTATTTGTAGCCGTTTTCCTCAAACTTCTCGCCGAATTTTCCTGGGGAGATGCCATTTTACGAAAAAAAAAATTGATGTCAGAGTTGCTGGGGAACCCAGTCGTCTGAGTTGTAGAGTTGCACAAACTTCTCTGTTGGAGACGCCATTTTCCGACTCTATCTGGGGAAAGCGAGTCTCTTGAGAGGCTACTTCTTCGTGGGATTTTGCATCATACTTTTCTCGGGATCTTCCCGGAGAAATGCCATATGATGGGGTCCAATTTTGAGGTGTCGATGACCTTTTCATCAGTGGTCTTTTCGGAGCGAAACTGGCATGCTGCCGAGTCTCTGATTACGACGCTTTCTCTGTGGATTTTCCTTAATCTGGGAAAGCAAGGATATCATCTTCAACGGCGAAGAGTGATGCTGACTGAAGGTTCCTCTGGCTTTTCAGAGGTTCAAGTTATCAAAGTGGTCGAGTGCCGACTCTAATCCAGAGCTAAACTGGAGGAGCGAGATCGTTCGGGCGCCGCGCTTCTTGACGAGACAAGAACTGATAACTCGATTGAGAGGATTGTTACCACTACGGGACAAGACTGACTGGAGTGATAGTGATGCAATATGAAATGTGAATGTAAATCAATAATGCATGATGTATGTATGTTTATGCTGACGAAACTGATGCGACACACAAACTGACGGGTGAACATGACTGGATACTCGGCCATCGCGGGGCGTGTAGAAATATCGCTGGTTCAAGATAGCAATTCCACCTTGCCTAGAAAAGATAGTCCCTGTTGGGAGCTACCGTGATCGGGCTTTGGAGGTAAGAACTCTGTCGTGGGGTGTCAGACGAAACAAGGTCTCTGACACAGTTGATCCCTTCATTCAAGCGTACTGGCGTAGAAGGAGTACTTTGATTCTGCACTTTGAGGTTCGATTACTTCTGGAGAAGCGACTGATGTTCTTCTGATGTTCAACAGTCAAAAGAAATTGTCGTCTTTATTTTAAAAGCAGAAAAAGTTTTAACAAGTAAATTCATTTTTGTTTTATTTCAAGAATCGTCGATCATGTTAACATGCCGTTCTGTAAAGCTAAAACAAATAAGAATTACAAACAAAATCACAAAAGCTCAAATTTCATTGATAGTATGGAAATCAGCCAAGCGCGTGATTCCAAAGAGTAATTTCAAAATTAGAAAATGGTAATTTACAGGGAAAAGGGCTACGTTGAAACATAACGACCACTATCCTTCTACCAACTTTGAATTCGGGGCATCCTGAGCTTCTGTCGAAGATGACCTTGACTGGAGTTTTCTGACAGATGATGTAATTGTTGCTGCTGAGGGAATCGCCTCTGTTGAACATAGTTACTTGTCATTATCCCTAATTTTTGCCTAGATTGTACTATGATGTTTCCAATCCACCGGGATGATTTTTTTTTATTTTGTCTCTAACTTTTTCCTGGACCGCTCTTTCGGGATTTCAATCCACCGAGATGTTTTTTTTCTTTTAGTTTAGGCGAATTATTTCTTGACTACATCAACATTTGTGGGGTAGGCAAATTCCTCTCTGTCCATGGTTGCAAGTCTCAAGGCGCCGCCTGAGAAAGCTTTCGTGACCACATAGGGGCCATCATAATTTGGAGTCCATTTACCCCGACAATCAGTGAGAAAAGATTGTATCTTCTTGAGCACGAGGTCTCCTTTCCTGAAGATGCGAGGTCGGACCTTTTTGTCAAACGCCTTCTTCATTCTCTGTTGATACAACTGACCGTGGCATAGAGCCGTAATTCGCTTCTCTTCGATCAAGTTTAATTCGTCGTGTCGACTTTGACACCATTCAGCTTCTGTAAGCTTAGCTTTCATCAATACTCGGATTGACGGGATCTCTACTTCTATGGGGAGCACTACTTCCATGCCATATACAAGAGAGAAAGGGGTTGCCCCTGTTGAAGTGCGGACAGATGTGCGACAATCGTGAAGAGCAAAGGGTAGCATGTCGTGCCAGTCTTTGTAGGTTACAACCATCTTTTGAACAATCTTCTTGATGTTCTTGTTAGTCGCTTCTACTGCTCCGTTCATCTTGGGTCGGTAGGGAGATGAGTTATGGTGTTCGATCTTGAACTCTGCGCACAACTCTTTCATCATCTTGTTGTTCAAGTTGGATCCATTATCAGTAATGATCTCGCTTGGAACACCATAACGGCAGATGATATTGTTTTTGATAAATCGGACCACCACTTGTCGGGTTACATTGGCGTATGACGCTGCTTCGACCCACTTAGTGAAGTAGTCAATGGCTACTAGGATGAACCGATGTCTGTTTGAAGCCTTGGGCTCAATCATGTCGATTCCCCATATCGAGAATGGCCATGGGGAAGAGAGAACTTTGAGATGTGATGGCGGTACATGAATTTTGTCGGAGTATATCTGACATTTGTGACACCTCCTCATGTACTTGTAGTAGTCGGATTCCATTGTCAACCAATAGTACCCTGCTCTTAAAATTTTTCTCGCCATTGCGTGTCCGTTGGCATGAGTGCCAAAGGATCCTTCATGAATTTCTTTCATCAGCATGTCTACTTCTGGTCTGTCGACGCATCGGAGCAAGACCATGTCAAAATTTCTCTTATAGAGAGTGTCACCGCTCAGGAAGAAGTTTCCAGCCAATCTTCTGAGGGTCTTTCTGTCCTTTCTAGATGCCCCGGGTGGGTATCCTTGTTTCTGAAGGAAGCATTTGATATCGTGATACCAAGGTTTGTCGTCTATGACTACTTCAATCGTAAAGATGTAAGCGAGCCGTTCAAGGCGCATTATGTCAATCTTAGGTATGTCATTCCATTGACCTACACTAATCATGGAAGAGAGAGTGGCTAATGCATCAGCCATGTGATTCTCCTCACGAGGGATGTGATGAAACTCGACTCTGTTGAAGAAAGGTAGCAACCTTCTTGCGTAGTCTTTGTAAGGAATCAGTCCTGATTGGTATGTGTTCCAATCTCCTTTTATCTGATTGATAACCAAGGCTGAGTCGCCGTATACGTCCAAGTTTTTGATCCTTAAATCAATTGCTTCTTCGATACCCATGATACAAGCTTCGTATTCGGCCTCGTTGTTTGTACATTTGAACGTAAGTCGAGCGGTGAAAGGAATGTGGGTACCCTGAGGGGTAACAATGATTGCCCCAATTCCATTTCCATAATGATTAACTGCTCCGTCAAAGATAAGTCCCCATTGGGAACCTGGTTCTGGCCCTTCACTGGGTAACGGTTCATCGCAATCTTTCATTTTTAGATACATGACATCTTCGTCTGGGAAGTCAAACCCGATTGATTCTTGATTGTCAATCGGCTGATGCGCCAAATGATCGGCTAAAATACTCCCTTTAACGGCTTTCTGAGCATGGTACTCTATGTCATATTCTGATAACAACATCTGCCAACGGGCAATCCTTCCCGTAAGAGCAGGTTTTTCGAAAACGTACTTGATTGGATCCATTTTGGAGACCAACCAAGTAGTATGACGAATTATGTACTGGCGAAGACGTTTGGCTGCCCAAGCCAAAGCGCAACAAGTTTTCTCAAGCATCGTGTACCGAGTTTCACAGTCGGTGAATTTCTTGCTCAAATAGTAAATGGCAGACTCTTTCCGTTTAGTTTCGTCTTGTTGGCCAAGTACACACCCTATTGAGTCCTCTAGAACTGTGAGGTAAATGATCAGTGGTCTTCCTTCCACTGGAGGTGATAGAATAGGAGGATTCAACAGATATTCCTTGATACTGTCGAAGGCGGTTTGGCAATCTTCTGACCAAACGCAATCCTGGTTCTTTTTTAGTAACTTGAAAATCGGCGCGCATGTCGCGGTCATAAGGAATATGAATCTGGAGATGTAGTTTAAACGTCCCAGGAATCCTCTGACTTGTTTTTCAGTTTTCGGAGAAGGCATTTCTCGAATGGCCTTGACCTTGTCAGGATCAACCTCAATCCCTTTCTGGCTGACGATGAACCCTAGTAGTTTCCCTGAACGGACACCGAAGGTGCACTTGTTAGGATTCAAACGGAGTTTGATTTTCTTAAACGTTCGAACAATTTTGACAGATGTTCAACGTGCTCACTCTCTGTTTTTTATTTTGCAATCATATCATCGACATATACCTCGATTTCTTTATGTATCATGTCATGAAACAGAGTAGTCATGGCCCTTTGATAGGTTGCCCCGGTGTTTTTCAAACCGAACGACATTACCTTGTAACAAAAGGTACCCCAGGGGGTAATGAACGAAGTTTTCTCCATGTCTTTCGGCACCATTTTGATCTGGTTATAGCCCGAGAATCCATCCATGAGGAGAAAACTTTGAACTTTGTTGTACTGTCTACCAGCATGTCAATGTGTGGTAAAGGGAAGTCGTCCTTTGGACTAGCCTTATTCAGATCCCTGTAATCGACACACATTCTGACTTTTCTGTCCTTTTTCGGAACGGGTACG
This sequence comes from Lathyrus tuberosus, assembly GCA_022829125.1. Classification (NCBI taxonomy): domain Eukaryota; kingdom Viridiplantae; phylum Streptophyta; class Magnoliopsida; order Fabales; family Fabaceae; genus Lathyrus; species Lathyrus tuberosus. The sequence continues at coordinate 1,942,897 of JALAZF010000584.1, read as the reverse complement.
ATGTTGGCTAACCATTGAGGATATTCTGATGTGGCGAGGAAACCTGCGTCAATCTGTTTCTGTACCTCCTCTTTGATTTTGATGGCCATGTCCGGGTGAGTGCGTCTCAACCTTTGCTTTACTGGCGGACATTCAAATCTTAACGGTAAATGATGTTCCACAATGCTAGTATCCAACCCTGGCATATCCTGATAGGACCAAGCGAATACATCGGGGAATTCTTTAAGAAGATTTATCAAACTCTCTTTGGCAGTTGGACTGAGCAGTACCCCAATCCTGATTTCTTTTCTCTCTTTTTCTGAACCCAAGTTTACCGTTTCCAACGGTTCTTTGTGACGTTCAATGGACCTTTCCTCTTGTCTGAGTAATCGGGAGATCTCTTCTGGAATTTCATTGTCAACTTCTTCTTCAGCCCCAAATACCGGGAACTCAAAGTTGGGAGAAGGCATCAGATCGTATGTTTCAACGGGGTTTAAAATAAGCCATCTGCATGACGTGATGATTCGTGTTTAGAAGAGATAGAGAAAATGCAAGAGTGTGTGCAGTGTATTTGTTTACTGCTTGTTTTTATTATTGAATTGTTTTTTAGGATTACCATTTTCTGAAAAAGCAAAAAGAGAAAACAACAATTAATGCGGAAATTACAGAACGACATTATTTTATTAATGAACAAGTCGATTCTTGAAACTACAGCCCTATAAAACAAAACTCTGTCGCTTTGGGCAAAGCGAAGAGGGAAATTTATAGAAAGCGAGCCCTATCAAAACATCTGTTCCACCTGGGCAGGGTGAAAGGTTAAAAGATGGCAATTACTTTGACTGATGAACGACCTTCGGAACCTCGACGGCAACCCATTGGCGGCGAACTCCTCGGTGAATCACAAAGTCTGGTACCTTCCTTGATTTGTCTTCAGAAATAACGCTGATTTCTGGTGGAGCAGGATCATTGGAATTTGTCTCCCAGGCAGAGTTGTCATAGGAGGATTCCTCTGTTGTATTATGCAGGGTAGTTGTTCTCTCAACTTTAACTCCCCATCCAGTCGGCTGGATGTCTTCGAGCCTGATACGAGAGCTTTCGGGCGCAGTGTACTTGACCATAAAGTCGTATTTTCCACTCGGTTGTCCCAAGGTGTCCCAAACTTCTTTGGAACTGGAGGAGTCATCTCTCTCTATGACGTTGACCTCGGGAAAAGCATAGTTGATGAATTCAAGTTCTGTAAACGTTGCGAATTCATCTTCATGTTGAGTAGTTTCTGAATGACCTGAGTGTTGATCCCATGACATGGTGGGGACACAGGTATTCTGTTCAATGATGCTCAGCTGAGTTTCATTACTCGACTGACTCTCTTTCCCCAAGTCTCCTGGGTAAGGCTGCCACATTGGCAGGCCATCCATTGGGCCATAGTAAGTGTAGTCAAATTGGTCTTTCATCAGAGTGTCCTCCTCTAATGAATTTGGCGGAGCACGGCATCCTTCCGGATCACAACCTCCGTATATCATTTCGACTTCTGACCGTGGTATAAATCTCTGACTCTGTGCGGGATAGAAACATGGTATAGGCACTTCTTCCTAAGACATATAACCGTCCTCGTTAAGGTAGGACTTCCATTCTTTATCTGTGTCAGAGGGATCTTCCTGATTGATAGCATGTATTGCTTGAGACACTGGGTGAAGAAAACCTCCACTGTGGAAGAAGTTTTCAAGGGGATGAAGACTTCCATCGCTGGCAGCTGTCTGGGTACAGGTTGCAGAAAAACCAAGGCCCTTCTTTGTTTTATTGTCAATAGGAATGACAAGCTGTCCCTATCCAGTTGTATTGGTACTCTCGACCGCTTTGAAAGCATTGTTGTATGAAGAAATGGAAGTTTCTTCTTAGAACTGATTGTTCTTGCTCACCGGCAGTGCTTGGAACCGAGTTCCAATAACCTCCTCGGGTTCTACACAAGTAGATGATGATAAGTTGCTTACAAGCAAGGCTTGTTCCCCACAAACTGTGACAAGTTGATCGTTCTTGACGAACTTTAGCTTTTGGTGGAGAGTTGAAGTAACCGCTCCAGCCTGGTCTATCCAAGGTCTTCCTAATAAACAATTGTATGTTGCCCGGATGTCCATGACCTGGAAAGTGACTTGGAAAGTGTGAGGACCGATAGTTATGGGAAGATCAACTTCGCCGATAACCATTTTTCTGGATCCGTCGAATGCTTTGACGACGACCTCGCCGATTCTCATCGGAGGGCCTTTGAATGATAATTGCATCAAAGTGGACTTCGGCATAACATTCAGGGCTGACCCTGTGTCTACCAGTACGCTGTTTAAAGCATCATGCTGGCAGTTGACTGTAATGTTGAGCGCCATGTTATGACGACGACCCTCTTCAGGTAATTCCTCATCACTAAATCCCAAATTGTTGTAGGAAGTGATGTTAGAGATAATGCTATCGAACTGTCTGATTGTTACATCCTGTACCACAAAGGCTTGCTCCAAGACTTTCTGTAGAGCCTCCCTGTGGGCTTCTGAACTGAGTAATAGTGATAATATCGAGATCTTTGAAGGAGTCTGTAATAGTTGATCAACAATGTTGTATTCACTCCTTTGGATGAGCTTCAGCATCTCATCATTTTTTGACAGGTCGGGATTACTATATTGACCGACTGGTGGATCGGGAGCTTCTGTCTGAAGTTCATTTTCTTTGTTAGGTTCCCCAACCCCTCGGTTGAAGATTCTACCACTCCGTGTTACACGACTGATGTCTGCAATATTCACGACGGAGGCTAATGGAATTTCCTTTCCATTTTCAATGGTTGTTGCACCGTATTTGTAAGGGATAGCCTTAGTTGATTCATACGGTAATGGTCCTGGTAGATAGATGACTACAGGAGCCTTCTGATTTTTCTGACCATCGTAAGTAATCTCGATCCGTTCCCGGTTGGGAACTTTAGATTCATCAAGTAAAGGGATAATGGCAAAAACATCCCTGGTCCTATGATGACCAGAGATTGTGACAACATCCTCAACTTGATCGGCAAGGTAGTTCGGCGTCCAGTTGATAGGTCCAGAACCCGGATATGGACGAATCTCTCCACGATCCACCTGACCCTGAAGAGCTGCTCTCACAAGGTAACACCCTTGGTTACTTTCCGAACAGACGCTACAACGATCATAATTGTGTGGTGGCACCTGGCCACGCCCACTTTGAATACAATGTAACCACACTAGGTTAGCTTCCATTGATCGGACATCTTGACTCTGACACCGAGTAGGATTCCTGTTACTGATACTAATTTACTGAGTATCTTCATCCATATAAATTGGCATCCACCAGTGATTTAACAAGTGCTGAAGTGCCTCCTGGACAAGGGTACAACCTCGATCATTTTCGCAACCCGCTTTACAGCTTTGATAGTCATGTGATATCAGGAATCCGAGTCGGACCTGTTTAGCATGTAACTCTACCAGGTTGGTATTCATCATGCGAATATCAAAGATTTGAACCATATTGATCTGATAGGGATTCCTATCATGGTAGTCTTGGATCCATCCAAGATCCATCTGACGCTGGAGGGCTTCTTGTACAAAAGAGCAACCCTGTTTGTTTACCGAGCAAGTCAGACAGGAACTGTAATCGTGACATGGCAGATTATGATACTGGCTTTGCCTTGAGTGCATCGCCACCAAGTTGACATTCATTGCACGGATATCGTGGTTCTGAATGATGTTAGAATTCGTGTAGACCATGTTAACTCCACGAACTCGGTGCTCTTGGATCCATCTGAGATCCATTTGTTCCTGTAGGGCTGCTTGCACCACAGAACATCCCTGGTTGTCTTTAAAGCAGATATCACACTGATGATAGTTATGAGGTGACACATGGCCATATCCACTCTATCTACAATGCATCTTGACCAGATTGGTTTTCAACAAGAGTACGTCGTGGATTTGATAGACATTGTTAATCTCTCCTTCTATCAAATTGACTGCAGCCTTCTCGTGTTGAGGCAGCGGGTTCGTAAGAACATTAGGATTTGTATCCTTGAAGGATAAGACCCCGCTCCTAACAAGCTTTTGCACGTCGGACTTGAAATTGAGACAATTCTCAATGTTATGCCTGGGACCTCCTTGGTGGTAAGGGCAAGTTTGATCCACCTTAAACCAAAAAGGCGGATTTTCCGGTAGTGTAAGAGGAGATTTAGTCTGAATGTACCCCTTAGCCAGTAGTAACGGAAACAGCTCTGCGTACGATACGGGTATAGGATCAAACCCTGATGGTCGTATTGTACGGTTGTTGTTGTATTGGGGACGAGCCTGCTGAAGAGACTGTTGTGCCCTTTGCTGATCAGGTTGGCTCTGCGCAACCTGAGGTTGATACGTAGGAATAGACGCAGGGTTGATAGCAGGAGTCACAACTGCTACTGGTTGATATCGTCGCCTTTGCTTTCCGAGAGAGATATTCCCAATATCTTGCTCTTTTTTCTTAGGGAGAGCACTACCGTATTTTTTAGTACCGCTCGTCGATCCAGTGTCTTTTACCAAACGTCCTTCTCGGACGGCTTCGTCAAGACGTACACCCATGCCCACGATCTCAGTGAAATCACTGGGTGCACTGGCAACCATTCGGTCATAGTAAAATGAGCTTAAGGTATTTAAGAAGATCTTTGTCATCTCTTTTTCCTCAAGAGGCGGACAAATTTGAGCGGCAATTTCACGCCACCTTTGAGCATACTCCTTAAAGGTTTCCTTGTCCTTTTGCGACATCGATCTGAGTTGATCTCTGTCGGGTGCCATGTCCAAATTGTATTTGTATTGTTGGACGAAGCCAGTACCAAGATCTCTGAATGTACTGATCGTAGTATGGTTTAAACCCATGTACCATTTTAATGCGGCACCAGTTAAACTATCCTGGAAGTAGTGAATCAGTAGGTCCTGATTCTCCGTCTGAGCTGACATCCGCCGAGCTTACATCACCAGATGGCTCTGAGGGCAAGAGTTACCTTTGTACTTTTCAAAGTCGGGCACTTGGAAATTGTGCGGGACTTTCACATTGGGGACCAGACAAAGGTCTGCGGCGTCCTTTCCAAATAAATCCTGACCCCGAATGGCTTGCAGTTCTTTCTGCATTTCCAGGAACTGCTCCTGGAATTCATCCATTCTATCGAACATAGTTTCCTTTTTACCAGCAGGTATCGGTGGAATCTGTCCTTCCAGGACAGTGTGCACCACAAGGGGTGGTACCGTGACTACGGCAGTGAATCTTGGCGTTTCCCGAAGTTTGTAACCTTCAGGAGTCTTCAGTATGCCCTTGGCATCTTCGCTTTCCCGAAGTTTGTAACCTTCAGGCCCAGCGGCTTCTGTTGAGATTCCCTGATCTTCAGTGATCGGCGGAACATATCCTTCCGGGATATAGTTAACAGGCATGCCCCAAGGACGATCTTTCGGCATTTGATACCTAGGATCGGACTTTTCCACTATGGGCGTTGAGGTGATCTCCGAGATCACAGTTTGTTGTAGCTGAGCTTCTGCCATGGCTTGCATGTCGTTACGAAGTTTTCTCATATCCTCTCTCAAAGCGTCGATCTCTTCCTTCAACTCTCTGTTTTCTTCCTCAAGATCATCCATCTTTTTTTGACGATTGGCCCGAGTATTATACGAATGAGACAGTTTGACTCTAGAACCGAGACACAAACGTGAGATTCGTAGGGAAGAAGAATACGTTACTTGAGAATGATGAATGCAATGATTATATTAATTGTTTTTTTTGGTTTAATCAAAATAAACTTCGACAATTAGATTGCAAATATCGAACAGTGGGGAAACCCCTTTTATTGAATTCAAAGGATTGCGGAAATGAAAATACAGTAGATTACAAGGTGCAGAAACAGAAACCTAAGCTAATGGGTCACGAGTCCTCTCTGAAGAGAAATCGGGTGCTGATTCTGGTACTTTCCTTTTCTTTGACCGGGGCTCTTGGGCCGTTGTCGGGTTGTCATTCCTTTTCCAGGTGAAAGGAGCGAGTAAATTCCTTTGGTCATCTTGATTCTCTACAGTATGTTGCTCTAAAATTTCAATCATAGCGTCTTTCTCTTTCAATAATTGTTGTATTTTGATGCACTCTACGTTGAGGGTGCGGTACTTGTTCTTCCAAGACCTTCTCTCCTTTTGAACTTTGTTGAGAGTAACCTGAAGTTTTTCTGTTTCCGTCATGAAGTACGTGACAGATTCCCTCGGCGGAAGAATTTCGTAATGAGGATAAGGCATTTTTAGCTTGAGAGATCTAGTTTGTACCCAATGGAGATAAGGCTCCACCGAGACACAGTCTGGTTTTCCTAGAGACTCTCGTCCTTTCTTATGAATATGCTTCCAAGCGTGCACTATTTCCATCTTTAATGCTCTGTCGTTTTCTCCTTCCTTGAAGAAAAGACCTTCCAAATGAGCATTATGTGGGACATGCCTCATCGGGTATCCAAATTGACGACGAACGAGAACTGGATGGTAGTTGATTCCTCCTTTAGTTCCTATGAGGGGTACGTTGGGGAAGTTTCCACAACGGTCAATGATCTTAATCCCATCATAGATCCTATTACACCAATCTATATCAGAGTTGGTAAGAGACATGATCTTCTGCGACCAATGTAAGGCACTCTTGCAATCCCAAAAAGCAGCAGACTTAGGTAAGTGCGAGATAAACCATTTGTAAAGCAAAGGTACACAGCATGTGATCTCCCCTCTGTTGTACAAATTTCCCAAGTGTACAGAATGATACGCATCTACGAGCAAAGTCGGCACAGGGTTTCCAATGAGAAAAACCTTAATGGAGTTAATGTCGACGAAGTTATTGATGTTGGGAAACAAAAATAACCCGTAGGTGAGCAAGACAAAGACGCTTTCAAAAGCAGTCCCGTTTCCTATACTGGCAAAATACAGGGCTTTCTTTGTCAAGAACTGGGCTGGCAAACCTTGGATGTCACCCTTAGTGGTTATGTGAGTCCTGACTTCAGACTCGTCCAAATGAATTGCTCTTGCAATGGTCTGATTCTTTGGAATTTCTTCCAGTCCAGAAAATGGAGCTTGATCTGTAATGTGTAGACCAGTCAGATGAGAATAGTCTTCCAGCGTTGGTGCGAGCTGGTAATCCGGGAATGTGAAACAGTGATAAACCAGATCATAAAACTGAATGAGCGCATCCATGATTCCTTCAATCACATGGACTCTTAACAGTGGTAGCAGACCTCCGTGTTTGGCTCTGAAAGCCTCAGGGTTTGTGATCATCCCTGCTAACCTTCTCAAATCCTCTAGCTTTGGAACCTTGAAGGTATACCTATGGGTTCTCCTTCTACCGAAATCCATTAGTGCAATCCTTTTCTCTGATATTTGCAATCTCAGTCTTAGTTTATTTTGAAAAACAGAGAGACTAGAAGAGAAATTTTTTTGAATGTTTTAATGTTTTCTTTTAAATGAATGCATGAATGCAGCACACAAAAACATAGAAAAAACATGGGTTCAAAGGGTCGTTGTCATAAAGTCAAGGCTCTACCCATCCTCAAATGTTTATACTAAGGTGATTTTTGTACCTGTACTCATTATCATCAGCTCCTCCCAGGAAAGCAAAATAACAAGCGGATCGCCAGCGAGTTGTAGAGCAATCTTAGAGTAACTGCCATTCACCGAGAATAGATCACCAGCCTCAAATAAGGGTAGTATCGCGTAACAACTATTCCCGATAGTTTCCGCACTACAAAAGGGTTTGGATCCTCAGCTTCTCAGACATCACAATCGGCTCATTGTCTAGGTGAGAGAATGGGTTGCATTTGTCAGCCTCCACTGAGGTTGATGGTCGACCTCGTCACCATCACTTATCTTAAGTGTATACTCAATCTTTCCACAGGCGGCATCACACGCATTCCCATTAGCAGAAAAATAAACACGTATAGCAATTAGGAAAAGCAGTATATATATATTTGTCCTAAACATCCTAGACCTTTAAAGCTATGAATCCTATGTTCCTGACAGAAATGGATTCCCCGGCGGAAGCCCCAATCGGTGGTATTCACACAAGAGAAGACAAAAAAGGTTAGAAGGAAAGCAGAGACGGGCCCCATGGTGGGCGCCATTTTTCTATAGCGAGCGATTTTGGACGCGGTTCTTAAGCGCGGTCGCTCCTTGCGGTTGAGTTTACTATAGGTCGATTCATTTTTTATCCTATTGTGAGCTGATGAAGGAAGGGAAATAGATGTCTCCAATTAACCCTGCTTGCATACAGAGTTTAAACAGCGGTCTGTTAGGTTAAGAATGCTATCAATGTGGGGGGGCCCTTTGTATCGGTTATTTGTATTTTCGCCAATACTAATTTCTCTATGGGATTTTGTTAGGATACTGCTTCAGATTATGATATATGGGATTTTGGTTTTTTGCTGATTGCGCTCGCTAAGATTTTTCTTTCAATCTTATGCCTACGTATTCCCGTTTACCGAAACAGGGAAATCAGAGCGTTCGTAGTTCCTCCTATTCTATGGGAGGAAATGGTTGTTTTTGGTGTCTTGTTCAAAGCCCAAGACGTGAAGCGAAAAGTGGTTTGTATCTTGTTCAAAGCCCAAGATGTGAAGCTGAAGGTTTGACTTTAGAGAGAATTGGTCATCTCTAAAGAGGGGGTTGTATGTCACAACTGTTTATAAGGGAGAATTACTTTAATCGAGATACGCGGATCCTAGCAATGCCATAATTTCCTTTATAGGGGATTTCCAACCTGAAGGAGAAGACTTTAACTCAGTGTAGAGCACTGCTATCTTTCCTTAGGAATTTCTCATGCTAAAAGAGGGACAGTGGCATGGATGTAGATGATCTAGAGGCTTGCCGCTTACAGCGATTAGATGGAAGGAATTGTTGATGTTTGTGTATTGTGAACGAGGCACAGCTTTGATGCTAAAAGGTTGATTGGATCAACCAGTGGTTTTCTTATATAAAGCCTAAGAGGAGGCTATTATGTGTCTCGTACAAAGCCCGAGAGAGAGGCTAAAAGGTTTTGTTCGGCTCAATAAGAACCTTTTTGTATCTCATATAAAGCCCGAGATGGAGGCGAAAAGCGGTGATTGACTCAACGAGGGAGTCTCTTGTGTGTCTCGTACAAAGCCCGAGAGAGAGGCTAAACATTGCTTGACTCCGCTGGGGAGAATCATTGTACAAAGCCCAAGAGGAGGCTATGGTGACTGTTTCAGTTGAGTGACAGGTCCAGTATACTGATTTTGAAAGAGAAAATCAGTTCTTATATGAGTAATGCTGTACTCAGGGATTTTTAATTCGAGGATCAGGGTTGTTTCCTGTTCTTTAAGGAAATGGGAAATCCAAAGGGTATTGAGACTGTCCGAGTCCACGGGTTTTCTTCCTATTTAATGAAGGGGTCACTTGAGAATGCCTTTGAGACTCAAGGAGATTAGACTGTCCGTGTCTAGAGTTTCATCTTTTGTACTATGCTTTGAGAAACAGTAGTAGACTCTTTGAAAGGACTGTTCTATGAAGATGACTAGGTTCTGTTCCTATACCTCTAGGAGGTCGTCGGGACAATTTGTACGAAGCCCAAGAGGAGGCTGGAAACTTTTAAGAAGCCGAGAGGTCCTTGTACGAAGCCCAAGAGGAGGCTATCATTCCCCGAGGAAGAGATCATTATACGAAGCCTAAGAGGAGGCTGTGAATACTTCTAAGAAGTCGACGGGTCCTTGTACGAAGCCCAAGAGGAGGCGGGGTTGCTTTTAGGAAGCCTGTGGGTCCTTGTACGATGCCCAAGAGGAGGCCGATGCTTTTAAGAAACCCGTGGGTCCCCAAACCCCGAAAAATTCAAGGCAAGCTATTCTCAAGGAATAGATCAAGTCAGGAAAGTTCGAGAATTTGGAAGAAACTCAAAGATGCCATTCACGGAGAATACATTCATCTCTGTGAGTAGAGTTTCTTGATAATTCCTAATGAGGACAGCCGAAGAGAAGACTGTATCTGGTGATCCTATTGGGGATCTAGTTGTCTATTTCTACGAATAAACGAAACGGCGTCACCTAGTTCTAGACGTAGTTGCCGGGGAAACTCGAAATATCTATACTATTATTACACAGTTGATATGAGTTTATGAAAGAAGACTTATAGTGAAACAGCCCCACAATACAGTTATATGTATATGAAAGCGGTAATTGAAAGCAATAACCATTTACTCGGTTGTAGAGCTTCCATGTTGTTTGGTTAGTTGTTCAACAAAGAAAGATTAAAAACAATAGTATATTCAAAATCAAAGGATAAAATGCTTTGAAAAAGAAAGATTTGGGGCTTACAGCTCAAGGAGATGCCCAGGGTTTTATCAGTGAGCGCACTGTTGTTTTGTACAGAGGGACTTATACAAGTGACTAAGGCCCAAAAAGGTTTTCTGTACAAAGGGATGGGTCTTACACTCTCTCAAGAGGCCCAAAAGGTTTAAAGAAAAGAAATGGGTCTTACTACTCGAGGGTAGGCCCAGACGATTTTCAGCTTGAAACTGGCGATCGCACCGAGGTTTTCTTTTAACGCAGAGGGACTTATACAATAAGTGAGGCCCACAATTGTTTTGGTTAAAAAGGGGTTGGGTCTTACACTCTAATAGAGGCCCAAAAGTTTATAAGAAAAGAAATGGGTCTTACTACTCGAGGGTAGGCTCAGAGTTATTTTTCAAAAGGCGACGATCGCGCCGTTTATTTTTTACGGTATCGGGACTTATACAATATACTGAGGCCCAAAAATGATTTGGTCAAAAAAAGGATTGGGTCTTACACTCTATTAGAGGCCCAAAAGTTTTGAAAATGATTTATGAGGGTTGAATTAATCCAAAAACCCTAATTTGTTTTCAAAAATGTATTTAATTGAATAAAAATTCAATTAAAATGATCAAAATTGTTTAACAGATGGAAAACAAATTGTGATCTTGGATTAATGCTTCAAAAATTAAGTATTGACCTACAAAATAATTAGAAGGCATTAAAAGTTGCAAAATCAAGGTGGAAAAAATATTTTAAATGTTAAAAAGAATTAAAACATTAATTCTTTGCAAAAATATCAATTATACAAAATAAATAATATTTTTGGGATTTTTTGGGAAAATAAAATATTTTAACATTTTTGTGAATTATTAAAAAAAGAATCAACTCAAAATCATTAAAACTCAGAGAGAAATTAATTTTTGAATCAATTAAATAAAATCACAAAATTCAAATATTCAAATTTTGAAAAAAGGCGCCAAGAACACACCAAGAACACGCGCGTGTTCTGGGTTTGGCCAGATTTGCATTTTCTCTCCAATCTCACTGAATACTTGATTATATCATGCAATCCACATACCAATCAACTCGTTTTAACCTCACGATCATGTCTATGGTATTTAATTTCATTTAAATTAAACATATAACAAGAAATCATGAAAAATCCTCAAGAACCCTAATTTCTGCATGAAGGCTAGGATTTTTGATATACGATTCAAACAATGCAATTAATTGAGGGGAAACATTCCATGCATGATTATGAACATATGACTAAATTATTGTGCAGCAAAAATTGCATGGATCATAGAGTTAGAAGAGCTCATGCTTACCACTTGTAGCTGGTGATCGTGATTTGTGTTAGAGGTGTTACAGCTAGGTTCCAATGATCTGGATAGCTTCCCTAGGTGCCATGGAGTGTGTATGGATGCTTGGAATGGATTGAAATGGTTTGGAGTTGAAGATGGTACCTCAACTGCAAAACTGTCAAGAACTTTAGCAATTGGCTGGTGATTTTGTGAAATCAGTGGTCCAGATATTATGTGAGTGTTTGGATCACTTTTATATGATGTATGTGAGGTGTGAGTGTGATTGGTTTGATTGGAAAAGCTCTCAAACTCAAAACCCGATAGTGACTTGCCTTAGAAGGCAAAATTGGAGTGAAAGAAGAGATTTTGATGAAAGCATCTGTTTGATGGCTTTGGTGTACTCAAACTGATCACAATTGAGCTCTATTTATAGTAGAGCAAGTTTGTTTTGCAAGGAATAGTGAATGGCAACTGCTGAGTAGGTTTAGCCAATGTTGGCAAATGAAAATCCAAGTCTCCTCTAGCCATTGACTAGAGGTTAGGGCACAGGTTGCTGGTTCCCTTGGTCTTGGATAAGTCTTGACTGAATTTAGTTGAGAATGGCTCAGTCCATGCCACCTTGATGCTTCCATTGAATACTTTAATCCAAAATTGGAGTCTTGTCCCTATTTTGGCAATTCTAACTTCAACATGCTATTTCTTGTTCCAAAGACTTTGGAGGCTTGGCTTAGTGATTGTCCCCTTTAGATTCAATCCTCAGATGTGTCCAAGTGGATAGGAGCATTTGGATTTGGCTGATTTTGGCAAATCGAGCAAAAGTGCAAATTCTGCCTTGCCTTGGCAGATTTCAGCAAGGCAACTTGCCAATGTCATATCTCATGACTCAAATTGAATTTGGTAATGTTCTTGGCCATTTTGGAAAGCCCTTACATGATACAACAACTGTTTGAACATGTTTGGTTTTGATCTCTTTTGAATCCAAGTGAAAAATCCCCCTACATTTGGCAAAAAGTAGGGTAAAATCTGACTTAGTGAAATTTTCACCAAGTGTTGGAACAAAGTGACTTTTCTTGATTTTGATCACTCCATAACTCAAAATCCATGAGGAATTTGGACATAGGTCAGTATGAAGTTTTTGTAGAGGGCAATGATATCTACAAATCAAGCTTTGAATGGGGAACAATGGCCTTGTGGTTTAGGAGTTATGGTCCTCCAAAGTTGGCACATTAGTGTCACTTTTTCCATAACTTAGAAATTTTTCTAAGTTTTTATGGTTACCCCTTTTACAAGTTATCCCACTTTCTTTGATTTTTCTTGATGAATGATGATTCAAATCATACATTAACATCATTTTAGGGTTAAAAATCCATTTTGGTGAAAAATCTCAAAAAGTCAAAGTTGACTTTTGTGCACAATTGACTTTTTATCAGATGAATTCCAAACTGTGCAATTCTTCATGAAATCATGTCCTTGACCTAAATCAAACTTGATGGACATGTTCCATGGGTGTCATAGGGTATATTGAATCATGTCTTAGGGTTTGGGAGCATGTCCAGGTCAAAAGTCAAAGTTACAGTTGACTTTTCCCGCGAAACCCTAATTGTGGTGTAGATGAAATTGAGACTTGTTGCTCAAACTTCTTGGATTGATCCATTATTCCAAATGGATCAATATAGTTCATTAGAGACCCTCAAATCATGTCTTGAGGTCTTGGCTCATGATTTGCCCCAAAAGTCAACTTAGGGGTGAATTAGGTCAAGAAACCCTAATTCCTGGTTTTTGATGTATGCATCCCCTGAGGCAAAATTGACTTGATGATTGGGTCCATGAGGTTCCATGGAGTATATTTGGTTGTGTTTTGGATCCTTGGCTCATGCCCAGAGGAAAATTTCCCTTTGGAGGCCCTGATCGACCAAAACCCTAATTTGGTGATACTGGCGATCTTGAGGCTTGATCCACCTAGAAGGGAGCAGCTTTGGGCTTAATCCTTGGAGTGGGAGTCCTTTTTTATCCTTTATGTATGTTTGAGAGGTTTAGAAAAGTGGAAGATAATGTCATTCCTTGATTGATCCTTTGTCTAAGGCTCTGAGAGGGCTTGAAACCCTAATTTTGATTGTAGTGGCTGCTCACCCATCTTTGGGGAGACTGATGAAATGTAATGGTTCCTCCACATTGTGATGATGATTTGCACAGTAATGGGAAATATTAGTGGTCAAAATTTGGGGTATGACAAGTGGTCATGTGAGTCGTGACTTCTGACTCGTCCAAATAAATTACTCTTGCAAGGGTTTGATCCTTTGGAATTTCTTCCAGTCCAGAAAATGGAGCTTGGTCAGTGATATGTAAATCAGTCAGGTGAGATTACTCCTCCAACGTTGGTGCTAGTTGATAATCCGGGAATGTGAAACAGTGATAGACCGGATCGTAAAACTGAAGGAGCGTAGCCAGTATTCCTTCAATTACATGGACCCTTAATAGAGATAACAGTCCTCCGTACTTGGCTCTGAAAGCATCAGGGTTGGTGATCATCCTCACCAAACCTCTTAAATCCTCTAGTTTTGGAACCTTGAAGGTGTACTTGTGAGTCTTCCTTCTACCAAAATCTATAACGCAATCCTTCTTTCTGATATTTGCAATCATTGTCTTAGTTTAATTTGTAAAAGAGAGACTAGAAGAGAAGATTTTTTTTAATGTTTTTTAATGAAATGAATGCATGAATACAGCACACAAAAACATAGAAAAAACATAGGGTCAAAGGTTCGGTGTCCTCAAAATCATTGATCTAGGGATAACAACAGCAGGCCGGAATCACCCGAGCGAGCTGATGTTTCTTAGAGTAATCTCAAATGAGGGTAGTATCGCGTGACAACTATTTCCGATAGCTTCCACACTACAAAATAGTAACATGGTTTCAGTCTACTAAAATCCTCAGCTTCTCAGATAACCCAATCGAACAATCTGCTTTCAACAACCGAAGTTGTATAGGCATTGAATCCACAAAGGGCATCTCCACTGATTCGATGGTCGACCGGGACCTCTTATTTGGTAGTCACTCCCTGTAAGATTACCCGTCAAGTGCCATCACTTATCTTAGGTGTATACTCAATCTTTCCAGATGCGACATCACTCGCAGTCCCATTAGCAGAAAAAATAAACACGGATATCAATTAGGAAAAGCGATATATATATATATATCCTAAAACTAACATCCTAGACCTCTTAAGAGCTATAATCCTAGTCTTACAAATAAAATGACTCCCCGGCAGAGTCGCCATTTTCCTGTAGCGAGCGATTTTTGTCGGTGACGCGACCACCTTATCGTTGAAGTTTGGGTTTTCTCCTCGAGGAGAAAGGGTGCTACTTTCTGATTTCTTATTTATCCCATGAAGCTGGAAGGGAAAGGGAAGGTATCTAAAACTAACCTTGCACGCGAATGTTTAACTGAACAAACGCTTTAAGAGATTCGGAGAGTCGGGGTCAGGTTATACAATGGGTAGTTGTCAATTATCCATCTTATATATGGTTATCCACAGGATATTAGCTTTAGGTTTTGCTTTGTAATTGATAGTGTTTATCTGCTGATGGGTTGGGAAAGTTTCTTGGGAAAGTGTGACAGGGAGAGTGAGTTTTTATTTCTGTGGAAAATGATAATGATAATGGCTTAAGGTATGAAACCTAAAGTTTTGATTGATATGAGGGTACAGGACCTAGGATTTTTTTATTGGTATGCTCGCTAAGATTTTGCAATCTTATGCCTACGTATTCCCGTTTAAACGAAACAGGGAAATCAGAGCATTCGTAGTTCCTCCTATTCTAAGGGAGGAAAATGAGGTTTTGGTGTCTTGTTCAAAGCCCAAGATTGAAGCTAAAGGGGTATTTGTGTCTTGTTCAAAGCCCAAGATTGAAGCTAAAAGTTTATTGAGAGGGAATTTGTCACTTCTAAAAAGAGATTGCTGACTTTTTATATCCCTTGATCAAAGCACAAGGTTGATGCTAAAAGTTAATTGACTCGACTAAGGGATTTCTTTATACAAAGCCTAAGAGGAGGCTAGAAGTGACCAACTCAACAAGAGAGTGTTTTTATCTGTCTTGTACGAAGCCCAAGATTGAGGCCAAAAAGAGACTGGCTCTTTGGGGATATCATTATACAAATCCTAAGAGGAGGCTAAAAAGGGTTTTGACTCCGTCGGGGGAGGTTTATATGTGTCTTGTACAAAGCCCAAGATTGAGGCTGAAATGAGTTTGACTCTTGCTGGAGAGTATTATCTGTCTTGTACAAAGCCCAAGATTGAGGCTAAAACGGGGAATTTAACTGACTCTGGTGAGGATGTGTCTTGTACAAAGCCCAAGATTGAGGCTGCAAAGAGTTTGACTCTGCTTGGGGGAAATTATTCCTCAAAGCCTAAACGAAGGCTGGGAGGAAATGACACGGCTGGGGAAGATATATATCCCCAGTTTAAGAGAGGTAAATTTATGTCTTGTACAAAGCCCAAGATTGAGGCTAAAAGGATTCTGACTCAACAAGAGGGTCTGAGAAGGTGATTAACTCAACAAGAGAGTCTGAAAGTTGATTGAATCAACAAGAGAGTCCTTTATACTCAACAAGAGAGTGATTTGTTGTCTCGTACGAAGTCCGAGATTGAGGCAAAAAGGGTCTTGACTCAACAAGAGAGTCTGAAAAGCTTAGCTCCGCTGGGGAGAATCATTTGTACAAAGCCCAAGAGGAGGCTGACTTCGCTGAGGAAGGATCATTATACAAAGCCTAAGAGGAGGCTAGCTTTCCGCTGAGGAAAGTCCTTATACAAAGCCTAAGAGGAGGCTATCTTTTGTCGGGGATAATTGAGATCCCCAGGCAGGTCCAAGTGGGGAATCAACTCGTGCTGAGGATTACAGCATAGTTGAGATGTCAGATACCTTGAGGTTCTGATTTGAGATAGTGTTGACCCTGGTCAGGGAACTCTTATGAGAGAGGCTGGGTTTCTCCTGGAGATCGATCCAGAATGCCCGGGGTTTCTTCCTATAGTTGTAAGGAACTTGAGAATGTCTTTGAGACTCAAGGGGATTAGACTGTAAAAGTCTGCTGGTGTGGAGGAGTTTTATCTTTTGTATGATGCCTCCAAGAAGAGGCAAAGGCATTAAGGGATGAGAATCAACCCTAAAGTGGCCTAAGGTCTGACACTGGAAAGACTGCTCTAGCAAAGGATGGCTAAGTTTTGTCTTATACCTTTAAGAGGTCGTCAGGGTCCTTGTATTAAGCCCAAGAGAAGGCACGCGAACTTCTAAGAAGCCGAAGGGTCCTTGTACTACGCCCAAGAGGAGGCGGGGATGCTTTTAGGAAGCCTGTGGGCCCCGAGCCAAGAGAAGTTCAAGAAATGCAATTCACAGAGAAGAGATCATTTCAGGAAAGTTCGAGGTTCGAAGAAACTCAAGAGATTCTATTCACAGAGAATAGATCAACTCCGGGGAGTAGAATTTCTTTGACAATTTCTAGGGGTGACAGTCTGAGAAAAGGTTCACCGAGAATACTGCCTTTCTCTTTGTTCCATGTTGTTTAACCCCAAGAGAAGGGAAGACTGTATCTGAAAATCCTATGGGGATCTAGTTTTGTTTTTATTTAAGAGTGACTAATAGGGCTTTACCTAGTTCTAGACCTAGTTGTCGGGGAAAACTCTAAATAACTATACTAGTATATATACAGTTGATATATGACAAGTATTTTAAAAGGTATGAAAGAAGACTAACCATGCGCAGCTTCCCACAATACAGTTATATATATTTGACGTGTATTTAAAAGAATGAAAGAAGACTAACCATGCGCCGCTTCCCACAATACAGTTATATATATTAAAGCGAGTAAATGAAAGCTGTTAAAACTTACAGGTGAGCGAGCTTCCATGCTGTATTGTTAGTTGTTCAGAGAAATTAAAGAAAGTTTTGATAACAACGGTATATTTGAACCTAAATCAAAAAGGGAGTTGTTTGTGAAAACTTGTGGGGGCTTATACTCAAGGAGAGGCCCAAGGTTTAAACAGTGATTATACTGTTGTTTTGAATATCGTATCGGGACTTATACAACGACTGAGGCCCAAAAAGTTTTGGTTAAAAGGGGATTGGGTCTTACACTCTATTAGAGGCCCAAAGTTTATTTTTGTACAGGAGATTAGGCTTACAACTCAGGGAGATGCCCAGATGATTTTCTGTTTGAAAATGGCGATTGCGTCGAGATTTTTTTAATGTAGAGGGACTTATACAATATCTGAGGCCCAAAATTGTTTATTTACAAAGGGGTTAGGTCTTACACTCTGTTAGTGGCCCAAAAGTGTTTTTAAGAAAAGGAATGGGACTTATAGCTCGAGGAGATGCCCAAGGTTATTCGTTTGAAAAATGGCGATCGCGCCGAGGTTTGAAAACACAGTGGCTCTTATACGATGACCGAGGCCCAAAAAGTTTTAGTTTTCAAAAGGGGTTGGGTCTTACACTCTATTAGAGGCCCATGAGTGTTTGAAAAAGATTTGTTGGGGTGAAAATCAAAGAAACCCTAATTTCATTTGCTTTTAAAAGTAATCCTTTTAAAAATGAATAAAATGACAAAAATACCAAATAAGTCTAAATAAACTACTTGTGATTTTTGGTTAAGGTTTGAAAAATGAGATTTTAATCACAAGATGATTTAGAAATCATTTTATTTTTTATTTTTAAGATGAATATTCATTTTTAAAAGGTTTAAAAACAATAAAAATGAATTTATTTACAAAAATACCAACTATATTAAATAAATATTATAAATCTGTTTTTTTTTTTGTGGAATAAAATATTTCAACATTTTTGTGATTTTTTGCAAAAAGAACCAAACAAAAATAATTAAAATTGAGATAGTTATTAATTTTCCAAATCATTTAAAAATAACATGAAAAATAATAAAAAGTGGGAAAATTGATAAAAGAGAGGATCTGGGGCGAGGGGGATTCGAACCCCAGACCTCTAGGGTGCAGCGCGCGCCCTCTACCATTAGGGTGGTGATACATCCGTGTATCAAAACCACCCCATGAATATATGAGGCATGCCTTGTTTTTGGCCTGGCCAAGGCAAGGCAAGGCAAGGTTTTGGCCAAAAACGTGAAGCTTGTAACTTTCTCATTTCTCCATGGATTGGGACAAAATTTAGGTCTATCCTGCCAAGAATTTCACAAGGAATCCAATGGTGGTGGTGGTTTTTTCAAATGAGGCTCCTATTTCAAAACCCGGTGGTGTTCTTGAAATAGTCCTATAATTGCATTTTCTATGCTACCTCTTGTTACAGACATGAATTACATGATGAATTGGTTCAAACACAACATATATAACATGTATGAGGTGTGCATGATCAGTGGACTTCAAAGCAATGCATATTTCTAAGAGTTCAAGTTGTGATGCTTACCTCTTTAGGAGCTTTTTGGGCTATCTGCCAAGTTTCTTGTGCCATAAACAATTTGATGCTTTGGACACCCTCAAATGATCCCTTAGAAGCTTTCAGAATGGTTGGAACAAACTGGAATCCTCATGAACAAGTTTGAGCTCTTTCTTGCAAAAAGGGCAAAAGTGACCAATATGGCAACTCTCTCAAATGGTGTTCTAGATGTGGGGAACCATTTGGGAAAGTTCAAGGATGATATTTGGAGTGTGTTTGAGGTCTTATCTGGTTTTGAAAGTGACTGAATCAAGACATGGCTTAAAAAATGCAATAAAGTCCAATTTTGAGGTTTTGAGAGGGGACTTTGTGATTTTGGTGTTACAGGTCACTTATGAGAGTTTGGACAGCTTAGATATGACATATTGGATGTGTTTGGATCATGAGCTATGGTGGAAATGCTCTCTAACTCAAAAACTCAGAGTTACCTTGCAAAAGAAGACATTTTTGCCTAGAGAAAGAGATTTTGAGGAAAACAAGTGTTGTAGTGCTTTGGTATACTTAAACTGAGCACAAATGAGCTCTATTTATAGTAGAGCAAGTTTGTTTTGCAAGCAATAGTGAATGGTGGCTGCAGCAGACCTTTGGCCAATTGGATCATTTTGGAATCTCAAGTCTCCTCTAGCCATTGAATAGAGGTTAGAGTACAGGCCTATGGTTCTTTGGTTCAGAGCCTATCCTTGACTCATTCAGTTGGAATAGGCTCAGTTCATGCCACCTTGGTGCATCCATTGAATGCTTGGAAACAAAATTGGAGTCTTTGCCTCTTTTAGGCTTTTTAGGGTTTGGCATGCTACTTGGGGAATCTTGGACTTAGGAGGCTGGTGAATCAGTGCTTGTCCCTTGGTTGTTCCCCCTCGAGGTGTGCAGATGGATAAGCATGCTTGGAATTGCACAATTTGAGTAAATCGAGCCTTTATGCACAAATCTGCCTTGCCAAGACAGTTTGCAACAAGGCATGTTGGAGCTGTTATAACTCCTAGCACAGGTGGAGTTTGATGGAGTTCTTGGACATTTTGGAAAGCCCTTATGTGACACAACACATGTGTGATCATAGTTTGTCTTGAAAGTTTTTGGATCCAAGTGAAAAATGCCCCTCCATAACTAAAAATCCATGAAGAATTGGAATGAGGTGTAGTTGACACTTTTAAAGTATGCCATGAGAGCTACAAATCCATCTTTGGACCATCCAAAATGGTTGCTTAGATCTCAAGTTATGATCCTTGGAAGTTGGTACCCTAGCCACTTTGTTCCATAACTTAGAAAAATTCTAAGTTTTTATGGTTACCCCTTTTACAAGTTATCTCACTTTCTTTGATTTTTCTTGATGAATGATGATTCAAATCACATATTAACATTGTTTTAGGGTTGAGGAACCATAATTATGAAAAATCTCAAAAAGTCAAACTTGACTTTTGTGCACAGTTGACTTTTTATCAAATGAATTCCAAACTGTGAAATCCTTTGTGAAATCAAGTCCTTGACCTAAATCAACCTTGATGGATATGTTTCATAGGTGTTATAGGGTGTATTGAATCATGTCCCGAGGTTTGGGAGCATGTCTGAGTCAAAATTCAAAGGTTCAGTTGACTTTTTCCTCGAAACCCTAATTGTGGTCCTGATGAAATTGATGCTTGTGGATCAAGCTTCTTGGATCAATCCATTGTTGTAAATGGATCAATGTAGTGTGTTAGAGACCCTCAAATCATGTCTTGAGGTTTTGGCTCATGTTTTGTCCCAAAAGTCAACTTAGGGGTGAATTAGGTCAAGAAACCCTATTTCCTGGTTTTTTTGGTGAATGCATCCCCTGAGGTAAAATTGACTAGATGATTGGGTTTATGAGGTCCCTTGGAGTATCTTAGGTTGTGCTTTGAAGCATTGGCTCATGCTCAGAGGAAAAATTCCATCTGGAGGCCTCAGTCGACCAAAACCCTAATTTGGTGACACTGGCGATCGTGAGGCTTGATCCACTTGGAATGCTGCAACTTTGTGCTTGATTCTTGATGTGGGAGTCCTCTTGATTCCTTTATGAATGTTTGAAATGTTAGACAAGTTAAAGATCATGTCATTTCTTGATTGATCTTTTGTCTAAGGCTCTAAGAGGGCTTAAAACCCTAATGCTTGATTGCAGGGAATGCTCAACAATTCTTGAGGAGATTGATGAAGCATAAAGGTACATCCATATTGTGATGATGATTTGCACAATGATGGGAAATCTTAGTGGTCAAAATTTGGGGTATGACACTTAGTTAGAGCCAAAATCATCATCTATACAGACCATGCTGCTATAAGATATTTATTAAGCAAGATGGATGTGAAACCAAGATTAATTCGGCGGATCCTATTGTTACAAGAGTTCCATTTAGAAATTCTAGACAAAAAGGGAACCGAAAACATGGTAGTTGACCACCTGTCAAGACTTGAGAATATCAAGCCAAAACATGTACCCATAAACGACGGATTTACTTATGATAGACTAGTCGCATCAGTTGACATTGAAGGAATGAGTTATCACCACTACCATTAATATCTTAAAGAAAAATACTCAGACTTTGATAACTAGATAAAAGGAGAAGCTGCTTTGGCATAAACCACTATACCATGGTATGCTGACTATGTTAACTACCTAGCATCCGAAGTTCTACCTCCCGATATGACTCATCAACACTTATAAAGAGGAGCCCATCCTTAAAACACTTATATTGGGATGAACCCCTCCTTTTCAAAAGAGGAGTCGATGGTTCCGCCGTTGTGTTCCTGAGTAGGAGATCGAAAGTATAATGACCCTCTGTCACGCCTCTCCCTATAAAGGGCACGCAAGTACATCGAAGACATGCGCAGAAATTCTTCAAGCTGGCCTTTATTGGCCCACCATATGGCGTGATATCCACGTTATGGTCGTTAGATGTGATATGTGCCAACGCACCAGGAACATTTACTGACGAGATGGAATGCCTTTGCGAAACATTTTAGAAATAGAAGTCTTTGATGTAAGGGGGATTGACTTTATAGGTCCTTTTCCATCATCTATGGGAAACAAGTACATACTCGTTGTAGTTGACTACGTATCCAAGTGGATAGAGGCCATCATCGCTCCCACCAATGATGCACGAGTGGTAATCAAAATGTTTAAAAACTATATTTTCCCTAGATTCGGCATTCCAAGGCTAGTCATAAGTGATGGAGGATCTCATTTTATATCCAGAATATTTGAAAAACTTTTACAAAAATATAGGGTGCAACACCGAATAGCTACTTCCTATCATCCATAAACTGGTGGCCAAGTAGAGATCTCCAACATATATTAGAAAAAATAATGGCTACATCTAGAAAGGACTGGTCTACTAAACTTCCAGAAAGTTGCAATAACCTAGCTTATGCCAAAAAGGGAAGTTATTCCTTTCATGCTGATTTAAAATGTTTATATGTGTTAAAAGTATTTTAAGGCTTAAATTTAGGGGGAGCTTGCAAACCTAACTTTGAAATTCTAAGCTTAAAATATTTTTTTAACAATATAAAATTCAAGGGGAGTTTACAAACCCCACTCTGATATTTTTATGTGATTAAATAGTGCAAAAAATGTTCATCAAAATACATGGTTTTGTCATCATCAAAAAGGCGGAGATTGTGAGAACAAGTTTTGGTTATGCATCTGGCCTTTAGTTTTGATGATAACAATACATTTTTTCTTAGAGAGCAATTTTGTACACTAATAATTTTTTCTAGTGCGTAGATTTTGCTAAACAGGTTCTGACTATGAAGCCCTAACGTGCGACGTCATCAGATTCTGGAATCAACACACTCTGACTTTGAAGAGAAACAAGCGCATTACAAGATGATGTAAAGTCCTAGAAAGCTCTTAGACAACGGTCATGAAGAACGTTTATGCCAAAGTTTCTGATCGTGACTCAAACTGAAGAAACCTCTGAAGGATTGCTTACCTTCAAGATTCTGCGCTCAAGCGATAGATTCTGAGGAACGAAGTGCTGAAGATTCTAAAGACCAGGTTCTGAGGAACAGTGTCAAGACTCTGAAGACTTAAGTTCTAAAGACTCTCAACAAGGCCCTTTATTCTTCTAAACATGCTTCAAACAACATTTATTCAGAAGCCTCTGAATATTGGAAGATTAGATCAAACCGTTTTACGTAAGATAAATAGTACACAATACAAGATCAAAACATTCCTTCCATTATGCGGATTTCGTGGAGTAAGGGCATTTATGTTGTACGATTTAGTCTCTCACCATTGAAGACGGTTATTCAAGGCGTCAACTCATACATGAAGATTCTCATTTTACCCTCCAACAGATCTTTCTTTGGCTATATAAGGAAGACTTGGAAGAACGAATGAGGTTGACGATTCATAATCTGTTCACGCTGCTGCATTTTCTCTGATAATATTATTCTTGTGAATATTGTATAAACACACATAGAGCTTTTGTTCGTGTTCTGTGAGTATTTTACTGTACTTAATATTTGTGCTAATCTGCTTACTAGAAACAATCATTGTAAACACAACATGTAAATCTCAAATTTGTTTTAGTGATTTCCTTGAGTGACTAAGGTTAGTCTGTATACTCGAGAAGACAAAGACTGTTGTCTTTGTGGTGTCTGTAATTAGTTTGATTATATTGGATTAAGTCCTTTTTGAGAAGGCGAAATCATCTTGGTAGGGTGGACTGAAGGTAGATTAGTTAACAGCGAACTAATATAAAAATAACCTTGTTTTTTTAGAAACCCAATTCAAACCACTCATTCTTGTGTTTCTTGCCACCTTCAATTTATACATGTATTTTATTTAAAAACACATTATAATATCTATAAAAGATAATACAGTACTTAAAAATGTATTACGTTAAAAAAATATAATTTTTAAATTTATTTATAATAAATATTATGGAGTTTTTATTTTATTTATTTTATTAAAAAAACGTTGATTTAGAGTCGGTAACCCAAAACCCATTAAAAGTCGAATTCGGATAATAATTTTTTAGTTCATATTACAACAGAGTTTTTTTTTCCAATTCTACCCATGCAAATTGAGGAAGGATGTTAAAGTCTAATTAAACTCGTTATTATTCTGTTAATTAGTTAGAGATTAATAAGAAATTTGGTATAGGATTAGTTAGAGTTTATTCCAACTCTAACCAATAGTTTAGTTGCATTCTCGACTATTTAAAAGTGTTTTCACATCTTGTATTATGATTAATAATAATTCCTCTCCTTTCATTATTTTTCATTTTAATCATAAAAGAACTAGCATACCATACCACCCTATTTCTTAACAGTATTTACTAAATAAAAACCCATTACATTCAAAACCTGTCTTTATTCTGGTACATCAAGTTAAATAATTCTCTTTGAGAATAACACAGTGGTCTTGTGAATCATCAGAATATGATGTAACAATAAAACCCACCAGAACAAGTCAAAAAAGAAAGAAAGTTGAGTCATGAGAAGCTTAGGTAGCATATCAATTTTACGTAGTTTCCCCCTCAGTGTACAGAAGAGATATAGAACGATGAGAGGAAAAACCGGAAGAGGTCTACAAAGTGGAACAGCTCAGATATTCAGAGATTGATTCTATATGCTCATATTAAACTTTTAAGTCTATTTCTACACTCTGTTTTCTTTAACTTTTCTATTTTTTAACGTGACAATGTTTATTTAGATAGTAATAAAAGTTAAATCTAAATAAGTGTTTTATTGAAATTTAGTTTAGTTTAGTATTCTTGTTGATTTGAATTTCTACACGTTTGTTCCGAAAATTATGTTAAACTAAGGTTGCATTATATTTTTTTATTGAAGTTTAAAATATGGTTAAAATATTTGACAGAAAAGATGGGATATTTTACCTAATGGAAAAATGGAAAAATATATGTCAGGAACATGAAAGTAATATGTAGAACTAATATATATATATATATATATATATATATATATATATATATATATATATATATATATATATATATTATAAATTACTTTTATTTGAGAGAATTATATTTAGGAAAATAAATGTATAATGCATTCTCTAAAAAAAATTGTTTAGTACACTCTCTAAAAAAGATTAAAATCATTTTTTATATATATAGTGCTTAATATGATGAGTTTTATATATGCTTGGAACATGGAAAGTAATTAATAGAGTTCTTATATTTTTTATTTTACAAATTTTATTTATTATAGACAATCATATTTAAGTGAATAATGTGTAATGCATTCTCAAAAAGACATTATTAGCAAATAATAACACAAATTTCTAATTAAAAGATGAATAGTTATGTAAACTTATGTCATAAAATTATACAATTAATTCAATATTTAAATTATATAATTAATCAGTATATAATTTTGTAAATTTTTTTTATTAATATCTATTAATTTTTTTTAAATGACGTTTATATTACCGTTAAAAAAATATGATATTTTTAAATAAATAATAAAAAGTATTTATAATTGAAAACTGTTCTAGACTGGACCAATGACTAGGCATGGCCCAATCCGCTTCTGCTCCCAGAACGGCCCAATTGCCTAAGTCCAATCCACAAAGGGGCAAAAGTTACCTTTCTGCCCCTCCAACCGAGCAAGGACTGCATCGCTCCTCCCCAGAAATGCTGCCCGTTCCGCACGGCTTCTGCACTCCCCGAACAGCTGAGGGCAAGTGCCCGAAACCATGCCTATGCCCGACATAATGGCTAGTTTCGGGCACCCTGCCCGACATAACGGCTAGTTTTGAGCAGTTACCTATTCTTCGGGAAAATGGTTATTTCGCCCCGAAAATAGGACTGTTGGCCACGCGCTTAGGGGCATTATATAAACTCTCTCACTTGAGAGGGTCAGGTATCCAATATTCACCCTACGAACTAATACTTTGTACTTGCCCCTTTTCTCTTACCCTTTCTTACTTGAGCGTCGGAGTGCCTTGCAGGTACTCCCCCTCCTCCTCTCCACACGCCCAGCATCTCAGACGTTCTTGGTGGCCCACTTCAACAGGATCTGATCCAGCCTTCACGATCAGTGGCGCCGTCTGTGGGAATCATTGTTCTCCCTATCTTTCTTTCCCCGGAAACCCAAGATCAAAGCAAATTTCAAGATCATCATCATGGTCTCTCAAGATCACACCAAAGGTGCTCTCCAAACCGTTGTCCTCCCCGTCAACAAGACTGACATTGACGGCCCATCATCTCTTCTTCGAGATGCCCATTTTCTGAGGGACGGGGCTACAACTTCTCCTTCCCCTACCCCTGCTGACCGCAACAACGATCAGCCTTCGCTGGACATCCAGCTGATTCCTATTCCGCCCAACGCTGACCCGGCCGTCGCGGCCGTCCTGGAGGCGATCAACAAAACCAACACCCTGATCCTACAGCAGAACAAAAGGATCGGGGCGTTAAAAGAGTCTAATCGTCCAAGATCCTCTCCTCCGAGGAGGAACCAACGACGATCTAGGAGCTCGCAGCCCCGGAGAGATATCGACCGAAGACTGCACCAAGAACCTGAGCCTCGCGCCGTCCGGAAGCGTGACCAGGTTTCCACGCGTAACCAGCGCTCTCCCGGCCACAAGAGGACCCGAAGGAACGAGCAGTCACCCCCGGTCAAGTCTAAAGGTCGGGCCCGATCACCTTCTCCCCGAAGGAACCGCTCACCTTCTCCCCGAAGGAACCGCCGCCGCGAGCGTACCCTTAGGTCCCTGTCATTCACCAGTTCCAGTAGCGACGATGAGCCTCGTGGCCCATTGTCCCAGGAAATCTTGGTTACCCGTCTCCCTAAGGGCCTGGAGAAGCCCCCGTCACTGGGCACATACGACGAGACTACTGACCTCGACGAGCACATCGAGAACATCGATGCGCTATTGGACTACCGTGGCGTACGGGGCGCTGTCAAGTGCAGGTTATTTACGACCACGCTCCGAAAAGGGACGATGACGTGGTACAAGCAGCTGCCCGAAGAGTCCATTACCTCATGGAGGCAAGTGGGTAGAATGTTCTCACGGCATTTCACAGCTTCTCGCCGTCACCCCAAGATTGAGGCCTCCCTTGAAGCCTTAATCCAAGGAAAGGACGAACCACTCCACGCATATATCGAGAGGTTCAACAAAGAAGTAGTACAGGTCCCTACAACGGACGAGATGAAAAAGTTTATGCTCGAGCAAGGACTCCGCCCGGGCTCCGAGTTTTCTAAGGCCGTCGGCCTCGCACCTCCGAGGAACCTAGATGCCCTCCTCTTCAAAGCCCAATCGCACATTCAATACGAAGAGAAGGTTGCGGCCAGCAACGTCTGAGCGTCACGCCATTAGGAGAATGCTCGGGCCTCTAGAGGCGAGGAAGCCTCAACATCTCGTCGAAACGAAAGGAAGCGCGAGGACCGTCCTTGGGACTCCCGCGACAGCAAGGGACCCTCCGGGCGATTCCACGACATACCCCCCTGACCGTCTCCAGGGAGAAGATACTGTCCAAGTGTGCGAATTTGGAAATCAAGCAGGCAGGGGTCCGCTTCCCCAAATAACTGCCGGCCAAACCCAACGCCGACAAATCAAAGTACTGCCGTTTCCACAAGAATCATTACCACACTACTGAAGACTGCATCCATCTGAAGGATGTTATCGAGATACTGATCAGGGATGATCACCTGAAACAGTTCGCGAAGAAGAAGGACACTCCTCGGCAGGACGCCCAAGAGTCCAAGAAAATAGAGGAAGAGGTACCCTCCTCAGAGGAGGCCAACATCCAGGTCGCTATGTCCATATCGCGACCAGAGGACTTCTACGTCCCGGACAAGCTCAGCGCCCCTCCTTATTTCGTGGCCCACAGCCCGTTGGAGACGTTTCCCTCCGCCATGGTTATCTTTGGCGGAGGCTTCAACAAAGTCATGGTGGGCTCCGTGAAACGAAAATTTAAGCATCTGATCAACACAAGCTCCAATAAGGTGACCACGTTCGATCAGGCCCAGAAGGGCTCTATCCCCATCTCCTTCTACCGGGAAGAGCTCCTCGGGGGATCTCCAAATTAGAGCATACCTTTGCTCATCAGATCCCGAATGGCGAACTTCGACGTTCGCAGAATCCTCGTCGACCAGGGCAGCTCGGACGACATTATGTACTCCCAGTTGTTTCCAACACTTCAGCTGGACGAATCACACCTTACCCCCTATGTGGGGTCTGATTTACAGGGATTCAACAAATCAGTGACCAACCCATGGGGATACGTCGAACTGATCGTAACCTTTGGATCAGCTGAGACGGCCAGATCCGTCAAGGTACAATTTCTGGTAATCGACTGCCCATCGCTTTACCAGTGCATATTCGGAAGACCAACTCTGGCCGAGTTGGTAGTTGTGCCTTCAACAATCCACCTCAAGATGAAGTATTACACTTCAAAAGGCATGGTCGCCACCATCCACGGCGACATCGAAGCTGCACAACGGTGTTTCGAAGCAGCCACAAAGGGGCTCAACGCCATTGCATCCAAGCCAAAGGTATCAAGCAAGCCAGCCTTGCCCAGCAGCTCCGAGGAAGCCAAGCCTCTACCTCAGGTCGACTCCATCGACCTCGACAGCCGCTTCCCCGAAGAAGACTAACAGGAAGACCGAGCAGCTTCATCTAACTCGTCTACCTCGTCCAGCTGCAGCTCCCATCCGATGCGCCCAATCCCAGATGGAAACTTTGAGCTCGTTTTGTTCGGCGACGACCCTCAGCGGGGAGTGAAGATTGGAGCAAACTTGCCCGACATCGCGAGGAAGCAGCTCAAAGCATGCCTCCGTGAGAACGCCGACCTCTTCGCCTGGAGTGCCGCCGAGATGCCCGGCTTGGACCCGTCTGTCGCCTGCCACCAATTGACGATTGACCAGGCCGTCAAGGCCATAGCACAACGTAGGAGAAAGCAGTCTCTGGAGAAAACGGAGGCTGCAGAAAATGCTATAAGGGACCTCCTCGAGGCCAAATTTATCTCGGAGGCCAAGTACACCACTTGGCTGTCCAACATATATTTGTAAAGAAATCAAATGGAAAATGGCGAATGTGCATTGATTACACCGATCTTAATAAAGCATGCCCGAAGGATGCCTATCCCCTCCCCAATATTGATAAACTTGTTGATAATTCTTCCAGTTTTAATTTTTTATCGTTCATGGACGCCTACTCAGGCTATAATCAAATTCCAATGGCGATGGCCGACAAAAAATACACGGCCTTCGTGACCGAATCGGGCAATTATTACTACAACGTAATGCCCTTCGGCCTGAAGAACGCCGGAGCGACCTATCAAAGAATGATGAACAAGGTCTTCCGGAGAGAGATAGGTGACATGCTCGAAGTCTATATGGACGACATGATCGTAAAATCCCACGAGGAAACCGATCACACTGCCCATTTAAGGAAGGTCTTCGAACAGGCCAGAAAATACAAAATGCGTTTTAACCTAGAGAAGTGCATGTTCGGTGTACGAGCAGGCAAATTCCTTGGCTTCTATTTAACGGAGCGAGGAATCGAAGCCAATCCCAATAAGTGTCGAGCATTCTCCGAGTTTCCAACGCCTAAGTCAAAGAAATTTATCTAGTCCCTCAACGGGATGCTCGCGTCACTATCTCGTTTCGTGGCCAAATCTGCCCAGCACGCCTTACCGTTCTTCAAACTCCTCCGCAAGGAGGCAACGTTTGAATGGACCGAGGAATACGACAAGGCTCTTCTCCATCTAAAACGGGCACTCTCAGAGCCACCGGTCCTCTCTCGCACGGACAATGGCAAACCTTTGTACCTATACCTCGTCGTAGCAACCGAAGCAGTGAGCGCCGCTCTCATCCGCGAAATACCTGACAGACAGAAGCCCATATATTTCACGAGCAAAGCACTGCAAGTACCAGAGTTAAGGTACCAACAGATAGAGAAAGTGGCTCTGGCCCTCATCAACGCAGCCAGAAGATTAAGACACTACTTCCTAGCCCACACGATTGTGGTTCGAACAGATCAACCCATAAAGCAGCTGCTGGAACGACCAGATATGGTCGGTCGAATGCTCAAATGGTCGCTTGAACTATCTGAATTTGACATCTAATATGAAAGTAGGAAAGCCCTCAAGGCCCAAGCTCTGGCCGAATTCGTCGCAGAAATGACGTTCGCAGATTCCCCCGCGAGCGAAGCGTGCAAATCGACCATTTTTGTGGACGGTGCCTCCAGCTCGGCGGGAAGCGGTGCGGGCATCATACTGGAAAGCGACGAAGGAATCATCGTTGAAGTGTCGCTCACCCTGTCTTTCCCAACCTCTAACAACCAGGCTGAGTACAAAGCCTTCCTTGTTGGGTTACATCTAGCCGAGGACCTGGGCGTAGAAGAAGTCGTCATTTGCACAGATTCACAACTCGTGGCCCTTCAGTTCCGAGGAGAATAACAAGCCAAAAATGACAACTTAACCGAATACTTAGCCCTGGTCAAAAAGGAAATGGCGAAGTTCACAACGGTAGAGGTGAAACATGTTCCCCGCGAACACAATGTCCGAGCATATGTTTTATCCAAACTAGCCAGTACAAAGAAGAAAGGCGGAAACAAGTCTGTCATACAGGAGGTCCGACCTCGACCCAGCATCGAATGGGCTTCCTCGACCCTTGACGTATATGAGATCGGCGACAACAATTGTTGGATGACCCCCGTTTACAACTACCTCGCCAAGGACGAACTCTCATCCAACCCCAAGGAGGCCAGTGTGGTTAGGCGAAGAGCCTACTCCTACGTCCTGGTCGAAGATAAACTCTACCGGCGAGGATTTTCCATTCCACTGCTCAAATGCGTCGAGGAAGAAATGGTAGCACACATCTTGCGCGAAATCCGCGAAGGAATCAACGCCCAACATCTCGGCGGAAGGTCCCTTGCCCGAAAGGCCCTCCGAGCTGGATATTACTGGCCGACCATGCAGCGCGGCGCTAAAGAACACGTGAAGAAATGCGATAAATGCCAACAGCACGGGGACATGCACCTGGCTCCACCTAACGAGCTCAAGGCTATGTCCTCCCCGTGGCCATTTGCCTGGTGGGCCTAGACATCCTAGGACCCTTCGTAGTAGGATCAAATCAGAACAAATACCTAATAGTGGGCGTAGACTACTTCACAAAATGGATAGAAGTGGAGGCTCTGGCCAAAATAACTTCCCTCAATATACTACGCTTCTACAAACGAAACATCCTCGCACGTTTCGGCATCCCCCAAGTGATAGTAACGGACAACGGGACACAATTAACAGACAGGAGGTTTCAAGACTTCGTCGCCCAACTAGGCACGAAGCAACACTTTGCGTCCGTCGAGCACCCTCAAATAAACGGGCAGGCTGAAGCAGCTAACCGGGTCATCCTTCGAGGCCTCAAACGAAGGTTAGACGAAACAAAGAAGGCTTGGGTTGAGGAGCTGTACAGTGTGTTATGGGCATACCGCACAACTCCACACTCTACAACCGGGGAAACACCTTTCCGTCTAGCATACAGGATCGAGGCTGTAATCCTCGTCAAAGTTCACGTACCCTCCAGGCGGACAGAGTGCCCCTAGACGAGGAGATGAACGACGAATCATTAAGAGAAGAACTCGACGTCGTCGAGGAAATCCGAACAGGGGTAGCCCTCCGCGAAGCCTCACTAAAATAAAAAAATTACCATCAGGCACAACGCCAAGGTGATACGAAGAGAGTTAGACGTGGGAAGCCTTGTTCTAAGGAGAAACCACAAAGACTCTCGCGAGGGCAAACTAGCCGCCAACTGGGAAGGACCCTATCGTGTCCGAGCAAAAACGGAGAATGGGGCATATTACCTAGAACATCTCAACGGCGAAGAACTTTCTCGACCATGGAACTCCAAAAAGCTAAAACAATACTATAGCTAAGGCCCTAATTCTCGGTTCGACCCGTCACAACGACGAACGTCAGCTACCGACCACTATGCATGCCTAGGTATAAGCGTCACATACCAATAAAGCATAACCCCGCTCAGTAACGGACCGAGTATCTGCTCGACAGCGGTCCTCAATCGAGCATCGCCGTCGTCAAAGTACCATGACCGGCAAAACCCCAGCTCGCAATGGGACGTTCACGCCATGAACACTGGCCTCAAATGCGACCTGAGCTCCGCACCCCCGCCAAAATATTCCCCGGTCGTTTGACCAGTACCCCTCACTATCGAACACATCTACAACGAGCAATCCCCTGAAACTTCACATAAGTCAAATACTCCCTATCACGGGCAGACATACATTCACAACGAGCATGAGTACAACACTTAGCAGAAAGTAAAAGCAAGTAAAACCATGCAAATAACAGAACCAGCCACCAGGACCGGACACATAATTTAAGTATGATAAATGGCCACTAGGACCATGATTGTACTGGATTACATAGATCGGGGATCACGCCCTTAAAATAGGTTACAACAAATACACGGCACGCAGGCCAGAAAAATTACAACAACAAAAAGAAAATCCCTCACTCATCCATCTGTTCGGCAGGCTCGGGCTGAGGCTCCTAGTTCTCCGCGGGGTGATCCTCGGCATTCTCTTCAAGAAGGGTGTCAGGCATAGCAATCCGGCCATCTTCAACATGCGCCAGATAATGAGTACCCTCAGTATAAATGTCAAGTCCGAGGTTCACCACCCGCAGTTGAGACACGGCATTCTTGAAGGATTTGTCCGCAATGATGATATTATCATCCTCGGCCGCCAACATACGGGTAACTAGCTCAGACCTTGTCTTCAGTTCCTTCACATCCTCGGGTTGATCTTCGCCCGGGGCATTGACCGCCCTCAGCTGCTGGACCAGCTCCTCAGCCGCCTTCTTCTCCGCCGCCAGCATAGAATTCTCCTTCTTCAGCCTGGCCACCTTCTCGTCAGCCTTCTTTCGGGCATCGTCAGCATTCTTCACCTCTTCTGTGAGAGATGCCACGGTAGCCCGAGCAGCCCTGAGTTCAGACTCAGTTACAGAATCCCCTTCAGCATATATGGCCGCCATTTCCAGAACTCTGACCAGTGCAGAGGCATCCTGGGACACCAACACCCTCTTGCTCGGGCGGTCCATGCTTTCCAGCTGAAGGGATTCTGCCCGCGGCACAATCAAGGAGTTCCCCTCAAAGAATCTTCTATCGAGTATGCAAGGGGGAAGCTCGAACCTCACCTTTCCAATACCCAGCTTTTTAAAGATAGATAATGGCATGAGGCTAACACTAGCACCAGAATCAATTAGAACCTTCTGGAAATTTATGTCTTTTATAATGCATGGGATTACTACAGATCCAGGATCCTTCTGCTTATTGGGGGTTCTCCCACCTTGAGATATTTCACTACATTTCTCTGTTGAAATTGCCATCTCCTCACCCATTGGTTTCTTTTTACCGATTACCTCTTTCATGAATTTTTTGTACGTGGGCATTTGCTCGAGTGCTTCAAAGAAAGGCATATTGACCTCTAACTTTTTGAACATTGTGATAAATTTCTCAAAGTCTTTCTCTTTTGGATCCTTCTTTGTCACCCTCGGATGGTATGGTAACTTAATCACAGGTTTAGCCTCCTTTTTCTTTTTCTCATTAGTTGGCTTTACAGGTGGTGTAGCTTCTTCTGGTTCTTTCTTATTTTCCCTCACTTCCAAATCTACCTCTATGACATGATCATCATTTGTTTCTATTTCTTCCTTATCTTCCACAACTTCTTGACTTCTTGTTGTGACAACATTAATGTTTTCATGATTTCTTGGATTTGTTACTGTTGTACTCGGAAGGGTACTTTGAGCTTGCATGGAGATTTGTCGTGCTATCTGACCCATCTGAACTTCAAGATTTTTATTGAAGCGGTGGTGTTCCTATGATTATTTCGGGTCTCTTCTTGAAATTGCATATTGTGAGCTGCCATCTTTTCAATGGTTATTTCCCACTCTGCTTTCTTAGGAGCTTGTTGTTGTTGTTGGTACTGTGGTTGATTCTGATCTTTCTAGGAGAAGTTAGGATGATTCTTCCACCCTGGATTATAGGTATTAGTATAAGGGTTGTTCTGCTTCAAAAACTTTATCTCTTCAATTTACTTTGCAGTTGCAATGCAGTGCATGGCAAAATGAGGTCCACCACAAATTTCACAGTTAACAGCTTGCACAGGTTGAACTTGGGCTACTTGTTGAGTACCCAAATTCATGGCCTTGAGTCTTCTCTCTACTTCAGCAGCCACTTGGTCTTCTAACTCTAGATATTCATTTGCAGCAATGGCTTCTATAATCTTCTTGATATCAGTGGCTGTTGTAAAATTAGATGATCCACCAGCAGTTGTATCAATAAGTTGTGTAGTCTTTATTTGGAGGCCATTTACAAACATCTCCATCTGTTTAATCTGATCATATTTTGAGTGGGACATGCCACCAATAGCCTTTTGAACCTCTTGTATGCATCACCTAGTGATTCCCATTCATTCTGCTTAAAATTCCCAATGTCATATCTTTTGCGAATGTAAACAGAAGCAGGAAAATACTCATTCGGAAAAGTTGTTTCCATTTGCTCCCATGTCATATTTCTTACAGGAGGTAATGAGTAAAACCACTCTTCGACATCTTCGGTTAGAGTAAACAAAAACATCCTCAATTTTTTCGCTTCTTCGGTATGCCCATCAATCTTGATTGTGGTGCTCATGGTAAGAAATCTCAGCAGATGTTTGTTTGCATCTTTATTGATTTTTCCTGTGAAAGGTCTCTTTTCCAACTGACGGATGGTTGATGGGTGCAACTGAAAGTTTGGAACATTCACTGATTGATTCACAATAGTCAAATGACCCAAAGGAGTGTTTGCCCCTCCATAATCCCCAAGAAGCCTTTCTTGAACTTCAACCATTACTATCTTTAGTTTTGTCTTTGTATTTGTACCTGTGTCAGAATGCTCAGAGTGAACAAGAACTTCTTCCTCTTTTTTTGGTTCTGAAATCACTGGTTCTGCTTCTGACACTGCCATTCTTTCTCGTTTAGCTTGTCTGAGCCTAGCATGCAAAGATCTTTCAAGTTCTGCGTCAAAAGAAAAATCAGCTGAGGGTTTTCCTCGCATACAAAGATTAGACACAGATTAATAATAATAATAATAATAATAATAATAATAATAATAAACAAAAATAAAATAAGCAGAAAATAAAATTTTAGTTGCATAGCAGCAAATTTCTAATTTAAATAAATCTGTGAACTCTATTACCTTTGGCAGTCCCCAGCAACGGCGCCAAAAACTTGATAGAAAAAATAGCAAGTGTACTATTCTGCCTATTGTAGTAATAATAGGGAAATCCCAAGTATCGAACTCAATAACTGCTTGACGATATAAAGTTCTTGATCAATTTTAATTAAACAAAAGTTTGGGGGTTTTTTGTTTTGTTTACTAAAATTAGGGTTACAGTTGCAATAAGAGAAAACATGTAAAATAGTTGAACTTCAAACATATATGAATAGATTGCTAGGATTGGTGTATTATTCTTCATACAATGACTTTGAATTATCAATGTAATAACACAATTCACAATGATTTCCGGTTCTCTAGGGCATCCACTCCTAAGTCCTTAGTGAGAGGGTCTTTGATAACACATCCTAATTACTATGTCCATAGGCAATTACGGCTGCGATCAAGCATTCAGATAACAAAAATATTCCTGTTACGATAAAGTATCCCTAGTCCTATGTGATATTTATTATCATATGTTCTTACTAAAATGAACGAATAATATCGGTCCGACTTAAATTACTCATATAAATTCAGAATCCATTTTTCCGACGGTTAAAGCATTAATAACGGATATAAGAACAAACCAACAATTATGAAAATAAAATTGTCATTGCATCAAATAGAACGAATTCATTACATTCAGAATCAGGGACACCCCCTAGCAATAGGGGGTTTAGCTATTCATAACAGAAAATAAAAACGAAGAAGAAAGTGTTGTCATTACAGAAATCGGGAGGAATCAATCTTCAATACTGAAACACTCTTGAAAATACAAATCCACTCTGAAATCATGAGTTCTCCAGCTTTCAAAATGCGTATTTTCTCTGAAAAATCCTCCAACCCGGTAAAATTCGCGTTCCCCAGCTAAATACTCAAAGTTTTGGGCTTTTTCTGTGTATATGGGCCTCCATACGCGTTTGGGGGACGTATGGGCAGTTTGGAGCCGTCCATACGCGTACGAACCTACCCAATACGCGTATGGGAGCGTATCCCTGCAGATTCCTTATGCGTATAACAAATGGTGGTCACGCAAACCCATGACAATACGCGTTTGATACGCGTATGGGTAGGAGGCCCTTTTTCCTTCTTCTGTTCGTTCTCGTAAGAAACACGTATGAGATGGGCAAGGCATGAGAACCATACGCGTATGGCTATGGTGCATACGCGTATGGGCAGCAGCTTCATCAATTTCTCTATTTCTCTTCTGCTTGTGTTCGAACCCGGTCTTTTGCTCTGATCCTCAATTCTTTAAACTCTCAAACCTGTATTCGACCTGCTAACATACCAAAAGCGTAAAATATCCACGAGAAACTCAAAATTCATGACACACTAGACCTAACATAAACAAACCAAAATACTTCCGAAATACGTTCAAATTCATACAATTCACCTGAAATTTTAATGTTTAAACGATGAAAACTATAACACAAACGGTGCCTGATCATGAGCCTTCTAAAACCTTCTTGCTTTTTTTTTGTTTCGCATATCTTTCTTTGATTAAAGATTATTACTATTTTTATTTAATTACTATTGTCATTATCAAAACTAAGAGAACTTTTACAACACTTAGAACCAAATTATCACCCTTTCAATGATGACAATGCAAGAGAGTATACACTACTCCTACTGAGAGTATACTTCTCCCTCTGTTCCATTATCCAAAAGTGTGAAAAAAACATAAGCGTATAAATAACACATATAACCGCTTATAGAAGGATAAATGATGAAATAAGAAAGCAGGATGAACTTCATAAATAAAAATATGTATTTACAAGATAACAATATAAAGATAACAATGAAGTAAGAAAATAAACAAGAAAGGAAAATAACAGATGCCTAAAGCTATTATTCGACACCATCATCAACATCCCCACCCATAAAATTAGGAGGAACATAAACCCTCATACCATCTAGGTGCTCGGGGATAAATTCAACTCTGGAAGTCAGATGATGGAGCATCTTGTTGTTGTCTTCAGTGTTTTCTAGGATGGTTTGAAAAAGACAGTTGGTAGAAGATATTTGAGGCAACTTAAAATTAAACTCTTCCAGATTTTCATGCTCTTGTTTTTTAGGAGGCAAAGGAGATTTCTCATCACGAGCATTAAGAGTACAGACCTAAATATCATCCCTTTTTGAGATCTTCATTTTCTTCATATTTAATGAAGTGATCTTTAAAAAGCTTGTGTCACACTCCTCCCCTTCTAAACTAACACCAACATGAATCATAATTTTTGTAATTGTATCCCCATAGGGTCTCTAAGTACCACTTTTTCTACAATCTAACATGTGTTAAGTTACTCTACTTTACAAATAGGTTTAGATGTTTTTATCAAGGATCCAAAAGACAATCACATTTGTTCTCAACAGTTGGCCATGGTTGAACTTCCTCGAGATCATTACATGAGTAATCACATAAAAAAAATAAGAGGACGACTCATTCTTATATATCCCACTCTTAGAGGGACTCTAGGAGCTTCCATAATATCCACAAGTAAAGAGTGAGTGGTATACTAGATGTTGAAATCATCCAAATCATATGATGAATTAAAAGAGTATAAATTCCCATAAGAGAAATGAGGATTTTACATAACTTAGATTTTATGAACCCTTTTTAAAGGATTGGAATTAAGTAGAAGACTTTCACTAACTTTAAGTACACAACTTTTGGTTTGGTGCATATGAAATATTTGTGGAGAAGATGTCGTCAACAAAATATGAGATTGAGAAATTCACCGGCGTGAATGATTTCGATTTCTGGCGCTTGAAGATGCAAGCCCTTTTTGTTCAATATGGTTTGTTAGAAGCGTTGAAAGGATCAGAGGTGATGAAATCTAGTTTGTTCCCTTGTTTGTGTAGAGTTTGTTCCAAGGTAGAGATTTGTGGTATTTTGGATCGAACTCTAGTATCTGCAAGCGTAGCTTGATATTTCGACAGGAGTTATGCATGTTGTAGTCGAAGTCTGTTCAAGCATGCTATCGAAATATATTAACTTGTAATTAAGGTTAGTATGTCGAATTAGGTCTTGCTTGTAAGCCCAATTGTTTAAGTTAGCTTGTTCTCTAAGTTAACTTGTATAATGGGCCTGTGTGTAAAAGCTCATTAGGTTAGTATGTTAGTTTTCTTATAAATAGCATGCTAATCTCTCATCTTTGTAAGGGTGATGCAAATCCTAATTAGGGTGAGAGAGGTTATTTGCTATTCTGTAACACTTGTAATTTGTCTCAAAGAGAAAGTAAAGAATAACATTCTATAAGTCTATAAATAGGCTAGTTCTCTCAGGTTGTTGAGAGAGGTTAATTGTTGGTATTTACTTGTAATCCTTGAACCCTTATTGAGAAAGTGAATAGTAAAATAGATTTAACCAATCTTTATTCTTCTTCCTTCTTCTCTTTTCCTTTGTGAACCCTAATAGGGTTTTTTGTGTCTGTTCAAGAAACTCAATCTTTATCTTATAACTTTATTTCATTATTGATGACATCATTTCACAACAAATTTATTCTATTTTTTCGAGAAGTTCCTTAGATTTTGATTGTCTATGCGCAAATCACCAAAAACCTTTTCATTTTTTGATTTCATTCAGATTTATTTCTTTACTTGATGATGTTTATTATTTTACTTTAATTATTTTTGTCATCGTCAAAACCAAAAGTACCTGTACAGCACATATAATCACAAATTTGAGGACACTCATTAATAGAGAATGAGATTTTTAATGATTTCACATTTCAAATATCTCAGTAGATACGCATAGTTCATATGTTCACAACACATGGAAACAATTTACATATTTACAAGCTTATGGGTTGACAAACATGTACTCAAATGCAAGGTTGTTAAACTCACGAGTCTATAGATTTGAACACCAGACTCCATCCTCACACATGTAATATTACGTGGAAAATATTAAAAAAAAAGTACTTCGATAAACAATAAATAACACACATATACCTAATAAAACACAAATAAACATAAACAATTTCAATTTTGAATTTTATAATAAAGTTGTTATAAAATAAAAACCATAATAAAGGAAGCAACATAGTAAAGGGAACATGTTATTAAAAAACAAAGGGAGTAAATATGTATCACTTTGATAAAATAGAGCAACAAAAAATATAATTTAAAAAAAAAAAAGTATGTTACTTGTGAAGAAGGCATGATAATTGATCTTCTACTTGAAACAAGTGATGGCTCACAAGAAACAATATCTTGCAATTTTGAGTTATATTATTGTTAATTTTACTCTAAATGTTTATAGACACAAATTAGGGAATTTCCTCATGAATTCAAAGGGTCATGTTGGGATGGAGATATGTTTCATCGAAAGTAACACCTTAGTTAGGTGTCATATGGATGAGAAGATTGAAGAACTTCTTAGTAAATTTTAATTTCTTTTTGTAGGATTAATATTGAACCCACATCCTATATTGGTGTACTTGTAGAAGAAAAAAGACAATAAGGAGAAGTCTATCAAAACTTCATCTCTGTTTATCCTTGAAGTGACACAATGATTGTCACTTCTAACTCCTATTCTCAAATTTTTCATCATGTCATGTGTTGTATTGTATTGCCTCTTGAATCAAATTTGAAATTAAATGACTACTTAAATACACTTTTAGTTCTTTTTCTTTGTGACACTCTAAATCTCAATTTGAAATATACATAAAATGCACTAGTATTGAATAAAAATACTCATCTTATTATAATTTCCTTTTAAACATATGACTAAAACTGACACATTCTACCCATCATAACATTACTCATATTTTAAATCTATTGGAATCAAACATAATTAAGGTTTATGAATAGATATTTTTAACATGGAAGTATTTCCAAGATTTAGAAATGTTAGATTTTCGTTTTTTGCATCAAATATTTTAAAATAATACACTTTATCATAAACGGAAATAATTATGTGCAGCATCGCGACGCGACAGAAAAGTAAGACATGCATCGATGAAGGTTATCACGCGTGCGGTGATATTTTTTTAGAATTTTTTTGACGCATTCTGATCCATTCTAAAGGTTTTAAAAGGTGGAGTTTGGTACTTTTTCAGGGGTTCTAAAATTTTACACGTGAAGGAAGGGTTTACATCACCATAAGGCATATTTGGAGAGCGTTTAAAGTCATTGAAGGTCAATTCTTCAAGCGATTTCTTATGCAACCCTCTTATTTATATTTGGTATTGTAATTTGGATTATGACTAGTTAATTCTCTTTAGGTTAGGTTGTGTTTGATGAACCCATTTAAATATTGTTGGAACATATGTTTGATTTGTTATTGCATGAGTAATTTGAGTTATAATTATATTCAATTGCACCTAGTTCTTAATGTTTTTTATGTGAAATACTCTTTTAATCTGAATTTGGACACATATGAAATACTGACTATTAGTTTATGTGTTGGACCTAGGACAATTGTCGTGCTTATGCCAGTTTAATAGGAATAGGAGGCCTCGAGCAGTGGCTTAGAAATTAACATTCTAATGCATTGCCTAATCTTGTTTATGCTGGTGGATTAGGGATAGAAAACTCCGAGTATAGATTAGTGAGCTATACAGCAAGGGATTGGGTATAAC
The DNA here is from genome assembly GCA_022829125.1 of Lathyrus tuberosus. NCBI lineage: Eukaryota > Viridiplantae > Streptophyta > Magnoliopsida > Fabales > Fabaceae > Lathyrus > Lathyrus tuberosus. Next base: position 1,902,107 of record JALAZF010000584.1, on the reverse strand, counting down.
GGTTTTGTTAATTTCCGTAAAATTACAGTGACGATAGAATTCATGTAATATATCGAACATCAACAGTAAAGAAATAGGGGATTCTATAAACAATTTGATTGCTTTTGTGTTATTCACAGAACACTTTATTTTCTTTTCGCAATTAAAACTCGAAACACCCCCCCCCCCCCCCTAATTTAGTATATTCTCAACATTAAATAATATTGTCTTGTTAAATAGTAGTCACCATGGATTTGATCTTTTTTATTACTGTGACATTATCGGTACACTTGCTGAGAAGTCATCAAAAACACCTATGAGAAAATTCTGGATAAATCATCTATACTCCTAATTAAGTCGTGGATAATATAAAAAAAATGCGTACATATGAATTAAAATTTTTAAAATTAAACTCCAAGATGTTAGGGGGAAAGGAAGAAGTTTATGGATTTTAAACTTATTGAGGGCTGAGTGTCAAAACTAGTCGGACTCATCTTTTTTGGCGACCGATCTATAATTTTCAATATGCCCTCTTTCTTTACCCTCCACCCGTTTTTTGGCGAGTTTTAGCTTAAAGGGGTTCAACATGATTGTTTGTCATTTTTAGACTTTAAGAGTGGCATAACAAAGAAGGTTGCGCGGGCCCGTCCGTTTAGCCTATCAACTTTAATTTGCCAAGTCAAGATTTTCAACTTACCTTTTTACTTTATCTACGCCGCTCTATTTTTTACGGATTTTAATAAGGCAAAACTAAACAGGACGGACATGTTTGTGTGTCACATAATTAAAAGAATCTTTTGCGCGTTTAGATTATAGAATTATAAAACTGTAAACTAAAAAAATGAAGAAATGAGGTGAAAAAGAAAGACATTTGTAAATTACATAAAGTGTTTAAATTTTACTAAGATTAAAATAGTGAAAGAAAATAAAAGTTCTCAAAATTTAATTTAAATAAAAAGACTATTCAAACACACAAACACTCAACAATCCGATCCAAATACTATGACAATATAAAACACAAATTCAACATCAATAAAAAGAATCCCTCGATTCATATGACTAAAATTCTCATGACATTGTCTTGCAATGACAGAGACCCAGAGAGCGACACAAGACCTTTACCTATGGCCTTCATCAATGAAATCCTGCTCACATAACGGCCCCTTTAAAAAAATAACCACAACTGATTTTTCAAAAGTCTCTTATTCATTAGAATTAGGCCTTTCAATAATTCACAAATCGGTAGGATCTTTGCCCTTGGACAGAAGAAGTCGCATTCAGAGTCCGTAGGTCCATGGATTTTTAAGCACACAGATTCAATTAAATAAAGCCAAAAATACGGATGTACCAATCTATTGAACAATCAATTTTTGGCAAAATAATGAAATTCAGAATAGCTGGCAAAATGACAACGCATGTAAGGAAACTATCCTATAAAACGTCGAATTCCTCTGACAATAACTTATGATGATTATTTTTTGTGTGTGAAGATATATGGATGGTTTTTTTCGTTTCAATATTGAAATTATTGTTTACAGATGGAGAAAAAAGATATTTAATGATTGAGGGACCTAGTTCTATCGATAATGTTTTTAAGAATCATAGAAAAGAAAGAATTTGTGATGTAGATTTGAACACACGTAGAGTTTGTTATCCACTTGTGAGATGTAGTTAGGTAGTAGCAAACATAGACATCAAAGAGATGAAACTATTTATCAACTCATTATATAACAAAAATTGTATAAAAGTATAATATTAATCTTACCGAGGGCCAAGTGATTTAAATTACTTAATGTTTTTTGTTTTAAATTTTTTAACTAAAAATTGCTTTAAAAAAATTATAAAATAACCTTTTTTTCACAAATGTTTATCCATCTTAGATGGTAAAGAGACAAAGTGAAGACCTTGTATCATTTTTTATCACGTTGTAATATTGAATTTGGCAAAATTTAAATTTTTTATTTAATTTTTATAATTCTTTTGTTATTTTTAAGATCTCACAATAAAATATTTTTAGAGTTGTAAATATATTGGACTGACCTTAATATAAACAAGATATAAATATAATAAATTAGTATTATATTTATGTTTGATGTTAATTTGATAATTTATAATGAAAATGATTTTGATGATATATGCGTGTTTAACCTAGAGACGAAAGTTGGATGTCATATTATCCAATAAGAAAACGATAGAGATTAGAAGGGAGTGAAAACCATCAAAGTCAAGTTGGATGGTTGATACGGATGAGGGTTTTAGAGATTATATGTGACAGAAAGATACTACTTAAGTTGAAGGGAAATTTTTATCGAAATGTGGTAAGTCATGCGATGTTGTATGAGTCTGAATTTTGAGCGCTTAAGAATCAACACGAAAATAAAGTAAGTGTATCAGACATGAGGATCTTGCATTAGATGTGTGGTAAGACTAGACAAGATAAAATTAAAAATGACAATATTAGAGAGAGGGTTGGGATAACACTATAGTATTAAAGATGGTTGGAAATAGATTTTGGTGGTTGGGGCATATGTAGAAAAAATTTGGAGATTATGTGGTAAGGATAATAGATCATATGAAGAGGCATCAAAAAGCTAGAGGTATAGAAAGATCTAAAAAAACTATAAGAGAAGTTGTTAAAAAATATCTCAAGATCAACAATTTGGATAAAAACATTAGCGAGAGTTGATTCATGTACTCAATTCCATTTAGTAGAATAAAGTTTGATTGTTTTTTTTTATAAGCAACAATCAATATCAACAAGGGTACTAGGGGTGCCCTCACCCACTTACAATCCGCAAGGCATAACAAGATTCACAAAAGATACAACATTTGCCCAAAAACTAAAGAAACTCCGACGGGTAGTTACACCAATTGTAAAAACTACAAGTAAACTTATGTCTAACTCTCCTAATAAGCCACCACCATGAGATGAAACAATCCTCTGCACAACAAGATTCGGGTCTCCTACTTCGTCATTGAAAATGATTTGGTTCCTTATCCACCAAATACACCAACACACAATATTCCAAATCCCAACAATATTAGGCATAGACATAATTCCCTTTAATTTGTCAATCCAAGACCTTAAATGACACACACTTTCAGACACCATGAACTCGCTCACCCCAAACCAACTACAGATACTATGCTAAATTGGTTTCGATTTCGCGCATTGAAAAAATAAGTGATTTGCATCTTCATCAAAAAATAAAGTTTGATGTTGTTGTTGTATTTTTTTTTAGCTCTTCGATGACTCTATGTAAATGATTCTCACATCTTTAGAGCATCTAAAAATATAGAAAATTCACTAATAGGAAGATAATATGCAACAAACCATTATGGTTGAGCACCACCATTAATGTCAACAAACAACTTGATCAATCACAACCGTGAGCACCATCATTAAAACTAACAACTTGATCAAATATTATCAAGATCATCATGGTTAATCAAAATTCTTTTGTATACTCACAGTATACACATGTTTTGCACAATTTTATTAAATTTGTAATGGGCACATTCAAAGTTGTAAAATATTTCATGCAAAACAGATCAAGTTTTTATGTGTGGTATCCAAATATTTTTGGGTTCTGTTGCTTTAGTTACTTTAAGAGTTCCGGAAGTATTCCCTTTCGATCCTCTTAATTTTTCATAAGAAAAAGGTTCAAGATTGCCAAGATTGTTATAGAACTTGCATTTAAATATCAGACAATTAGATTTCTTTCTATCATGGCAAGTATTATTAAATGATCTATTAGGTTTATAACTTAAGTCATTTATATTAAATGAAGCCCTTTGATTAGAAATAATTAAATCAAGATTATCTTTACTCTTAGTGAATTTTCTAAGGTTTCATGCAAGTTAGTTACTTCATTTTTCAGAGATTCATAAGATTCATAATTATTTGATTTTAAGGACTGACTTCTAATACTAGCAATCTCTTTACCAATAATCTTATTGTTATTTTCTAAGAATTCAATATAATCCTTAAGATCTGAAATATTGGTTTCTAATTTTTCATTTTATTTAACAAGCTAAGCCCTTAATTTAAAGAGTTTCTAGCGAGTTAAAGAAGTTACCTCAATATGATCTTCTTTATTGTAGGTTGCTTTAAGGAAAACATGTTCTTCTTCCTTTTGTGATTCTTCGTAAGAGTCCTCAAAACTATTGTCAAGTATATTCTTGAAAACATCTTTGCATAAATTTCTTGATGTTTCCTCTATTAATTCATCATTCATTGCTACTTTTCTTCATATGAGAATGGATATGAGGAATCTTTGAAAATTCTTCCTAAAGTTGATTCTTCAGAAATTAAGGAGATTGGTTCCTCAAGGATTCCTCTTAATGATGTTTATTTATCATTTCTACTTTCAAATATTCTTCTTGTTAAAGTTTTTTCAAATATTCTACTGGATGGAGATTCTTTAACGTTTCTTCTAGATGTAGCTTCTTCATCAACTTCATCGAATGATAAATCTTTGGATGATCGTTCATCTATCGAGATTGTTCTTTAGAATAAAGCTACAAGAGTAAATTCTACTACTTCTTCAAAAGATGCTATTGATGAAGATTCTATTGATAAAGATTCTCTTAACGTTCCTATGTTTATTCCTCCATCTTTCAAAATTTGGATCAATTCGTTGAGTTTTTTTTATTATCTCCTCCTTTCCAGATTCTTCATGAAACTCGACAAATACACAATTATCTTTTGAATTGAGGATTGGATCAAATCTTTGATTTCAACACTTAATTTTCAGATAGTTGTTAGATGCAAAATTTCTAATGTATCCTTTTATGGTTCCAACAATTGAGTACCATATTTGAGAATGACTCTCATATTCATTTGACATTCCAACTTCCTAGATTTGTAGTCTTGTTTTATTGCTTAATCCTTGGAGAAACTCCTTGAATTATCTTAAGAGTTCCATACACTTCCTTGTCGGAATCATAATTAAAGGCATAACAGAAATCCTTGGAATTGAAAACACTTATCAAAAGATGTTTGACTTTAAAATCAAGTTTAATTTTTCTCTTGTCTTCTTTGGTTCAATAAAAACTAACTCTATTTATTAATTTATCGTTAAAGGACAGAGTAGGAATTAACAAACCATTGATTAAAATATTCCACATTACAAAATAATTTGCTTTTGTAAAAGTTTCAAATCTCGTTTTCCATAATTCAAACCTTTCACCATCAACCGATGGAGGTGTATTCATGAAAAGTCCTTTGTTAAAAGTAGAAGTGTTTGTAGTTATCATCTTCCTCCTAAGACGATTAATATTTTAACATGAGTTACACCCTAGTGCTACTTGTTGGACAAGTGACTCAAATACAAGAGAGAGGTGAATTGTGTGGGTTTGAAAAACGATGTCAAAATAAAAATCTTTCATAAAATCAGAGTTTAAAATACGTTTGTAAAATAAAAAAGGTATAAGTAGTGGAATAATAAAATCAAAGTGAAAACAAAGAAATACAATGGAAGTAAATAAATGATAGAAATGTAAATAGATAAGGGAAGAGAGACAAGCACAAAAATTTATAGAGGTTCAGTTTAATAATGTGTCTTACTCCTCTCGCCAAGAATTTCTTCTTAAGAGTATCCATAATTATCTTATGAGAGTTTTTCAAAGGATTTGTCCACAAACCACCTTACAAAAGTACTGGAGTTTACAATGTCTATCATCCCAATCAAACACATAATTTTAATCAAGGAGACCTCACAACCAACAATAGATTCTATCACCAAGACAATCTTGAACCAAGCAGTAGCTTTTAACACTGGGTTGAGCTCACAAACCAAACAGGGTTTTAACTAGGGAGACCTCCTAACCAAACACAAGATTTTAACCGGATGATCTCAGAAACCAAACAAAGGTTTTACCAAGTTCACCACAACAAAATAATAGATTTTGAAATGGTTCAACTCACAACCAAAAACAATCTTCTCACAACAGAGATATTACAACAATGCCCCACACCAGAACCAAACACCTCACAAAGTAAAAGATCCACTCCCAAAAGCACAAAAAAAGTGAAGATATATATATATATATATATATAAGTATGAGAAGGTGTGGCTTAAACATGGAAACAATCTATGGGCTTTTTAATGCTCATAATCGATTATGCAGTTAAAAAATGGAAGGTTTTTAAATGGCATCATCATTAATCTACTATAAGCTCTAATAATTAATTATGAGGCATTACAAAAGAGTTAATCGACTAACCCTATTGTGTTAATCGATTATCTAGTGTAAACTAAACTCATAAAATATTACTTGAGTTAGTAACTAAATAGCTACTTGCATAAAATATTTTATGGTGATTTTATAAAAGCATAAAGGCTCTTCCATCATTATAAAATGTGTGTGTGTGTGTGTGTGTGTGTGAGAGAGAGAGAGAGAGAGAGAGAGAGAGAGAGCGTGTGTGTGTTTGTGTCTGTGTGTCTGTGTGTCTGTGTGTGTCTGTGTGTGTGTGTGTCATTTACTTTAGTAATTTCAAGAGCTAACCTTATACCTTTACAGACACAAATCACTCAGCACTGACCCTACGAGCTTTCACAACTTCCTCTCGTTTACAACTTTGAAGATCCAAGATCCCTTGCTCTATGCAACTATGATTCAACACTTCATATATGAATTGACTTCACTTCTATCTGGGTTTGATAAGAATTATTTATAGATACCATCATCAAAGAGATTGCATGAATGAGATCCTTATGGATTCCAGTGAACATCACTTGACATTAGGTGTTGTCCTTTAGAGATAGATTTAGACATATTAATATTCAAGCATCACAACTTGATCACCACTTCTGATGAATACTTCACATCATATTGTTGTCATCATTAGAACCAAAAGGGCTTGATCACTCATATGAATACTTCAAATTTCAATGTTGTCATTATCAAAAACAAAAAGGTTATCTGATTCTTATAGTAATTATACTTGTAAGCACATAGATCCACACCTTTTAGGCAGGAAGTTCATTGCTCATACACATTATCGTAACCTAAGGGAAATAATGACTCAAGTTATCCAAACTCTAGTGAAATAATTGTACCTTGCAAAACTGTGGGGATACTCCTATGAAATAAAATAGGCTTCATTGCAATTTTGATCCCCCTATTTTCATTTTTTTTTTAGTTTTGATCCCCTTATTTTAAAATCCAGAATTTTTGTCTCTTTTTTTAGTTATTTTTATTTTTGGTCCCCCTATTTTAAAATTCGGAATTTTGGTCCCTCAATTTTTATTTATTTTTTAGTTTTGGTCTCTTATTTTAAGTTTGGTTTTGAATTTTAGTCCCCCTTTCCAATTTGGAACTAACTTAATAGGGGGACCAAAAGTTTAAAAAAAGGAAAATAAGGGGACCTAAACTCAAAAAAAATGAAAATAGAGGGACAAAAATTCGGGATTTTAAAATAGGGGGACCAAAACTCAAAAAAATTGAAAATAGAGGGACAAAATTCTGGATTTTAAAATAGGGGGATCAAAACTAAAAAAAGATAAAAATATGGGGACCAAAATTGCAATTAAGCCAATACAATATAAAGTGAGAATGCAAAACATACTTTCTGATCCTTTATCTTGTATTCACGATAATCTTTCTACAATCATGGCTATCTTTTTCACCCATTGGAATTTTATGTATAAGTTACAAGAAGGTTCAACAAGATCTTGAGTGACATTACTTTACTAGAATGACGAGCTATATATTCAATCACCTTCCTATACAAAACACTTTTGTTTCATAAATTTCATGCCACACTTGTTGGAGGACATAACGTAATCTAGATGACATATGAGAGGATGAAGGAAAAATGTTTATTAACAACCTATATTAACTTTTGTCACACATGTCAGCAATCTAAATGCCCCCTCTAGTTTTCTTCAGCCTATACCACTTCCAGAACATGTAGGACTCTCTTCCTTCCATTCTTGTTGATCGTTTTTCCAAAGTAGTGCACCTTGAAGTGCTTCATTCTGGGTTTTTTGTTGCGAAGACAGTTGAGCTATTTGCAATAATGGTGTGTAAGTTACATGAAATGCCCTTGAGTATTTCATTTGAATGTGATTCCATACTCTTAAGAAAGTTATGTTGTGTGATTTTCCATCTTATTAGTGCCAATTTAAGGATGTCAATTGCATATCATCACTAACCCAATGGCCGATAAAGGTGGTTAACAAAATCCTACAACAATTTCTTTGTCATTTTGTGCATGAAAAAAAAAACTTTAATGGAAAAAATGTCATTACAATATTTCCATCAACTCGAACACTGAATACTCCCTCTTCCAAGTGGTTTATGGCAAGCCTCCACCATCTTTGCCTCAATACATTGCATGAAAGTCAATTGGAAGCCTTGGACTCTTACTTGACCAACAAGGAGCTCATTTTGCATAACTTAAAGAAAAAACTCCTCAAAAGTAAGAAACAATAAATTTTTATGTTGATCAGCATCGTTCACATCATGCTTTCAAACCCATTGACTTGGTGTATGTTAAGATGAGACCGTATCTCCAATCATCTCTACCGGCTCAACGCACTCACAACTTCTCTAAGAGGTTTTTGGACCTTTCAAATTGTTGCGCCAAATCGGTTAGGTCGATTTCAATTTATCACCGCTACGAGATAGTAAAATACATTTGGGTTCAGTGATTTTAAGCACAAGATATGCCACGGTCCTAATGCTTAACCCTTAGCAATACCCATAGGTGTTGTTGACGATTTTCCCAAAGTGCAATCTCTCACTATCCTTGATTGGAAAGAGAACCATGACATTCTTCTCCTTGAGTGTTAATGCAATGGGTCGGTATATGCCTTGAAGATACTACTAGGGAATCTCTTTAAGAAACTAAGAAGAGCTACCCTCACCTCCACCTCGAGGACACGATGTTTTTCGAGGGGCTATATGTAAAATTAATTTAAATCGAGTGGATCGAGGCTAGAATTATGAATGGTGTCACTTTCCTTAAAAGTATTTCAAGCACTCTCTTATAGTATAAGATTTGGTACGCAAGAATACCCAGGATAATCCAGCCTTCTAATCAAATCTGCACAAGACTGTGAAGATTCGAATGCATGGAAAAATGTCTGGAATTATGTGAAGAGGGTGTACGATTTTGTTAATGTGATTTTTCTGAATCCGGAATGGTCAATTTATAGGTCAAACTGGAGTTGTTTCATAATGTTGCGACCCATGATAAAACACACACTTTCAGCAACACTTTTGCTAAATGTTGCATATTTCGCCAACAATAACACTTTTCAAACATTGCATTGTTTCGCCTACAGCAACACTTTTACCAAGTATTGCACTGTTTTTCCTATAACAACAGTTTTCAAAGGTTGTACAGTTTCACATTCTGCAACACTTCATGAAGTGTTGCCTATTTTCGAATTCAAAAATTAATCTTCACTTGAATATTTTCTTGTCATATTGGAACATTCTAGACACTTGTTTATAATTTCCAATAATCCCCCACTTGCTCATAATTAGACTTGTCCATAATTTCCAATAATCCCCCACTTGTTCTAATAATAACAAGTCTAAGTACAAAAATGGATTTATAAAGAATTTTAATACAATTAGGTATCTATCGATTTAAAACTTAACCTTAGTGAGGACAACTCAAAGTCTAATTGCAATGTTAGGTAGCAATGCTTTTAAACCATTAATCCATATGATTAGACCGGTGTTACCTTGCACATATTTTATAAGGGTTCTTCACCTACATTTCTCGCCTAGCACTTATTTATGGCCATATGCTTTCCTGTTTCATGAATTTTTCATGAGAGAAACTCCAACTCTCACTTTGAGACGACACCATCTCAAAATTCACATAGGTGAAGTTCATATTGTATCATTTTTCATGAGACATATACCCTCGATTTTAAACTTCATTAAGAGTTTAAATAAAAACTCAACCATCATTTTAAAGGTTAACATTGTCACAAAATGTTTTGCAAACATCCAAATCAACGACTTGTTGTTACCCATTGAATCTTGAGGTTAATGTTATGTTAACATAAGATTGGGTTGTCGCCGCTGCGCAACTCTTACTCAAGGAGTTTGAGCACCATGCCTGTTACACCCCAAAATTTGACCTATCTTTTCTTAACCTTTTTGGCGTATGTTTCATTTCATTTGCATCATCATTTGTGCATAACATTGGTTCTAAACATAGGATCAAGGTATCTTTATTGGCCCTCAAGAGGAGGGTGTGTTTCTCAAGGATAAATCAAGAGATTGTACTCAATCCTATGACATTTTCAAATTTCAAAGTCCTTTCATTATCAAGGCATTCTCAACTATCTCACACAATCATCTTAATTAGGGTTACAAGCATTGATCATATTCTCCTATCTTTTGCATCTGAACTAAGGTTTTTGACCAAGGGCATCTATGGATATTTTCTTGGAGAAAAGCTTGGTTCTATGGGTCCATATGCATCTCAAGTGGTTCATACATGTCACATGGTTCTTCATAAGTCATCACAAGAGCCTCAGTCATTGAAAAATGAATTAGGGTTTCATCTGGTCAAGAAAGTCAATTGTGGCTTCACAAAGTCAAATTCATGGATTTTGAGGTCAATCATAGGCATTTCATGGCATCCTAAGTGTTATTATGTGTTTGGATTAAGAAGAATCAAGGAGAAACATAAAATCAAGAGATTTGGTGAATTAGGGTTTTAGTGGAAATTTTCTAAGTATGGAAGACCTTTAATTTCTAGCCATCTTGCAACTTCCATAACTTTTTCATCCTTGATCTAAATGGGGCAAACTTGTTATCAAATTAAAGAGGAAATCATGAAATACAAGTTTTAAGAAGGAAATATGTTCAAAAGATTCATGGATAAGAAGTTATGAGGTCATTTTTCAAGTTTCAACTTCAAGTTTTCAAGGCCATTTTTCTTTATGATCAAAGCTCCATTTCAAAATCCTTCCAACATGAAATTTATAGATCATTCTCCAAGCTTTCCATGGATGTAAAAAACTCCTCATTTGGATGTGTAGATCAAAAGATATGGTGTCTCAAAGTTAGGGTTTTCTTTATGCCAAATTTAGTAAGGTGTTTGTCAACTTCAAGAACCAATCTTCCAACGCATTTTTCATCATGATCAAAACTCCAATTCAATTTTCATCAAACATCAAAGTTGTTAAGCTTCCTCCAAGCATTCCAAGCATACCAAGAATTCATAATTTGAGTGCCTTGAGCTCAAGATATGAGGCCTCAAAGTTCATGTCATCAAGTTGCCAAAAGTATTTTGTAACTTAGAAATTTTTCATGCAAGATTGGTAAACTTGTGGACATATTTTCAAAGCAACTTTTCATGTTGATTCAAGCTTCATCTTAACTTGATTCTCACATGAAATATGTTCTTTGTTCTTCCTATTTTACTTTGATCACGAGAATGCCTCAAATGGAGCTAAATGGATCATGTTATACTCATATAAAGTGGACTTCATGCACATGTTCAAGGCATTACATGTTGACATAGCTTGGAATTGCTCATGGCAGCATACATTGTGTACATCATGATCATATGCATACCATATTTTTTATTGCCCAAAATGGCTAGACAAGATCACATGGCTCTCATGCACATGTCATGCTTCCTTTTGGAAAAAATTTGAAAAGAATAAAAGGGTAAAAAATGTGTCAAACTTCATTCCCAAGTGATCCTCTCATCATGCTTCTTTCATGACCTTTTTCCACTCACAAATTCACACTAGAACCTTCCCATTTAAGTGCAAAACCCGTTTGTTATTCCTCACTCTCATTTTTCCAATTTTTCAAAATCACTCACCATAACAAACTTCTCACGTGCCAAACCTCTTATATAAGCCTCGCTAAACCCTAAAAAAATAGCTACTCCTTTGGGACCTCAAATTCAGATAAAAATACCTCATTCTCTCTCTTCGAATCTGTATTTTTCTTCAACTTTCCTTTGGTTTCTTGCTCATTCAAGCATCACTAAGGTACAAGGAAGCTAGTAGAGGTTTTATTTGAAGCTTTTGTAAGGTTTCAAGGGCCAACGGAGCTTCTCCGTTAAGTAATTTTCTTTTAACCTAATCTCTCATTTTAGATTCATGTTAGGCTCATGATTGGTTGCATCTGAAGCCCTATCATGTGTACGTCGTGTTTGGATCTTTGTTGTGCATGTTTGAGCTTGTTGCAGCATGTATGTGAAATCATTATGGCTAGTTTTCTATGTGTTAGAGACGTTTTAAATGGTTTTTGAGGATAGATTCTTGATCTGCATGAAATTCTACGCGTGGTAGTGTCTAGGTTTTTGGATTTTGATGATGTTTACTATTGTCTCCGGCGAGGCTAGCCGGAGAAGACAACCGGAGTAGGGTTCCGGTGAGTGACTTGTTTGCTGATGTGTTTGATGGCGTGGTTGTTGACCTACATGCGTGGCCTTGGACCTTTTGAGGTGGCTGGTGACGTTTTTAAGTGAAACGATGTGTTTCACTTAATTGCTGATTGTTGTTGTGATTTTGGACTGGGCCTGGATCCTTTTGTTATTCACACCACCATTTCCTTTGGCCCAGTGTGTGTGTAGATGATTTTGTTCTGGTTTTGTTTTTACTTCCACACCCACTTGCCATGTTCACATCATTTTATTTTACTTTCATTTTCTTTTTTGATTTGATTTTCATTTTAATACTTCCAATCATCCTAAAATTGGTCAAAAATATGTTTCTGTTTCTTTGAGGTGTTTAGATAATTTCCATATTTTTTTTATTTTATTTTTGAATTAATTTTCTTATTTTATTTTGATTTAATTTGTGAGGGTGTTTGACATGTTTACCCTTGGATTAAGGTTTTTTCTTTTGATGCCTTTGCCATGCCTTTTTGATCTAATCCTTTTACCATGTTTTGGTACTTAAATGATGATTGTTTGAGGGATGATTTAATGCTTGGATATGGAATTTTTGGCTGATTCTCACTTGGTTTTTAATAGTCCTCGATGCATACTCGACCAGTGGATTATTTGGAATCTTTGGTTTGATTTGATGGTGCAATTATACAATTCTTTGTGTGATCTTTTGCACATTTGTTCTTGATTGATATAGCATGAGGCAGAGCCTTTTGTTGGAATTTATTAGGTCATTTTTCTATTTTTGATTGATGCCTCATTATGACTTGAGTTTGAATTGAATGTGCATGATATTTGACCTAGTTTCAAATCATTTTGTCAACTTGTGTTTGATTGAAGTTTGAGATGATTATTGAATATGATCGTATGTTATGTTGAGTTGATTATGGCTTTGGGATTTACTTTCATTTGGTTATTTTCCTATTTTTGGTTGAATTTCCAAGTTGATGATGTTTTAGGCTTGCTCCTTTGACATCCTTGACCTAGTTTCTTGAGGTTCTTTCTTGTGTAATCCTAGTGGATGCTTATGGATTCTTGTTTAGATTGTATGGCATGCTTGAGAGTTTGATTTTCATGTTGTTATGTTCATTGTATGATCACTTCTTATTCTCATCTTCACATGATTACTTTGTTCTTTTTATGGGTAGTGTGAATGGTGTTTGCCTAGCTTTTTGAGCATGATACTTGTTGAACTTGTGTGATCTCTTGGAAATGAATTGGATGTTGATAATTTGAGTATGCTTCTGACCTTGATGTTATGGTATACTTTACTTGACAATTTGTGCTTTGTATCTTGCTTGAACACTTGTTTTCTTTTGGAATTATTCATAGGGAATGCTTACCTAGTTTTGATGCATGTCTTGAACTTGATCCTTGTTGTTTCTTATTGATATCCATAAGTTGGTATTTGAAATGATGTTCATTTTTGTGCTACTTCCCCTACTTAGATTCATACCCTAACTTCACATGGTTGGCCTTTTGAAGTGTGTTTTGCATGAGCTATGTGTGGATAATTGTTTGAGTGTTAATGTGATGCATGTCTTGTATGCTTTTGCTCCTCTTATAATCTTTCATATGAGTTGAACTTGATGTGATGTTGCTACTGCCTTAACTTGTCTTTCATCTTGTTGAACTCATTTGGATTTGGTATAATGCTTCATGATGTTCAATTGTGGTTCTAGAACAAATTTACTTATGCACTTCTATATTTGTCTTCATCTTTTCTTTTGCACTTGAAAGTGTGAATCCTTTATTCATGGTGATGTGATGCTTGAGAATGTATGATGGTGGTGTGATTCTTGCTTCCTTGATACCTAGATGAACATACCTTGATCTTTCCTTTATGTGTGATACTTGTACATTGATGTTAATCTTTCTCATCTTGTGTCATTTTTGACATCTCCCATTCTCTTCATCTCCTTTCTTCTCCATTGGATTTTGAGTTCACTTTTGTTGATTGAGATTTAGTTTGTTTAATGTTTACTTGTGCTTGATCACATGTTCCCTTAGGGCTCCTAGTTTGAACTTAATTTTTTATTAGGTTCAAAGTAGGATAGACATTAAGCTCTCAATCCTTCGCATGACAACATTTGGGTAGTTCATTTGAACCTCAACATTAGGTCCATCATTTGTATGATAACATTAGGTAGACTTCTCTTCTCATCCTTAATTATAGGGCCATTTGCATGATAACATCTAGGTAAGTTTCCCCTAGGATTTCTTTTGCCCTTTGAGTCTTCTTTCTCTTCTCAAAACAAAATCAAAACATGTAATAAATACGATGAGTATTATGCGCCACGAGCCTTAAGTATATGGTAAATGATGAGTGAGGATTCTCTCCTTACTTCTTCTAGAGTGTTTAGCAAACGTCCCGTTTAGGGGCGATCTTGCGACGCATTGCTCCTATGTCATGGACTTTAGTGCAATACAAATTTCAAACAAATTTAACTCACTTCTGTTAAAACTCACAAACAAACTGCAAATCATTTTATACTTAGGGATTATTTGTCAAACCATTTTCATAAAGAGTATGTTATTTCCGTTCTACCACAAACAGACATCGACCCTAACTGCTGGAATGCAAACTTAACGTCGCTCATAAAAAACACTTAACCAATATGTGGTCGTACCCACGAACTACGGATGGTCAGACTTTCTCATTCTCGCCCGAATGAGGATACGTAGGCACAAGACGACGAAGTCTTGGCGAGCAACCCTTCCCCCATCCACCCGTAGTCCTCCGAACTACGTTTACTCTAAATTTCCCATTGCACGAGGGAATACATAGGCCTAGGACGAAAAAGTCCTATCAAGTCTCCTTTTGTTTCTTTCCTTTTTTCATTTCGTTAGCAATAGAGCTTTAGATAACACACCCTTTGATTAGAACAACAAACGTGGATCCCGTTGAGTACAACGGACGTGAGGGGGTGCTAATACCTTCCTCTCGCGTAATCGATTCTCGAACCTATGATTTGGTTACGATGACCATGTCTTCTACCTTTTGAGGTTTCTTCGATCGCTTCCTTTCCCCCATCGCGATAAATAACATTCAGTGGCGACTCTATTTTTCCGCCGATTATTTTTCGCGTTGAGACGATGCATATCGAGGTTGTTTTTACTAAGTCTCTGGCCAGTGACTTTGTAAATGGATCAGCCAAATTCTAGCTCATTCGTATATATGTGAGTGAAATTATTTCATCTTTAATCAATTTTCTCATAAAGGAATGTCTAAGTCCTATGTGTCTAGACTTTCCATTATACACTTCGTTGAATGCTCTATGAAATTCTGGTACCAGATATGTGATGTTACGTGTGATGTCACAACAACACACTCTGCAATGGACAATGTAAAAAAACAACAGAAACACACAAAATTGTTTACCCAGTTCAGTTCAACAACTTAATCTGGGGGCTACTAAGCCAGGGATGAAATTCACTACTTGTAGAATTAATTTACAGACTCAACAACCTAGTTGACAATCTCCTAAACTTAATTCCTACTAATGAACTTTCTACCTAAGAGCCCACTTAGGTATGAGAACACTACTCAATCCCTAAAACCTCTCAAAGATCAAACACTTTGAGAAACACCTTGATCCTGCTTCACAGCTTTGATCAAGTTACAAAACTCTCTTGCTTCACAGCTATAGAGATGACAGATTACACTCACCAATTCACACTTGAATGGTTAACACAATACACGTACAAAGACAATGAATGACACTCAGTCGATGCTCTCTCTCTTCTGTCTACTTTCTGTGTCTTCTTCCTTTGGTTGATGCGCTTTATATAGCCATCTGAATTGGGCTTGGAACTGCTACAATATCTGACCTGATTTGTTGTTTAAAACTGAATCTTCTACTGATTTTCTCTCTCAAAATCTTCTTAAATCTTCAGCCAACAAATTTGCATCAAATCTGTTTGTAACAGAAAATATCTATCCCAAGATATTCGCAACCAATGAGACTAACAGCTCTCCCAATATCCAGCTAAAACGCAAACCCTAACAACATCACTAAACCTAATGTTATTAATCTTCTGCATACCTGATGTCATGACATCGCATGTGACATCAGACTTCACTACTCCAGCAAGTTAAACACTTAACATAAACCAATGTTAAGACTCAATGTTAAGACATCACCCATGTGACATCAACATTGCACAACTTTGTTTTACCAAAATTCTAGCCAATCCAAGAACCAACAATCTCCCCCTTTGTCTAATTTTGTCTAAAACAATCTCTGCAACATCAGAGACTTCAGCAGCGGATAAACATGAATATTTTTCTAACCTTCGCAGCAGCATTTCTTCATCACAGCTTCATAATGCACACTCCAATACTCTACTACCTACTTCAGCACTAACTGGTAGCAGCATTTCTTCAAACAGCTGCACCGACTTCAAACACTAAATAGCAGCATAGGGCAAGCTCCCCCTCAAACAAGAACAAGCATACCAGTTACTGTTCAACAACTCTCCCCCTCAATATCTGCATTTTAGCATCACACTAGCTGCACTCCTTAGCATTGCACAATGACTAATTCTTCTTCTTGGCATTTCAACACCTTGACTAACTCTTGGCTAACTCTCCCTGTTTTTAGCCACAATTGGACAAACCTCAACATGAAAGTCCTACTCACTACAGTTAGTCCTAAACAGACTCTCATTGTCAGTCTAAAGTCAGCATCCAAGACAAGACAAATCATAGAACATAAAAACATAAATAGTGCATAAACAGGCACAATATTCAAATTACATATTAGGCACATCAAGTGCAGAATCAAAAACAGCAAAAAAAACTAAACTACTATCTAGAGAAAGCAGCAGGAGAACTAGTCTTCATCAGAGCTGGCACCATCTCCACCATCTTCAGTTTCTGAATTTTCAGTATTAGCACCTTTATCACCATCACCTTGTTCCAAGGATTTTATCAGCAGTTCTATCTTCATCTTTCTTGCTGTGCTGGTACTAATGACCTCATCAAGATCTTTGTAAGTGGCCTTCAGTTCTTCAAGTAATTCATCCTTGGTACTCTTTTTGCCATCAGCATCTGATGTTACAACAATGTCTGGAACATGATGTCCAGCAAACAACTTAGGATGCAAGGACAAGGCTGACTCCCTCTTGCAAGCTATATCTGAACTTGTTAAAGTTTTATGATGTTGCTCCAAGATGATTCCACAAACAAGGGATGGGAATTCTATGGGTAGCTTGATAGCATTTGTTTCAGCATGTTTCACCACTTGCTCAAATATGTAGCTTCCATAGTCAAACTTGATCTTCTTCCCAACAGCATAGATAAACCTACCCAATCCAACAGCTATTGTCGTCTTGTGGTTTGTTGGTACCCAGTTGGCAGCTCCAATTCTGTGAAGAATTGCATACTTGATGCTAAGTTTACTGGCCTTCAACTTTCCTTTCAATGGCCAAACCTTTACCTGACCAACTGTAATCTCTTTACATATTTCATTATCAGTCATCTCAAGTTCACTATACTCTTCATCATCTCTTCCCAAATACTTGTTGATAGTACTAGAAGAGAAATTAATGCACTTTCCTCTCACATAGACTTTCATGAAATCAATGCTCTTTTTATCAGCAATTTTTCCAGAAATGTTGACAACAAATTCTTTGACAAGACCCTCATAGCACTTAGGAAATTTGGTCATAGTCTTCACCAACCCAGCCTCATTAATCAGCTCCATAATATCCTTCATCTCTAAAGCTTCTTTCCCAAGCTCCCTCTCTAGGGCTAGTCTTCTCTGACATACAAATTTCCACATTGATGCACTGCTGGCATAATGAAAGGAAATGTTGTCAACTGGTACTTCAGGGACTTTGTCAGAGATTCTCTTCAAAATTGTTCTTCTGACAGGTGTGATGTCTCGAACATCATCCTCAACATCAAAGTCAGAATCAGAATCTTCCCTTATCTTCCTCTTTTTGGAGGATGTAGCAACCTTGCTCCAAGGTTTTGTAGGACCAACAACGGCAGTTTTCTTCTTACCTTCAGAAGACTTCTTTGGAGAGGATTCAACAGTCTTTCCTTTCCTTGTCTCCAGTCTCTTAGCAATACTTGGAACAGCTTTTCCAATGACCTCATCATCAGATAAATCAACTACATTGATCACATCCTCATTCTTTTCTTCACCAGGAGTAGCTTCAACAGGTGATGTTCTAACATCCCCCTTAGCATTAGCTTCCTCATGCACATCATCTTCTACTACTCCCACTTCAGAATCTTCAATAACAGACATATCATGTCTATGAAGATTTGTAGCTGCACTTTGCATATCACTCTTTTCCCTTTCAGAATGTTCAGCAGGCATTTGCCTCAGTGGTCTAGATATACCCTTTATAGGAAGCCCTTTCTCAAAGATCTTATCAACAATCTGACCTAAGCTTTTGTCAACATCTACCCTTTCTTCAACAGTTTGAGAAGTGGATGACCTAGGTGTTGTTTTATCACTAAATAGAACACTAGTAACAAGCTTCTTTGTTTCATTATCTCTAAAGATAGTCCCAGCCCTTTTTGAAACAAGTTTAGAAGGTCTAGATTTACCTGACTCTGGGAGCATCATGGAAATAGGTTCTACATTCAACGCTTCTTCTGCAGACCCCTCTTCTGAAGAAACCCTAGCCTTATCTCATGAAGAGCTTTGAGAAACAGATTTCTTTGATGGAGAAGACATCTGGTTTGACATGGTTCCCTTTAGGCAGTATGAGTTTCGAGACAGATGATTCTTCTTGTTGAAGGAGACGAACAGTCGGGAGATATGATCCTTGATGAAACGTGATATTGCTACAAAAGGGAATGATGGTCTAAGGTATGGCACCTGATTTTGTGTATCCCTTAAAGACCAATCAATGAGTTTCTCCCTCCAAATTAACTTTCCTTTTAAAAATTTAAAAGGATTCACATTAAGAGTAATTAACCCTAATTGACCTTTCAGCAGACTTTCACACTTGTTGTCACAATCTGATGTTACAACATCAATCTTAACATCACCAGATAAACTATCCACTTGAGGTACCCATTGATAGTAGTTATCTCTGGATCTTATTCCCTTCATCACTACCTCATTCTGCTCATTTGTCACCACACACTCATCTTTGGTGTAGCTGACCTTATAACCATCATCACAGAGCTGACTTATGCTAATTAGATTAGCACTCAACCCTTTGACAAGAAGTATATTGTCAAGATCAGGTCCCTCATGACACTTCACTTTTCCAACACCTTGTACCACCCCTTTCTCTCCGTTTCCAAAAGTAACATAAATTGAGGAGCAAGAATTGACATCCACTAATTGGTTTCTGAAACCAGTCATGTGCTTTGAACAGCCACTGTCAAAGTACCAGCCATTCTTAGCAGAGTGTCTATCTGAAAAGTGAGCCAATAGACACTTAACCTCTTCTTTAGGAACCCACTGTTTAACAACCTTGGGCCTGTTCACCTTCTGTCTGGGTTGAGGGTTAGACATGGGATAACCATGGAGCTTGAAACAAGAAAACTGCATGTGTCCAAATCTGCCACAGTAAAAGCACCTAATTCTGTCTTCTCTGAAGTGGTTAAACCTTCTGCCACCTTGATGATGATACTGCTGTGGCTGCCACCCATAATGTTGTCTTCTTCTCCCATAGTTTGATTATCTTCTATGGTAACGATGATGTCCTTTTGGCTGTCTTCTATGGTGATGAGGCTTCCTTCTTCCATAATAATAAGGCACAACATTATTATATCCATAGCCATACATGTTTCCCTGATGTTGAGACATCTGATGGAACATGTTCTGTTTGGACCTAGAAGCCTGCATGCTCTTATGATATTGTGGAGGCATATACTGCCTAGCTCCAGAAACATGTGCCTTCCTTTGATGAGGACCATAAGCATGCCTCTTCCCAACATTTTGAGGTTGCGGATGAGAAACCTGCTTAGGTTTAGGATCCTGTCTCTTTGTGTGATGTTGAGACATTGGTTGAGACATCTCCTTCTTGGTTCTTGAAGTGCTTGCTTCAGCAGATACTTTTTCCTCAACCACAAATCCTATGCCTGACTTATCTCCAGCAACCTTTTCTCTCTGAAGGATCTTATCCAGTGTGTTTGTACCACAGTTCAGCATCCTAACAGATTTGCTCATATGATCAAGATGAGCTTTGACTAATAAGACTTCATTTTCCAAATCAGCTTTAGCAGTCTCAAGCTGAACAATTTGTTTCTTCTGTTTTTCACTTTCTTGACAGATTTCTGCACTCCTTAGACAAAGCTCTTGATAAGTGGATGCTAACTCCTCAAAAGTCAGTTCCTCATCACTTGAGTCACCATCAGAAACAATTGTTCCAATTAAAGCTTTGACATGTTTGGCTGACTCTCCTTCGCTTTCACTTTCAAAGTCTGACCAAGAAACTGTCATTCCTTTCTTCTGCTTCTTCAGGAATGTGGGACATTCTTTCTTAACATGTCCATAACCTTCACACTCAAAGCACTGAACACCCTTGTCTTGAGCAGTCTTCTCTTCATCCTTCTCCTTAGACTTGCTGATGTCAGAAACAATGTTTTTGGCATTAGGCTTAAAGTTCTTGTTCATTCTTTTGAACACCTTGTTGAACTGCCTTCCCAACATAACAATGGCCTGAGATAGATCCTCCTGGAATTCAGCATTATTCCCTTTCTCTTCTTGAGCATCTGAAACCAAGGCTATACTCTTTGGCTTCTTTTCAGGTTCTTCCTCATTCAACCCAAGCTCAAAAGTTTGAAGAGATCCAATGAGCTCATCAACCCTCATCTGACTGATGTCTTGTGCTTCTTTAATGGCTGTCACCTTCATCTTGTACCTCTTAGGAAGGGACCAAAGGATTTTCCTTGCAAGCTTTTCTTCTGATATCTTTTCTCCAAGAACACTGGATGCATTGGACAGCTCAAGGATACTTATGTGGAAGTCATGGATAGTCTCATCTTCCTTCATCTTCAGACTTTCAAACTTTGATGTTAGAATCTGAAGTCTTGACATCTTAACTCTAGATGATCCTTCATGTGTAGTCTTCAAGATGTCCCAAGCTTCCTTAGCAACTTCACAGGTATTGATCAACCTGAATATATTCTTATCAATTCCATTGAAAATAGCATTTAAAGCTTTGGAATTACCAAGGGCAAGCTCATATTCTTCCTTGGTCCATTCTTCTTCAGGTTTCAGCTTTGAGGTGCCCTCTTTATCTTTCCCAACATCATCTTTCTCAAACACAACAGGTGCTTTCCATTCTTTTATGATAGCCTTCCAAGCCCTGCTGTCCAAGGATTTCAAAAAGGTGATCATCCTTGGTTTCTAATAATCATAATTAGAGCCATCCAAAATAGGGGGTCTGTTGACAAATCCTCCAACTTCCTTGTCCATCTTTACCAGAAAGTATCAGCCCTAGATCTCACCCAGATGCAGAGCAGGATGCCTGCTCTGATACCAATTGAAATTCTGGTACCAGATATGTGATGTTACGTGTGATGTCACAACAACACACTTTGTAATGGACAATGTAAAACAACAACAGAAACACACAGAATTGTTTACCCAGTTCAGTTCAACAACTTAATCTGGGGGCTACCAAGCCAGGGATGAAATTCACTACTTGTAGAATTAATTTACAGACTCAACAACCTAGTTGACAATCTCCTAAACTTAATTCCTACTAATGAACTTTCTACCTAAGAGCCCACTTAGGTATGAGAACACTACTCAATCCCTAAAACCTCTCAAAGATCAAACACTTTGAGAAACACCTTGATCCTGCTTCACATCTTTGATCAAGTTACAAAACTCTCTTGCTTCACAGCTCTAGAGAGAACAGATTACACTCACCAATTCAAACTTGAATGGTTAACACAATACACGTACAAAGACAATGAATGACACTCAGTCGATGCTCTCTCTCTTCTGTCTACTTTCTGTGTCTTCTTTCTTTGGTTGATGCGCTTTATATAGCCATCTGAATTGGGCTTGGACCTGCTACAATATCTGACCTGATTTGTTGTTTAAAACTGAATCTTCTACCGATTTTCTCTCTCAAAATCTTCTTAAATCTTCAGCCTACAAATCTGCATCAAATCTATTTGTAACAGAAAATATCTATCCCAAGATATTCGCAACCAATGAGACTAACGGCTCTCCCAATATCCAGCTAAAACGCAAACCCTAACAACATCACTAAACCTGATGTTATTAATCTTCTGCATACCTGATGTCATGACATTGCATGTGACATCAGACTTTACAACTCCAGTAAGTTAAACACTTAACATAAACCAATGTTAAGACATCACCCATGTGACATCAACATTGCACAACTTTGTTTTACCAAAATTCTAGCCCATCCAAGAACCAACACTCTAGCTAAAGTGGCTTGGCTATCGCAGTGTATCAACACCTTTAAAACATTAGCTTTTTCCAATGGAACTTCTAACGGAAGGTCCCTCAACTATCTGCTTCTTGACTAGTGGAAGCAAGAGCCACAAACTCTGATTCTGTGGTTGAAAGAGTAATGCATGATTGTTTCTTGCTCTTCCAAGAAATTTCCCCTCCAGCTAGTGTAAATATCCACTCAGTTGTGGATTTATGATCTCTAACATTGAATATCCAACTTGCACCGGTATATCCTTCTAGTATGGCGGGAAACTTGCCATAATGGAGATCAGGATTTTTGGATTTCATAAGATTGTTGAAAATCCTAATGATGGCCTTCCAGTGCTCACCATTTGGATTGATAGTAAAATCCACTAA
The DNA here is from genome assembly GCA_022829125.1 of Lathyrus tuberosus. Taxonomy (NCBI): domain Eukaryota; kingdom Viridiplantae; phylum Streptophyta; class Magnoliopsida; order Fabales; family Fabaceae; genus Lathyrus; species Lathyrus tuberosus. Next base: position 1,878,968 of record JALAZF010000584.1, on the reverse strand, counting down.
TTTCCTAATTATAAATGATATGTCGGGTCTAGTACATTGCATGCACTTTCATATTCTAATTGAGCCACGACTCTTCAATCATTCTTTTGAATTTTAACATTATGATCAAATGGATTACTTAGTTTCTCAATCTTTCTTTAATCAATCTTTCTTGAAATGTTTGAACTTATCAAGAGCTTTCTCAACATATTGTGTTTGAACTTATCAAGTGCTTTCTCAACATAATGTGTTTGACTAAGTTCATAATCCCCACTATTTCTCTTTACTTTGATTTCCAAAAGTGTGTCAACTAGTCAAGGATCATTCATCTTGAATGTCGAAGTTAGAAACCTCTTTGTTTCTAAAATTCCATTCATCTCATTGCTAATGATAAATCATATAATCAACATGGAGACAAATGAATATCACAATATTCTCACACAACTTTGTGTACAAACACTTGTAATAAGAATTAGATGAAGAAGGTTTTTAGATAATCATGCATGATGATGCAAGAAGGTTTTTAGATGAAGTGAGAGATGAAATTATGAGCAATTTAAAGTAGTATAGAATAAATTGCAATGAGCACCTTATTTATGTTCTCTTGTCTCAAATATTCACTTGAGTTTCTATGTTAAACCTTCTTGATCAACTTCATCATTAATGTGCTTGACACTTTTGAATCTTTTCTTCTTTGATAGTCTTTATCTTAATCAAAATTGAACTAGATATAAGATATATTCTTCTCAATCTCCCCCTTTTTAATGATGAAAAACTCTTTGACTTTGTATTTTGACAATGATTGAAAATCTCTCCCTAAGTTGTCTGTCTCCCCCTTAATTTATGAATCTTTTGTTCTTTACCAGGAAGCACATAACCTTTTGGTTGCCTCATGCAAATCTCCTCATCGAGATCTCTATTTAGGAATGTCATTTTAACATCCATTTGATGAACTATAAGTTCATGCAAAGAAACTAATTCAAACAATATTCTAATTGTCAACGTCCTTGCTACTAGTGCATATGTGTCAAAAATATCAACATCTTCCTTTTTTCTAAAACTCTCGGTTACTAATCTATACATGTATGTGTTTAGTGTACCATCATTATGATACTTTCTTCTAAACACCCCCTTGCATCCAATGGGTCTTGATTAGGGATGGCAAACAAACCTGTACCCGCGGGTAAAATCCGTCACGGGTACGGGTTGGATAGTTTAACGGGTATCCTTGGATAATATAAAATGATATTTAGTTACTCGTTTCTTTACGGGGACGGATACAGATTTGATGGTACTCGTACCTGCGGGTATCCGTATCCATTAATAATTAATAAAATTGCTTAAATATCCTTTTAAAATTAGTATACTTAAATTACTTGATAAATTTGTTTGATGTTTTGATAAATTAATAAGTATTATGTTGAAATTTTCTCACACTCTACGACAATATTCACTTTAAGATGCTTTTGAATTTAATATGATAAATGCGTTTAAAGGTTTGACACATAATTTTCTATTTATAAAATGGTAAATTTTCTATTCAAAATATAGAAAATTAGTAAATTTCAATTAAAAAAAGTATATGTGGGTATCCGTAAATACCCGCGGGTATTTCAAAATCCACATATACTCGTACGGGTATGGGGCGGGTACGAGTATCATTTTTATCAAATGGGGCGGGTAGCGGGAGACTAGTACTCGTCCCCATGAGTACTCATTGTCATCCCTAGTCTTGATCTTTCAGTTAGATCGACAAGTTCTCAAGTATGGTTTGACATTATTGAATCTATTTCGTCTTGGATAACATCCTTCTAAAATGAGGAGTCCCTTGAAGCCACTACTTCATTGATTTCATAAATACACCAACAATTACAGTGTACTTTGAATCAAACCAATTCAAAGGACCTTTCTCCAACAAATAGAAAATATACCACTTTCTATTTGCAAATAATTTTAGAAATTACACACGCTTTCTTTACAAATTTAGTCACCGTACACTTGGTGATCAATTACAATACTTGAACAAATTTGAATATATGAGTTGTTCTTGAATCAATTTCAATAGACAATTGATATTCTCTTTTAATTTACAATTCAATAATGTATGAACCTTAAGTGCTCAAAAAATATTATGAAACTTTTATGAGTGATTTTAAAGTTATGCACAAAGTTTCAACATTTTTGAAAAAGAATGAACACTTAGAAAATTATTTGAATTGTTGCGAAAAATTAATAATTAAAGAGGTAAATTGAAAACTAATGTATTTTACCTTAAATACATCCTAAGAAACTTCTAGGAATTTATGCAAAAGTTTGAGACATTTTCATGAAGGTTTGGAATAGTTTAGAATGACAATGGTTAATGAAAAGACATAATTTTAAATTCTGTTCAGGACTATAGATTTTGTTAAGTTGGTTAACCAGATCTGACATAAAAAGTGCAACGGACCTGACTTAAAAAGTGCTGGTAGCTTTTTAAAAATAAGTTTTTTATGCCTTTTGTTCTTCTTGCTCTTGAATTTATTCTTCTTTTGAAGTATAGGACATTCATTTTTAACATGTCTTATTTCTTCGCATTCAAAGCAACTAACATTCCTTCTTGGTGCTTCTTTTTTACTCATTTCTTTTGTCCATTCATTTCTCAAGAATTTTCTTAATTTCTTGATTAGAACATCATCTCTAAAAATGCGATTTGTGTAAGCCACGATTGCCATTATTTAAAATACTTTTAAGATTGTTAGAAAATTAATTTAAATTGAATGGATCGAGGTTAGAATCGTGAATAGTGTCACTTTTCTTAAAAGTATTTCAAGCACTCTCTTATAGTCTTAGAGTTGGAACGCAAGAATATACAGGATAATTCAGCCTTCCAATCGAATATGCACAAGACTGGTGGAGATTCGAATGCATGGAAGAGTGTCTGAAATTATGTGAAGAGGATGCATTGTTTTGTTAATGTGATTTTTCTGAATCTGGAATATTCTATTTACAGGTCAAACTGGTGTTGTTTCATAAGGTTCCGACCTTTGATGAAACACACATTTTCAGCAACACTTTTGCTAAATATTGCAATGTTTCGCCTACAACAGCACTTTTCAAACGTTGCACTGTTTTGCTTACAGCAACACTTTTACCAAGTGTTGTACTATTTTTCCTACAGCAACAGTTTTCAAAGGTTGTACTGTTTCACATTCTGCAACACTTCACGAAATGTTGCCTATTTCCAAATTCAAATCTAATGCAACACTTCACAAGTGTTGTCCATTTCTAAATTCAAAAATTAATTTTCACTTAAATATTTTCTTGTCATATTTAAACGCTCTCATGGATATTGATTGTCCATAATTTCCAACCGTAGATGTTATGACTTGTGATGATGTTATTAGTCCTAAAGAAGATGAAACAAATGACGAGGAATTGTTAATGGACATACCTATTGTGAAGAACAAACACAACACTATGAGGTCCAAATTGATGAAAAACTACAAGTTATACTATCCTTTAAAACTCAAGTTTCTAAACGACACTGTCATTTACATATTCCTAAAATTTTATGAAAATTTCTTAATACACCACATGGGTTTCTTAGGCACCGCGCGAAATTCCTTTTTTGACCCCTGATTCTGGATGTGCACATCCGGACGCACCATTTTTTTTAAAAATGTTGATTTGTTCCGGATGTGAAAATCCGGAATGTTTCCTGATGTGCAAATCCGGAACCATTTCTTATAACTTGGCGCCAGAGCTTCTCCCCCCTCATTCTTTAGATTTTTACATTCCAAACTATTAAACTCTCTCAAACTCTCAATTTCTCATTCCCACAAATCCTGACTTTTTTCACTCGAGTTCGGCGCAGAGCAACTTCTACAACGATCAAGACACTCCAAATCCTCTGTATCTCAATTTAATCGGTAAGTTTTCGAATTTTAGAGTTTCGGAGTTATTTTCGAGTAATCGATTTAGAGTAGACATTTAGGTGTAGAAATTGTTAGGTAGTATGAATAACATAGGTTAGAGACAATGTAGGTATTGTTTGCTGCTTCAAACGGACGATCAGTGCATTAAAATACCTTTTTCTATGGTACAGTAGACATGGCTGCATTTTTTAGAACTTGAAATACGTACCGAATGTGCAGATCTGGAAAAACTTTAACGTTGATTGCTTTCCTGACGTGCACATCCGGAAAAACCCAACGTTAAATATTCTGAGTACTTCCGAATGTGCATCCACGGAAGTTTTCCTGATGTACAAATCTGGAAGCAACTTGGTTTCTATTTTTGTTTTTTTTTGTTTATTGTTTGTTGTTTTTTTTTAATTATTTTTAAAAAATTCTAATTTATTTATTATGCTTTGCAAATTACATGGCTGCCAGAGACGATCGTATGATACATGGATGGACAGCTCAGCATGCATCTGTCCGACGTGAGCGGATGGAGTCTACAGCAGAGGCAGTTCCAGCAGCCCCTACAATTGAAGGACATCCTACACCACAGCCTTCCACATCACAAGTTCAGGCCACTCCCCCGTCAGCCGCCGTTTCTACATCTCGGAGGCGTCGGGTTTCTACTGCTGGTTCATCAGGGTCCCGCCCGCACGCAGGCTTCGTCGGGAGACTCCAGTTCCATCACCTGCTCCTATTCAATCCCTTGTTCATATTCCTAAGGGTGATCACCCAACACATGAGGGTGGTGACAGCGATGACGATTTCGATGAGCTGGAGGGTTACCCCGGGGGACCGTCTGATATGTCCCTACTTCTGGGGTACTCTGAGCATACTGCCAGATATGTCTGGCTAGGACAGGTAACCTTTCTCGGTTTATTTATAGAATTGTTTTTGTTGAAAATATTTTCATTTGTAACATTGTTTTATTTGGAAATTTTCAGGAGAAAGATTCCCAGAAGTTCTATAACCATGGGGGCAAGGTTATAAACATGATTGCAGAGATGCCAGAGGATGAGTGGTTCCAGTCTGCACTTGCTACCTCTGGTCTCGGAGAAAGATCCCCAGATCATATACGGTATGCTGATGGCTTTTGTTGAGAGATTGAACTCTGAGACATCCGCATTCCATCTACCGTACGGCGAGCTCACGATCACACTCGACGACATCTCGTGCCTTTTACATCTACCAATCACGGGTACCCTTCTCTGTCACGGTAAAATGTCGAAAGTGGAGGCGATAGAGATGCTGACTGGGGAGCTTGGGGCTACCCCAGATGATGCACTTGCGGAGGTGACCCAGTTGAGAGGCGTACACGTCTGATTCTCCTTTCTGACACGCAGATTTCGTGAGGAGCTTGCAGAGGCAGGATGGGCAGTAGGTGATCCAGCTGAGGTGGAGATCCACAGGCAGCGTGCCCTGAGATACTACTATCTATTTTTGCTCAGCACGTAGCTGTTTGTGGACACCAGCGCCACTTACGTTGATATCGTTTACCTCAGGTACCTTTTGGATCCCACGGAGATCCATGGGTACAACTGGGGGACGGCTACGCTGGCATACATCTATTCTAGGCTCTCAGATGGTTGCCTCTGGGCAGCCAAGACTGTGGCAGGAAGCTGTACACTATACGTGGTAACAATCTTATATTCTAAGTCTTTTTTTTTTCTTTTTTTTCTTTCTATATTCATTATAATGTTTGACACCGATGTTATGTTTTCCATTTCAGGCATGGATATTAAAGCTGAAGGTGCGAGAAAGACACAAGAAAGGGGGGTTTGAATTGTGTATTTACTCTTTTGACAACTTTTCGCTTCTTATTGTCAAGGCTCTTAGGATAACATCAGAGTTTGTTGAGAGACTCCGACTAGCGCAATTATATTCAGACTTGATAGGTATGAAACGTAAGAACCATCATGAGTCTGAACATAAACTATACTCCTCAGAACTTGCAGTGCGGAAGCTTATCAGAGTTAAGCTGCAAGGTTCTGACTTGCCTGTGTAAGGTTCTGATACTCAATATAGGAGGATAAATAAAGACATTAAGCATAAGAGTAAAGAACACATGATATATCCTGGTTCACCATAAAGGCTTATCCAGTCCACCCTCCTCAGGTGATTTCGCCTTGAACACAAGGTCTTAATCCACTATAATCAATCTCGATTACAGATGCACGGGTAACAGCCGGTGACTAACCACTTGCACAGCCGCACTGTGACTAACATGCAATGAACCGTTCAGGGATTCAAATTAATGAATATAACGAACATTGACCTGCAGGTTCCAATGTCGCAAGATCTACTGCTAGGATTTCACAGCTAGACGTTCAGGGATTCATCGCAATGAATATAATGCTACTGACCCTATTTCGGGCTTTTCCCACAATGACATCTCACCATTGTCTTCTCGAGTCTCTGGTCACACTGGCCACTTAAGGAATCCTAATTCACCAAGAATTAGTTTTGCAGGAGATTACAAAGATGCTTCTTAACAAGCAGATTACTCCTAAGTTTAAGTACAAAGAACACACAAGTGTTCAAGCAAGATACGAGCAACACCTCCTTGCTATTCTAAGAAACTACACAGATGTATAATGATTTGACAGTTGTTGACATCTTGTAGATCTTCTTCTTCTTCATCTTCTTTGGTGAGCAAGCTTTGAGCAATAACTCCTTGCTTCAGATCTTCAATGTAGCGCTGACGAGAAGGTGATTGATGACTTGACTGATTTGCAATGTTGTCTTCTTCATCAACAGCTTCTATACCAATTGATTGTTGTTGAATTGATTTAATCTTTAAGCTTCAACAACAATGGCCATGTGTAAATTGACGACAGCTTTGGATATTCTAAGTGTTACAACGAGAACTCATCGTTGTTGCTATCTTCACACAATGACTTTAATCAATTCCCTATTCATGGCTGAATCAATCTGTGGACTTCGTCGTCTCTTAGAAGCGAGTACTCTTTCCCTTAAATTGCTCAGTAGAAATATAGCCGTTTGAAATATTGTTGGCTGTTGGAAAAGAGATGCTGCGTAATAACTAACTGTACTGACACATCTCCTTTTTACTGTGGGAGAAGTGACGGGATATATCTTTCTTGGGTGTCGTGTACAGTTACTCACAACGGTAACATGTGACTTATGAACTTCAGAGGCTTCTGATGGTTAATTGATGAAGCATGAGTAGAGTCTTCTTAACAGGATATCTGATACGTCAAGTCTTTAGTTATTTGAAGAAGTCCATTAGGAATCAGTCTTCAGAACTTTAGCACTTGTCTTTGAGCATGTTATCCTTTACTTCTTCAAGTCTTCCGAAACTTCAGAACTTGTCCATTAGGAATCTGTCTTCAGAGTCTTCAATACTTGATCTTCAGAACCTTCTGCCTTCAGAACTTCAAGTCATGAGAGTCTTTAGCACTTCGGTTCTCTTCTTCAGAAGCTCCGCAATCTTCAGAATCTCGACCACTTTCAGAGAGCATCCACAAGAGCATTGCATCAGCAATATCAGCATCCTTGGATCTGACTGATCACGATCAGATACAGAAGCGTTCTTGCTTCTTGCGACTTATGTCACACATATTAACTTCGCATATTATCAATTACGCTCATCTGGTTGGTGCTTGTTGGATCTGATATTTTCTATATTTATGATCTGCACACAACACACGTTAGAACATAAAATGGTTCTTTCACAAATACGTATTGTTATCATAAAAACATAGATTGACTTGTAGAGACAACTCTTGCTCTCACAATCTCCCCTTTTTTTATGATGACAAAACCAAGTATTTTGATTGAACATTTTATACAAGGTAATCACCAACAAAACATATTCAGAGTCTGGAACAACAGCTCCCCCTAAATGTGTTATCCTCAAAGTTTTTATCTGTGATCATCTAGAATCTTATATGATTCAAAGACATACAGATTAACAACTTGAGTTTCCAGAATGAAGAATAGAAAAGGACTACTTCTCTATCTTGTCTTTAAGAGAACGGAGAATCTTTAGCATCTGGACTAGTTCATCAGAACTTCCATCTTCAGAACTTCAGAGCTCAGTTCCTTTGTAGTCGTATCAGAGCTTGTAATCTTCAGAGACTTCTGAAGCATTTCTACCTTTCACCAGATTCATTTAAGCACAAGCAGATCAGTTATTATCTGGTAACATAGCCTCGTTATTCATCAGAGACAGACACCGTCTTTTAAGAAACTCCCCCTGAGTTTCAGACTTTCTGAAGATTTGAGATTTTGCAATTGGATCTTCAGGGCAGTCTCCCCTTAATTTCTGTAAGTTAGATATTGGGATCTTCAGAATCATAATTCAGGATGGTAAGATTTTAATCACCAATGTAGATCATGACTTTTTCAGAGTTTGACTTTTGAACACAGGTCTTCATCTCAGAACCTTGTTAGTGTCACAACTCAGTGGTTCATCAAGGCTTGAGTTTTGATCAGATACCAATTGAAGGTTTAATTATAGTGATCAATCAACGTTTGATTCTGAATCTGGTACTCATGATTTGATTCTGGTCTGATACCACGTGATGTGCTGAGTCTTATACCAGCGTATGTTGAGTTTGATACCAAGTGAAGGACTTCTTCTCATACCACTTTGAAGGTAATTCCTTTGTGTGCTGAAAATGATATCAATGAAGGTATTTTTATAATAATTCACAGCTTTGCTCTGATTGATGAGTCTGATACTAATCTTTGTGTACTGAGTCTGATTACCAATTGTTGATTTAGTCTGATACCAAATCGTTTTCATTTTAATTGGTTCCTGGTAAACATCAGAACTACTTCTTCTTGGATCTTCAATCCGGATCTTCAGACAGCTCTTTGTCTTCTGATTTGCACAGTTCTTCTGAGTAAGCATCTTGAAATGTATACTTTGTCTTGACTGCTTTCAGATTTTTCCTTCTTCTTCTGATTCCTAGACAACTTCTATCATATGACCGATAATTCATAACAGAGTTCTTCTTTCTTGGCTTGTTCCTGTTCTTAGAATGCCTAGTGAACTTGTTTAGAGTTCCTCGGATAACATCAAACAACAAACGTTAGAAGTAACACATTTTTATATTTTATATGAGTACTTTGTTTGAGTTCTGCGTTTTTTCTTCTTCTTTCAGATTTTCTTTTCTCAATCAAAATCATTATATTTCTCCCCCTTTTTGACATCATCAAAAAGTGCTAGAGCATATGAGCATTTAAGCATGTAATTCCTTCATCAGCCAAGCATTTAAGCATTTAAGCATATCAACATCATTATATATATTCTGGATATGTTAAACAACATAGAACCATAGAGCCAGCATTTGAGCAGTTAAGAACAATCCTAGTCATTTAGTGATAACCATCTATAACCATAGCATATTCATTTTAAGGACAATTAGATGGAATTATCTGATTACCAATTGAAGGTTTTAGATCATCTGTAGAGATTAATTATAGCACTTCATTTATGAACAATCAGATAGAAGCATCAACATAAAATAGTTTTAAAATGCAGAGCATAGGTTGAGCTTAATCTTGAAAAGTTCAAGATAATCAAAACATAGATATTTCAAACATGGATTCCTAATGAGAAATGATTTAAGTAAACATACACTTAATAAAACTGGGTTTCAATGGGTCCTTATGAGTTAGACTAGAGCGAGTCTAAAGATGATGAAGAAGGCTTTCAGAATCATCCGTTCTTTAAGACATGTAACTTTTCTCCTACTTGAGAAATTGCCAGTCTCATGTGCTTTACAATCTCTTCTGAGATCCATTCATGGAACTCAGTCCAGACATCTCTTACTTCCATGGAGTTCACACAGGAACTGGAAGCATCTACTAGGCTTTGGATTTTGTTGATGGCATTATTCTTAAATGATGTTAATGCATCTTTGACAGTCTTTGATTCTAATGATCATCGTTAGATAATGTTTTAAATGTTTTATTTAAGCAATGTAAGTATCTCAGAGAGTGATAAAAGTTTAAGTTATGGATTTAATACTGATATGATTATAGATAATAAAACAGGAAGCAGCATTGATTCATAGATTAAAATGATATAGAGCCATCAGCACAAAACTACACAAAACAATTTGAGATACACTAAGGTTTAAAGCTTAATCATCAAAATCTTCCACTTCATCAACTCTTTCACATCTAGTTTCGGCTGTCGTAGGTCCTGGTCCGAGCCTGCTTATTAATCCCCAAGCTTTTTCTTTTAAGATTATTTCAGATATTATTCTTCCATAAGGAATGTGAAAGGACCTCTTGTTTCTTGATACTCTGATGGAGCGTCTCATGTGGTTAAAAATGGTCTTGATAAGATTTATTGTAACATGATTGGTTAGGAGGAAGATGAAGATTATGTCGTCGTGAGTTAGTGTCCCCCTTGCAGTCCACTGAGGACGAAGGTTGGTTAGAGAGAATTTGAACCAGGTTTTTAGAGAAGGAGGAGCTTCTCATGGTTATTTGGTTCGTAAGGAACTGAATCATCAAACTGGATTCTGCATCATTCCACCATGCTTAAGTCAGACTGAAAGTTATCAATCGTGACTCCGTCTGAGATACAGCCAGTGAATTTCTCTATCGAGGAGACAGAGATTGCGATGGGGTGATAGTAGACCTCAGACAAGATGGTGTTTCCATCGTTTTTTACCCTAGCAAAATTCCAGAACTCTTTAACAAGGTCAGGAAATATAGGACCATTTAATATAGAGTAATAACACTGCCAGGACTGGGCCTGCATGCTTCTTATTATCTCTAAGCCATCGTTTCCGAGACGAGCTAGGTTGGGTCTTTTCTCAGGAATGACCTCTAAGTTTTATTTTCTACCTAAGAAGGTTGGACCATTTCTTTGGGAATTCATCATTTTGTTATAATAAGAGTTTTGAGATAGTGAGGAACTAGATTTTGAGGATGACTTAGTGTGAAGCACAATCCTACTATTTATAGGTGAATAAGAGTAAGGAGTATAATGACTAAATTGGTACTCAAGGATTTAGGTTTACTATTTCCTAGGTGATCATGATTACTTAGGGTGTGCTAAAAGGCGTGACTGTGTGGGAAAAGAAAACGAAGCAGTTACTAATTTACTTTGAGAAGAATTAATGTGTTAACAACTGCTTTGCCGTGAGTGGCCACTAGGGCTGCTATATTAATGATAACGGTTTCTTGAGCCACTAAAATATCTTCCAAGAACTTTCAATAAATAATATCAATTAGTGCTTTGTCAAATATTTTATGATTTTTAGAATTAAAGGTTCAATAAAAATGATTCATAGGCACAGTTCATTAATTTTTTAAATAACTCAGGGCAACTGACACTATTGAAACAACTTAGAATAACTGCGATTTCAAACATGCACTCCGCATACATAGATAGATTTAGTTTTCCTAGTTACTAAAGATTTCACACTTAGTCTTCAACAAGCAGTTATCTGGAAGGCTTTCAGGACCATCTTCTTTAATTCTTTCTTTGATCATGTCCACAATTCCATTTCTAAAGAAAATCTCAGACAAAACTCTTCCATAAGGAATGTAGGACTTTGTGAGGTTTCTGGACTCAGAGATGGTTTTCTAGAGACAGTTGAAGATAGTGTGTGGTAGATTTATTTGAAATCCATTCATTCGTAAATAAATGAATTCATGGTCATGAAATCTAAGGATGTCATGACTTTCTCCCCTAGGAAGAAAATTGGACAACATGATCTTGTACCAAGCTTTGGGAATGTGTAGAAGATTTTCAGGATTGTAAGGTATGTATCCTAAAGTCTGGTCATGAAGAGATGCAAAAATTTTGGCAGGAAAGAATTTGTTTTTGTCAAAATCAACAGGAATTCCAACATCCTCACACCCAGTTGCAAGAGTGATTGAGAACAGGTTGATGATTATTGGGACTTCAAAAACAAAGGAGGTGATGCACTTGCTTTCAAAATCATGATCAGCATGTTTCCAGAAATCTTTGACAAGATTTACATAAATAAGCTTTTCTAGCAACATGGAGTATCTAGTCCATTGTTGAGTGTAAAGCACTTATGCTAAACTGCAGGCAATGCAACTCGAGAGAGGAGGGGTATTGATCACAAATTATTTTTCAGGAATGATTTCAAGAAGATCTTGGTTACCAAGAAAGGTGAGTGGAGGCATGACGATGGACAACAAGGTTTTGACACTTATGACTTTATAAAGATAATTTTGAGTATGAGGTTGTTTGATAGGGAGACGATATTTTATACACGTAAATGGGTAGGATATGTTGTACCTAGTCTAGGAAAATCATAGATTTGTGCAAAAGGATTTAACAAGATTTTAGAATGGATTATGTTGTCAGAGATATGGTATAGTTTCCAAAGATTCGTAATTATGATTGAGGTTACTTTTGAGTGCATGCATAGTAAATAAGTCTTCTTGTAAGACGGAAATATTTATTTCTTCCCATCGAACTAAATTCATGCATTATTGTTTAAATATTTAAGATAGAGAAGATCATACCTTACATAGTCTGAAATTTCTATTTTCGTATCTTGCATTCAATTCTGACTTAGGGCTTCTGATCATCGTCTCTGCTTCAGCTTCCTTCAGAGTAGCTTGTTAGGTTCTTGAATTCTTCAAAGTTTGCTTCCATTCTGATTTCTGAAGAATATGACTATTTTTTGAATTCTGATACTGGTTTGAGAATAGTCCACAGCGTGTCTGATTTCTTTATTCTGAATGACGTCAGAGACTTGAATCCTTTTGACTTTAGGTAGAGAACTTAAGTGTCTGATTTGACATCTTCGGATTCCAGTGCGTGAGAGGTTCTGAACAACTTATCAAATAGTGATCTGATTACTAACATTTGATTCACCTGAGAGATAGTTTTAAGTTATCAGGACTTAGTTATGCTGATTCAAACAAGACTAAAGAGTTCATTCTTGATCAAGTATTTGATGAATCCTTGACATTTTTCTTCCTGAATTTTCTTTCAGATTTCTGCATAGCTCTCCATGAAAACAATGTTCAAGTCTTCATTAAATATTTTAACTTCTAGATCATTCAAGATTCAAATGTTGAATCATTTCTAAGAGTTTGAATTCTTCAGATTTTCTGACTTCAACAGACTTCACTCTGAAGTTCAAAATCATAGAACAACAATCTTTCTTCTTTACATGAAGAAGTTCTGAATGAGTTTTTATACGAGAAAGTCAAGGGTGGGCCTAATCCATTTCTTGAAAACATCTCAAAAACTCATAAAGAATTAATCTTCAGCAAACAAGACTTCTTGTTTTCTGATGATTCACCTTTGAGCAAATATGTGGTCCATCCACACGCATCTTCCAAGATAGGCATTCAACAGATACTACTTCTTATCTGATGAGTCTATCTTATCAGCTGATTCTTCAATCTTCATTAAAACTTTAGTGAGGAAGATTTAGTTGTTTGACAGCTGCACAACTTCCAGAATCAGTGATTTGCTCAAATACTTAGATTGATTACAATTTTGTACACAATCATCTTCTGAACTGTTACAGAAATTGTAAGTGGATTTCAATCTCACCCAGAGTATTTCTACGTACCGCATCTGGATCTTTTTCTGACACTGTTAAGTGTTTGATATCCATCAATAATAGAATCGGAGCTCTGATACCAATTGAAGGTGCGAGAAAGACACAAGAAAAGGGGGTTTGAATTGTGTATTTACTCTTTTGACAACTTTTTGCTTCTTATTGTCAAGGCTCTTAGGTTAACATCATAGTTTGTTGAGAGACTCCGACTAGCGCAATTATATTCAGACTTGATAGGTATGAAACATAAGAACCATCATGAGTCTGAACATAAACTATACTCCTCAGAACTTGCAGTGCAGAAGCTTATCAGAGTTAAGCTGCAAGGTTCTGACTTGCCTGTGTAAGGTTCTAATACTCAATATAGGAGGATAAATAAAGACATTAAGCATAAGAGTAAAGAACACGTGATATATCCTGGTTCACCACAAAGGCTAATCCAGTCCACCCTCCTCAGGTGATTTCGCCTTGAACACAAGGTCTTAATCCACTATAATCAATCTCAATTACAGATGCACGGGCAACAGCCAGTGACTAACCACTTGCACAGCCACACTGTGACTAACATGCAATGAACCATTCAGGGATTCAACTTAATGAATATAATGAACATTGACCCGCAAGTTCCAATCTCGCAAGATATACTGCTAGGCTTTCACAGCTAGACGTTCAGGGATTCATCGCAATGAATATAACGCTACTGACCCTATTTCAGGCTTTTCCCACAATGACATCTCGCCATTGTCTTCTCGAGTCTCTAGTCACACTGACCACTCAAGGAATCCTAATTCACCAAGAATTAGTTTTACAGGAGGTTACAAAGATGCTTCTTAACAAGCAGATTACTCCTAAGTTTAAGTACAAAGAACACACAAGTGTTCAAGCAAGATACGAGCAACAGCTCCTTGCTATTCTAAGAAACTACACAGATGTATAATGATTTGACAGTTGTTGACATCTTGTAGATCTTCTTCTTCTTCGTCTTCTTTGGTGAGCAAGCTTTAAGCAACAACTCCTTGCTTCAGATCTTCAATGTAGCGCTGACGAGAAGGTGGTGTATGACTTGACTGGTTTGCAATGTTGTCTTCTTCATCAACAGCTTCTATACCAATTGATTGTTGTTGTATTGATTTAATCTTTAAGCTTCAACAACAATGGCCATGTGTAAATTGATGACAGCTTTAGATATTCTAAGTGTTACAACGAGAACTCATCGTTGTTGCTATCTTCACACAATGACTTTAATCAATTCCCCATTCATGGCTGAATCGATATGTGGACTTCGTCGTCTCTTAGAAGCGAGTACTCTTTCCTTTAAATAGCCCAGTAGAAATATAGCCGTTTGAAATATTATTGGCTGTTGGAAAAGAGACGTTACATAATAACTAGTTGTACTGACACATCTCCTTTTTATTGTGGGAGAAGTGACGGGATATATCTTTCTTGGACGTCGTGTACAGTTACTCACAACGGTAACATGTGACTTCTGAACTTCAAAGGCTTCTGATGGTTAAATCATGAAGCATGAGTAGAGTCTTCTTAACAGGATATCTGATACGTCAAGTCTTTAGTTATTTGAAGAAGTCCATTAGGAATCAGTCTTCAGAACTTCAGCATTTGTCTTTGAGCACGTTATCCTTTACTTCTTCAAGTCTTCCGAAACTTTAGAACTTGTCCATTAGGAATCTGTCTTCAGAGTCTTCAATACTTGATCTTCAGAACCTTCCGCCTTCAGAACTTCAAGTCATGAGAGTCTTCAGCACTTCGGTTCTCTTCTTCAGAAGCTTTGCAATCTTCAGAATCTCGACCACATTCAGAGAGCATCCACAAGAGCATTGCATCAGCAATATCGGCATCCTTGGATCTGACTAATCACGATCAAATACAGAAGCGTTCTTGCTTCTTGCGACTTGTGTCACACATAGTAACTTCGCATATTATCAATTACGCTCATCTGGTTGGCGCTTGTTGGATCTGATATTTTCTATAATTATGATCTGCACACAATACACGTTAGAACATAAAATGGTTCTTTCACAAATACGTATTGTTATCATCAAAACATAGATCGACTAGTAGAGACAACTCTTACTCTCACAACAGCACTTTCCCAAGATTACTGGTTAGGGGAGTGTCGAGGGGTACACTGAGGATATGTCGCGTGCTGCTGCATTTCTCCTGCTGAGAGGGAACTAGGCGCCCGAGCCCTACAGAGTTTATCTTGATCGGATGGCTGCTGAGGACATTTTTTATGACGCCTATGCCGATCACCGTGTGACGCGCCCGTTCAATGAGGTTTCGTTGTTCTCAGGATGGTTGGCATACAGTTCGACCATTACTGCTCGATACCTGCCGGAGCGCGTCTTGCGTCAGTTCGGTTACACGCAGACGATCCCCAGGATGCCTCATGAGTCTGCTCCTCTAGGCATGACCCGCACGCAGATAGGTGAGACATATGCTGACTTCCAGTCCCACTTGGTACCGAAAGAGGCTCGGGCGACCAGAGCGTCGAGAGACTGGAGCGTTGATGTTGGGTACATCATGTGGTTCTATACCGTCTCACACCCATACATGGTGCCCACTGCTGAGGGATCGCCACCCA
This sequence comes from Lathyrus tuberosus, assembly GCA_022829125.1. Lineage (NCBI taxonomy): Eukaryota > Viridiplantae > Streptophyta > Magnoliopsida > Fabales > Fabaceae > Lathyrus > Lathyrus tuberosus. Next base: position 1,862,904 of record JALAZF010000584.1, on the reverse strand, counting down.
GACCTGCTCATCAAGAGATATTAGAGGAGCGACAGTCTCAGCTGGACCATACTCAAGATGTTCTACCTCGCTGTCGTGAGATAGAGGAGATAGCGCGGGCGGCCATTGCGGACGGTCGCCTCCCTGAGGGCTCTGGTGGCAGACTTGCCATGGATAGGATTATTAAGATTGCTCGGGGGGCACTTTAGTACCGCAGACATCGAGCCAGGACGGCGGGTAGGGGCAGAGGAGCAGGGGAGCCAGCAGAGATCTTTTGGCATACACAGTAGTTTTTTGTTTGATGTATTCTATTTTTATTACATTGATGTACTGTATTTTGACAGGAGTATTATTATGTATATATATCATTTTATTTTATATATGGATGTTTTCGAATGTATATTAAGTTGCGACGATATATTAACATCTGCGATCAACCAACAAAACTGATTTTTTTTAAAAAAAATAAAGTTCTGCTATTTTCCGGATCTGCAGATCAGAAATTATTCCTGACATGCACATCCGAAACAAATCAACGTTTTTAACAAAAATGGTGTGTCCGGATGTGAATATCGGGAAACTGAGGACAAAAACGGAAATTCGCGTGGTGCCTAAGAAATCTATATGGTGTAATAAAAAATCCTCAATTTTATTAGAATGAATCATGTAATTTTTTTAGTGATATTAAGTCATTTCTACAACTGATATAACTTTATTTAAGTATATAACCTGATGAAATAAATTTAAATAAAAGAAATGAATTAAGCTTCAACTACTACAAATTTATGACAAAGATTACTATTCAACAAAACATGATTTTACTTCTTAAAAAGAGAGATTATTTTTCAAAATTATTAAAATTCACTTCTAGCCAAGAGGAGCCCATCAAAGTGAGCCCTACCAAAATACCGCGGAGCCCATATATCTTAGTCATGAACCATGATGGAGATATGTCTAATGTAGTGACAAAGAAGGTGACAAAGAATGGTTGAAAGAGTCGTTAGTCATAATGATTATCATTAGTACTAATAAAAAGGGATTAAAACGTCTCTTTTAAATAAATAAATAACACAACCATAACCACCCTAGGGATAAGAGTAGAGCATTGGTGGAGTGTGATAAACACACACAGAATGAAACATGTTGACCACTTTTTGTTTGCCATATTTCAAAAGGTTGTATGTACTGGCAGCCAGGGAGCATAACAAAAAAGCACTTCTCTTGACCATGTTTTGGGTGACAAAATGGATTCCAACATATCAAAAGGGAAAATCCAATTAAGAGTTTTGTTTTGTATTGTAACGCATGTTTCCTAGTTAATCACATACTAATCATTTACGTGTTATCTATAGGTTAGTGAAAATGGTCCTACATCTTGTCTTTTAATTGAACTAAATAATTATTATGTTAATTAATTGAAAATGAATTATGGATGGATAAACAGTCTGTGTCCATTGGAAAGAAGAAATGAGTCACCCCATGATGTATATATTGTCCCCTTATAAATTCAAGTGTGTAGTTGTGAAAATATTGAATAGATAGCGTATAAAATATTTAGTGTTATGTGGAAGAGGACAATATATTTCTCAAGGTGTGGGATAGTCAACATTTCTTTCATTGATTATTGCTTTTTGAGGGAATTGATATTGTCAAAAGAATTTAAAACTACTTGGAGTATCCCTTAAGATACATTGGTTTTTGTCTTAATATTGAGTGTGAAGGTATATGTATAGAAATTAGAGGTGACAAAAATTGGTCTGTATGTTACTTACATTTTTTTTCCGTAGATTTGCATTTTTTAATATGTTTGTTTTCTTCTGTTTTTTTTTGAATATTTTGCAACCTCATATATTATTAAAAAAAATGTAACTTTTAATCTTCAATATTGGAAGACGCGCAAATTTGTCTCACTTTACTTTTATTTATTTCAATTCATATTAAAATTTTAAATCGCATTCTCAATTATATTTGTTTCATCTCTTTTTTTTTTTTATCAGACGAGACTACACGAAATGTTCGTCGTTGTAAGAACAAATGCTACTATTGTTAATTTTAAAAACGTGAAGAAATATTACTATTGCAAATGCAAAGCACTTTTTATATCTAATTGGGGATAAGCAATGGACATTGAAGAATAAAATAAGGTCTAAGGGTATAAAGGAACAATCCTAGGATTTGATTAGGTTTTACTTAAATACAATGAATATGTTTTATTCTATTCTTAATTGATCGCTATATTCTTCTTTTAATGTTAAACATAAGAAAATTTTGGGTGAAATTAGGTTTTGAAAAGCAGCCGAAAAAGTTGAATTATGAACTAAAGTGCTTTATGTAACAACAAGAGCTAAAGTTGTATTCTTATATTTGAGAGTTGATATAAAGATATAAAGAGAAAAACAAAAAGTGTTGCCTTTTCTACTGCAATGATTTTAAAACTCCTCCAATTTTTTTTTCAATCTTGACATTCTTTAAATTAATATATTCAATCGAATTTATCAGAGTTGAACAATTTAAATATTTAAAAAATATTTATACAATTGAAGTAAATATTTTATACATTCAAATCAATTAATTTCAATATATAAAATGATTTAAAAAATTTTAAGCAATTTTGGGGACTTTTAATAACTTAGGGGGTGTGAGAAGCAGCTCTCGAAACAAACATATGGAATTTTATATGGGCCAAAGCCCAATTAACTTTTTTGGGCAGGCCCATCATATTCATCCCTGCCGCTACCCGTTCCGTATCAGAAACAAGTTTGATTAGAGACGCACTGAATCTAACTCACCGTGAAAATCAAAACCTCACCGGAAAACACCACCGAGTTTGTCGGCGGCACCATAAACGGTAACAAAAAGTCCAGGTTTTCCTATTTTCTATTTCATTGAATTTAATTTTTCAGATTTTTCTTTAACTCTTTTGTATTCCGCGAGCATGCGATTCTCATACTGTTTGGATGAACTTGTTTTAACCATTTTGTGTTATAATTACTCTGAAACAAATTCAGTGAACTAATCTGAAAAATCAAAATCAAAATTGTAGCAATGGTTAATTATTGTTATTGCGTGTATGCATGGAAGGTGTTTGTGAAAATGACTTACTGAGAGTTTATTGTTATTAAAAGGGGTTATGGCAGGAAAAGCTGCTGGCTCGGCGGCTAAGGCAGTAGCAGAATATCAATATCCATGGCGTGAGAAGTTAGCGAAATACAAGGATGAATTGGCTAAGGGAGTGTGGGGATACTGGGAGCTAGGGGCGTGGAAGCCGCTTAGTATTAGTGCTCGGCATAGGGCAAGACTTCGTAAAGAAGTACTTCTTGCTGGGGAAGATTGGACTTTTGATCCTGAAAGGAAGGAGATGAAGACGAGGCGAAAAGGTCATAAGGTTGATAGGATAGCAGCTGAGAAGAGAGCAAATACTGCTAGGTTGATGGAGAAGATGCCAGATATGTTGCTTGATTACAAGAAGAAAAAGTGGCAGAAGAAGATGAAGGAAGAAGACAAAGGAAAAGTTTGATCGGATATGCCTTTCTTTGTGCTTCATGTATTCCTTTAGTTTGGAAGGGTTTGTCACTAACTTTGTCATGATAAAATGGATTTACTCATGCAATGTTGCACTTGTTTATTTTGGTTTTGTTGTAATGAGTTTTTTTGGCTTGATGGATGATTAATTTTTTTGTTGTGTATTTCAATCTATCCATAATAACACCTTTCAAGAGTTTGGCTTTGTGATTATCAGAGGGGAAAAGGTATAATCCATGAAAGTTATTATTACTTGGTTTTTCTTTTGAATCTGCTTAGCTGAATGTATGTTGGAAATTGTAATCGCCTATTAGTACTCTTTGCTAAACTCCCTTATGTAGGCCTACTTCTTAGGGATATTGCAGATTTATTGTTATTAGTAATACAAGCATGTGTTACTGTCATGCCATTCGTTCTTGTGGTTGATATATTAAGTGTGAATATGAGTCTTTTATTGGATAGAAAAGCGGATGTTGAACACTTTATAAGCGGATGGTGAACACTTTGTTGTTGAGACTCATGTGTTTTAAATATAACTTCAATTCCTTACGTTTGAGATCCACCTTTAAACTCCCCAAATTGATAGAGTCCACATCTCCATTGCCTATGATTCATTGTAGATCGGCTCTGGTTGCATTGTCTATGAACAATGCTGTTGTTTGAATCAATTGGGAGTTTGATGAAATTGTGAGTTGTAGTGTAATATATATATATTGAAAAGGGTCTGCAGAAGTATGTATCAATTTCTATCTCTGTTGTCTTTTTGGTTGGTTTGTTAAGACTGCGATAGGCAAATTTTTGGCTGCTGCACCATTCTTAGATCAAGAGAATTTTACTCCATACTCCTACATTTATCCCCATACCCTTACAAATTTTTAAAAATTTCAATTTTGTCCTTTAATTTTTTATTTATATTTTTTTACTTTTTACCATACAGTCATACAAGTTCAACAGTAAATTTTGCCATTATTCTACGAGAACCGGAGAACATAGGGTAAGGTTTTCCGGAATGGTTTTTTTTAAACCGGATAACTTTATCACAAGAAATCCGGTTAACATATATAGTGAACCGGATAACACAACCATAAGTTATCCGGTTTGTATTTTAGAGGCAATGTATGTAAACCGGATAACTTGTCTCCAAAATATCCGGTTTATATATTTTTGTTCACCGGATTTCTTGTTGTCAAGTTATCCGGTTTTGGTTACTATTCAACCGGATAACTTGGGACATAGTTATCCGGTTCGTTTTTTTTTTTTTTTAATGTTTTTTTTTTAATTTAAGTTTGTGTAGGAAGACATGAACATTCCTTTGATGATATGTGACAAAAACCAGACAGCTGTAGATACAACAGAAATATTCTTGACTACAGAAAAATTTCCTACAAGAGAAGAGGCGACTAGGTGGATTAAGGAGGTTGGACTGAGGAATAGAGTCACTGTTATTATAACCCGTTCGGACACCAATACTGACAAGAGAGGAAGAAGTGACAAGGTTATATTTGGCTGTGATAGAGGTGGAAAATACAAAGAAGGGGATAGCGAAACACAAAGTGCTACCAAAAAATGTAATTGTCCTTTCAAAGTAAGATCAACACCTTCAAAAGATGGTTCCGGTTGGAAAATTGATGTAAAATGTGGAGTTCACAACCATGGTTTACCCGATAGATTTGAAGGTCATGCGTTTGTAAGTCGACTCAATGATGATGACCAACAACATATAGCTGATTTGTCAAAACGTCATGTTCCTCCAAGACACATATTGTTGTCATTGAAAGAACGAGATCCGGAGAGTGTGACTCGAATCACCCAAATATATAAACATAAGTGTAAGATTCAAAAAACCATCAGGGGCCCTAGAACAGAAGTGCAACAGTTGTTTAAGTTGATAGAGGAATCAGATTATGTTTATTGGAGTAGGAAAAAAGATGAGTCAGAAGTTGTGAGAGATATCTTCTGGGCCCATCCAGACTCTGTGAAGTTGTTGAATCTGTTTCCTATTGTGTTGATTATGGATAGTACTTACAAAACCAATAAGTATAGGCAACCTTTGTTTGAAATAGTTGGTGTGACATCAACTGAGTTAACATTTTCTGTTGCATTTGCCTATATGGAATCTGAGCAAACAGAGACTTTATACTGGGTACTAGATAAATTGAAACAGTTATTTACTAAACAAGAATTATGGCCACAAGTAATTTTAACTGATAGAGATCTTGCTTTGATGAAAGCAACTGAAACAGTATTTCCTACGACAGTAAATTTGCTGTGCCGATTTCACATAAACAAGAATGTGAAAGCGAAGTGCAAGGAGTATGTTGTGAATGACATGCGAAAATCGATAGAGGAGCTTTGGTATGAACTTGTAAAAGCTAGTGATGAGGTGGAATACCATCAAAAGTTGAAATTGCTTGAGCATGCATGTTTAGAATATGGACATTTTCTGGATTATGTGAAAGACACATGGTTGACACCTCATAGGCATAGATTTGTTGACACCCCTATACAAACATATATCAGTAAATGGTATGGTCTGTCTGTGATCCTCGAACGGGCGCCAAATGACATCAGTAGGTGTCAATTCATCAAGCACTGCCCTAATCTCATCCACCTTCTGCGTCCCTTGCTTGTATTGCCACTTCATCGCTCTGGGAAGTGGAGTACCAACACCAACTATCTTCGAAAATCCTCTCTTCCCAACAGTTGGGAAATACTCGTGAATCCAACACTGTGACACATCATGAACATCATCAATTAAAAGTATTGTAAATAATATAATACAAATCTAAATGAAATTAAAATTAAGTAGTTGTACCTGTAGTAGAGAGGCATATCCACCAAGTTGTCTACAACTATAGAAAGAAGCATCTCCAAGATATCTATACAGTGTGACAAGAGCAGCAGCACCCCAAGAGTATCTACCACATGTTTCCAAGTCCCGAAACAGTGGTAAGTACTCTGCCTCTACAAGAGTAAAGGTCTTATCTGTACAAATAGTGCAACCTAGTAGCAACAACATATACGCCCTAGCCGCACAATTAAATCTGTTATCAGCTCGCAGACGGACAAATAACTTCTTCAACCAATCAAGCCTATAGTAAGGACCCCTGGTTGCACGAATCTCCTCAGCTGCTTCCTCCAGTGTAGCACCCATTAGACTAACAGCCAGGGTAATAGCATCTGAGTCAGTAATCCCTTGTGCAGGGTCACATAACTCCCCTCTAATAGGTATATGAAGGAGGCACGAAACATCGTCCAATGTTATTGTCATCTCGCCAAAGGGCATATGGAATGACGATGTCTCGGGATGCCACCTCTCCACAAATGCAGATAACAGGTTCTGATCTATCCTCGATAAACTGGTATTCTGCAGAGAGGATAAACCAGAATTAGTAACTCATTGCTCAATCGCACGTGGGAGATGTGATGGAGTCCATCCAATCAGTTTGCTGCCATGTGCAGCAACCTTCAGCTCCTTCTTCGGCTCTCTCTCCTGAAAAATAAATCGTAGAATATGTCATAATACATAAATAATTAAAATTACATTTTATTCAACATAGAAAGGTCATAGATTTACTTACGTGGTCATCCCACAAATAACGAGCCATATGGTTCTGATACCTCACCAAAAGTGATGTATCAGTCGGTCCTCCCGGAAATGGTGGAAGCGGTGGAATGTGAGCTGCTGCTGGTACAGGTGGAGGATCAGCTATCCGATCTTCAGTTGGAATATCAAGTGCGCGAACTACCGATCCATCCGCGTACCGTCGATAGATAAATCCGTCGCGTCCTCTAAAACGGCGAGCCACTGAAAAAAAAAATTAAAAATTAAAAATCGAAACAAAACCGGAAAACTCAGCATCTAGTTTTCCGGTGAAGAAATTAACAAACCGGATAACTGAGCATCAAGTTATCCGGTGAAAGAAATACTTAAACCGGATAACTGAACATCAAGTTATCCGGTGAAGAAACTACACAAACCGGATAACACGGTGGCAAGTTATCCGGTATGTGTCAACGAAAAAAATTGAACCGGAACTAGCTTACTTGAGTTATCCGGTTGTTAATATTTTGTTCTCCGGATGTAGCAAACGTGTGTTCTCCGGAAGTGTATTTTTTGTGATTCTGAAGTAGTCTCTGTGTGTTCTCCGGAAGCCAAATTTTGAGCGATTTTTACCGTTTGTAATAAGACAAAATGAGAAAGAAAAATGAAAATTTTGAAAGAAATACTATTTATATGAGGGTATTTTCGTCAAAAAAATTTATGAGTAGAGGTATGGGGATAAATGTAGGGGTATGGAGTAAAATTTTCTTAGATCAAACATAAACTATCATTCCTTTTATAATATTTTTAAAATTTTAATATTAAAAAAACTTATAATTTGTAATATGGATATTTAAAAAATAATCTAAACTAAACTGCATAAAATTGAATTGGATCGAATATGATTTTTTAACTAGTCATTTAAAATCGAATTGAGCTGATAGTAATGTTATAACGAATGAATGTTAAAAGGCACTAAGAATAAACGAGTCTTTCATTTTGAAGATCAAAATGCTACTCCTTAGTCCGTATGAGCTCACATTTTGAAATTATTTTGTTCTAAAAATAAACGAGTCTTTCAATTTTCATTACAATATTCTAATTATTTGAATGACTTTTCATTCAAAATATTTCATTTACATCTATCGACAAAACTGAATATACGTGACATTTGTACTTCAGTATAAGAAATATTCCATATATAATTTATATTTTTTTTTAATCTTTGCAAGCTCATTAACTAGATAAGTTATTTTGGGACGAAGGAAACATTAACTAGAGATATTTAAAATAGTAATTAATATTGTAATGAAAATTGAAAGACTCGTTTATTTTTAGAACAAAATAATTTCAAAATGTGAGCTCATACGGACTAAGGAGTAGCATTTTGATCTTTAAAAATGCTAAAGTTTCAATTAATTTACCAATATTTATTAAAAGTTTATTTGAGCATGACACGTGATTATACAAATTTATTTTATTTTCAATTTAATTTTTTCAAGTTCTTTTAGCATTTAGGACTTTCAAAAGGATCAAATGCATTTTTTGTCTCAGTAAATTAGCAAGTTTTTGAGTTAGAATTTTGTAATTATTATTTATAAGTCTCCATATCTTATTTTTTGTGATGTTTAGTCTTTAAAGTTAAAATCCGTTGGAAAATCCGCAGAAAACGTGTGGATTTTTAATTTAGAGATTAAATCGGACGCAAAAAGTGAGATATAGGAACTCAGCAAAAAGAAATTACAAAGACCAAACTCAAAAACTCTATAACTTACATGAACCAACTATTTAAGCCCTTTCAAAACTATATTTTACGCTAATACGATGCGATTTAATTTGGAAGTTTTTCATTTCATCCTTTAAAATATTTGAGGTTTATCAAAAAGACTTTTCTGAGAATATATTTATATTAAAATACTCCCTTCGTCTCACAATAGGTGTTTTTTTTTCTTATTTTTATTTGTTTCAAAATATTTATCTCTTTAGAATACCAATATGATTATTATTTCTTTTTATTAATTTATCCTTATTTATTATATTTTAAATCATAAAAAAATTGTATTTTAAATCATATAACTATTCAACTATTTATTATTAATAAAATTATTTTAATAATAACATTTGTTCTTTCATTGAAGTCAACACAAAATTATCGTAAAATGTATGAAAATTTCAAGGGTTAATAGTCATTTACCCCGTGCAAGTTTTGATTTACCCCCCTTTAAAAAAATAATTTTGGATTAGCCCCCTGAAATTTTGGGGTAGTCCCCTAAGCGTGTAAAAACTAGGGGGGTAAATAAAAAAAAAATTACAGGGGGTAATTTTTCTACCTGGAGGGCAAAAGACTTAGAATTTTAAAATTTTAAGGGGGTAATCAAAAATTATTTTTTTAAAAGGGATAAATTAAAAATCACCTATATTGCAAGGGAATAAATTACTATTAACCCAAATTTCAATAAAGACATGAAACGGAGGGAATACCTTATTAGAAGGAACTTTTTGCTAGTATACATTGGTAGATTTTAGTATATAAAAAGAAAATTTGAGAAATTCTCATTTAGTTTAGGCTTCATAAATTTGTTTTTATCTTAATATCCTTCACAACTTTTATGTTGTTTTAGAAAAAAATTTGTGTTTATTGAAATTTTAAAAAATTTCTAAGATTTTTACCGAATTTTAAAAAGGTCTAAGAATTTTTATCGGATTTTTTTAAGATCTACGAATTTCTACTTAATTTTTAAAAGTAGATGTAAAAAGCATATTTTTTTATACCTATTTCTACTAAATTTTTTAAAAGTAGATGGAAAAACAGATGTGAAATCATATATTTTTTTAGAAATCTATGATTTTACACCGGGTTTTTAAAATAAACCGATGTAAAATTATACTATTTTATATCGTATTTTTCAAATATGCGGTATAAAATCATAATTTTTTAAAGAAAAAAAATATGATTTTTTATCAATTTTTGAAAAATGTTGAAAATCTACCGAATGTTTTAAAAATCCAAATTTTTAAAAATCTTGTTGAACACACAAGCACCAACCAAATGATCCATCAGATCACCAATTCTTGGAAGCAAATACTTATTTTTTATAGTAACCTTGTTTAACTGCCAATAATCAACACACAACCTCATACTATCATATTTGTTTTTAACTAACATCAATGGCGATCTCTACGGCGAAACACTTGGTTGAACAAACTTCTTCTCAAGTAGATCCTCTAACTGTTTATTCAGCTCACTTATCTCAGAAGCAAACATCATGTAAGGAGTCATCGACATAGGACTAGTACCAAGTACTAACTCTATAGAAAACTTCATCTCACGCTCTGGCGACAAATCATCAATGTTATCTGGGAACACTTCAGGAAACTCATACACCACATGTAGATCCGTAATCATTCTCTCGCTTCCCCCTCTCAAGGATACGAAGACCAGAACGCTTGAGCACTTTCTCTCTCTCTCTCAAGGACATCTCTATCTGCCTCGCGATCATGAAATTCAAACTCGTACTCTCTTCGGATTAAAAAATCTTCAATGATTTATCAAAACAATTGATAAACACACGGTTAAACTCCGACCAATTCATTCCCAAAATAACATCAAGTTGACTTATAGGAAAACAAACTAAGTCAATCCTAAAATCTCTACCATAAATTGTAAAAGGACAATTCAAACACGCTAACAAAATAGTCACTAAACCATTAGTTGGGGTATCAATGACCATGCTACCACTCATAGCAAACACTTGCAAATTCAATTTTTTCACATACTCAGAAGATATAAGCGAATGCGTTGCACCCTTATCAATAATAATCAAGGGAATACTATTAATAAAGCATGTACCTCAAATCAAGTTATCAGATGTAGTAGTCTCTGCTCCAGACAAAGCAAAAAATTTCCCTCTAAACTGAGCCTACTTAGGTTTCTCGCACTGAGTACTAAAATGACCCTTCTCTCCAAAGTTAAATCAAGTCAGATTACTACTCATACAGTCAGCAGTTCAGTGACATAGATTCCCACACTTGAAGCAATTCACAGTTGTGCTCTTGCACTTAGAAACACGATGTCCAAACTTACCAAATTTGAAACATCTCACAGAAGTAGGAGTCCCTCCCCTACTTCACTCTTTCCCACCTATAGCCTTCTGCTTCCCTTTGTCAATTGGAGCACTATACGGTTTCCCACGATTCGGATTCTTTCCTTTTTTCTCACTAAGAATCTTATAGTGAGCATATCGGGTTTTGTTATCCTCATCATATATTCTGCACTTATTTACTAACACAGAAAACTGACGGTTCTCTTGATACCCAATACCTTGCTTGATCTCGGAACGCAACTCGCTCTTGATCTTGATACACTTCAATCCTTCAGCAACCGCACTATCTTAGTGTGGATAAAACTTCATAAGTTCTTCAAACTTAGCAACATACTCTGCAACTGTCGAATTTCCTTATTTCCGTTTTAAGAACATGATCTCCTTATTATTGCGCACGTCTTCAGGAAAATACTTCTCTAAAAATGAGCTTTGAACACATCCCAAGTAATCTCAGTACCTATAGCCTCCAATATCTAACGTGCATTATCCCCCCAATCTTCGGCTTCCTTTAACGACGTATGAGTACCGAACTGCACCTTCTGAACTTCAGTGTAAGCCATACCTCAAAAAATCTTCTCAATTTCTTTAAGTCATGCATGTGCACCCTCTAGATCATATATGGCCTTGAAGGTTGGCGGGTTGTTTCTCTGAAACTTCCCCAATGCACGGAATTCATCATCCGCTTGATTTTGCTGACTCTGCAACGCCTAAGCCATCGCCTCCAAAGCATCGACAATCGCTCGGTCATTTCTTCCAGCCATTACTCTGCACATCAGCAAACATCTATTAGAAGAAACATGCATCGACGATGTTCATACACATGTCACATACTAGGGAATAAACAACATGACAAAAACCTGGTCGGATGGACGATCTGCCCTGATACCACTATGTAACACCCTACTTCCAGACTCGGTAATTAATCAATTAAAGCATGAATATCATAAAAAAATCATACAAGTATAATGTTATTCATACATCAAGAATACATACATAAACCACATAATTGGAAATTGAATCATTTGGTAAGCAGCGGAAATTATAAAATAATCGACATTTAAAGCCTCAACAACAATAAGTTTGAAAAGTGGTTCAATATCCAAATAGAGAAAAGATATTCAACATATGAAAACAATCAAAAGAACATCTTGTTCCCTTTGTGTTACATATCATAGCGACTCCAACTACAGGCTCGATTAATAGGAAATTAAAGAGGCGCAACACCATCCTCTACATCAAGCTCCTACTCAGGTACCTGATTATCTGTACTCTAGAGGAGCACGAGCGCAACAACATAAAAGGGGATGAGAATACGTTGAAATAATAATCGGTGCACAAAACAATCAGGGTAGGTTCACACTCAAATATGCACCACAATATCATGTATTCACATATCGCCCACATCACAATCACACTCACACAAATCCATACAAGAGTATTCAACAACACTCAAACATCTCATTTTCACAACCTTTATGTAATGTGATGGAACATCGACTCAACTCATGCATGTAGTACCAACTCAATATTTGGTTCTTCATACGAACTGGGTCCCCTATCTGAACCCTGAGCCTCTACTCTGAGCTCCAAGGCCCCACTCTGAGCTTGGGAGAAGTCACCAGTCCCCTCTTTGAACTTGTGACTTACCTCTTTCACAACATGACAACATATGATGCATGACATGTAACAATGCAATGACCATAACACAACAAACGAATACATCCCCACTCTGACTTTAAACAATCATACAACAACATCAACATAGTAATGAATACAACCTCGTATTGACTATAACCAAATATGAATTTAATGCACCACCAGTAGTTCTCACTCTGAACTACTCATCCAATTAATTCATCAACAAGCATGTACGATAATTCACAATATGATACTGCATTTTCACCACTTATATTCACACATCGAACATATTTTCACAATTACATATAATACTCATTTATGGATGATATCAATTATCAACAATCGATTATTAACACAATCGGTCACATTCAAAGCACATCGATTAAATTACTCAAAACATTCAATACTACCAAACAGCAACAACACATCATCAATATCAGAATCGACACGAAAAACCAATTTTTGCGCGTCAAACATGATTGTCTGGACTAATGCGGTCCACTGCTAGACCATGACGGTCGTCAGGGAGATGACGACCTGCTCGTCATCTCTCGACATGTTCGCCATGCACTGAACGCATTCAGCGACGCCCGTCCGCTCTTTTACATGCATGACGGTCTACCCATCCTCTCTGTAATAGAGGCAAAATGAGTTCTGTCATTCCAGAACCTTCAAACACCTCTAATTCAATTCTAAACATCCCCAAACAGCCTAGAATTGATACATACATGATTAACACATATTAGCATGTTATTTCCCAATAATTTAACATGTTATTCCATCTTTTATTCACCAAAAATTCAGAATTATATTTATGCTATAAAACCTTCAATCTCATACCAAACATCATGTTTATAAACAGTTCGACATAGACAATAATCACCACATTTACAGAGCATAAATTTCAATCAATTCATTGCATAAAACCAGAATCACATTCATATAACTCATCAAATAACCAATCAAAAGAGAAGGAAAAAAACTCTATTAGAGGTTAAGAAAAACCTCTCCACCCTTTCATGATTAAGGCATCCTTAGATGAATAACACCCCATACCTTGTAAAATCAGCGAAAGCACAATCAAGCACTCCTAAGGTCTCCTCTCCCAAAGCCCTGGCTCTCTAATGCATTTGCCCTCCCTCTTCTCTCTTTCACGTTTATTGATAAATTCTCTAAAAAAAATCTTATTTTCTATTTCTATTAAAATATATAATAACCTAATTAAATTTCTTTTAATTAAACTCTTAGCCCAACTAAACATAAGCTCTTGGTTACTAACCAACCTCATTTTCTAGTATTTTCACTTTTTACCTCAACCTTTACTATTCTCTCAATTTTTAATTAATTAATTAATTAAATCCTATCAAAACTAATTAATTAATAATAATTCACCACAAATGCCGACACCAACAAATCACGTCATAAATCGCATAAAATAATTATTTAAATAAATAAAAGACAAATTAATTCGGGGTGTTACACTTGGTGGTGTAAGTTGGCCACGTTTTCTTGGTATCTCGGTATGATTTCTTTATGCTATCTCGTTTCTTGATTATATTGCTAAAATTTTATATTATGTTATTATAACTGTATACGTTGTTTGTGGTGTTTGTTTAGTTTGTTAGTGTGACTCTTATACTTTGGCTTTTATGTTATCATGGATTTAGTTGTTTGCGTGTTTTTTTTTTCTATTTTTAATATTGTTTAAAGGGAGAATTTATCGAGATATTATCGATATTCATGCGCAATAAATGTTTAATGCAGAGGGAGCGTTAGAGTTCCAGCAATGTGTTGTACAATCATCTATCGTGCACTAAGCATTTCATTTGATTTAATTTTTCTTCAAATTCTAAATAAGCGCTCAATTCAAATTGATCAACAATAATATCTCGAAATTTTCCAAACATCAAAAAGGGGGAGATTGAAATTGTAGTCACGTTATCGTATAGTACCGTTTTTTAGTTTTTATATTTTTGTCAATTTAGGTGTATGTGTCATTTGATTATTCGTGTGTTTGTAATTTGTTCGTCAATTGAGTATTTGTGTGCTTGTAATTCTTTCGCATTTGAATTATATAATGTTTCCTTAAGCTATTTAGACTTGTATCTTAATCCCCTCATCATTCAATAAATTAGAATGTTGGTCCATGATATTGTGTGTCATTCTTTTGAACCTAGCAAGTTGGTATTTGTCTTTTCATCAAATGTTGCTTGAATCACAAGTTAGAACACTTGAATCAAGGTGTTGAATTGCTTGATTCAAACCATGTACATTGTATGATTCAAATCATGCAATTTGTGAAACTTGGAATTTGGCGTCATGTGATTTGATTTGAATAACAAGTTTTACTTAATTCGAGTCACAGCTTTCTTTGAAAGCAAGAATTTGGTTTTTTATTCGAATCATATATTACAAGTGACTCGAGTCACAACACGATATGACTCGATTCATGGTTTGTACTTTACTCAAATCATGGGTTTGAATACTGATTAGAATCTCATTTAAATCTAAGTTTTCAACCTCTTATTTAAATCCTCATTTGACTCTCCAAGAAGAACTATATCATCTGCAAAAAGCATGCATCTCAGTGCTAGATCTTGGATGTGTTCCGTGAGTACATCCAAAATTAAGAGAAAAAGGTAGGGGCTTAGGATTGAACCTTGAAGCAAACCAATTGTATTGGAAAAATCGTCTGTCTTTTCACCTTGTGTCAGCACACTAGTCGATACCTCTTCATACATATCTTTGATTGCTCGAATATATACAATTCTAACCCCCTTTATTCTCTAGGGATTTCCACTCTATCATATCATTTATATCTTTTTTCTGAACCAAGACCATGTGTTCTTCATCATTAACACACTTCACTTGATCTAAATCGCCACCCTTTCTTTCTCTTCCCTTAGCAAGTCTATGTATAGATTTTTCTCCCTTCTTGATTCCTAGAGATTGGTATAGTCCGCTAAAATCTTTAGTACTTGTTTCACTCACTGCCTTCTTGGTCTCATTCTTAGCCTTTTTGTCGTTTCTCCACGTTTCGGCATTTTTACACCTAGACCAAACGTTAAAACAGTATTTTTTTACTCTAACTTTACTCTGGACACTTTCATTCCACCACCATGATTCTTTATCCCTACGTCCAAAATCTCTTGATTCACCAAACGTCTCTTTAGCCGCTTTTCTAATCTCTTGGGTCATCTTATTTCACATATCATTTGCACTTCCTTGTGGTTGTCCAAATCTTCCCTCCAAGATCTTGAGTTGGAAAATTTCTTATTTTTCACCCTTCAAATGCCACCACTTGATCCTTGGCGCTACCATATGACTTCTTCTCTTTATTCTCCTCTTAGCTCTTACATCCATAATCAAAACACTATGTTAGGCGATCAAACTCTCTCCCAGAATAACTTTATAGTCCAAGCAAATCTTCCTATCGAACGTCCTGATAAGTATCTAAGAACATGTATCCCCCACTCTTATGTATGATAAGATGACCATCTCTTTTCTAAACTCACATTATTTCGTAATTGATCTATCTCATTAGGACCGACTATGTATATCAAAGTTAACCTAAGCAACATTAAACAATGAACTTGTTCATTAGACCTTATTCAATATATTTGTTAGGTCACCAACTCAGCAACTTGAATATTAGATAGGGACAACCAAAAGTTAGGCTATGAAAAAGAATCCATATTTATTATTAAAGTACTATCTAATTTATACATAAACTTTTTTGTTTCAAATTGTCAAATAGTATAATTCACACAAAGTACAAATAAGAACAATATTGTGGGTTCAAACCCAGGGTCATCGCTTTAAACTTAACATTTTAAATAGATGAAATTTCAATTAGTTTAAATTTACATTTAGTTATATCATAATTTACATTTAGTTATATCATAAACCTACTGCATTTGATTATCTAAACTTTAACCAAATTATTTCAATTAAAATTTAATTTTAATCAAAACATGGAAAAACTAAGATTCACAGCTTCTATTTTTTTATAAAAAGAATCATAAATGTTAACTGTACCAAAAATAAAGTTTAGTGTCAACTTCTAAAATGATCATACATTCCACCAGAACAAAAAAAGAATATCTAAATTCTAATTCTGCTTCATTGTCTAGTATTTAATCGTTTTATAGTAGAAGGGTCGTAGCTTCCCTCAGCCCTCCTTTTCTGAAAACATTGACACAAAAATGGATATTAGTACAATTTATGAAACTATGCAACAATGAGGGTGGAGGAGTAAAAGAGCATACCTTGTCTTGTTGATTCTTCAATTGTGAGGGATGAGAATCAGTGTGTATACTTGTGTTATTAGCAACACAACTTCCATTTTTAATTTGAAGTAGTTTGTGCTTCCTATATTTCTTATCCTTTTTGTTCTTTCTTTCAGTCTCCCTAGATTCGTGCGTCGGGTTCACCGCTGCATTTCGTAGCACCTTCTTGACCTGCAAAGAACATATTACATCAGTCAAACATGAAGACAGCTTGAATTATTTGGATTTGAAATTATCAAATGTGCCGCCATACAATGAAGTTCGAAAATCTTACAGAAGAAATGTGATTTGGATCTGTTTCTTTCAGATGGAAAGCTTCATTTAGTACATTCAAGTCAAACGGAGATAAGCAAGGTTTTTTCTCATTCGTATAGGTGTTCTTACACAGCTGGTCCAGTTCCATTCCTTCTCCCTTCTTGATTTTAGTGTCGCCGACCACATTGCGAAGATAATGTGTCTCTGACAATGGAAGTGACCTCTTGCAGAAGTGTTTGTAGAACGGCCAAAGCTTATATTGGCTTATGAGATCGTGACCACCTCCAAGTTCTCTACTGCCTGAATCAAAGAAATAGCCTTTCTAAATAATGCACTGAAAGAAAGATGACTTGAAGCATATACAGGATAAAAAGAACATGACAACTGGATTAAATAGTCATCAGTGACCTAATGTCTGAAAGAAAAGTGGACAATTCACACTTTTAAATGTAAGAGCAAGAAAAAAACAGGATTTTTATGAATGATTGTCTCATGATCATAAAGGTCCATTAAGCTCCATCAGCTTTGTCACTGAGTTAAAACCTCACAAAACTCTGAAGGTGAAGTTCCATTATAACAGTGAAACAAGAAAAAAATAAAGCTTGGCTTGTAAAGAAAATGAAGAAAAGAAACATTTTTCAGTGGCACAGAAAGCTCTGCCAACTCCTTATGTTTTGTTTTCATCAATATGTTGATTTCTTAGGAAAGGAAATGTGGTATGCAATCTAATGATTCTATTATGATACTCTCTCCATTTCAGAATGAGTCTCGTTTAAAATTTTTGCACACAAGAAATACTTCTTAGTTGTCTCAAAAGACGCTACACTTCTATAAATTAACCTTACTAACATGTTTGAAGTAGTATACACGGTAATAATTAAAGGGTATAATTGGAAAAATATGAATCATTTCTATGATATTTATCTTAAAACAAATTTTATTTGCTAAAACGCCAACTATTTTGAAACAGAGGGAGTACATGCCCCATGCCTTAAAACAAATGTTTTCACAATGTTCCTGCCCCACTATTCCAAGTGATAACAAACAAGAACAAGAAAGTCAATGTATAAGAATATATATAGTTTTTAGTTATGTAGCACATTAGGATTTAGGACCGTCTCAAAAAATCAATATAAAACAATAACAAAACCGCCGCATGTCAAGATCTTACCCCTCCCAAAGTTTTTTCCTTCAAGATTCATCCTTTAGGAAACCTCACTGAACGCACCTCAAAAGCCCCTATCAATTGAATTTAACCTGAAAAGGTAGAAAACAAGGAAATCTCAAACCAATGAAGTTCTAAATTTTACAAAATCTGGGACTTCAGTATCATAATATCTACCAGATGCATGCATCAAACTAACTTTCACATAGAAAAATAAATCTGACAAATCAGCTTTCCCAACCACATTAAATAAAAAAAAAATCCACCCCAAAACACAAATATTTGATTATATAGATATCTGTCTCATATATAATAAAGTTATAAACTTCAATGTTGGGTGTGCATTAATATCAATTGAAGAAAATCCAATCCAGTGTTGTCTATGGCAGATAGCGGAAAATCGCGGAGAGCCAAAAATCTGCCATGAAAATATGGTGGATGGTGGCTAAACTAATGTTGAAAGAAAGGGGGATAATTCACACATTTAAATGTAAGAGCAAGCCTTCAACAGGGTTCTTTAGAACGATCACCTCATGATCATAAAGGTCTCTAAAACTCCATTTGCTATATCACTGAATTTAAACCTCGTGAAATACTATGAACGCGAGGCTCTGATATTGCAGTGAACCAAGAAAACAATAATGTTTTGCATTACAAAATCGAAAAACGAAGAAAACAAGTTGTGCAACATTCCGTCCTATATAACATTTACAATCTTACTGTTGTACAATCCAATTAATTCTCGCAAAGTATAGGGAAAAAAACATCTGAAAATTAGCTTTCCCAACCACCATTAAAAAGGAAACAAAAACCAACCAAATACAGAAATACTCAATTATTTCTATCTAATATCAAATAAGTTATAAACTTTAATGTTGGGTGCGAATTCAAATCAACTGACGTAAATCAAATCAAATAACCTTTGCCAAACAAAACGATTAGGAGAATATGTCAGAGAACCTAGACAAATAAGAAAATAAGAAACCGCAAAATAAAATAAGAAATGGGCTTAGATGAGGTTGAAGTTGAACCTTCGACTGCTATGGCCCAGTTAAATCAGGAAGAAGGGAAATAAATTATGATTAAAACTATACTGCGTGTTTTTACAAATACATCATATTAAAGTATAAATACAGAACTACTCTTCCCGTGCCAGTCGCCACCCTTCAATTCTAAACTACATAGCTTATTACCATATCTTCCATATGATATTACTAAAGATATAGACATAATCCTGTTCCACAATACAGTAAGG
The DNA here is from genome assembly GCA_022829125.1 of Lathyrus tuberosus. Classification (NCBI taxonomy): domain Eukaryota; kingdom Viridiplantae; phylum Streptophyta; class Magnoliopsida; order Fabales; family Fabaceae; genus Lathyrus; species Lathyrus tuberosus. Next base: position 1,843,154 of record JALAZF010000584.1, on the reverse strand, counting down.
GAGGGGGGAAAAGGCATCCGTGTATAGATGATATTGATTGTGCTCCAATCAATGCACGTGATCATAATATTTACGCCTCCTTACTTTTACAGTAACTTTAATAACAAATGATCAAGCACGGCTCCAAAGTAGGACACAGCCAGTGCATACCAAGATCCCAAAGAGAAGGTTGATAGAAACTGAATCCTTATTTCAGTTAGAGAGAACTTAAAGGCGAGGATTTCACCAAAATAAAGGTTAACATATCCGTTTTCCCTTCCTTGGTCGGCGTTATCAAATATCCGGAATGGCGGCACTATGGCAGATATACATAGCAGATTTTGGACTCGCCGCAATGGTAAATATCCGCTGATATTACAGGTTTTCCGCATAATCCGCTATAAAGGCGGCACAAAGTTCTAAAAAGAGGGAATATAAGCACTATAAACTAATCGACATGACAAATAGAACATGAAACTAGTTTATATAGTCATCAATGACCTAATGTCAAAATAAAGGTAGGTATTTCACACTTTAAAATGTAAGAGCATGCCTTCAACAGGATTTTATGAAAGATCATCTCGTGATCATAAAGGTCCCTTAAGCTCCATTTGATATATCACTGAGTTTAAACCCCGCAATATACTTCGAACACGAGGCTCTAATATAACAGTGAACCAAGAAAACAACAAAGATTTGTGATAAAGAAAACCAAGAAAAGAAACATGTTGATTTTATAGTAGTAAAGGAAATGCCATATTCAATCCAAGAATGAATCTACTATGATACTTGCTAGTGCTACATAGTAAAACAAAACGCTTCCACAATGTTCCAATTCAACTATTCCAACAAAGTGATTACAAGAACAAGAATAAGAAAACCTAGTTATATAGCACATTAGCATCATATCAATAACAAAAAAAGAAAACAAACAATAAGACACAAGTTCTTACCCCTCTCAAATTTCTTGTCTTCAAGATCCCTCTTTCAGATAACCTCACAAAATGCGTCTACCAATTTTGTTTAACCTGGAGCTTCAAAGCAATGAAGCGCGGTGCAAGGGATTGAGATGAATTAGGTTATTGTTCGTAAATGTTGAACCTAATCAGTGCATAATGTTGTTTTTTGGTATTTGAAGGGGGAAAAAGAAACCGCGGTTCCACAATCGGATAAAACCCGCACCCGCTCATGCAGATGGGCTTGGCTCAATCTTGGATTGATAATTGGCCTTTTTAAAGAAATAAAAAAGTCATATGATAATTGAATAATTATTATAATTATTTATATTCATTTACTTATATTTTATGTAAATTATGTCTATGATAAAAGGAGAGGGTTATATTAGAGAGTGAATGTAAAGTTTTTGTTGAATCTCTAATATGGATTAAATATGTAATAATGTGAATGTTATGGCATTGTCTAAAATTAATGTGTTGAATGTCTCGAGTAAATTGTCAATGTCAAATGAGAAAGGTCGCTGCATTGGCATCTTGATGCAGTGAAAAATAAGCAAGGGTTTTCACGTTTTTGAGAATGGGTGTGGGCGAATAAGTTAGTTCATGAAGAGCATGATTCGTTTTGGAAAATGAAATATAAGCACACCTGTTGTAAAATCTATAGAAGTAGTAGACATTATGGTTAAGAGGAAAACCAATTTGCATTGGTATACTAACAAAGTTAAATAATTAAACAGTTCAAGAATTAAGCTTTGGTACACTAACAAAGTTAGATAAAAATGGGGGGTAAGGATTATTGTAGACAAGGAGCGGAAAATTCATATTGTGAATGTCAAAAGAGTCGGAGGTCGAATTATATCTCTAAAATATGTAGTGGAACAAGACACCTTTAATGTTATTAGTGCTTACGCACCTTAGGTGGGTTAACAGAACACCTTATAGTAAAATTTTGGAAGAATTTAGAATAATTATTTTAGGATACCCCAAGAAGATAAGATTTTTATATAAGGGGGACTAAATGGACATGGAGGGAGCGTAGCAAGAGGTTTTGAGGGCATGCATAAGGGTATGGTCTCGAGACGGTAAATGTGAAGGATAAATTCATCCTAAATTTTTTGTCGACTTTTGATCTTACTATACCTAATATGTGTTTTAGGAAAAGAGATGAACATCTTATCACATATAAGAGCAGAGTCACATGTTCTCAAATAGATTTCTTTCTTATTAGGAAATTAAATAGGTAGATTTGCTTGTACTGTAAAATTATGGTTTAAGAGAGCTTGACTACTCAATATAGAGTACTGATTATGGATGTAAGAGTCAATAGGAGAGTGAAGAGAATAAGTTATGTATGAGCTCCAGTGATCAAGTAGTGGCATTTAAAGAGTTAAAAATTAAAGAGTTTCCAACATAACATATTTGAGGGGGTTTCGGATAGCCGCGAGGAAATGAAAATTGTGGTTCTATGTGGTTAACATTTATAAGAGGTTTTAATGGTGACAAAGAGATTAAATAAAAATATCATAAACATCATCAAATGAAGAAGAATGTTTGAATAAAATCAAAAGGCGGGTAGTTTGTGATGATTGACTCAAAAGAACCAAATGCTAGAGAATATCATGAAGAAACGGTTTTATCTATTAAAATCTCTCTATTGACCTTCTGTTATGTTGTTTTATCTTTTATAGGATTATTTATGCAATAATACATGTGATTTCTCTAAAATTACACATACACACACAGACTTCTTTTTCAAACTTCTTTTTCAAACTTCATCTTTTTCAAAACTTCTTTGAAAATCACTTTGAATTGGGCCAAGATGTTTTAAACCGAAGTATAATCTATTATGAAATTTCTATGATCGATTATATAGAGAAACTTTGCGTATAATTGATTGTCGCACTTGTCTAATCAATTTTGAGATGATTTCAATTAGTAAATGATTATGGAAATCTTGTAATTAATTATGCTTTAGATTTTACAAAACTTTTCATTTTTGATAGGTTATAATGGATTATGGTCGTAGAATAATCGAATATGAAAGGAGTACTTGTGCTCATTTGAAAAAACAAAAGAATTATGAATCTTACTGATCTTGACGGCTGATCAGAATCTGAAGTGGGCCAAGAAAGACGTCTGTGATGCTGGGTGTGTGAGATGAGGAGGGGGTGTACCTGCAAGGCACTCCGATGCTAAAGTAAGAATCGGGAGTGGAAAAAGACAAGTACAAAAGTATGTATTTCGTAAGATGATTTTTTTACCTGATCCTCTCAAATGAGAGGGTTTTTATAATGTCCCCAACGCGTGGCCAACGGTTCCTATTTTTAAATAATTGTTTCCCGAAGAATAGGTAACTGTAAAAAACTAGTCGTTAGGATGGGCAGAGGTGTCCGAAACTAGTTGTTGTCACGGGAAAAGATGTAGTTCCGAGCAGAGTCGTCGTGGCTGTTTTTGGATGGTAGAGCCGTGCATGACGGGCAGGAATGTCGAGGAGGAGCGGATGACCCTGCGGGTCATCTGACTGTATTTGCCCGGTAAAGGGGCGGAAAGGTAAATGTTGCCCCACCTTGGCTGGACTTAGGCGATTGGGTCGTTTTGGAAGTAGAAGTGGGTTGGGCCATGCCTAGTCATTGGTCAAGTCCGGAACAGGAGCCCCCCAAGTCGTTGCTCCCGAGCATGGGAGTGATGACTTAAGGATAGTTCGCAGTCCCTGGGAGATCTGGAAGGGGTCGTCGCTTGTCGACGAGGTGGAGTTGTTTTATGATGCCCAGAGGAGTTGGTGCACGCGGGATACGTAACGTTGTCTGGTGTACCCGACGTACGGGGAGACCAACGGTTAATGTGATCTAGATAGATGAGACGCCACTTATGCCTCGAGCCTAGTGCTGCATTAAATGCGTCATGATGGCTAGGCTAGGGTCATGATGATGCCCCTAGCCGCGCGTGGTCGTGCACATGTCTTCAAAATATCTATAAATATAGGGAGAAGCTGCTCATTTTCACTTTTCGCTTCTCTCTCCTCGTACGAGCTCCAAGCACCGTCTCCGACCCTCTAAAGGTTCCCCGACCACGTAAGTTGTTCATCTCTACTCTAGTTTCTAGCTTTTTTGCTTCTTATTTTGCTAGAATGTATGCGATTAGGACAATTCTAGGTAGTTACAGTAGTAGTTTCTGGTGACTGTTGGTGGTAGATGGTGGCTTGGCCACTTTCTGCTGCCGTCGTGGTCACCGGAGCTTTAGGAACCTATAGATTTAGGTTATTTCTGACGCCGTTGCAACGACGAGCGTGTGCGTTATCGGTGGAGCTCATGACCGTATCAGTACGGATTACGGGGAAAGGTTCCTGATGTACGAGTACGTCTTCAAGGACATTGGGATGAGGTTGCCCTTCACCGACTTCCAGAGATCTGTCTTCGTGCACTTGGATCTGGCACCCTCGCAGCTGCATCCCAACTCCCTGGCGTTTATCCGTGCATTTGAGCTGACGTGTGACTTTCTGAAGATAGGAGTCACCCTCCCCTTATTTTTTACCATCTTCCATCTCTAGAGGCAAGTCTCGGGGCAAAAGTATGGCAGGGTCTCGCTGAAGCAGGCGAAGAAGTTTTCTAAACCATTCTCCGAGTCCATTGGGACTTTTAAGGAGAGGTTCTACGTCATCGAGCCTGTTTCGGAGAAAGCCCAGGATTCTACCTACGTATGGGAGGTGTCGACGGATGAAAATGCGAAGGATCTGTACGACGAGCATGGCAAAGTGGTGGCAGACAAAGTGCTAAAATTTCCCTTCTGTTGGAGTGGGGCTCATTTTTCCCAGAGGACCGACCAGTATATTGCCCAGCTGGAGATGTTGGGGGATGACGACAAAGTTGGATATGCGACGCTGGTGAATTATGTCAACAGTTTTAGCCCCGCGGAGTGCTAGACTAAGAAAGGGGACCCGATCTTCGAGAAATATGGCAGGAAAAAGGTGGAAAGCTGCTACATCAACACAAAGGGGCTTCTTGAGTGCAAGACCCATCCTGACGCCTTTAAATTGCTTGGTAGTCTTTGCTTTTTAGCTTGTTCGGATTATCCTTTTCCTCGTTTGCTAACGTGTCCGCTATGTTTTTGCAGGTGATATGCCTTTAGCGCACGAGAGGAATGTGAAGAATGCCCTGGCGAAGGGGAAGGGTGGTGCGGCTAACACGAAGAGTCGGCTTGGGCAGAGACAGCCTCCTCCACAAACTGGGACGGGGACGTCCTCGGTTACTCTGTCGCCTGCCCCTAACTCTTCGGTGCCTGCGAGTTCGAGGATCAAACGCTACAGGCCAACGGAGACAGTGGATCTTTAGCCAGACCGGGGAGAAAAGCAAGTTCGAGCTGCCTCAATGCCTTCATAACAAAAAGTTCTTTGAAGGCTCCTCGATGACGGTTCCTCGGGCGGAGTCTCTGAAGTTTGAGGGGACGGACCGCCCGAGCAAGAGGGCGATGTTAGCGCAAGATGTCTCTGCCCTGATTAGGGTCTTGGAGATGACGGTGATCTATGCCGAAGAAGATTCCCCTCATGAGTCCGAGCTAAAGAAGGCCCAGGCAGTGATATCGACTCTGAAGAAGAAGGTGAAGAAGGCCAAAGAGGAGGCCAAGGCTGCCGATGAGGCGAGGAGGAAGTCTCAGGAGGAGGTAACTAAGTTAAAAGGGGAGAATGACACCCTAGTTGCGGAGAAAAAAGCTGCTGAGGATTTGGTCGAGCAGATGAGGTTTGTGTTGGCTCTAGCTGAAGATGAGCATGATGATCTAGAGGGGCTGAAGACTCGGGCTGAGTTGGTTTGCCGCATCGTGCGGGCGGAGCACAACATCTGCGCCATCGGAGAGGAGTCTTTCAACAATGTTGTGGCTCAGCTCAGACTTACGAATCCAGGGGTCCAATTGTCCACGGAGGGGACCAGTTTTCTGTATCATGTTAAAGGTGGTAAGATTGTCACCCCGAACTTCTTCCAAATTGGCGAGGAGCATGCTCATATCCTTCAAGAGGAGCCTCAGCTGACGCGAACTATCCCCGAGGAGGCTGAGCATATGGAAGAGTGATGTCTTGTTTTGGTTATATCTCTGGCCTGTGTGCCATGTTTATGTAACTTAATATTTTGTATGGGGCGTGGCCCCTTTATTATGTAGCAAGTACAATCGCGGTCCTTGTGACCACTAATTATTATGAAATGTATGTATCCGACCGTCTTGGTCGATTTTGTATGCTTTATATCCGCGCATGGATTTATTTGTTTTTATTTCCGCTAAGTGTAGTAACTTTACTCGATACGAGTGTCTGCCCGCGATAAGAGTGACTTTGAATGATTTGATGCATCGGGGTTTGCTCGACTGAGATGTGTTCGCCAGTGAGGGAGACTGCACGAACGACCAAGGTAGTATTCGGGCATGAGAGCGGAGCTCAGGTCGCGTTTGAGGCCTGAGTTTGCGGCGTGAACTTCCCATCGTGAGCTGGGTGTTCTGCCTATCATGGTACTTTGATGACATTGGGCTCGGTTGAGGAACCGCCATTGGGCATGGGTCCTGCTCGTTCTTGAGCTGGATCCTGTCTTAGTTGGTATGCGATGCTTGTACCTGGGAGCGCATCGTAGTCGGGACGTTATATTTGTCGCTCCGATGAATCAAACCGACGATTAGGACCTTAGCTATAATATTGTTTTAGATTTTCGGCATTCCATGGTCGAGCAAGTCCTTCCTAGTTTGCGGCGAGTTTGCCTTCTCGAGAATCCTTATGATTCCTTCTTAAAACAAGGCTGCCCACTTAGCATTCTCGTCGTATAACCTTGGCGTTGTGCCTGATTACAATTTTTTTATTTTAATGAGGCTTCGCGGAGAGATGCTTCTCATCGGACCTCTTCGACGAGGTCGAGCTCCTACCTCAGTGCCTCGTTATTTGTCTCCCCGTCCAGGGGGATTCAGCTCGCCTGGATGGTACGTGTATCTCGATGGGGATCACTGCCTCAGTTCTGTAAGCTAGGCGAAAAGGCATTTCCCCGGTTGAAAAGTGGGGCGTAGTGCAGTAGGCCTAGAGCACGCTGTCCAGTTCCCCGACCCAGGCTTTCTTTTTTTCGTCCAGTCTTCGTTTAAGGCCCCACAGGATTACTCTGTTTTCCGCTTCGGCCTGCCCGTTAGTTTGGGGATGTTTGACGGACGCGAAGTGTTGTTTCGTGCCTAGTTGGGCGACGAAGTCCTGAATTTTTCTATCTGTGAACTGCATCCCGTTGTCGGTGACTATTGCTTGGGGATGCCGAAGCGGGCAAGGATGTTCCGCTTGTAGAAGCGAAGTATGTTATGGGCCGTTAATTTGGCCAGATCCTCTGCTTCTATCCACTTGGTGAAGTAGTCAACACCCACTATCAAGTACTTATTCTGGTTCGACCCCACAAAGAATGGTCCCAGGATGTCTAGGCCCCCTATACGAAGGGCCACGGGGAGGATATTGCTTTGAGCTCGTTAGGTTGAGCTAAGTGCATGTCCCCATGTCATTAGCATTTGTCGCATTTTTTCACGTGTTCTTTTGCATCATGTTGCATGGTCGTCCAGTAATACCCTGCTCGTAGGGCTTTCCTGGCGAGGGATCTCCCCCCGAGGTGTTGGGTGTTGATCCCCTCGTGGATCTTGTACAAGACGTGGGCGACCATCTCTTCCTCGACGCACTTGAGTAAAGGTATGGAGAAACCTCGCCTGTAGAGCTTATTTTCGACCAGGACGTAGAAGCAGGCCCCGCGCCTGACTACGCTAGCCTCTTTGGGGTCGGATGGGAGTTCATCCTTAGCGAGGTAATTATAAACGGGGGTCATCCAGCAGTTGGCGTCGTCGATGACTTTCACGTCGAGGATCGTGGAGGTTTTCTTGATGCTGGGTCGAGGAAGTACTTCCTGGATGACGGATTTGTTTCCGCCCTTTTTCTTCGTGCTCGCCAATTTTAACAGCACGTCTGCTCTGACATTGTGTTTGCGGGGAACGTGTTTTACTTCTACTGTTGTGAACTTCGTCATTTTCTCCTTGACCAAGGATAAGTATTCGGACAGGTTGTCGTTCTTGGCCTGATATTCTCCTCAAAATTGAAGGGCCACGAGTTGAGAATCGATGCAGATGATGACTTCTTCGGCCCCCAGGTCCTCGGCTAGGCGTAGACCGGCGAGGAAGGCTTCATACTCAACTTGATTGTTGGAAGTAGGGAAAGATAAGGTAAGCGAGACTTCGACAATAATTCCCTCTTCGTTTTCCAAGATGATACCTGCCTCACTTCTTGCTGAGCTTGATGCCCCGTCGATGAAGATAGTATATTTGTGGGCCCCGCAAGTGGGGAAATTGGCGAACATCCTTTCTGCGACAAAATCGGCTAGCGCCTAGGCCTTGAGGGCCTTTATGTTCTCAAATTGAATGTTGAATTCGGATATCTCCAATGACCACTTAAGCATTTTGTCGGCTATGTCTGGTCGTTCTAACAGTTGCTTCACAGGTTGATCTGTTTGGACCACGATCGTATGGGTCGGAAAGTAGTGCCTTGGTCTTCGCGCAGCGTTGATGAGGGTCATATCTACTTTCTCTATTTGTTGGTATCTCAGTTATGGCCCTTGCAATGCTTTGCTCGTGAAGTAAATGGGTTTTTCCCGTCGGGCATCTCACGGATGAGGGCGGCGCTGACAGCCTCGGTTGCTACAGCGAGATAAAGGTACAAGGTTTCGCCGTTATCTGGTCGGGAAAGGACTGACGGCTCTGGCAATGCTCGTTTTAGGTGGAGGAGAGCTTGATCGCATTCCTCCATCCATTCAAGTGTTGCCTTCTTGCGGAGAAGTTTGAAGAAGGGCAGAGCGTGCTGGGCAGACTTGGCCACAAAACGAGATAATGAAGTGAGCATCCTGTTGAGGGATTGGATGAATTTCTTCGAGTTGGGCATAGGAAACTCGGAGAAGGCCCTGCACTTGTCAGGGTTAGCTTCGATTCCTCGTTTTGTCAGATAGAAGCCGAGGAACTTGCCCGCTCGTACCCCGAACGTGCATTTCTCTGGGTTGAAACGCATCCGGTATTTCCTGGCCTGCTCGAAGACTTTCCTTAAATGGGCCGTGTGATCGGTTTCCTCGTGGGACTTCACGATCATATCGTCCATATAGACTTCGAGCATGTCGCTGATTTCTCCCCGGAAGACCTTGTTCATCATCCTCTGGTAGGTCGCGCCAGTGTTTTTTAAGCTGAAAGGCATTACATTGTAGTAATAGTTGCCCGACTCGGTCATGAAGGTTATGTACCTTTTGTCGCTTTTCGCCATTGGTATTTGATTGTAGCCTGAATAGGCGTCCATGAACGATAGCAATTTAAAACTGGCAGAATTATCAACAAGTTTATCTATATTGGGGAGAGGGTAAGCATCTTTAGGGCATGCCTTATTGAGATCAGTATAATCAACACACATACGCCACTTTCCATTAGACTTTTTAACGAGTACAACATTGGATAGCCAAATAGTGTACTTGGCCTCCGAAATAAAGTTTGCCTCGGGGAGGTCTTTTACAGCTTGTTTCGCAGCCTCCGTTTTCTCTAGAGACTGCTTTCTCCTATGTTGTGCTACATCCTTGGCGGCGGGGTCAATTATGAGCTGATGGCAGGCGACAACAGGATCTAAGTCGGGTATTTCTGCGGCGAACAAGGTTGCGTTCTCTCGGAGGCAAGCTTTGAGTTGTTTCCTTGCTATGTCGGGGAGGCCGGTCCCTATCTTCACTCCTCGCTGGGGATCATCGCTGAGCAGGACGAGTTCGAACTCGCCATCCGAAATTGGGCGCATTGGATGGGAGCTGTCTCCGGTGCTGGTTGAAGCGGAGGGGCAGCTCGAACAAGTTTGGGTCTCCTTCTGGTCATCTTCAGAGAAGCGGTTGTCGAGGTCGATAGAGTCGACGCGGGGCAGTCGCTTGGCTTCCCCAGAGCTGCTGGGCATGGCCGGCTTGCTGGAAGTCTTTGGTTTGGTGTAACAACCCAAAATTTTCCCTCTTATTTATACCCAATAGATGGCTTATGTTTCACATTTCATATGCATTTAGGTCATAAGCATTACACATGCATAATTGGTTTTCCCAAGGCATGGGATCAGAGGTTTCCATGGTATGAATTGTTCAAAGCAAAGTGAATGAGTCTCCTCGAGGCCAAGGCATATCATTTTATTCACAATTTCATTCGGAAGGATTTCAATTGGCCAGATGGTTGAAAATCAGACAAATTGAGAATAAAGTCAACTGATCAAGGAAAAAGTCAACTCTCAGCTTTTTAGGTCAAACTCATGTTCATCATGTCAAATATGGTCAATGGGAGAGATTTGATTAAGAAATATCAAAGGAATCATGAAAAATCAAGAGTTATGGAAAGTTACCAATCTTGGAAAAAACAAGGGTTTTAGAACTTTCCATTTTGGGAAAGTTTTTTTATGTCATGCAACCATCTTCCAAGCCATTTTTCAACACGAGGCAAGCGTCATTTCAACCTTTGTTAAACATGAAAGTTGTAGTATGGATTCCAAGCTTTCCATCCATATAAAAAATGGTCCATTTGAATTTCTAGATCAAAAGTTATGATCAATCAAAGTTGGGATTAATGAGTTGTTCAATGAAAAACTTAGAATTTTTTCTAAGTCCCAAAACTCAGCTTGTGACATAGCAACTTCAATGACATTTTCCATGGTGTTCCAGACCTCAACTCCAATTCTTTTCTACATCAAATTTGTTCTATCAAATACCACATTTCCAATGACATCAAAATCATGCAAATTGATTGATTATTTTTCAAGAAATTCATCAACAAAGTCACCTCCATGGTAACTAAAATACACCACCCACATAGTAAAATTCGTACACCACCATAAACCCTTATTTTTTCGACTTTCACTAATCCATCTCTAACTCACTTTCTAACTAGAATTAGCTCTTAACCATACCCTAACCCACCATATAAATTCTCATTCTCTCTCTAACAGAAGCTAGTTACACCATTAGAGAGAAGATAGATCCAAAAACAAATTTCACACCCACAACTTCAATCTCCAAGATCTCTCTCATCTTGAGTTTAGTTTATGGAATTCTTTCATCATCTCCATCACCTCATGGAGTAGAAGCTACTGTTTGCATCTATTTTCAACTGGAACCATTGTATCGCCACCTACAAGTTCATCTCCTTCCATCACCAATTTAAATTTTTTTTAAGATTTGAAGAGGTTAAGCATTTATTTTACTTGAGGGAGATTTCAAGACATTGCATCGAAGTTTTTCGGGTTTCTCGTAAGACTCCATGCAACGAGAGGCCACACCTAAACTGCTAGAGCGCGAACGTTGGCATCTTCCACTTAAAAAACACAAGACAACAAGACCATGTAGGTCAAACTATGACTGCTCTAATTTCCTCTCTCGCGTTAGATTGAGGACACGTAGGCACAAGACGATGATGTCTTGGCGAGCAACCTTCCCCCATCAATCTCGTAGTCCCTCGAACTACGTTGACTCAGACTTTCAACTCCCGAGGGAATACGCAGGCCTAGGACGGCGATGTCCTATCGAGTCACCTTTTGTTTTCCTTTTCTAGTTAGCATTAGAGCTTCAGATACCTACACCCTTTGATCGAGACAACAAGCGTGGATCCCATCGAGTACAATGGATGCGAGGGGGTACTAATACCTTCCTCTCGCGTAACCGACTCCCGAACCCGGGCTATGATTGTGATGACCATGTCTTTCCCTTTGTTAAGGTTTTCTTTGATCGTTTCTTTTCCCTGCATTGGGATACATAATGTTCGGTGGTGACTCTTCTGTCTTTTTCCGCCGGTTAATTTTCGCAGATGCGACACTTGGCAACAATGGTGTTGAGTCCTTTGGTGGCTGCTTCGAAGCACCTTCTTGCTGCCTCAATGTCCCCGTGTAAAGTGGTGACCAGACCCTTAGAAGTGTAATACTTCACTTTCAGGTGCACGGTTAATGGTACGGCCACCAGTTCCGCCAAGGTTGGCCGCCCAAAGATGCACTGATAGAGCGACGGGCAATCGATAACCAGGAATTGGACTTTAATAGACCTGGTAGTCTCTGCAGGTCCGAAAGTCACGGTCAATTCAACATATCTCCAGGGCTTTGTGACTGACCTGTTGAAGCCCTGTAGGTCAGAACCCACATAGGGAGTTAGGTGTGATTCATCTAGCTGGAGGGTTGAAAACAGCTGCGAGTACATGATGTCGACCGAGCTGCCTTGGTCGACTAAGATTCGGGGAACATCAAAGTTAGTCATCTGGGCTCTTACGAGCAGCGAAATGCTTGAGTTTAGAGCCCCACCGAGGAGTACCTCGCGGTAGAAAGAGATGTGGACCGACTCTCCCTAGACTTTGTCGAGCGTTGTGCTCCTGTTGGAGCTCGTGCTGAGAAGGTGCTCAAATTTCCTTTTTATGGAGCCCACGGTAACTTTGTTGAAGCCCCCTCCAGAAATGACCATGGCGGAGGGAAAAGTTTCCCACAGGCTATGTGCTATGAAGTAGGGGGAGCGTTGAGCTCCTCAGGAACATAGAAGTCCTCAGGACGCGATATGCTCATGGCGACCTGAAGGTTTGTCTCTTCTGAGGAAGGCACCTCTTCCTCGACTTTCTTCGACTCCTGGGCGTCTTGCCGGGGGGTTTCCCTCTTCTTTGTAAACTGCTTCAGGTAGCCATCCCTGATTAGTATCTCTCTATGGAATCCTTTAGGTGGATGCAGTCGTCAGTTGCGTGGCCATGACTTTTGTGGAAATGATAGTATTTCGACTTGTGAGCGTTCGGCTTGGCCGATATCTACTTAGGGAATCGAACCCCTGCTTGTTTGAACTCCGAGTTGGCACATTCGAAGAGACTCTTTTCCCTGGAGACGGTCAAGGGTGTATACTCATGGAAGCGGCCGAAGGGCCCTTTGTTATCCCGGGATTCCTGGGGACGATTTTCACGTATTCTATCTCCAAGACGGGATGTCGATGGTTCATCGCTTTTAGAGGCCTGGGCACTTTCTTGGTGGCGTGAGACCCGGGCGGAGCTAGCCGCTTCTATTAGTTCTTTTATTAGAAGAAATTTTGGTAAAACTATGTGTTTGTTCATGATGTCAAGACTTCCAACATTCTACATATGGTGGTTTTATTAGTATTGTTGTATTCTACAGATTTTGTGTGTGATGTCGAACACGATGTTCTAAAATTTGTTAACAGAATTTTATGTTCAGTCTGGTATGTGTTTTTAGGGCTGCGCTTTATTAGCTATATCTTGGGAGATTTTGTTAGAGAGATTGCAGGCGAATTTATTGAAGAAGATTTTATTTGATACAATCAATTCTGCATATTTTGTGGAGTATATTTTGTTTCTATTTTAGGGCGAATAGATTTGAAATTAAATCTGTCTTTTTTTTAATTAAGGATCAAATCTGAGATTATGTGATTACCCAAGCCCAAGTATTGTGATTCTATAAAAAGTTGTGCCAACCCTACTTGAAGAGTCAGAGAGAAGAAATCATTGAGTGCAGAGTTCAAGTATTAGGGTTTGAGTTTGTGTGCCATTCACTCATCTCTTTGATGTTTAAATAGGACTGTTTTAGTTGAGTTGTATGTTGTCCACTCTAAGCTTTTAAGCACGGGTGTTTGTTCTTGATCAAAGCTTTTAAGCAAGATCAAGGTGTGTCTTTGAAGTGTGATCTTCTAAATACTGTAATTGTTATATTGTAATCACTGCTGTGATTGAGGGAGAGTGAGAGGTATCTCCTATCTAAGTGAGTCTTAGATAGAAATTCCATAGGTAGGGATTAGGTGATAGGGTTGGAAAACTGTGGGTTTAGACCTTTGAACTAATTCTATTAATTGGATATTCTTCCTGGCTTGGTAGCCCCTAGACGTAGGTAGTTAGACCGAACTGGGTGAACAATTCTCTGTGTTGTTTATTATTTTTAAGTACTATTATTGTCTTGTTCATTTAACAGATATTGATGTTATGACATCTCACTTGACATCACATATATAATACTAGAATTTCAATTGGTATCAGAGCAGGTCATCCTGCTCTGTATCTGGGTGAGATCTAGGGTTGTTACTTTCTGGTGCAATGGATAAGGAGAGTGGTGGATTTGTGAATAGACCCCCTATTCTAGATGGATCAAATTATGACTATTGGAAACCTCGCATTGTTACTTTCCTGAAGTCTTTAGGCTGCAGGGCTTGGAAGGCTGTTTTGAAGGAATGGAAACCACCTGTCATTGTGGATAAAGAAGGTGGGTCAAAGCTGAGACCTGAAGAAGAGTGGACCAAGGAAGAGGATGAGCTTGTACTTGGAAATTCTAAAGCCTTGAATGCCATATTTAATGGTATTGACAAAAACATTTTCAGGTTGGTTAACACATGTGAAGTGGCTAAGGAAGCTTGGGATATTTTGAAAACTACTCATGAAGGAACCTCTAAGGTCAAGATGTCAAGACTTCAGCTGCTTACAACAAAGTTTGAAAGTCTAAGAATGAAGGATGATGAGACCATTCATGACTTTCACATGAATATACTTGAACTATCAAATGCTTCTAGTGCCCTAGGAGAAAGGATGTCTGATGAGAAGTTGGTGAGGAAGATTCTCAGATATCTTCCCAAGAGATTTGAAATGAAGGTGACTGCTATAGAGGAAGCTCAAGACATCAGCCAAATGAGGGTAGATGAATTGATTGGTTCACTTCAGACATTTGAATTGGGTCTAAATGACAGATCAAAAAAGAAAGTCAAAAGCATTGCATTGGTGTCTAGTACTAAAGATGAAGAGAAAGAATGTGATATTGAAACACAGGAGGAGTTATCCAATGCCATTGTACTGTTGGGAAGATAATTTAATAAGGTGTTAAAGAGAATGGACAGGAAATATAGACCAAATGTTAATAACATCTTATCTGACATTAACAAGTCAAGTGATCAGCTGAAGAGAACAACAGCTGAAGAGAAGCCTAATCATGACAAAGGAATCCAATGTCATGAGTGTGAAGGTTATGGTCATATCAGAAAAGAATGTCCTACATATCTCAAGAAACAGAAAATGGGGTTATCTGTTTCCTGGTCTGATACTGATAGTGAGAATGATGAAGAGACTGCCAAGCATGTTAGGGCATTGACTGGAATATGTGCTTCTGATGGAGAGTCTAGTGATGATGAATTGACCTTTGAAGAGCTAGCAGCTTCTTATCAAGAGTTGTGTCTGAATAATGAAGAGGTCTGTCAAGAAGGGGAGAAGCAGAAGAAAATTATAATCCAGCTTAAGGTTGATAAAGCTGAGCTTGAGAATGAAGTTCTGTTGTTAAAATCCCAACTTGATCAAATGTCCAAATCCATCAGAATGTTGAATAGTGGAACTGATACTCTAGATGAAATCCTTCAGGCTGGAAAAGGGGCAGGTGATAAGACTGGTCTAGGATTTGATGGTGAGAAGAAGATCTCTGCAGATGCTAGTTCTTCTGGACTTAAACATAACATGTCTCATCAGATGTCTCAACATCATGGGAAAGGACATGTTTCTGGACCTAAGAAGGTTGTACCTCACCAGATGCCACAACGTTATGGAAAAGGTTGTGTTCCTGTACCTAATCAGTTTGTGCCACAACCTCATATGAAGGCTCATGGAGCTAGACAGTTTATGCATCATCAAGTGCCACACCATCAAGGGAGAAGAAAACCCCAACATCATGGGAGAAGACATCCCAACCACTCAAGAGGTAGATTTCAGAGATGGAGGTGTCATTACTATGGAAGGTTTGGCCACTTAAAACCTTTCTGCTTCAGGCTCTATGGTTACCCTAAACCTGATCCTCTACCTAGACAGAATCAGAATAGGCCTCCAATTGTTAAACAATGGATTCCAAAGACTATCACTACTTGTTTGTTAGCTTATATGTCTCTAGGAGGCTCTACCAAAGAGGAATGGTATTTTGATAGTGGTTGCTCTAGACACATGACAAGTGTGAAGAATTTGTTGGTTGAAGTTGAACCTTATTCCAGCTGTGTAACTTTTGGTGATGGTGTCAAAGGAGAAGTCAAGGGTGTGGGAAAACTGAATTGTGCAGGTGCTCCTAGGTTAGATGATGTGTTACTGGTCAAAGGACTGAAAGCCAACTTGATCAGTATTAGTCAACTATGTGAGCAAGGACTTAAAGTTCACTTTACTAAAGCTGAATGTATTGTCACTAATGAGAAAGGTGAAGTTGTCATAAAGGGTGCTAAGTCCAAAGACAACTGTTATCTATGGGTATCTCTAGACTCGGGCTCTTACGCATGTGGTTATACTGAAGAAGATGAAGTCAGAGTATGGGATCAAAAGGTGGAACATCTAGAGGAAGGAAGAAGTTATGAAGACTACCAAATAGGGAAGCAGATTAAGATGTCACATGAAAAGTTTCAACATCTCACTTCTCCTAAAGAGTCTATGCAGGTGAAAAAGTTAGGAGGGAAAGTTATGTTATGTTTTTTAAAATGGAAATTAATGACATGTGTTGGTAATCAAAAGCAATCATTTCCAACTTTTCTTCCCACACGCAACATACATCCTGTGTCATACTTGTACCATTCACGTTTCATCTTCTCCTTCAGAAATTCTTTTGTCCCCAAATCTAAGCTTTGCAAGAAGAACAATATGTCTCAACAATCTACATCATCACCGTCCAAATCTGCTTCTAAATCGAAGGTTCGCTTTGAAGACATTTCTCCTGAAGGTGCTATTGATGTCATTCCTTTATCAATGATTCCTCACACTACGACTGAAACGAAAAGGATCAAAAAATCGCATGCAAAAGGTAATCCTTCTAAATCCTCTTCTGAAAATAAGGCCGGTAAAGTTAGGAAGCATGATGATAGTGAACTTAGAAGCATTGTTACTGGGATTCTGTTTGGAGACAACAGAACTACTATCCCTCCGTCTCATGATAATCAAAGTAAGGAAGAAACATTTTCAGTTGACAAAAGTGTAGATAAAATTGTTTCTAGGGTTTTAGATGAAGGTTTTGCTATTGCTGGAATATCTAAACCTCTTGCTCAAATCACTGCTCCTCATTCTTCTGAGGTTACAACAGATGATAGGGAACCTATTGGTGATTCTGTTAGTGAACAAGATGATAAGCTTCATAAGCTTGCTGCTTCTGTCTTGAAGGATGCTGAAACTAATGTTGAAACATCTGCTGCTGAGAAGGGAAAGAAATCTGCGAATGATGATGAAATTGTGAATGTTGATGATTTGTCTGATAATGATATAATTGCCCATGTAAATCCTGGGATAGCAAAGAGGATGAAGACTAGAAAAGAAAAGGTTGTTGCTATGACAGGTTCTCTTAGCAATAGTAAGAAGAAGTCTGTGGTTGGTCCTCCAAAATCTTGGAGTAAGGTGTCTACATCATCCAAGAAAAGAAAGGAAAAGGCTGATTTTGAATCTGACTATGATGTTGAAGAGTATGTTCCAGACATCTCTCCTGTGAAAAAGGCTGCTGTAAAGAAGATTTTTGACAAAGTTCCTGATGCTCCATTAGATAACATTTCATTCCATTCTGTTGACAATGTGAGTAAATGGAAGTATGTTTATCTAAGAAGAATTGCTCTGGAGAGAGAGCTTGGTAAAGATGCCTTAGAGATCAAAGAAATCATGGAGTTGATTCATATTGCAGGATTATTAAAAACTGTGTCAGATTTTTCCAAGTGTTATAATATGTTGGTTAAGGAATTCATAGTGAACATTCCTGCTGATATTGCTGATGGTAGAAGTGAGAACTTTATGAAGGTTTTTGTTAGGGGCAAATGTATTCATTTCTCTCCTAGTGTTATCAACAAGTACTTGGGAAGAAGTGATCAAGAGGAGTGTGAACTGGAGGTTACTGACAACCAAGTGTGCAAAGTGATTACTGCTAATCAAGTGACTAGTTGGCCCTTGAAAGGTAAATTGCCTGCTAGCCAGCTAAGTGTCAAATACGCTATTTTGCATAGGATTGGGGCTGCAAATTGGGTACCTACAAATTACAAAACTACAATAGCTGTGGGGTTAGGAAGGTTCATCTTTGCTGTTGCCAACAAGGTCAAGTTTGATTATGGGAATTACATCTTTGATCAGATTATGAAGCATGCTACAACTAATGTTGTTAAGATGCCTATAGCATTTCCTTCCCTTATTTGTGGAATGATTTTGAATCAATATCCTGGAATCTTAACTAACTCTGATATTGCTTGCAAGAGGGAGGCTGCATTGTCTCTGCATCCTAAGCTGTTTATAGGGAATCATGTCCCAGATATTGTTTCAACATCAGGCACTGGTGTCAACAAGACATGCACCAAAAATGATATGATCAATGAGTTAAAGTTAGCTTGTAAAGATCTAGATGTTGTTATCAACACCAGCACTACCAGGAAGATGAGACTTGAAAAATTGATTAAGTCTTTAGAACAGGGTGAAGATGGTGAGGATGATAATGCCAAGGAAGTTGGTAATGTTTCAGGTTATTAGGAGGGTGGATCAGCAACTGATAATGAAGGTAATGAAGATGCTTCTGATGATTCTGAGGAAGATTGATTCTGCTGGTTATGTTGGCTATGTTGGTGTTTTCTTTTTGTTTCTTTTTGGTTTTCTTTAGGCACTTATGGGTGTTGTTCTGGATTTCTGATGGCACCTGCGTGTGCTTGGCCTATGACTGAATTTGTCTGTACTGCTCTTGTTAACATCTTCAATATGATATATTTTTCTATGGTTATCTTGTTGATCTAACAAGGGAGAGCTTGTGTGACTGACTGCTGGCTAGGTCGTCTAAACTAATAATGACAGTTTGTGACTGACTACTTCTTCTTTAATTTGTCCAATTATGGCTAAAAAGGGGGAGATAGTGTAGACTGGATAGTGTAGACTAGGTTGGCCAATTATGACTACTTGTTTTTTTGGACAGCTGATTGATGGTTTTCTCTTAAGGGGGAGATGCAGTAGTTTTTGAGTGATCTGTGTTAACTCAAGAATGTCAGTGTTGTATGTTGCTTTCTGGTCTGGTATGTGTGGTTCCTTGGCTTGAGGGGGAGCCTTTGTTTTGTTTAGTGCTGCTGAATGTTAGTGGTATGGTGTGTTTGGTTTGTTTCTGCTGCAGGTATCTCTGATGTGTGCTGATGTTGTTTTAGCCAAAATTAGCCAAAGGGGGAGATTGTTAGTTCTTTTATTGGCAGAAATTTTGGTAAAACTATGTGTTTGTTCATGATGTCAAGACTGATGTCTTGACATGTGCTTCCAACATTCTACATATGGTGGTTTTATTAGTATTGTTGTATTCTGCAGATTTTGTGTGTGATGTCGAACATGATGTTCTGACATTTGTTAACAGAACTTTATGTTCAGGCTGGTATGTGTTTTTAGGGCTGCACTTTATTAGCTATATCATGGGAGATTTTGTTAGAGAGATTGCAGGCGAATTTATTGAAGAAGATTTTATCTGATACAATCAATTCTGCATATTTTGTGGCGTATATTTTGTTTCTATTTTAGGGCGAATAGATTTGAAATTAAATCTGTCTTTTTTTTTAATTAAGGATCAAATATGAGATTATGTGATTGCCCAAGCCCAAGTATTCTGATTCTATATAAAGCTGTGCCAACCCTACTTGAAGAGGCAGAGAGAAGAAATCATTGAGTGCAGAGTTCAAGTATTAGGGTTTGAGTTTGTGTGCCATTCACTCATCTCTTTGATGTTTGAATAAGACTGTTTTAGTTGAGTTGTATGTTGTCCACTCTAAGCTTTTAAGCACGAGTGTTTGTTCTTGATCAAAGCTTTTAAGCAAGATCAAGGTGTGTCTTTGAAGTGTGATCTTCTAAATACTGTAATTGTTATATTGTAATCACTGTTGTGATTGAGGGGGAGTGAGAGGTATCTCCTATCTAAGTGAGTCTTAGATAGAAAGTCCATAGGTAGGGATTAGGTGATAGGGTTGGAAAACTGTGGGTTTAGCCCTTTGAACTAATTCTATTAATTGGATATTCTTCCTGGCTTGGTAGCCCCCAGACGTAGGTAGTTAGACCAATTGGGTGAACAATTCTCTGTGTTGTTTATTATTTTTAAGTACTATTATTGTCGTTCATTTAACAGATATTGATGTTGTGACATCTCACTTGACATCACATATCTGATACCAGAATTTCAGCTTCTTTCTCCTTGTACTGGATATATGTTTGCGCCTTGAGGAGGAAGGCGTCCAGAGTCCTTGGAGGTGCAATGCCGACAGCTTTGGCGAACTCTGTGCGGCGCTCGAGCAAGAATTTATTCATGTCATCGGTCGTTGAGACCTATACTGCTTCTTTATTGAGCCTCTCGATGTATGCGTGGAGAGGTTCACCTTTCCCTTTAATTATGGCCTTAAGGGAGGCTTCGGTCTTCGGGTGGCGGCGGGATGCAGTGAAGTGTATAGAGAATAACCTCCCCAATTGCTTCTACGAGATGATGGAATCGTCGGAGAGTTTCTTATACCAGGTCATCGCCCCTTTCCTGAGCGTGATCTGGAACAGGCGACATTTGATGGCGCCCCGGACGCCACGATAGTCGAGTAGAGCGTCGATATTTTTGATATGCTCGTCAGGATCCGTCGTACCATCATAGGTGCCCAAAGACGGTGGTTTCTCCAATCCTTTGGCAAGGCGTAGGGCCATAGTTTCTTGAGACAACGGGTCGTAAGGCTTGTCGTCACTACTGCTACTGGTGAACGCTGGTCCATGGTGCTCAGCCCTTGGCTTTGGGTGGAGGTGAACGCTGGTCCCTCCTGGTTCTCTTGGTTCCCGGGGAATACTGGCTCCTCGGGGAAATGTGGTCACGCTTTCTGACAGCGTGGGACTCTAGCTCCTGATGTGCCCGACGGTCTCTTTCGAGTCGAGGAGGCGGATTTCGGGATCATCGGTGATCTTTCCTCGGCTGAGGGGATCTTGGTCTGGCAGATTCCTTCAAGGCTCCAATCCTCGCATTTTGTTGGAGGATTAGGAGGTTGGTTTTGTTGAGAGCTTCAAGAATAGCCACCATGGCCAGGTCGGCGTTGGGCGGAATGGGAACAGGCTGGTTGTCCAAGGAGGGCTGGTCTTCAACATGATCAGCTCGAGTGGGGAAGGAGACGACGTGGCCCCATCTCTCAGATGATGGGCGTCGCCTCTGAAGAAAGGTGTGGTCCCGTCAGTATCAATCTTATTGACGGGGAGAAAAGCAGGGTTGTGAGTGTCACGAACGTGATCTTGGCTTGCCATGATCGGAGTCTTGGACAAATAGTTGTTTTGGTCTTGAATCTACGGTGGATGTAAGACGGGGATAACAGGGTTCCCACAGACGTCGCCACTGATCTTGATAGCTGATCAAAACCTGAAGAGGGCCAAGAAAGACGTCTGTGATACTGGGTGTGTGAGATGAGGAGGGGGTGTACCTGCAAGGCACTCCGATGCTAAAGTAAGAATCGGGAGAGGAAAAAGGCAAGTACAAAAGTATGTATTTTGTAAGATGATTTTTTTACCTAACCCTATCAAATGAGAGGGTTTTTATAATGCCCTCCTCGCGTGGCCAACGGTCCCTATTTTCGGGGTGAAATAACTGTTTCCCGAAGAATAGGTAACTGCCAAAAACTAGCCGTTAGGACGGGCAGAGGTGCCCGAAACTAGCCGTTGGCACGAGCAAAGATGTAGTTTTGGGCACAGGCGTCGTGACTGTTTCTGGATGGTAGAGCCGTGCATGACGGGAAGGAATGTCGAGGAGGAGCGGATGACCCTGTGGGTCATCTATCCGTATTTGCCCGGTAAAGGGGCAGAAAGGTAAATGATGCCCCACCTTGGCTGGACTTAGGCGATTGGGCCGTTCTGGGAGTAGCAGTGGGTTTGGTCATGCCTAGTCATTGGTCCAGTCCTGAACACTTACCTTCTAATATACTCTTTCTTTGGTTCAAAATTTTCTTATACACTTAAAACATTGTTTTAATGCTCAAAGAGTAAATACTTAATAGTGTTTTTCTTGTGTAACCTCAACTTTATTACTCTAATTTGAAATTGTAAAACAAGAGATGATTGTTCTCTTGAATGATGATAAGTTATAACGGTTGCAAACTGAGCCTACGATAAAAGTTTGGCGTAAGAAGGTCAAAGGTTGATCATGTGTTAAAAGTGATGTGGTAATAGAAATCTCAATGGGTGATCCTTGGGACTAGAGTAGGCCTTGTGGTTTTGGGTCGAATAAGTATAAGCTCTGGTGAATTGATCAACCTCTATTTATCACTTTTTAGTTTATGATTTTTGTTAAGTTTTATCATGATTAGTTCAGATTTCTACTATGCTTTGGTGTTTTATTTGTGCTTTTTAATTGAAACGAAGGATTGGAGTCGACGACTAATGGTTGTAGTAATAAAAGTGCATTTTTGGTTAGCAAGGCAAGGGAAATTACGGATGGCCCGCAATAGTAGTTACAGTCATAATTTCCCCATATGAGGATGCATTTTCTTTTCTCCTGATGGAATTACGGGCGACCCGTAACACATATTACAGTTGTAAGTCCTCCATGGTAAAGTGTGATTTTTCATTTTCAAATATTTCAACTTGAATGTTTTTGGACTATTGGAATTCTTAACTCGCGACTATTAAACATTATTGTCATTGAGAGCTTTAAAGCCATATAAATAAGCATTAGAAACATATAGAAGACCACCAAGCAATAAATTACTTTAGATTCCCATGTAATTTACTTGTTTACTGCATTTTCTTTCTTTTATTGTTGATATTTTAAGAAGTCTTTATGGAACAAGTCTTGTAACACTAGGAATTCACTATAATAACATGTATATATTAGTATTACTTACCATGTTTATGTTTTTCTTTATTATCATGCTTACTTTACAATTAGTGATGTTTGGGTAGTTTATTAGGAGTTTAGGACCATAAAGATTGTCTCATGATAAACCTTATGTAAATTTCCAGAAAAATCATTATGAGAATGTATTAAAATGTGTTATGGTGTTTCTGTTTCTCATTGATAAAATATTTGCGAAAGCAGAGGTGGTTCCGATGTCACCTATACGCTGAAAGGGTGTAGTGTGATATCAAAACTAGAAAGACCAAATTGTCGAGCTGAGGCGGCGAAAGTGTCTTAAAACTCAATAGAGAGAGTTATCCTTTTTAATGGTCGATTTGAAAATTGATTTTGAAGAAATATACTACAGTGACGAAAATGGTAGCATATTTGATCAAAATAGAAAAACACGCCGGCGAAAGTGGGTGTTGTTCACCTTTTCCATTTTTCTGCGAAATTAGTGTTATTTCCGTACTGAATCAGAATCTACAAGGGGTTCGGAGACATGAGATAGAGATCCTAAACTCTTATTGTTTTAATCATTATATTTGCAAATAAAAAATCCACTCCCAAACTATGTTCATATTGCTCTAGCTAAACATAGAAGTAATATAATCCAATACTTAGAAAATTTGGTCTTCGTGGGAATGATAAATATTTTATACTACTTCTGTATTTCTGTACACTTGTGGTGTATCAAGTTTTTGTCACCCTTGTCGGGGACCAACTTTTTCTAATATTGTTATTCTACTTGGTTGTCATCTAGACTAAAACATTTTGTATTTTATTTTTTTGCTATCATGTTTGTTTCAGTTATATGCGAAGATCCCACAGTACGGTAAATTTCATCGAATACATAAAAAAAATCGAGTGTTTCTTACACGAGAGATGATGATTACAAGACAACAAGAATTTATGGCTGACAATAACAAACCACTTAAGGACTATGTTGTTCCCATGAATGAGGAACCACACTATAGCATAATCCATCATGTTATAGGTCCTAAAAAGCCCTCTCTCGTATGTATGGTGCAGCAAAACCAGTTTATTGGACTACCTACCTTTCGTACCTCGAAAAATACGATCCTTTACGATGGACGTGGAAAAAGTTTGGCCTTAGCAGAGTCGCCAACTGTTGTACCTTGAAAAATACGATCCTTCGCAATGGACACGGTGAAGGTGAGAAAAGTACACAAGAAGGGGGGTTAAATTGTGTTTTCTGCTTTCTAAATTTGCGTTTGATCAGAGTTCAGAATCTAAACTGGTGTTCAGATTATGATTATACTTAACAGTGGATGTTAACAAAAGCAAATAAATAATAGCAGAAGACACAAAGATTTATACCGGTTCCTCCCAACTGAGAGAAGTCCAGTCCCCTTGCTTCATAAGAGATTTTCATTATACCAAATAATGATTACAATCGCTTATGCATTATGCATAAGTCTTTTACATTGCTCAGACCCTAGGTTCAAGACTTCTTGCTCAAGTCCTACAGACTCTAGACTTCTGCTCCAGGTTCCATGGAACGAGCCTTTCTACTCCAAGTTCCACAAACCGAGCCATCCTGCTCAAGCCACACTGGCCCAAGACTTCTGCTCCAAGTTCTATGGAATGAGCCTTCCTGCTCCAAGTTCCACAAACCGAGCTACCTTGCTCAATCAATCTACTTGATTAAGACTTTCACTGCTCAATCACATAGCATGAGACTTACATGGCTCAAGCATTTTGGCGAGAGACTTCCTTGCTTGTATTTCAATGATACAAGACTTCTGCTCAATCAATTCACTTAATTAAGACTTTTATTGCTCAAGCACATGGCAAGAGACTTACATGGCTTAAGCATCTTGGCAAGAGACTTAATCTAAACTGCTAAACAAGTTCAGCAGAATAGAAAACAATGTGTACTTGATACTAATATCAGAGGTACGGGAAATCACCATAACAAAGACCTAAAGCTCTTAAGATTTATAAGATATTTATTGTATAAGAAATCTTAAGGCTTTTACGATTACGACCTACAACAGAAAATCTGCATATACAATAGAGTTAATAATTGTTGATCTTGTTACTCCTTCTTCTGGTTAATCCGTGTTATAGATTCAGTTGAACCTTCAACCACTTATATAGCAGTTGTAGCAGACTAGTCGTTGGAAGAGATAACTTGATCAAGTATCTTTGCTTTACTCCATAGTACAAGAGTCGTTGAAGATAGATACACTAAAAGATCTTGATCCATTGTGTAACATGTTTAACCATTGAGTCTTCAAGAAAATCCTGTACTATAGAGTCATTGAGGGTAGATATTCGTAAATTATGTTAACCTTTCTTGAGCCTTGTGAACTCAGACTCTAGCTAACAAACTGATTTGACAATGCAGCTTGCTTTATGCAGTACGAATAACTTCAACTTTATCACCAACTCTGAATGATACTATAAGCCAATTTACATTCACCAAGTATAGAGACAATTATGTTGCTTCTTCTGATGCTGAGGCCTTCAGCTTCAGAGTCTACGCCAGACATCACTTAGCAAGTGTTCTTCAGATTCTGCTCCATCAGAAGCTAGCAATTCAGCTTCTCTTAAGCGTGCCTTTGTATATCAGATTATGCATATAAATATTTACATGTATTAGTACATGCATACAAGAAAAACGCATCAAATATAACCATTTTTATTTAAATACTTTGTTATCATCAAAACCCAAGGAATATATGTCATGAACAAATCTTGTTCTAACACTCGGAAAAAAATCTGTTCCAACAAAGTCGCCACCGAACTTTATTTATCCCAATGAAGGAATAGGAAAATATCGATAAAACCTTTGAAAAAAAAGAATAATGGTCATTGCAACCATATTTAAGTTCGGGAGCCAATTACGCAAGAGGAAGGTATTGGCACCCCTCACGTCCGTTGTACTCAATGCGAACCTCTTAGTTGGATTTGTGATTGAATGTTGGCACATGTTTATTTACTTTCTTTGAATGATAAAAGAACTAAAGAGAAAGAAAAGGAAACCTCTAAAGGGAAAATGAGAGGTTATTTATTAGGGTGCTCGCCAAGGATTTGGGCACTCGTGCCTACGTATCTTCATTGAGAAATGAAGAATCAGAGCATTCGTAGTTTAGAGGACTACAGAGAAAATGTTTAGATAGAAAAAAGAAAAGGTAGCTCGCCAAGATCTCACAATCCTATGCCTATGTACCCTCATAGAGCAATGAGGAAATCAGAGCAATCGTAGTTCGGGAGACTACGGTTGGTGGGTTTGTATTTTTTAACGAACGAGTGTTTAGATCGCATTCTAACTGCTAAACATTGGCTTGTCTGCTCACGGGGGAGGCTGAATCACTAGTTTATATGTGCGTTAGAAGGGACTAAGCAATGTTCTTTTGAAAAAGTGTTTGATTATGCGGGGGAAAATTATTAAGTCTTGAGAGGTTTCAATCGCACGAGGGAGAGAAAAAAATAAGTTTGATGTGTGGAAGTTGATTTTAGGGTTTTGAGACGATTGTTCTAGATTTGGATTGCACTAAAGACTATGGGTAGAGGTGAATATTTCGAATCACCAAGCCAAACGTATTGTGTCCAAAATACTCAGAGTGAGTGTAGGAAAACTCTATTCTCACCCCTTTTCCACTGCTTAAGGCTCGTGGCACGCAATCCTAATTGCTTTTTATTGTGTTTTTAAAGTTTATTCGAGAAAATGCCACATGACGTTGGATCAAGTGTTTTATTGCGAGATGAGGTTGAAAATGGTTTGAGATAAAAATGGAAAAGGTTGATGGCGACGCATGAAGCGACCGACTTACAAGTTGGGGTATGACTTGATATGTGGATCAAGAGTGCGGGGGGTGAATTAACTTTATTTATCATGCAATGACAATATATAAACAAACAAGTAAAATAAAGGAAAGCAATAAAGCAAATGAACCGAATTTAAACTATGTGTGTACTAGCAAAGTGGGTTAGTCTTTTAGACGACTAATTAGAATTAATTAATCGAATAAGTCTCATTGTAAGAAAGCCCAATAGTAAACTATGAATATGTGCATGTGTGAGCATAAGGTTGATGGCGATGCTTTAAAAAGCGATCGACTTAAAAGGTATAAAAACACTCGACATTAAATAGAGAGTGAGTTCTTTTGAAAAGGGTTGATATACATGAGGTGATTAACAATTAAACAAAGCACACAATCAAGATGATAGTGATAAATTTATTACACTTCATGGGAATGGGGGTACATTTTGTCGAATGAGAATAGGAATAAGGCGATTAAAAGCAAACCCACCAAACAAGTACATGAAAAAAAAAGGTGCTCGTTGTAAGAAGGCCCAAGAGTAAGCCACGAGACTCGAAAGTAACCGAAATAAAAAACAACCAAATTTAAGACCGTGTCAAGCTCATTTAGAATAGATTTATATGGGAATGACTCTATGAGTGGTTGGTCAACAATTTATGCGTCCAAATGATGTTCGAAAGCAAAATCAAATTTGTGCTCTGAATTCATAACGCAATGAAATATAGTAACCATTAAACAAACTTTTTTAACAATTAAAACTAAAAGAAACTCTTGACACCTAATTAACTAATCAATTGGTTAATTAATAGTTTAGACTAAACCAAAATAAAAAAAAAAATTTAAATTTCAAGAACCAAAATAATTGAGAAAACATGGGGGATTGCAAATGTGGATGTGGGTGTATAAAACAAAAGCCACACGGGCTTGGGACAAAAACCAAATGAGGCCTAAAAGAAAATATTTTTTCATTTTCGGTGGACTTAGAAGCTCTATTGTAAAAAAAGAGGTGGTCAATGAATAAAACAAATAAGAGAAATATTAAACAAAAACTGAAGCTACAGTAACGCAGATTACAAAATGTCAATAAATGAAATCCTATCAGTGTCCAAATGTATTTTTCAAACACTGTTCATCATCCTTAAAAAATATGATACGCATGAAAACCGTAAGACATGATAGCATTGCAAACCAATCGACGTAACCAAAATTGAAAACAGGCAAACAAACATGGGTAAATGTGAAAACGAAATTCACCATAATCCAAACAGTAACAACGTAATGAAACGAAAGTGAAAAAAAACAAACTACCGCGGCCACGAGTTACTGTTTGCGCGGAGCTACAGCTGAAATGGTGCTATTGCGGTGTCATTGTTAAGTTGCTTTGTGTTGTAGTTCTGACTTGAACGTTGTAAATTCAGAGTCGTTGTTGCTTGCAACGTTGATGGTGTTTGCTTGATTGTCACACAGTAGCTATTGTGGAGAGTTTCGAGTGAAGTTTGTGTGGCTGGAGGAAAATAAGCTAATGATGAGTGATGAAGAAGGTGATGCTTATGTGTGTTTAGTGGTGGTAAAGGTGTAGGAACAGGAATAAGAAAGGTTGAGTAAGGGATGTGATGTTAACAGTAGTGGAAGTTGTGTTGTTTATGCGGATTCCTTGAGTGGTAATGTTGGAGTTATGAGGAAAATGGAAATGGTTTTGAAGGTTGAGTTACACAACGGTTTCAGGGTGTTGTTATTGTGGAGGAAAGTTTAAAGTGGGGGTTCCATGGAAGGAGGAGTTTATGAGATGTTGTGAGGGAGCTTTTATGGTGATGTAGTAGAGGTTGAGAGTCACGATGATGATGGTATGTTGTGGTGAAGGAATGGTAGTTTAATGGAGGTTTTAGGGATAGAAAATGGAGGAGTATGAGGAAGGAAAAAATGCAATGAAGGTGGATGGTTATGGAAGCAGGTTATGGTAGTGATTAAAGGTGAAGCTCCTGCATTTTTCATTTGTTGTTTCCATCTTTTTGTTATATTCTTTGACCTTTTGAATGAGAGAGATTTGAGGCATGTGTGTGTATGATGTGAGGCGAGTGTTATTGTTGTTGTATGTAGCAAGAAAAAAAAGTTTATGATGTTATGGGAGAATGGCGGAACCGAAATAGAAAGGTGGTGAGTGAGGATATGGAGAGGGAATGTATCGCTTGAATCACATGGTGGAAAGGTTTGTGGTAGATCACAGTGGTGTGCGGGTGAATGGTTGTGTGTGTGGTTGTTGTTTAAAGAAGGTAATGAGAGTGAAACAAAGTGGGAGATGATGGTGATGAAAATAGTGTTAGTTTCTAAAGAAAAAAAAGAGAGGATATCTTTTTATGAGAGATGAGGGTAGTGGGGTGTCCATGTAGTATGAAAAAGAGAGGATTATAAAAATGTGAGGGAACTCATAATGAGAAAAAGAGAAAGAATATTGGGTCGTGAAAAATCTTCTGACGTGTTGCCCATGCTGTAGCTATTATTGAGATCCCAATGGCCAATTTTTTTCAGCTAATGTTGATGTAGCAGTAAAATAGAAGTGTATTGATGAGCTGGTGTAATCACATGGCAAGATAATGTGAATCCCTACCAAAACGTCTTTCTTTTATCTCCCCACTCACATTCTCGTGGCATTATGTTGTGACGTGACCTCCGCTTTTACGCATTGAGAGACAGAGATTCTGAAAAGGTTGGGAGTATTATCAGTGGTCCTTGTTGATAGATGGCAATCTTATCCACACAAATATTTTCTTTGCAAATTCTCCCCTCCATGCTTGACACGCGTCTAAGAGAGGGAATCTAAAGCAGTCACGTGAATCCCTCTATTCACACAACTCAGCTTTTTCCTCTTATTTCTATTTTTTTTGTTCTCTTACTGCTAAGTAAAATTAGCAATTAAATTAAAAATAAAATAAAACAAAATAAATCAAATTAATTACTTATTTAATTCTAATTAATTTAGATAATTATTAACAAAAATAAAAGAAATAAAATTGAATAAAAATCGGGCGCGAAAGTGTCCTATCAAATAAATGGAATATATTAAAATGATAATCGCGAAATAAACGTATTGAAAAAATACAACGTTTGATTTAATTCAAAAATAAATTTTCATAGGTTAAAAAGCTCAACTGATCAAAATACGACTGAAAAAGTTGTCGAAAAAAATAAAATGAGCACACTAGGTTGAACTACGTGAAACGTAGATCAAGAATACTGGCGTCCACAAGTTCGATTTTAAAACTTTTTGTACACTGATTTTACGCACAATTTGAGAAACAATTCAATCGGTATGTCTGTATATTCGGAAGTTTATTCTGGCTGACATTTTAGACGTTATTCATGATGAAAAACATGTTATGCTGTATAGATGATGCAAAGTGAAAATAAAGTTAGATAAACAAAAAATTTAAAATGTCCGGACAAAATTAGGGTACGACACTACCAAAAACCCCAACCTATGCTTGTTTTTTCAAATTTTGTGGTACACTAAAAATAAATAATGTCGAACCTGTTGCTATTCGATTGAAATTGTTCCCTTTATCCATCCAGGATAGAGTTAGAGCGTGGCTGCAATTCCTGTCGATAGGGATGCTCAAATAAATCGATTATTTAAATAATTCATATTCATATTCAAATCCGGTTATTAAAAACCGGTTAATTATTAGTATGGTTTTAACCAAATCCATATTTTGGATGTATTTTTAATATGGTTTTAACCAAATCCATAATTTGGACATCCATATCCAAAATAAAAACCAAATTAGTCAATTTTTTAAATATTTTTTAATAATTTAAAAAAAAAAATTATTTTTAAAAAATTATTTTTTTTCTGAAAAAAATATTTTTTTTTGAAAAAAAAATATTATTTTTTTTGAAAAAAAATATATTTTTAATTTTTTCAGTAAATAAATTTTTATTTTCAAAAAATTTAAAAAAATGATTTTTTAAAAATAAAAAAATATATTTTTAAAATAAAAATATATATTTTTTCCAAAAAATAAAAAAAAATATTTTTTATTTTTGAACATAAATAATTTTTTGAAAAAAAATTCTTGAAAAAATCAATTTTAAAATAAAATTAAATCAAAACTAATTATAAAATTGGTTATGGATATAACCGGTTAATGACCGGTTTATAACCATTTTAAAAGATGAAAATCGGTTATGACAATTGGTTTTAATAACCGACTATAACATATGGATTATTTATGGTTATAGATTGGTTATGGAAATTAACCGTCCATGAGCATCCCTACCTATCGAAAAATTCCGTTACGACATTAGTCGAGCTAAAAAGTGTGTTCCTTGCGTGTTATTTCCCACAGAGCAAAATGACACAAATTAGGAGCCAAATTTTGAATTTTAAGAAAAAATAGGTTGAATCTCTTTTTTAGGCTTATGAGCGATTCAAAGACTTATTAAAGTTATGCCTTTTTTCATGGGCTTGAAAATGGCTTATCGTCCATACCTTTTACAATGGTTTCCTTTATTCTACAAGGATAACCCTTGATGTTGCGGTTCAAGGAGTCCTTATGAATAGTGATCGTACCTGTATCAGACAGTTGATAGTGGCCAACGACGTCTGGAACGGCAGCTCCGGTGATGGTGAGAGATGGGGGGGTGTACCTGCAAGGTACTCCGACGCTCAAGTGAGAGAGTGTACAGAATAACCGCAAATACAGAAAGAGTAAAGTGGTAGAAGAATGTGTCTAACCTGACTCTCTCAAATGAGAGGGTATTTATAGAGAGCCCCCAGCGCGGGGCCAACGGTTACCTGCAGTGGGCTGGATCAACTAGGCTCACTCCAAGCAACTGCTAGGGCTTACGTGTAGTAGTGAAGACCAGCACGTGGTCTTCGCCCTAGAGTAACCGCCCCTAGATATCCGGAAGTAGGGCAGACCGAATCTTTCGGACGTGGGAGGTTACTTGGAACGTGTCCACGTGGCATGGACCGTTGGGCACTCCTCGCGGGGGAGGAGCCTTCTGTGGTCGAGGAGATGTGAATCCGGGGTACTCCTCGCGGGGAGGAGCCTTATGCGTCGAGGAGAGATGAAGCCCGTAGAACGGACATGGCCTCGCAGAGAGGGGCCATGTTCGTCGAGGAGTGACGTGTAGCATTCTCGCGGGGAAGAGCTAGTCTATCGGAGACACACATCTCAGCAGGGTGTGATGTCCTCCTTCCCTATTGTCCCAAGTGCCCGACATTGCCCACGTGCCCGACGAAACTGTGGCTAGCACGTGGCAGTCGCGTGTCTTGCAGAAGGACCTTATTGGGCCTCCCCCGGCTGTATGGGTTGGGCCTGCTCGACTGTTGGGAAGCCTCAGCCCAGTCCAGAACAGGAGCCCCCCAAGTCGTTGCTCTGAGATGTCGGAGTAATGACTTAAGGGTTATTGGCATGTCGGGGGTACGCCAAGAGAGGAACCGAGGAGGCCCTTCTCGTGCTCGACGTTCCTGCAGTCGCACATAAGTCGGGCATCGGACAGCTGCGTCTGGTTGTAACGCCGGGGAGATGAGGGGTTTCAGATTCGAACGTTGGAGAAAATTGAAATGACACGCGTGGGAGGATGAACGGCTGCATGTGTGCCACGTGTCATCTGTCATTATTACCTAGGGAGGCTGGCTAGGGTAGCGCACTCAAGTGCCCTATGTCCCTCGAGTCCCGCGAGAGCCACTATAAAAACCCCTCCCCTCGTTCATTTTGCACTTTTTTCGCTTCTCTCTCAACGATCTCTCTCCTTCTCTCCCTATTGTCTACAGCAGCCGTTCGTCGCCGTCAACTGCCAGAACTCCGCGCCGGAAACCTACATCGCCGCCTATAAGGTATTTGTTCAAAAACTAGCCTTTTTCTTGCGTTTCCTCTTGATTTTGACTAGCATATAACACTTCCTTGGTGAACTGATGAAGTTCTCATGAGAAATGAAAGGGTTCCTAGCGAATACGGCGGGAATCTTTCGTTGTTGAGAGAGGGAGTGTTAAGAACTTCTCTTGTTTTTGTTGAATGTCTCGGGGACAAGGGATGAATATCTCGGGGACGCGATGAATGTCCCGGGGTCCCCAAGGGTCACTCCTTTCGTCAACG
Organism: Lathyrus tuberosus; assembly: GCA_022829125.1. NCBI lineage: Eukaryota > Viridiplantae > Streptophyta > Magnoliopsida > Fabales > Fabaceae > Lathyrus > Lathyrus tuberosus. The sequence goes on along the minus strand of JALAZF010000584.1, from coordinate 1,810,492 downwards.
CTATGGGAAAAAGGGGCAGAATTTTCTGGGGAGGCGATGAGTTCCCTGGTGACCATGTTGTTCCTCGGCCCGATATGTCGGGGAAACGAGAAAGCCTTGCCCCTTCCTCGCCCGTTCGCTTGAACAGCGGTGGAGGGGTGAATTTGATATGACCCATCGAATTCACTGTTTCCTTCTGCTTTTCAGGTAAATGGACGGTTTGGCTGCGAAGGTGGCCGTAGGATCCTTCGAAGAAGACGACCACCCAGAGTCTCATATGGCTCACATGGCTTTCGCACAAGAGCGCCCGCTCGAGGAGTGGGTTTGCGACGAAGCCCTAGAGATGTCGTCCATCTTTGTCTACCGAGACGTGGAGGATGCGTTCTGTACCGTCAAGCATCGGCTAATCGGGTCCGATAAATCATGGAAGGTTTTCCGCCCGGAAGAGCATCGCCGGATATGTTCTCCGTACCAAGGAATGCGCATCCCGTTATACGAGTTCATGTTCGACGAAGCGGGGTGGAGGCTGCCCTTCACGGATTTCCAAGAGGGGGTCTTCGCCTGGTTGAAGCTGGCACCCTCGCAGATTCACCCGAACTCGCTGGCCTTTATCCGGGCTTTTGAGCTCGTTTGTAAACACCTGAAAATCGTGCCTACAGTGTCCCTCTTCTTCAGAATATTCCATCTTCAAAGGTCGTCGGCCGGTGGACGACACGACTGGGTGTCCTTTAAGCAAAGCAAAGCTCTGTTCCACACGTATTTGGATTCCGTCCGGGATTTCAAGTACCGTTACTACTTTGTGAAGCCGGTCACCCTTGGGGCTATCAACTCGCTGTACCGGAGAGTTACCCGTAAAGTAGACGGTCGCTCCGAGGAGGTTCTGGAGCCGAGGTTCCCCCTGTACTGGACGGAGGAACACTTCAAAAAAGGGGTTGATAAATACAAGGTGAAACACAATCAGTTGGACGTCGACGACCGGGCAGCTTATGATAAAATCGTTGCTTTCGTCGAAAGCTTCAATGAAGCTCGGTACGAAACACTGGACGGCGAGCCTGTAATGGGAGCAGACGGACAGGTGATGAAGCAACGTCGCCTGATCAATACCCGTGTTCTGCTCGAGACCTTCTCCGATGAAGAAGCAGATGAGTTGTTAGGTGGTGAAAACATCCTCGACCTAAGCCTTCCTCGATTCCGTATATCTTGCCTTACTAACGTTTTCTTTCTTTTTGCAGGGAAAATGGCCGGAGCAGAGGAGAGGCTCAAGAAGTTGAAGGCGAAGCGGGCTCGGGAAGAACAAGCCCGGGGAGAGTCATCTCGTTCAAAGGGTCAAGGTGTTGCTTCTTCTGGGGCCATGCCCGAGGGTGTTCCTTCTGCCACGATGCCCGAAGGTTCTAGCCAATCCCAGCCTGCTTTGACGGCGTCGGGGCTCTCAGGTATGCGCACACCTCCTGCTGGGAGTCAGTCCCCGGGCACTCAAGGGACGCCGAAACGACAACGGGTTTCGAATGCGGAGTTTGTCGACCTGGCCCACGAAGAAAGTCCCCCACCTCCTTCAAGCTTCGAACTCCCACCATGCCATCTCAAGCCCCGTTTCTTCTCCGAAGTCACCTATCCTCGCGTCCCTCCCTCTGAAATCCAAGTTGTGCTGGGGACTGCTGCAGAAGCGAGGATGAGGACGATCTTTGAGGACATGTCTGCCGTTATGCGGCTCTGTTCGACTGCTATTGTCCTGAAAGATGAGACCCGCCCCGCTGCCGAACTTTCTCGACTGCAAGAAAAGCTCGAGACCTTGGATGCTGAGCTGCTAGACCTGCGCAAAGAGTTGAAGGAATGCAGGGACCTGAATAAAGAACAGAGCGAGCAGCAGCAGCGGGCGGAGGCAAAGCTGAAGGAAGCTGAGGAAGCGGAGAAAGGTCATCTTGCCCGGATCACCGAGCTGGAAGCAGAGGAGAAGCGGCTCAAGGAGAGGGTTGCCGAGTTAGAGGATGCTGTTCGGCCAACTGAAGGCGAAACTGAAGAGGATAAGCTCCTAACCACTCGAGCGGCGCTGGTGACCCAACTCAGGAGACTCGAGCAGGATCTCCGGCTAGCCGAGGACGATGCTCTTGAAACTGCGGGCATAGGGTTTCGAAATGCAGTGGCGCAGCTTCGGATCCTAAATCCCGACCTGGTGACCGACGGGGCGGACGCTGACTGCGAGGTGGTCGATGGCCAGATAGTGCTGCCCGGACAAGGAGGAAATGCCAACGAGGGAGGTGGGCCAGACGCCGCTGAGACTGCTGCAGAGTAGGAATATAGTTTGCTTGGCCTGCGTGCCATTTTGTTGTTTTTGCCCGGCTTGTGGGCTTATTGATGTAATATTCGTACAATGGGCTTTGCCCAATTCTTATACTTCGCTTTGCCTCTTTATTTATTTTGCTTGTGTGTGATACTTTATACATTACTTATTTTTGCCTAAATAGTTGAGATCGCTGACGCCTTGGGAGTTTGCTCGACTCTGAAGATCCTCGACTGTGTAGAGAGCTAGTCGAGTGGTCGGGGTTGTACTCCGACCTTCAACGAGGCTAAGAAGTCGGTCGAGGTCTTAGCTTCGGTTGAGGTCTCCTCGTCGGGCCAAAAAGTCTCACGCACACACTTTGTGGTTTTTGGCCGTCGTGTGTTATATAGAGGTGTCGCGCGTGTACCGTCGCACGCCCCCGTGGTCGCGACGTCGTACTGTCTCGAGCAGTGTCTAACTGTAATATTGTTTGAGCTTCTCAGCATTCCATGGTCGAGCAAGTTGTTCACTGTGGAGGTTTTCGAGGTAATAGGCACCCGTCCCCGTCTTTGCAACGACGCGGTATGGGCCCTCCCAGTTTGCGGCCAGCTTTCCTTCGCGTGAATCTTTCTGATTTCTCCGTAGGACAAGACTGCCAACTTGGAAGTCTCGTTTGATAACTTTGTCATTATAACGCAAAGTTATTTTTTGTTTTAAAGAGGCTTCTTGGAGGGAAGCGCCGATCCTTATCTCTTCGACAAGGTCGAGCTCCTCTCGCAGGGCTTCGTTGTTTGTTTCTTCGTCGAGGGGAACTTCTGTCCTCCTCGAGGGTTCCCTGATCTCCACGGGGATAACTGCCTCGGTTCCGTACGTTAGGCGAAACGGGGTCTCCCCGGTCGTGGAGTGTGGGGTTGTTCGATACGCCCACAGGACGCTGTACAACTCCTCGACCCACCGTTGTTTGGCCTCGCCGAGTCGTCGCTTCAGTCCCCGGAGTATCACTTTGTTCGCTGCCTTGGCCTACCCATTGGTTTGAGGGTGTTTGACCGACGTGAAGTGCTATTTTGTGCCCAGTTTGGCGACGAAGTCTTGGAAGTTCCTGTCGGTGAACTGTGTCCCGTTGTCGGTGACAATGGCTTGGGGCACACCGAATCGGGCGAAGATGTTTCTCTTGTAGAAACAGAGTATGTTGAAAGCAGTGATTTTGGCCAGCGCATCTGCCTCAATCCACTTCGTGAAGTAGTCTACCCCGACGATGAGGTATTTGTTTTGGTACGACCCTATGACGAAAGGCCCGAGGATATCCATTCCCCACCATGCAAACGGCCACGGGGATGATAATGACTTAAGCTCATTTGGGGGAGCGAGGTGCATGTCCCCATGTCTTTGACAGCGGTCGCATCTCCTGACGTGTTCCTTTGCATCGTGTTGCATAGTGGGCCAATAATACCCCGCTCGGAGTGCTTTTCGGGCTAGGGACCTTCCGCCGAGGTGCTGGGCGTTGATCCCCTCGTGGATTTCCTGGAGGATCCCCGAAACTTTGCTTTCTTCGACACACCAGAGTAAGGGAATGGAGAATCCTCGACGGTATAGCTTACCTTCGACGACGGTGTACGCACATGCCCGCCTCTTGACTATCCCCGCCTCTTTAGGATCGTCGAGCAGTTTGCCCGTCGTCAAATATTTGTAAACTGGGGTGATCCAACAATTAGCGTCCCCGATGGAATTGACCTCTGTGGTCGGGGTGGGTTTGTTTATGCTCGACTGGGTCAGTATCTCCTGGATGACCGATTTGTTCCCTCCTTTTTTCTTAGTGCTCGCAAGCTTAGAGAACACGTCCGCTCGAGTGTTGTGCTCGCGCGGGATGTGAGCCACCTCCACGGAGACAAATTTCTTCAACTTTTCTTTCACCAAGGTTAAATACTCGATGAGACTATCGTTTTTGGCCTGGAATTCTCCCCGAACCTGTGATGCCACGAGCTGGGAGTCTGTAAAGATTTTGACTTCCTTTGCGCCAAGGTCTTCCGCCAGTCGAAGTCCCGCGAGGAAGACCTCGTATTCGGCTTGGTTATTCGATGTCTTGAAGGACAGCTCGAGGGAGACCTCTATCAGAATGCCCTGCTCGTTTTCGAGGATAATGCCCGCTCCGCTACCTTTCGCGCTGGAGGCTCTATCGACGTAAATCGTCCATTTCTGGGAGCCATTGGTCGAGGATTCGGGGACGGTCATTTCCGCTATGAAGTCGGCCAGTACCTGAGCTTTCAAGGTTTTTCTGCCTTCGTATCGGAGGTCGAACTCGGATAGCTCGAGAGACCACCGGAGCATTCTCCCCGCCATATCTGGCCGACTGAGGAGCTGTCTAATAGGCTGCTCCGTCCTTACCACGATTGTGTGGGCCAGGAAGTAATGTCGTAATCTTCTGGCTGCAGATACAAGGGCCAAGGCGACCTTTTCAATCTGTTGGTATCTGAGCTCGGGACCCTGAAGAGCTCTGCTCGTGAAATAAATTGGTCTCTGTCCGTCGGGGGTCTCTCGTATGAGGACAGCACTGACCGCTTCGCTGGTGAAGGCCAGGTACAAGAAAAGCGTTTCCCCGTTATTTGGTCGGGACAAGACTTGTTTTAGATGGAGGAGGGCTTGTTCGCATTCTTCACTCCATTCAAAAGTCGCCTTCTGTCGGAGAAGCTTGAAAAAGGGGAGTGCGTACTGAGCGGATTTGGCGACGAAACGGGAGAGGGCAGTCAACATTCCATTAAGTGACTGGATCGACTTATTTGAGTTTGGGGTAGGGATCGAGGAGAACGCCCTACATTTGTCAGGGTTCGCCTCGATTCCCCTCTCCGTGAGGTAGAAGCCGAGGAACTTCCCTGCGCGAACGCCGAAGGTGCATTTTTCAGGGTTGAACCTCATGCGACATTTCCTCGCCGTGTCGAACACTTTTTTTAGATGAGCAGCATGGTCGACTTCCTCCGCAGACTTGACGATCATGTCGTCCATATAGACCTCGAGCACGTCGCCGATGTCTGCCCGGAAGACCTTGTTCATCATCCGTTGGTAAGTGGCGCCAGCATTTTTCAAGCCGAAGGGCATTACGTTATAGTAGTAATTGCCCGACTCGGTCATGAAAGCGGTATGCTGCTTGTCGGCCTCGTTCATGGAGATTTGGTTGTACCCCAAGTAGGCATCCATGAAGGATAGTAATTTGAATCCTGTAGAGTTATCGACCAGCTGGTCGATGTTAGGTAAGGGATAAGAGTCTTTCGGGCATGCCCGGTTAAGATCCGTGTAGTCAACGCACATCCTCCATTTTCCATTATTTTTCTTAACGAGTACAACATTTGAGAGCCAAGTTGTGTACTTGGCCTCGGAAATAAAGTTTGCCTCTAGGAGGTCTTTTACAGCTTTTTCAGCAGCCTCCATTTTTTCCGGAGACTGCCTACGCCTACATTGAGCTACAGCCCTAGCGGCCGGATCTATAGTCAGCTGATGGCAAGCTACTTCAGGGTCCAGTCCGGGCATCTCTGCAGCACTCCAGGCGAACAAATATGTGTTTTCTCGGAGACATGCCTTCAGTTGCCTCTTCGCCAGGTCGGGGAGTTCATAGCCAATCTTCACGCTGCGGTCTGGGCTGTCGCCGAGTGGAACCAACTCGAAATCTCCATCTGGGACGGGGCGCGTTGGGTGGAGAGGTTGCCCGTTGATTTCAACTGGGAGGTCCTCGCCTGCAGCTTCTTCCTGTTCCCCGGGAAACCTGCTGTCAAGGTCGATCGCGCTGACCGGCGGGAGAGGAACTTGCACGACGTCCGGAGGTGTCTCAGCCTGAGTCTTGGGTTTGACGCCGCCAACGACACTCAGACCCTTGATTGCTGCGTCGAAACATCTTCTGGCCGCGTTGATGTCCCCGTGGAGAGTGACCACACGTCCCCGCTTCGTGTAGTATTTCATCTTCAGGTGGACCGTTGATGGTACGACCGTCAGTTCCGCCAACGTGGTCCTCCCCATGATGCAGTTGTAGAGGGACAGGCAGTCCACCACCAAGAAACGCGTCTTCACCTGTCGGGCAGTTTCCTCAATCCCGAAGGTGACCATCAACTCCACGAAGCCCAATGGTCTGGTGGTCGCGCCGTTGAAGCCTTGTAGGTCTGACCCTACGTACGGGGACAAGTGTTGCTTGGTCAGCTGGAGGGTCTCGAAGAGGTGGACGTACATGATGTCCACCGAGCTCCCCTAGTCGACCAAAATTCTGTGGACATCAAAATTGGCCATCTGTGCCCGGATCAGGAGGGGGATGTTGGCGTTCGGTGCCCCACCGGGAAGTTCCTCGAGGTAGAAGGTAATCGGATTTGATCTTCCCTTAACTCTCTCGAGGGTGGGGGCTCGAGGAGTTGTCGCTTTCAGTTCGTCGAATTTCCTCTTTATTGACCCCACGGTTAAATGGTCAGGGGCTCCGCCAGATATGACCAGGTCTTGGGGGAAAGACTCCCAGGTACTGCGGGCACTTATCGAGTCTTCTGCTGGGAAGTTCTTCCACATGTTTCGGACAGCATCAGGGTTGTCGAGTTCTCCCAAAAATCCAAAGTCTTCAGGATGCGTGATGCTCAACGCGACTTGCAGAGATCCGTTGTTGGGAGAGGGAGTTGACTCCTTGACATTCTGGGCCTCCTGGCCGCTGGGGCGGGGGGCCTCTTGCTGCTTGGCGTACTTCTTCAGGTACCCTTCTTTAATCAGCGTCTCGATTGCGTCCTTAAGGTGGACCCAGTCTTCAGTAACGTGCCCGTGACTGCGATGGAACCGGCAGTACTTGGACTTGTCCGCATTTGGTTTGGACGCCGCCGGTTTCGGGAAGCGGATTCCCCCTTTGACGAACTCCGAATTGGCACAGTCGCTAAAAATGCGCGCGCGGGACGCGTTCAGCGGTGTGTAGTCTTTGAAAAGGCCAGACGGTCCCCGTGATTCGCGGGGCTCTTTGGTCCGGGCTTCTTTTTTTCTTTCCCCACCTCGCTTAGGTGGAGGGGAGTCTTCTCTTCTCCTGTCTCCACTTCGCCTGGGTGGAGGGGAGTCTTCTTCCTTGTTGCCGCGGGGGCCTTCCCTGCGCCTCGAATCGAGGGCAATTTGTGCAGCTTCCGCTTCCTCGAACTCAATATGCGACTGAGACCCCTCGAGGAGGCCTTCAAAGCTGCGGGGACGGTGTAGTCCGACGGATTATGCGAACTTGGATCTTATCCGCAAACCCTTGATGATGAGATACATTTTGATGTGATCGGTCACGTGGATTTCGACTGCTTCTTTGTTGAACCTCTCTATGTAGCTTCGGAGAGGTTCATCCTTCCCCTGAAAGATGGCTTCCAGGGAGGCTATCGTCTTCGGATGTCGACGAGAAGCCGTAAAATGTTTTCTGAAGCGCTCCCTCAGGACCCTCCACGACGTGATTGACTCAGATGCTAGGTTTTTGTACCAAGCCATGGCCTCTTTCCGAAGAGTCGTAGGGAATAATCGGCATTTGATAGCGCCGGAGACATTCCTGAAATCGAGCAGAGCTTCAAAACTCTCGACATGGTCATCAGGATCGGATGTCCCGTCATATGTCCCCAAGGATGGGGGCCTCTCCAGGCCCTTAGGGATAGGGGCGTCCATGATGTGCCTGGCCAGAGGGGTCCGGTAATCGTCATCCTCGCTGGCTCCCGGAGACACAGAGGGGGAGTGTTGTCCATGGACAAAGTGACGTCTCGGGGAGTGGTCCTTCGGGCGGCCTTTGGGCTCCTCGTCGTCCGACCTGCTCCTTTTATTTTTCGAGGAGCGAACTGGTCCCTTTGGTGGCGGAGAGCGGTGGCGTTTCTGAGGATGTTCCGGCTGGGTACGCTCCAAGCATGGTCTGCGACCCCTGGGAACCGGGGAGGGGCTGCGAGATGCCTCCGGGGACAGCGAACGTCTTGGAAATGGTGGTGGTCGGTGCCTTCGCGGGGAAGACCGAGCACGACTTTTCTCCAGCGCCTCGATCCGGATGTTCTGGTTGAAGATCATCTGGTTGGTCTGATTGACCAAAGCAAACAGGGCAGCAGTGCTCAGGTCTGCATTTGGCGGGGGGTCCACGGGCTGGAAAATGGGCTGGAGGACCGTTTCGTGTCCGTCTTGGTGGGCTGTCTCGTACTCCACTTCCTCGGAAAATGGTGAGGTGGTGAGTCCGTCTCTGATGTCGTTCTACGCGACAAGTTGGGCAGCGTTGTTGTCGACGCGGTCGCCATTACTGAGTTGTGCGATGACGTTGTCTAGAGCTTGATTCGCTGACGGGTTGGCCATGATGGTTGTTGAATAGAAAAAGCTTTGGTTTATCGAGCAGAAAAACGGGGAAGCTTATAAGTTCCCACAGACGGCGCCACTGATCGTACCTGGATCAGACAGTTGATAGTGGCCAACGGCGTCTGGAACGGCAGCTCCGGTGATGGTGAGAGACGACGGGGGGGGGGGGGGGGGGTGGGGTGTACCTGCAAGGTACTCCGACGCTCAAGTGAGAAAGTGTACAGAATAAGTGCAAATACAGAAAGAGTAAAGTGGTAGAAGAATGTGTCTAACCTGACCCTCTCAAATGAGAGGGTATTATAGAGAGCCCCCAGCGCGGGGCCAACGGTTACCTGCAGTGGGCTGGATCAACTAGGCCCACTCCAAGCAACTGCTAGGGCTTACGTGTAGTAGTGAAGACCAGCACGTGGTCTTCGCCCTAGAGTAACCGCCCCTAGATATCCGGAAGTAGGGCAGACTGAATCTTTCGGACGTGGGAGGTTACTTGGAACGTGTCCACGTGGCATGGACCGTTGGGCACTCCTCGCGGGGGAGGAGCCTTCCGTGGTCGAGGAGATGTGAATCCGGGGTACTCTTCGCGGGGAGGAGCCTTATGCGTCGAGGAGAGATGAAGCCCGTAGAACGGACATGGCCTCGCAGGGAGGGGCCATGTTCGTCGAGGAGTGATGTGTAGAATTCTCGCGGGGAAGAGCTAGTCTGTCAGAGAGACACATCTCAGCAGGGTGTGATGTCCCCCTTCCCTATTGTCCCAAGTGCCCGACATTGCCCACGTGCCCGGCAAAACTGTGGCTAGCATGTGGCAGTCGCGTGTCTTGCAGAAGGACCTTATTGGGCCTCCCCCGGCTGTATGGGTTGGGCCTGCTCGACTGTTGGGCAGCCTCGGCCTAGTCCAGAACAAATAGCTTTGAGGATGTAGCCTACACCTTTATTGAGGACATGGCAAAGAACCATCACTTGTGGGGAAGTGACCGTAAACTCACTACAAAGGCTCCTAAAAAGGTTGGACTTTATGAAGTTATCTCATTTGATAATATGAATACTAAGGTAGATGCCCTATACCACAAGATTGGGCCTAGGGGTTAAGAATTTTGGTGGTGGAACAAAAGTGTTCAGAGTAAAGTTAGAGGAAAAAATGATGTTTTAAAAAATGGTCTAAGTGTACAAATGTCTAAATTATGGGAAATTATAAGATAGCTAAGAAACAGACTAAGAAGGTTAGTGAAACAAGAAATAAAGATTTTGATTGATTATACCAATCTTTAGAAACCAAAGAGAAAGAGAGAGAAAATTATATAGGCTTGCTTAGGAAAGAGAAAGAAGGACACGAGATCTAGATCAAATGAAGTGTGTTACAGATATAAAAGACAAATTTTTGGTACCATAAAAGGATATAGAAGGGTAGGTGGAAGATGTTTTCTAGAATTTATTAAATGAAGAATATGATATCTCACCTGACCATAACATTCTCTTCATTAGAGAAGACGATCGGATGTATAACTACTATCATCAGATTAAAAAATACAACGTAAAAGAAACGTTGAAAATGATGAGTAATAAGGTTTTTGGTCTAGACAACATACCTTTTTGGTCTAGTAAGGTTTTTTACCTATTGAAGTCTAAAAAAAATCTTGGAGATGGAGGCATTAAGTGGCACACCAAAATTTTAACAAAATTATGAGGGCAAAGAAAATGTCGGGTGAATGGAGAAGAAACACTTTAGTTCCAATATCTAAGAACAACGAGGGTTATTCAAAATTGTGTAAACTATAGAGTGACTAAACTTATGAGTCATACTATAAATTTGTGAGAAATAGTGATTGAATGAAGACTAAGAAAATACACTCAAGTTACTGATAATCAATTTGGTTTTATGCTTAGGAGGTCGACCATGGAATAAATTACTATGACGTGTGATGAAAGAGTATCAAATGGATCAACAAGACTTGCACTTAATTCTCATTAACTTGGAAAAGGAATATGATAAAGTTCCTAGAGATATTCTGTGGAAATCACTAGAGAAGAAAGGAGTTAGGATTGTCTATATTTGAGTTATCCAAGATACGTATGAAGGGGTATCAACTAGTATGCGAACACATTGTAGAAGGACGAGCAATTTTTCCATAACAATAGGACTACACCAAGCTTTACCTTTAATAATATACCTTTTTACTTTAATTTTGGAGGTACTCATTGACCACATACAAGAGATGTATGCAATTTTTGTAGATGATATAGTGTTACTTGAATAATCAAATGAATATTTAAATGAGAGGTTGAAGACTTAGAGATGAGTTTTATAAATGTATGGCTTTCATCTAAGCAGACGTAAGATAGAGTTTATAGAATGTAAGTTTAGCAAAAGGAGAAGTGTTTTTAAGTTAGAGACCATACCATACCGCAAGTCACACAGTTTAAATATCTTGGGTCCATAGAACTAAACAATGGAGAAATATAAGAAGATTTAAACCATATAATTCATGTTTTGTGGTTGAAGTGGAGGAAGACCTCAGGGGTTTTATATGGCACAAAATTACCTCTCAAGCTGAATGGAAAAACATTTTGGACAAAGGTATAACTTGTGATGTTGCACGAAACATAATGATGGGCGATTAAAAACTAACACACGAATAAAGTAAGTGTATGAAACACTACAAGAAAATTGTCAAGTTGCGACAGTTAATATTGACAAGTTACAGCCATTTGAACTGCCACAAATTACTAGTCGCGACGGTTTTGTTTCTGTCGCGAAAACGTGTGTCGCCAGACTGTATCGCAATGGTTCCTTAAACCGCCACTCCAATCGTCATTCCAAATTGTGACGGTTAGGGAACTGATGTAAATTGCAGAATGAGGCGATTACAACTGCCATAAATAACTTTTCTTTTATTATTGCTCAAAATCCCAAGATAAAATCACAGGTATTTCCAAAGGTAAATCCACAGGAAATATTTATTCCGCAGGTAATTCCACAGCTAATATATTTCTAAAATTAAAAAAAATTGTTTCTTAAATTGAGAAAGCATTGTACTCATCATAAACTTTCAAATTAGAAACACAATCTAATTCAATACTCATATTTACTTTTTTAATCAACATCTCTTTACATAGAAAACATTTATACTTTAGCAACATAGATACATGTTTAGAACCTTCAACGTAATTGATGTTCACTAATAAACATAAAGAAATTTTTCATTAGCTGCACATGCTTCAACAAATTGAGCCACACAACACCCAATGCAATTATTCGCAGATGCAGAAAACATTTCTCCTCCTTTCAAAGCCTTTTTGAGTGTATCCTTAAAACCATCTAGCTGGTTCAACAACTTTAACACGGTCTTTTGAATTTCACATTCTCCACTTGAGTGAGCATCAGCCCGTTAAGGCATATTACAAATTAAGATCACGAGTACAAGGGAAAAAAATATTTGAATGTGTGCCATAAAACTAATAAAACAGCAGCTTTAATAATAAGAGCAACATTGTCCTGTCAAACAAAGTTGTTGTGTCAGAGGAAACATATCACCAACATCAATGATTAATGAAGAGTAACATGCAATTCAAACCAATTAACGAACAAAGAAGTTAACTTCACCTCATTATCGGCGAGAGCATAGAGATAAAAGGTTGCATTATGTTGGATAGAAGCATTTTTTGTGGCAAATTGTAAGTGACGCCGACTTGATTGTGTGAGTCCTAACATGGATTATATAAACAGTTAGAGTTGATTTCAAGAACCTAATTCACACATAAATATCAGTGGCTATATATTCTTATAAATGTTAAGTAGCAGTTTTGTTTCTTCAGGGGTTTCTTTGGGGTGAAATTTTGTTTCTCGAGTTCTATTTTATAGTTTACATGCATAACTAATAAGACAATATTTTATCTGTCAAACAAACTTACTAAATGTCATTCTTTTACATACATCCCAATTTACATGTTCAAAAACACATTTCTAATCCACATGAAGAAATTAAATGATGTAACAAGAACAAACTAATAAATATTATATAAAAACTGATAAATAAGCCAAAAAACAAGAGATAAATATTTCACAAAATTTGCACCTGGTAGTTCAGCTGAAAATGTTGCAGGTATGACTTGGTGGACTATTGGTGAATATACAGGAAATGCACATGTTGATGGTGTAAGTACTGTTGCATCTGTTTTATGTTTCATGAGCTTTTTATAACTGCTTTTGTTGCATGATATTGGTCTTCGAATGCATGTCTTCCAATACATATTGGCATAACTACATCAGTTGCCTAATATTGGTCTCTGAATACATGTCTTACAATGCATATTGGCTTTGGCCAGCCTAAATAATAGCCAGTAATTAACACTTTCAGCTTGTGAGTAATCAACAATATCATAGAAAAAACAAAACAGAATGAAGATTCTCTGTCACAAAGTTTTTTTTATCAATCACATGATCATTTTTCAGTGTCATTGAATGGAAGCTATCAGTGTTCTAATGTATACAGAAATAAAATACTTAATAGTTAATTCCACCAAAAATAAACAAAAGCAGAGTTCTCATACCATGTTTTAGGGGGGATATCTTTAACTATAGCATAATTTCCATACTTGATCAAGGTTTTGGTTATAAACAAATAACTAAGTAGAGTACACGGTTATCATTCATATTAAAATTTAATTTTGCTTGATGGGCCATTCACTTTTAGACTCCTAATTTGCCAACCAGTTTCCACATGCATTACTTTTTTCATCCTATATAGTTTGGTACAATTGGCATTATTGGTTTGTACAGTTAGATCACTGACGAAACAAAGAATTTGCTTGAGAATGGGGGTTACTTTTATACCTGTTAAGAGTCCCACATCGGACAATATATGGCATGAACATGTGTTTATAAGTGAGGGTAATCCTCACCTTACCAACCGGTTTTGTAGGGTTGAGTTAGGCCTAACTACACTTTCTTAACATGGTATCAGAGCCTCGTTTAAGATCCGGTGGGCCACCTTCTATGGTTTCCGCTACCGGGGCACCCACCATTTATTTCCACGCTCAATTGTCTAGTCCTGAGCGTGAGGGGGTGTGTTAAGAGTCCCACATCGGACAATATATGGCATGAACATGTGTTTATAAGTGAGGGTAATCCTCACCTTACCAACCGGTTTTGTAGGGTTGAGTTAGGCCTAACTACACTTTCTTAACAATACCAAATTAAGCAATCACTCAAAGCTGATCAAGAAAACAAGTATATTTTAATTTACGAAATAAAAATTCCAGTAAACCTTGTATCACATTAGTAGATGTCTCTAGCTTTGCAGATAATCCTGGATCTGGGCTATAGTCAAACATGCATTCCCTTAAAATACTATAGGCCGTTAATAGCGTATGACATACGCTTAGTCGGGGAATTTATAAATAATTGTTTGTCAAACCAATAATAATATACTCCCTCCAATCACTATTATAAATTTATATCCACTTTTCCTGTTCATTTAATAACTGATGTATATGGTTTATATATATAAACCAAATACAATGATTATTCAATAAACTTGAAAAATGAAACCAGAAAGTATAAATATGAGGTTTCCACCAAATTTCATATGCACACCATTCTTCCATTAGAGTATAGTCACCGCACACTTAACAATTCTTATCTTTCACTAATGTGTAATGAAACTAAAACTCAATCCACAACATCACTTAGAATAGTGAGAAAGATATAGAAAAATAAGAAAGTCATAATATGATTACACTAATCAAGTGGTTGCTCCTTACCTAACCCCCATTTAATTTTGCAATGAGATAGATGAAGCAAACAGGAAAAGTTCTATAACACCGATCCAATGAATAGAAAAATTGGAGATGCTCATCATTAACCTATTCTAAAACTTCCAGTACGTATTATTATCATGCAACTTCAACTTAAACATGATAAGTTTTTCATACATAAATAACAATGAATAATTCGAGATGAAAGTGTTCTTACACTTGAGTATTTTGACGGCTCTCATGATTTCCCTTGAGAATTGTAATTCTATCCCTATAACGTACTTTCAGTGCCACCAAAAGTGGAACAGTCTCCATGAATAGTTCCCACGATCTACATAAATTTAGCCAACATTATAACAAGTATAGACACAATGATCATTGATATAGACATGGTCTGCATAAGTATAGACACAATGACAATTGATATTATGGACCTTCATTACACACTAACATTAATAGACTATCAATGTAAATCTCTTTACATGTATAATGTTAGGGAACAATAAATTAGAATTGAACCTATTACCAATGGGATTCTATTCTCTCCTAAAATTTATATACTCGTATCAAACTTGAGAGAAGTATGCAATATTTTCTTGTTCATATGCATAATCCTGCAAAAGAAATTCCACCAGTAAGATTCTTGCTAATTTCCAGCTAGAATATATGTGGTCATATTATTTCATCATGGATACGAAGAACATTATTTTGAAACATGAAATAAAGTACTAATTCCACTTTTATATTCTTTATGTTTCTTCCAGTCCAAAAGCTTTCATTGAAAGCTAGTGGTACAAATTGAAATACAGAGTAGAGCTTTCCAAATTTTCTTATCTAAGAAATGCAAAATGTTTAAAAAGATTATAATTAACATTAAAGAATAACATCAATATAAATTTTTAGTATTGTCAACATCACAAAAATAGTCAAATCTTTTGAGAAGAAAAATAGTTTAATACTGCAATTATTTTTATATTCTGGGGGATACAAATCCCATAAGGTGAAAACTAAAAAAATATAATGTAACTTACTATAATAGATTAGCCACGTCTACATATATGTACTTTCACCCAAATAGTTGAAGGCTCCAATAATCCCTCCAAATAAAGTGGCATAAATGACATATCATATTTGAGTATTCCATAAAATAAACCTATATTAAAGAAACAATTAAGAATACAAATTATTGTTCCATGTTACTCACCATGATAATTGGAACCCATATTCCTAAAAGACTTCATGCCACTAGTATATTTATCTTTAAGCATTGACATGATCAAATTTGTTAGTTCACAAGGGGTGATATCTATTGAAAGATTAGTTTATTACATTAGCGAAAAATGTAATGAATTGAAATTTAAAAAAATATTTTGCGAGTTTCATAAAATTAGACATTGGTGAGGGATATAGTGCAATTAAGAGAATTGTTTGCTTCATATTATCAAATATCAGTCACTCATAAAAAGTGTGGATTTTGATATTCAATTCAGGAACATCAACTTGATAATTGACCAAATAAACACATCTAATGACAATATGGGAGAACTTAAATCTAGACATACAATACAACCATACTTGGATGATTAACAATAATATTAATATATATTCCTCCATAAGAGCATGTTTTCACCTAACATACTCTCCATACACAAACACACGTATGCGCTTCCACGATACGCTCCCTACACACACAACCACACATATGCTTTACTGTCTGAAAGGTACCGGACTAAATGTGTCAAACAAGAAAAATCAAAGCAAATAATTTACATAGATGATACCTCCACACAGTAACTGAATTCTAGCTTTCTAATTAGAAGCATGATTCAGACGAGGGTGTACCTTCCAAAACATAATTCAGTATATTGATTATTGGAAACATGTGATTCTTGGTTTATGCATTCATAGCAATTTTGGATGATCAAATAACATACCAAATGGAACAAACAAAATGATTTTCCCCATCAAACCAACACAATCCACAAACACTCCTTTTGCACATACAAGTCTAAGGTCTCAAATACTACATCAATTGTACTTGGTAGTGGAGTAATACATTTTACTACAACAATAAAATAGTAATGAGTCAATAGATATTGCTTATATGAGAAGGCCTATATATTTTATTGCAGCACAACAATTAATTGATGAATCGTCTCCTAAAGTCATTCATCTAAAAAAATTGATCCACAAAAGCATCATGCTTTCTTCTCCCCCAAGCCTCTTTTGACCAATCAAGTTTCTATTATAATGGTTTTACTTTCTCCTATACAATAAGTTTAACTAAAATCCACTAGTGGATTGAAACCAATTCCATAAACCCATTATATTTTCAAAATTCAAAAAGCCACACATTGATTACATTACATTTTTGAAACTACTACCTCAAAGAAAATTTGCACTATTCAAAATATTCATTAGCAAAACCAAAGTCAACAAAACCTCCATACCTTTGCTTTTCTCTTAACACTTTTGTACCTCATGATACGAGCCCTACTTACCATAGGTTATTATTCCATTTCCCTTCTAATTTCTCTGTTATTTATCTCAAACTATACAGATGCGTGTCTGCAATGCACCTAGTATCCCTGCACTTAAGAGATAATTCTAGTGTTTTACTTTGTTCATAAAATAAACACTTTAGTAGTTATGACACTGTAACATGATAAGATTGTATTAAAGTGAGTCACTAAGAGAAACCACTCTTAAATCATAACATAGTGAAATTGCCAGTAATAATTCTCAATTCCATGAAGCCAAGTCTTTTCAAACAGTTCATCCGTTTCCCTTTATACACTCCACCCTCACAACACACGAGTATGTGTAGCATATATTAGAAGTTCTTGAAGTTTAATGATTGTGTAGGGAGACCAAGAGAGATGATTGTGCAAAAATTTGTCATTTACAAACATCGCTAGTCAGTAAAGAATGTATAAACCTGAATGGGCTTTTCAATTTCACCATCAATTCGAGCAGAATCTTGAAGATAAATCGGCTAAGTAGGAACAACCATACTCACACGATACAACTTTCTCACTTGAATTTCAACCTACAAAAAACCAAACCGTACTCGCACAATACACATTTATCACTTGAATTTCAACCTACAGGAAACAAAACCATACAAAAAAGACCATCATAATCAAAATCATAAACAATCACAATTCACAAACACTAAATTCAAAACACTACAAAGAACAAAACCAACGTGTTATGTGACACTTTTAATAGGAGCTGTCGGAATGGAACCTTCAATTAAATCGACTATATTTGTTTATTCCTCTGTTATGGACAATAGACAAGCCAAAAAATCTATGAAAAAACAAGTTTGAACTTGATGATGAAGCTTCATCGTGCAACTGCTGCTTCGTGAGGTGCGAGGGTTCCGTGAATGCACCAGTGCGGCATAGGAAAACTATAATCGAGTATGTATATCAAACCGATGCACATCATATGGTTTGTTCATAATTTTTAGAGAAGAGATTTTATATGGGGAACTAGGTTTTATGGGATTTGAGAGAAAGTAGAGAGAAAGGGGGAAAACAAATTTGAGAGAAATATGTAAATATTAAAGATAAAGATGAGAGGGTTAAGCGATCCAAGAAATTTGAGGGGAAATGGAATTTAAGAGAGAAGACAAAAGGAAATTGGAGGCTCCAGTAGGGGAAATGAACACAAGATGCTTAAAACTTCTCAATTTTGGGAACTAAGGTTGCTTCGGTCAACACCAAGTGTCGTAGCATGTGTCGTTAAACTTAAGTTAGGGCAGTTTTGAATGAACTGTCATGGTTTCAGCGTCGCAAAGCAAATTAGAATTTTTCTTGTAGAGATAATAATGTTGTGTTGGATGTGTGGTAGACTAAATGTGATAAAATTATAAATGAAAATAATATAGATAGGGTGTTGGGGTAATACCTATAGTACAAACTATTGGTGAAAAATGAATTTAGGTGATTTGAGCGTGTAGAGAAAAGACTTATAGATTCTGTTAGAAGGAAAATAGAGCAGTTATAGATGAGTAAAACAGCTAGATCTAGAGAAAGAAACATGATCTGTGATAAAACACTAAGACATAATTTGATTTGTGTAGCCATTCTCATTTAATGGCATTTAGAAATTGTTTGGTGACACCGATAAAATATAAGATAGAATAATTATTATATCAAGCCTTGATTTAGTGTTTAATGAGACATCATAATTTGATAAGTAAATCTTAAAATTTATCATATTTTGTCTCTCTAATCAAATGGTATATTATTGATATGAGTTGAGTTAGAAAATCGATAGGAAATAAGAGGATAAATTACTGATTAATCATGTTAAAATAAAATTTTGAAATAAAAAAATTATATTAAATTAAAGAACAAAATTAAATTATTATTTTTAGTTTATTCAAAAATAAAATTGTTATTAAAATTTTATAACTAATCATTTAATATTTTTGTTAATTTAAAATATTATAAATTAACTTTAAATAATATATATGCAATTGTTTGACAAAAAAGATTAACATGTCATAATGAATGTTTACCAAAAATATAGGAATTCCTTGAATTTTCAAAATATGAGATCTATTTCTTCATCATTTTCACTTAGTTAGTATTTATCTTCAGACTCCATGTCTTTAACCTCTATAACTTTTACTACTAGATTTTTCTTCTTTTTGGCGTCTTCTTCATTCTCATATATCCTTTTTATTTTCATTTCACGTTCCTTCAATTTTTCAAACAAGGTAGCCAAATCCATACAAGATAAATCTTTAGATTCATAAATCGTAGTGACTTTAGGTTTCCAACTGCAGTTTAGGCTTTTAAAGATTTTGTTAGTCAAATCCTCATTTGAAAAAGTTTTTCCCAAAGTTCTCATATGATTCGCAATATGAATAAAATGTTTTTCATTGTCAAAAATATTTTTTTTTTGGTCTCATTTTTAATTATTTGTATTCTCTGGTCGATGTGTTCATACATGCTCTTTTTACCTTTGTATTACCTTCATGAGTAAATTGAAGGATATCACACGTTTCTTTTGCAGAATTACAACGTGAAACATGAAAAAACTCATACATGCCTAAAGTAATAGTGATGATTGTTTTTTATTTCAAATTGTACAAAACTTTTTCCTCATCCTCTTTGCTCCATGTTTCTCTAGGTTTGTTTCCTACAACATCATAAACAAGATGTGTGGAAACAAAGGGACAATTTTTTCTATAAAAGTCCATATATCATAACCCTTCTCCTATATGAAGATTATCATATTCTTTTTCCAATAAGCAAATCCCTCCAATAAAGAACCGGGTTATGTTTAGTGAATCTTTTGAAGTCACCATCCTACCTCATGAGACAATTAGTCTTATAACAAGAGTTAGGCTCTAATTCCACTTTTCGCGGCTGGCAAAATATCAGAGTCACCATCATCCTTTATTTATTCCTAAGGAACGGGAAAATAATGCTAAAATCTACATTCTAAGGGTGAGACACCAAGTTCGGGAGTCAGTTAGGTGGGAGGATTAGGCACCCCTCACCTCTATTGTATCCAATAGGACCCTCCTTAAATTCTAGGGTATGTTACTTGAATGTTTTATTATTTACATTTCTTTTTCAAAATGTGATTAAATTTACAAAAAACAAGTAAACCTAAAAAATATTTTTATTATTATACTCGCTAGGGTTTACAACCTTATGCCTACGTACCCTCACCTTAGATGAAGGATCAGAGCATCGTAGTTCATATCTCTTATTTTGTTGGTTGGTTATTTTTATCTCTTGAAAAGTTCTCACGCATCGGAGGCGAAGAAATATTTGATTTTTGAAAAATATCTCAATGCACAAGGGGAGATGACTTAGATTTTTAGGTGAGTTGAAAGTCTTTTATCCCTTATCCCTTATTTAATTTGTAAAAATATCCCACTTAACTTTGTTGTAAAAATAAAATAATATTATAATTCTATTATATAAACTCTTAACCCTCATCCCTTATCCTAATTTTATTTATCCCAAAACCTTAAGTTTCTATCCCCAAAAGTTATCCCAAAAATTCCCCAAGTTTTTTCCCCTCATTATCCCATGATATTCCACTTATCCATAAAATTTGTAAATAAATAATTATCAATTTATTTAACAAAGTATTGTAAATTAACCCCTACAACCCTAGCAAAATATCCTATATCTCTTATCCATGCATCTTAAATAAACCCTAATTATTCAATTATCAAAGTAAATAAATTAAGAAAACAAACTCCCAAATATTTACTCATTCAGATAAGTAAATTATAATAAACTCAAATTTATTAATTATAAAAAAAATTAAATAAATTTAACAAAAATGCAAATTTATTAGTTATAAAATTATAATAAACCCCAAGATTACAAATAAACTCAAATTTATTAAAAATAAAAATATATAAATTATAATAAACCCCAAGCTTAAAACTTAATATTATTAAGTTAACCCTAAATATTTTAGTAACCCTTAAGTTATTAATATTGAAATTAAGTAATTTTAACCCTTAAATACCAATTAACATATTAATACTTAAATTATTAAGACAATTCTTAAAATTAATATTAATTTATTTCTTAATTATTTTATTCTTACACATTAACCCTTGATTCCTAATTTTTAAATCCATCCCTAAAATTAACATCTTAATTAATTAAATTAAGCCCTGACTATTTAAATATTAAATTGATTCAAATAAATTAAATAGATAAAACCCTTAAATATCCCTAATTAATACGTTATTCATAATTCTCAAAAATAAACCCTAAATAGATGGGTTATCTGTAACACCCCCAATCTATACCCCCAAATAAATAAAGCGATAAAAATTTCATCAGAGTATAATTAAACATTCATGGCATAGACGAATGCGTCACATCAATTGAGACAAAACACAATAAACCTGCTCATAAAGATATGCAACAATCAGGTAGCAAATAGCAGAGGAACTTAGTTCCTACTACCCACAATTCAGATACAGAATAAAAGCGGAAAATCTGCAACTGAATCTCATATATATATATATATATATATATATATATATATATATATATATATATATATATATATATATATATATATATATATATATATATATATATATCACATAAAAAGTTTGTTTGTCATACACATATCCACACATATACAATCCAAAAGATATATATACATATACACGTAAAATCACAACGATCTCCCCGACTACCCGGTGCTACATATCAAAGCCGACCGACAAAAGAATGAAGACCTAAGCTTCACAAAAAGACCTCCAGCATCTAATCTGCAATGCCTCATAAAGCATTCAAAATAGCAGAAGGGTGAGAAACACGGTCATAATATAATTGCATACAATTATATAATAACACCAAAATACACATGTAATATTCTCACCACAACTTATACCAGAATTCAAACACAAAACAACACAATGAATATCTCTTATATCCATCACCAAGGCATATATAATCAAGCTCAATGCATTTATCAACACCATATATATATATATATATATATATATATATATATATATATATATATATATATATATATATCAACTCATCAATTCCATTCTCAATTCCACACAAAATCAATCCATTCATGATTTATGCAAATGCAAAGAGACCGAAACAACGACTCTATGCAAATGCGGGTACCATCCATCCGTCAATCTCATCATTAGTTCACTCAGGAACTATTGGAACCATCGTTTGTTACTTAGTGTAACTCCCCGTCGGGCAAACGATGTTCCCCGTCGCTTTCGGTCCTCTTGGTATAAGGCTCACGACGTTTATGGATCGATTTCAGTCCTCTTGGTATAAGGCTCACGATCCGATCGCTTTCGGTCCTCTTTGTATAAGGCTCACGATCGTCTATAATCATCTTTCAGTCCTTTCGGTATAAGGCTCACGATGTTATAGTGTATTCCCTTTGGAATCGATTCGTCGCTCATACCCCACAAGGGCACACGACATCACAAGAATGCATATCATGATGCTTGGCATACAATGACTCATGACTAGGGGTGGCAAAACGGGCCCGGCCCGCGGGGAAAGCCCGTTTTACCCGTCATTTTTTGCGGGGCGGGCCTGAATTTTGAACCCGCATATTTAAGTATGCCCGCCTCGCCCCGCCCTGTTTTTTTGCGGGCTTTTGCGGGGCGGGCCTAAACGGGGCGGGTATGCCCGCGGGTAAAAACAACCCATTCTATCTTATATTATTATTATTATTATATCTTATATTATTATTTTAGCTTGAACAGTATGGACCATAAATTATTAGTTTCATTTCATTATTATTCTACTCATTTGCTACCATAAATTATCTATTCACTTTCATTAATTATTTATTTATTCGCTACAGTGACCGTAAGGGAAATTATTTTGTTACGCTACAATACTTCTCATTTCTAATAATTGCTTCCTGTTTAGCACCTTAGCAAATTCATACTGACTATTCCCTCAGCTCCACTAGAAAAATGCTTTGGTTTGAAAATTATAATTAAATTCTTGTAGGCTTCCCACTAAAACTTATTCTAACATACATAATTAATAATTGAATTATTAATTAATATAGTTTCAATAATTAAATTCAATTATCCATAAAATAATTTCAATAAAATAAAAATAATTAAATTAAGATTATTGATATTATTATTAATTAAATTTAAATATACATTACATCTACATCTATTTTCTTTTTATTTATTTTCATAATTATACTATTATTATTAAAAAAAAATAAAGAGAATGGCGGGCATGCCCGCGGGCTCGTCCTTAAATGGGGCGGGCCTAGAAAATGAGTCCGCATCTCCACCTTTGACCGCCCCGCCCCGTTTTTTTGCGGGGCGGGCCTAAACGGGGCGGGCATGCCCGTTTGCCACCCCTACTCATGACATTCAAATGCACACATATACACATCCAGAATCATACATATATAATCAAATACCACACAATGCATTTTCTTGCCCTTAGGCCACAAATCATCTTCACAACATTTTATCGCATGCATTTTCATCACACAACCGCACACAAGTCATGCAATATCCATATCAACAGCACATTGCATGATACACATCAATTACACACAATTACAACGACAAAAGTCGACAAAATGACACTATTCCAAAGTCCTGACATAATTAAATTGGCCAACAACCTCAAAACCATTTTAATAAGAAAGTACATTTTATTAGCTTCCCAACGATACCAAGAATGTTCAAAACGGATAATCGGAACACAAGTTACGGACGTACAAAGAAAAAGGAATCGCGAAAACACAACATTTTGCACCCCTGCTGGCCATACGCGTATTGCCCTGAGCCATACGCGTATTGCCCAAACTCATACGCGTACCATTACGAGTTTCAGCAGATGGCCGAGAAAAATGGAACTCCATACGCGTATTACCCTCAATCCTTCTTTGCCATACGCGTATTGACTTAACCAATATGCGTATTGCCTTGAGTGATACGCGTATGGGCAGTGGAAAACCAGAATTTTTCCTGCATAATTTTTCTGCGAAAATCACTCAAACCCACTCCAAAATTTCACCTAAACACCAGAAAATTGCCAATAGATAGCACAACAACATATATCTAACATGTATCAACAATAAGGGACCTGAAAACATGATTTCCGACACAATTTAATCGGATTCTAACAATTTCAACATATTATGGTTTTTGTTCTACATTCAATTTCAATCCAAAAATAACCAAATACAAACATACATAATCATACACAAGTATAATATAATCGAGTTTCGTACCCTTACCCGATTTAATCGTGTTTACAATAGTCGGTTGATCGATTTCTTCTTTTCCAAGTTTTTCTCTCTTTTCCTCTTTCTTTCTCTTTTCTTTCCCTTTTCCTTCTTCTCTTTTTCTTTCTCTCTAATTTTCTCTCTTTCTATTTCTATTCTTACTAACTTAAGAAAAAATAAAGTGAAATGACCAAAATACCCCTACACTCAAATATCTCGCAAACGTTCCCAAAACGCGATAAAACATATTCACGATGAAAAATAATATATTATCAAATAAAAGTCAAAAATAAAATAATGTAATAATAAAAATAATCAAATCGACTCGATTAAATAAAACTAACTAAAACTGGGGCGTTACAACTCTCCCCCACTTAGAACTTTTCGTCCTCGAAAATATTACCTGAGACGAACAACTCCGGATACGACTCCCGCATCCGACTCTCTAACTCCCAAGTCAAATTGCCCTCGGCAGCGCCTCCCCACGCTACTTTCACAAGCGCAATATCCTTGCCCCTTAACCGCTTCAACTCGCGATCCAAAATTCTCACCGGTAATGCCTCAACCGTAAGGTTCTCCTTTACCTCAACCTCATCCATTGGAATCACATGCGACGGATCCGAAACATACTTCCGAAGCTGTGAAACATGGAACACATCGTGCAAATTTGAAAGACTCGGCGGCAAAGCCACCCGATAAGCCACAGTACCCACTCTCGCAGATATCTGGCAAGGACCAATAAACCGAGAAGTAAGCTTCTTCGACTTCAATGCACGACCAACACCCGTCACCGATGTAACTCTCAAAAATACGTGATCGCCCTCTTGAAACTCAAGATCTTTCCTCCTTCGATCATGATAACTCTTTTGCATACTCTGAGAAGCCTTCATTTTCTCACGAATAAGTTTCACCTTTTCCGTAGTCTGTTGCACCAACTCCGGTCCAACCACCGAACTCTCACCAGATTCATGCCAACACAAAGGTGTTCGACATCTCTTTCCATACAACGCTTCAAAAGGTGCCATTCCGATACTCGAATGGAAACTGTTGTTATACGTGAATTCAACCAACACAAGATAACTATCCCAAGCACCACCTTGTTCAAGAACACAAGCTCGCAACAAATCTTCCAACGACTGAATAGTTCTCTCGGTCTAACCATCCGTCTGCGGATGATAAGCAGAACTCAATCTCAACTAGGAACCTAACGCCTTTTGCAAACTTTCTCAAAATCTGGAAGTAAACCTCGGATCTCGATCTGAAACAATACTCAACGGAACACCATGTAATTTCACAATCACACTGATATAAATCTCAGCCAACCTCTCCAAAGAAAAACTGATGTCAATCGGAATGAAATACGCCGATTTAGTCAGCCTATCCACAACTACCCAAATGGCATTATGTCCCCTCTGTGTATTCGGCAACCCTGTCACAAAATCCATAGAAATGTTGTCCCATTTCCACTCGGGAATATCCAACGGTTGCAACAATCCACTAGGCTTCTGATGTTCCACCTTAGACTTCTGACACGTCAAACACGCATAAACAAACTGAGCCACATCCCTCTTCAATCCAGACCACCAAAAGATCTTCTTCAAATCTTGATACATCTTATTAGCTCCCGGATGTATACTCAAATTACTCTGGTGTCCTTCCTCCAAAATCATCTTTTTCAAGTCCAAATCATCAGGAATACAAATCCTACCACGAAATCTCAAAACACCCTTATCATCCACTTTAAAGTCACCATTCACACTTTGATCTCCAACCGTCATCAAATCCACAAATTTCACATCCAACTTCTGTTTCTCGCTAACGGTTAACAGAAAATCATTAGTGACCTTTAACATACCAAGCCTCACGCTACCAGATGTCAATTCACACACCAAACTCAAATCTCTAAATGCTTCCAAAAGTTTCCACTCTTTAACCATCAAAGCAGACATATGTAAAGATTTTCGGCTTAACGCATCAGCTACCACATTAGCTTTACCAGGATGGTAATTCAAGGCAAAGTCGTAGTCCTTCAAAAATTCCAACCATCTCCGTTGCCTCATATTCAACTCTTTCTGATCAAACAAGTATTTCAAACTTTTATGATCACTAAAGACTTCAAATCTTGCACCATAGAGATAATGCCTCCAAATTTTCAATACAAAAACCACTGACGCTAATTCCAAATCATGAGTAGGGTAATTCTTCTCATGAATCCTCAATTGCCTCGAAGCATAAGCCACAACCTTACCTTCTTGCATCAACACTCCACCTAAATCAATCAAATACGCATCACAATACACCACAAATGGTTCACTAGGAATCGGTAAGATCAAAATCGAAGCTGTAGTCAATCTTCTCTTCAGCTCACTAAAACTTTCCTCACACTGAATATCCCAAATGAACGCCTTACCCTTACAAGTCAACTGGGTCAAAGGAAGTGCTAACTTAGAAAAGCCTTCAATGAACCTCCGATAATAACCAGCTAAACCCAAAAAGCTTCTAATTTCAGTAACAGATCTAGGAGCCTCCCATTGTAGAACTGCATCTACTTTGGATGGATCCACAACAATACCATTACTTGAAATCACATGCCCAAGAAAACTCACTTCTGACAACCAGAACTCACACTTGGACAACTTGGCCAAACTGTGCGATCCTCTATGAAATCAAGTCCTTGACCTAAATCAAACTTGATGGATTGATTTCATAGGTGTTGTAGGGTGTATTGAATCATGTCCCAAGGTTTGGGAGCATGTCTTGGTCAAAAGTCAAAGGTGCAGTTGACTTTTTCATCAAAACCCTAATTGTGGTTCAGATGAAACTGAAACTTGGTGATCAAGCTTCTTGGATCAATCCATTGTTGCAAATGGATCAATGTAGTTTATTAGAGACCCTCAAATCCTCTCTTGAGGTCTTGGCTCATGATTTGTCCCAAAAGTCAACTTAGGGATGAATTAGGTCAAGAAACCCTAATTCCTGATTTTTAGTGAATGCATCCCCTGAGGCTAAATTGACTTGATGATTGGGTCCATGAGGTTCCATGGAGTATCTTAGGTTATGCTTTAAAGCATTGGCTCATGCCCAGAGGAAAATTTCCATCTGGAGGCCCTGGTCGACCAAACCCTAATTTGGTGACACTGGCGATCTTAAGGCTTAATCCACCTGGAATGCTGCAACATTGTGCTTGATTCTTGCTGTGGGAGTCCTTTTGATCCATTGTGGATGTTTGAGAGGTTAGACAAGTCGAAGATCATGTCAATTCCTTGATTGATCCTTTTTCTAAGGCTCAAAGAGGGCTTGAAACCCTAAGTTTGATTGTAGTGAATGCTCACCCATCTTTGGGGAGACTAATGAGGTATAATGGTTCATCCATATTGTGATGATGATTTGTCCAATGATGGGAAATCTTAGTGGTCAAAATTTGGGGTATGACACTAAGTCTGATAGAGTCTCCCCTCAACACATTCTCCCTTCTTTCAAGAGAGGTCCAAAAAGAAAGTCTGAGAGGTTGAGAAACAGAAGACTCCTCCAGAAAAGAAACAGCAGTTGTAGGCTTCGTAACATTGAGAATATAGATTGCGTAACTCAGGTCACAAGACACAACCTACTTCACAACTTAGATTACAAGACACAAAGGGGATCATGATGTTAAGATTTCAAAACAACTTAACCAACATATCCCAGAAGACACCAGAAAACCATTCTCCCCCTTTTAGCCAAAACTTGGCAAAAGTGACCAAGACAGCCCCAAGCCCAGATTAAAAGAACTATCGGACACCAATCCAAAGAGAGTATTGAGACAAAAGAAGTCCAAGGAAATCCTATTTATAGCTGAGCAGTTTCCTTAGAAAGTAATGAACCACAAAAAATAACGTCGGTCAATTCAAAGGAACATTAATCGAAGAAAATAACTCCACCAAAAGCGCACCGACCAAGACTGCTTTGACTATTTCTTCTTTTAAGATGATCGTCCAAAGAACTTATTACATGAAAACATGTTTTATAACAAGGTCCTGACATCATGTCAGACATTATCTCTTCTTTATTAGCCTGCCTTCAGACCTGACAAAGACTTCAAATATTGGTTTTTCAAACAAAGACACATAGAATCATCTTCTTCCTTCCATAATTCTAAATGAAACACCTTCATCCATAAATAGTAGCATTGATGATGAACTTTCAGTGATTCTGAATTCAGTCAGCAGAGAAAAATAAATTCTCCCAGACTAAACATATTATTCTTAGGCATCTATCAAAAATCATAGAACTTGCACTGCCAAGTCTCCCCCTACTTGCAATAGTACAAAAATGTCAATACATCCTTCTTGACTTCTCATCCTCCCAGGATGAAAACATAATCACAACTTGCTTGACGCACAATACAAACTTGATTCAGACTGCACTTCTGCAGTAATTTATCTTAGATCAGGGAGCAACTCCCCCTATCTAAGATAACCAGTGCTCCACCAAAGGACACTTATGCTGATGAATGGAAAATATAAGATGCATCTTCATGTCTTCAAAAGCGCACCCTCTGTCCAACCTACCTGCTGAACACAATCATCAACTCTACTTATTGCTTCTTCTAACAAGAACCAATAATCACTCACACATGAACACCATCATGCTTCCCGTGAGGACTTATTAGGATCACCATCCTAAATTAACAAACTCTTGGATTAAGATCAAAGCTCCATTGATCCCCTCTTCCAGAAACTATCCATACACCAAACGAATTCCTCTTGAATTCTCATGTATAAATCTCCTTATTCCCTTAGATAGAATCCAATTGATCTGGAATGATCCCCATTCCTCAAAGAGATACCATACCTCTTAGTTTGTTTTCTTCCAACGGTGTCAGATACCATATACATGCTTCAGAACTTCACAGCTGCCAAACTGATCCACTTCCCTTTAGCATGACTTGCCAATATGGGCGTTATCCCTTCCACAAGCTTTTCATCTGACCTTAGCAAGGTCAATCAATAGATAGACACCCAACAATCCAAGACAGTCATTCCTTCATCATTCTCCCGTATGATAACCTGGAATACATCTGATCAACTGGTGAATATCCATATTCAGACTTCCATGCAATCAACACATGATCCACTTCAGTCTTCTCTACACCATCCTTCCAAGGCAGATCTTCTACTCCATCATTCTTCCGTATGATACGATAGATACTCCTTAGACACGATGTAGGTAACGAGTTCCTAGACCAGAACTTAAGAATCCTCCTCCAAGGATAACCAACCTGAAAAATGTTCTAACATTAGTTAGGACATCCTTCACACATCATAGACACCGCACACCATGGTTCTTGATATGCTCCACCACTGGACTTACTATCTGCATAGTAATCCAACTGAAGATCTTCAAACATCACTGCGCCACCAGCTTGATCAACAAGAACTCCAAAACCCAAAGCGAGAAATAAACTCTCATCCACCAAAAGAAGGTATACTTCCATCATCAACCTAGAACTTCTACCACAAGCTCCAAGATAGACCAGAACCAGAACCTTCTTATGTTTTCAACGAACTACCCTTCTACCCAAGAGCAATCAGTTTCAAGCATCCTGCTTGAATGCACAATAAAGATCAACCAAATGCCACTGTTTGATTAATCTTAACTTTTTTTCAGAACTCCCACAAGATACACTGATCCACCAGTGAAATCTGATCTTCAAGTCACATGAACTACTTGCTCCATAGCAATACATCTTGGGTCCACCAAGCCTCTAGACATGTAACATCTTCTCAAACCACAGCTCCCGCAAACTGCATGAGATAGACCTTTTTGAAGCATCCATTACTTCCATTCTCCTGTAGATCACCTTATCTTAAGCTGATGTGCTACATCACCAGCTGAGACTCTGATGTTAAGCTAGATGTCAGAACATTCTGATACGACACCCAGTTGCTGAAATCAGCTCCTCCTTCTGCCACTTAGAAGAACCTCCTCCCTAATACAAAACAAGAGTTCCATGCTCTCATAGACTTGATTCAACAACCAAGTTTGAGTAGACAACCTCTATCCTGCTTTGAAACTCCAAAGACTTCACACCTGCCACGTCTGAATTTTCAGAAGATAAAGTAGTCCTAGACTACACCATAGCCATACCAAAGAATGCCAATTTCCTTAGTAGAGCAGTCTGTAGAAAGTCAGAGGTAATTTAACCTTGAACTTCAAACTGAGCAATATCATATGCTCCCAAGTACCTAGATCAGAAATAAACTGATCCAAGAAATAACCATCAAGGTTATGATGTCTTCATCTTCATCATCAACAACACCAATGTGCAGACCAGTTTCTTGCCAGGAAACTCTCCAGAGATCACATGCTTCTGTCACACCAGACTGAAGCAGATTCTAAGGCAAATACCCAAGACCAAAACAGATGCTAAAGCGTATGCAGTACCCCTCCCATGATTCTGCACAAACTCTAATGATGAGATGTTCCAACATCTTGTTGAACATCAATAATCTTGACTTTCAAGGATAATCAATTAAATACTTGTGAATTCCATAAATAGCAATTGATCTTAAATCCTTGTCCAATAACCCTTCTTCACTGTTGTTGCTAAGCTTCACCAGATCACTTCATGAACACTTATCAAGTATTCAATCTTTTGCAAGTATCTTCTTTGACACAAATAATTGAGATACCAAGGCTGCCACCCTTGACTTAAGTAACTAAGATTCTCTCTGAACAAATCCTATTTACCTCAACGATTCTGAAAACTTTAATTAGATTGGATCCACCCTTAAGGTTAAGAGAGATGAATCATTCCTTGTTGTTTTGGATGGTGAAAATAAATCACCTCCACTTTCTTCATGTTGTGTTTCATAGAAACACCTTCTAGTCAGAAGAATAACTCGAAGACTCCATATGCACGGCTGAGACGCCTTTATGAGTGGACTTGAGAGAATTCTCAAGTATCTTTGATAACCCAGCCGACCAATAATTTATCAAACTCCCAGAGCAAGAACTTGATAAACATAAACTCAACTCCTCTCCTCTTCAACTGACTTCAAACTGTACCATGGAACCAAGCTTCCAAGTACCAAGTCACCATAACAGACATCTTCCAACAACTTCTTCCATTCCATCGCTCCCAACTTTAGAATAAAAAGATACTGATATCTTCAACTATAGAGGCCGACGATTGAGATCTTCCACCATCTGTATTCAGTAACAACTCCAGAATCCCATAATTCTATAGCTCTTCCATCAGAAACATATGTAGCGGAACCACTAAGGAACAAATTCAACTTGCCTTAATAAGATGTCAAAACATCTTATAAGACACCCCAACAAGAGAACTAGCCATTTCTCCTGCAGTTGTTGTAGAACCTCCTTAGCAACATGAACAACCTCTGGGTTGTTACCTTCGATCCAAAACATACATCCCATCCATTAATACCCTTGAGTATGTCTGAGTTGATTGATCTGATCTTTAAAACTCCTCCTTGTTTAAACGCAAGAAAGTATCTCCCAAAGATTTCATCCAGAAATAGACAGGATGTCTGCTCTGATACCAATTATTTTTCTGGAAATGTAGACAGGAGATGTCCTAACACATGTCAAGACATTGTTCTGCATAAACATTTAAACAAAGGAGCACCACAACAGACTGATACCTTAAATATCAGAACTGCAAAATCACAGATGTTACGACATCTGGTTGCGACATGTCAATCAAGAACAATAACAAAACTGTAAATTGCATATTGTTAAATAAGGCAGTATGTGTTAACCCAGTTCGGTGCAATTCACCTACTCTGGGGGATACCAATCCAGGAAGAAGACTTCACTAACTTGTAGTATTACCCTAAAACTAAACTCCCTCATTTACAATTTTATTCTAATCACTACCCTTAATGAACATCTTTACCAAAGTTAAACTCCATCGTTTACAACTCTGATATGAGAGACCTACTCACTTCCTTAATCGCAACCTGTGATATCTCTGTCTTATACCAATTCAGAATCTCTGTCATGTTTTCTTGACCAACAAGTTATCTTGGACTTACTTCAAAGCTTCGTCCAAGATCGATACACAAACCATTACCTAAAGGCTTCTGGTTCTATCCCTGTACCAATGCCTTCCACTATGCATCCCATGCTATAGAGGGAGACTTACAACTCTTAAGAGAGCCGACGACTCTCAAACCCTAAACCCTTATTTTTCAAAAGAGAACTAGGTTACAAAGTTACAAGTGATACAAAGGTACATTCGGTACATACTAAAACCCTAGGTCTAAGTCTTCTTATATAGTCTTCTATTGGGCTTTCTATCTTTGATATATGATACCTTGATCTGCTCCTTAATTCTTGCAACCGATTAAAACCTGCTAACTCAGTAAGTCAGCCAGGATGTCGAGTCTCCAAGTTAGGACATCTTCTTCGACATCTTTTTCTTCTACAGATTATTCATTTATATCATTAGTATGTTTTAGCAAAATTTAGTCAAACACCAGGAGCTTTCACTAAAAAACAACCCAAGATAAAAACAAGCATTTTCAGCAAATACACTGCACACACTCTTGCATTCTCTTTGTCTTTTCTAAAAAGGAATCATCACGTCATGCAGATTACTTGTTTTAAACCCCATTGAAACATACGATCCAATGCCTTATCCCAACTTTGAATTCCCGGTATTCAAAGCTGAAGAAGAAGAGAACAAAGAAATTCTGGAATAGATTTATCGACTACTCAGACAAAAGGAAAGGTCCATTGAACACTACAAGGAGGCGTTGGAAACGGTCAATTTGGGTTCAGAAGAAGAAAGGAAAGAAGTTAATATTGGAGCACTGCTCAGTCCAACTGTCAGAAAAGGCTTGATAAAACTTCTCAAAGAATTCCCAAATGTGTTTGCTTGATCCTACCAGGACATGTCATGGTTGGATACTAGCATCGTGGAACATCACTTGCCACTGAAAACATAATGTCCTATAGTAAAACAAAGACTGAGAAGGACTCATCTAGATATAGCCATCAAGATTAAGAAGGAAGTACAGAAGCAAACCGACTCAGGTTTCCTTGCCACCTCAGAATATCCTCAATGGTTAGCCAACATAGTGCTAGTTCCAAAGAAGGACGGAAAAGTCAGAATGTGTGTAGACTACAGGGATTTAAACAAAGTGTTAGTTCTTGTTGAGATTGTTAGTTCTTGTTATTGGCTGGAATTTTGGTAAAACAATGGTGGTGTTAATGATGTCATATGTCTGATGTCTTAACATGAGTTACTAACATTCAGTTTGTGTTAAGTTTGTTAGGGTTGCAGTTTTGTATGCTGATGTTATAAGTGATGTCTTGACATCACTATACTAGAACATCAGAACATCAGTTTGTGATGTTTTAGGGTTGCACGTGTTTTGTTGTTAATAGAGAGATTGCAGACGAATATCATGGGTTAGATATATTCTGTTGCAATCATTTATGAAGAGATTAGTTTGTTGCTAATTTAAAGCAAAAAGATATGGAGAATAATCAGAATTAATTATGAAGATTTAATTGAAGATCTATTTAGAAGCAGAATCTTTTGCAGACTTGCGGCAGAAGATTTGTTGCGATTTGAAAGCCCAAATTCAGTTGGGAAAAAGTTATAAATAGAATGCTTGTAATCTAGAATAGGCACGGGTCCAAGATGTAGATCATTAGGGCTTTGTCTAAGTGAACCACTCGGGTTGTGAGATGGTCACTGTGTTCTTACTCAGAAACCTGTAGGTAATGAGTATTGTATTGTTCTTGGAGGAAGCTTTGAAGCAACTCCAAGGTGTGTCATGGAAGTGTGTCTTCTACTTTTCTGTGGTTGAAAAGTTGTTGGTAATCAAGTTGTTGATGCAGTGGCGGAGATGTTGACTGCTAGACATCATTGCGATGATTGGGAGTGAGATGGAGTCTCTTATCTAGGGAGGACTTAGATAGAAGGGTCATTGGGTAGTGATTAAATTAGGTATATTGTCAACTGGTTTGTTGAGTCTGTAATTTGATACTGCTAATAGTGGACTTCCTTCCTAGCTTGGTATGCCCCCAGATGTAGGTTGTTAGACCGAATTGGGTGAACAAATTCTGTGTGCACTTTACTTTTCAGCAACTTCTTTAAATGTCTATAATTGCCTTACTGTTTATGTCAGACCAGATGTCTCGACATCATGTAGGACATCTGGGATCTGTTATACCAGAATTTCAATTAGTATCAGAGCAGGCATCCTGTCTGTCTCTGGATGAGATCTAGGGAAGATACTTTCTGGTTCATGAGCAAGGAAGATAGTTTTGTTGAGTTATGGACTTGGTCAGTTCATATAGTTGTTTGTATGATCCCTTGAAGTGAAGGATGGACTATTCATGACAGGGTATGTATTGGACCTGTCTGTTGTTATCAGGAGAACTGCTGTTGTGAGTTTGATTTGTTGGCACTTGGTTTATGGTGATGGTGTGCAAGGATTATTGAGTATTGCCTGAAGGTTGTTGAGGAGTTGTTGTGTGTTCCGCTGCATGGTATCTGATGTAACCCTGGTTGGTTCTTGTATCTCTGGTGGTGAGATTCTAGGAAGGTATTCTCTTGGAAAGACATTAGGGTTTGGTCTCCTCAGCAGGATATTCTATGATGTTGTAGTTTATGCAAGATAGCTTCAACCGTTTGGTTAGAGATGCCAAAGATACTTGAGGATTATCTCATATCTTTGTTTTGGGAAAGAAGTGATCAAAAGGTGAATGGATCTTATTAAAGACTGTATGACATGAAAGTTTCAGAAGAAGAATATATTTCAAATCAGGCATTGAAGACCAATCTATCCAGAACATTGATTCCTTCTTTATCAATTTTCTTGATGGTGAAAGAAGAGGGTGGAGCCAAAGAAAAAGAGTATCACTGTCAAATCTTTCATGCGAGAGTGAAGATCTTGATAAGTTATCTCTAGTTGTGGTGACCTAATTAGGAGGATCTTCCTGGTTATAATGTCAATTGTAGTTCTGGTATATCTTAAGATGAATTCTCTTGTGATGGTACGAGTTTTATCAAGAAAGATGTTGTTCATAATGTCATATCATCTCAGCTGGAGCTGGTTGAAGAAAAGGAAGTAATCTTGATAGCAGAAGAGAAGGAGATGATCCCTGTTTAAGCTAAAATGTCTGAGGACAATTTTATAGGGAAAATGCATCCAAGAGTTTGTGTGCAGGAGCAGTGTAAATCAGCCTGTGGTCAATTGATGTTTGCATGAGCTCTTTTAGTTTTGTGGCTTGAAGGATTGGAAGTAGCAGATTGTCTATGGTATGTTTATGCAGAAGAATGGCAGGTATCACTCTTAAGTTAGACAAGAGGTCTGAACCTTGTGCTTATAAGAAGAAGCTTCTGGAAGAGTGTGTTGGTCTGATCTTGGAAGTTCTCGTGTGAGATATGTGTGGATTAATATGATTGTTGTCTCCAAAGCCATAACAGTTGTTTAATGTGATATAGACTGATGTCGGAACTGATGTTGAAACTTCATTTTAGTTCTTTGCTTTCTCAGCCAAAGAAAGTTAGTTGTGCTCATGGTGAAGTATCAGGTCAAGCCACGTACCTAATCTGAAGTGATCAGTGGTGTGGATTAACCAAAGAGGGATCAACTAGTGCCTCAAGTGTGCAGGAAAAGAATGTCAGACCAGATCAAATGTCGTACCTTGTGTGAGAAGGTTACCTTATCACAAATAGCTTGACAGTAGTTAAGTATTTGTCTGCTTTTGATAAGGTTGTGCATTTAACCGATAGTGAATACTTTGACGGGAGCTGAGCGTTTATCTAAGATGTTGTGCATTCAACTAATGACAATATACATTGACGGGAGACTATGTGTATGTCTGATGTAAAAGTGCAGGACTGCAGAAGTATTGAGAATTTACTTTTCTCTATGTGGCTGTATATTTCTCTTTGTGGTGTGTTGGTGTGTGACGACCTGAATTATGTTGTTGAAGATGGAGATGGAAGACTATGAAGACATCATAGTCTTGATGGTTGGATCAGTTTATTTCTGATCTAGGTGCTTTGGAGCATGGGTTTTGTTGTGTAAAAGTCGAGGATATGTGGATGTTATCTTTGGCTTTCTACTGACGACTCTACTAAGGGAAGTGGAATTCTTTGGTATAGCTATGGGGTAGTCTGAACTACTTATTTTCTGAAGATTCAGATGTGGTAGGTTTGAAGTCTTTGGATTTTCTGAGCAAGATGTAGGTTGTCTACTCAAACTTGATTGTTGAATCAAGTCTATGAAAGCATGTAAATCTATTTCTGCAAAGGGAGGAGGTTCTTTTAAGTGGCAGAAGGAAGAGCTGAATTCAACAGTTAGATGTCATAATGTTCTGACATCTAGCTTAACATCAGAAGTCTCAGCTGGTGATATGGCACATCAGCTTAAGATAGAGGTGATCTACAGTAATGGAAGTTATGGATGCTTCAAAAAGGTCTGTCTCATACAGTTTGCGGGAGTTGTGGTTTGAGAAGATATTACATAACTTAGAGATTCTAAGTGTGTTTGATAGTAAGCAAGTGGAACATGTGATTTGAAGATCAATTTCAGTGGATAGATCAGGATATCTTTGGGAGAATTTTGACAAATGTGAAGAAGACAATTTGTGGCAGTTGGCTTTTTCATATGAGGATTCATGAATGAGGTGATCAAACTGTGGCATTTGGTTGATCTCAGAAGTGGATTCGAAGAATCAAGATAATCAGAGTGTGGCAGCTGGTTATTATTGAGGATTGTCTTGGAACAAGTTACTCTTGGGCAGAAGGGTGATGAGTTGAAGACTCAAGGAGATTATTCTTCTTGAAGGTGGATGAGAGTTTAATTCTCTAGTTCTTTGGATTACTATGCAATAGTAAGTCCAGTTAGTGGAGCAGATCAAGAAACATGGTGATGATATCTTGGTGTGTGGTAAATGTTCTAACTTGTGTTGGGACATTATCTGGTTGAATATCCTTGGTGAAGGATGATTTTGTTCTGGTTCTGAAGCTTGGTGCATACATTATGCCTAAGGAGCGTCTACATAGTCATACGGGAGAATGATGAAGTAGAAGGTCTGCCTTGGATGGAGAATGTAGAGAAGACTGAAGTAGATCAGGTATTGATTGATTGGAAGTATGAAGATGAAGAGTATGATAGGGAATGAATGCCTTTGGAGAAAGGGACAATGGTACTAAAATGCATGTGCTCAGCAAGTGTGCTCAAATGTTCATCTTCATCTAGAGCATTAGTTAACCATGACTGGGGGAGTACTTGTCTATGGATTTTGCTACAAAGGTACATATATTGTGGAGATTGCATGCTAATCAAGATTGTGAAGATTGGTTGAACCTTATGAGGATATAATGTCAGATAACATGTTATGACATTAGGCTGTTGGATGACATATTGGTGTGGACATGAATGGTTCTAGCCATGTGAAACTAAGTGTTTGAATCATATGCCCACATGCTTCTGAGGAGAAGTCTGAAGGACAACTTTGGTTGTGTATGGGAGAATTTATTTTTTTCTCTGCAGATTGTGGAAGAGCTTTGTGAGGGTCCTTATTGATGGGAGGTGTCACACTTGTCTTGGTGTGTGAGTTCAGTGGAAGGCATTGTCTGGTTTTTCCAAATGTTATGATCAAGGAGTTCATTGTGATCATTCATGTGGATATTACAGAGAGAAGTTAATCAGCTTGGCAAGATGTGAGTTTTGGAGCTTGAGAAGATAACAAACCAAGAGGGAATCATGTGAGTTCTGGTATTTGGATTGTTTGAGGATTAAGCATTAAGTGAATGCGTTCAGCAGATGTGTTGAACAGAGGGTGTGCTCTTGAAGACATGAAGATGAGTCTTATGTTTTCCATTCATTTAAGGTGTTCTTCTTGCAAAGGAGCACTGGTTATCTTCGATAGGGAGAGTTGATCTTTTGTTGAAGAAGTTGTTTATCCAGATTGTAATGTCAGACAAGATGTCGTGACATTGTGTTACTGGTGAAGTTCATGGTGTACTTGACAGTTTAGACTTGGTTCTATAGATTTGTGTGTCAATGGATTGAATCAGAAGTATACATTTACACCAATGTTTGTCAATTTTTGGCCATAAAGGGGGAGAGAATGTACAGTAGTAGCTGCTGAGTCTGGATTTTGTTCTGAGTATATTGGTTGGATGATTCAGAGTTTGATTTTGGAATTTCTTTTGTGCTTGCTGCGATGTTCAGAGTTTGTCCAATTGTGGCTAAAAAGGGGGAGAGTTAGCCTAGTCGTTGCCTAGTTGTCTGTTGTGGTTCTAGGCTTGAGGGGGAGTGTGTAGTTTGTGCAGCTGTCTTGCTGGTTGCAGTTTTGAGGGGGAGTTGCTGCTGCTAGTTGAGTGTTGATATGGCAGGTATCTCTGATGTTGGCTGAGATTATTTTAGCCAAAATTAGCCAAAGGGGGAGTTTGTTAGTTCTTGTTGAGATTGTTAGTTCTTGTTATTGGCTGGAATTTTGGTAAAACAATGGTGGTGTTAATGATGTCATATGTCTGATGTCTTAACATGAGTTACTAACATTCAGTTTGTGTTAAGTTTGTTAGGGTTGCAGTTTTGTATGCTGATGTTATAAGTGATGTCTTGACATCACTATACCAGAACATCAGAACATCAGTTTGTGATGTTTTAGGGTTGCACGTGTTTTGTTGTTAATAGAGAGATTGCAGGCGAATATCATGGGTTAGATATATTATGTTGCAATCATTTATGAAGAGATTAGTTTGTTGCTAATTTAAAGCAAAAAGATATGGAGAATAATCAGAATTAATTATGAAGATTTAATTGAAGATCTATTTAGAAGCAGAATCTTTTGTAGACTTGCGGCAGAAGATTTGTTGTGATTTGAAGGCCCAAATTCAGTTGGGAAAAAGTTATAAATAGAATGCTTGTAATCTAGAATAGGCACGGGTCCAAGATGTAGATCATTAGGGCTTTGTCTAAGTGAACCACTCGGGTTGTGAGATGGTCACTGTGTTCTTACTCAGAAACCTGTAGGTAATGAGTATTGTATTGTTCTTGGAGGAAGCTTTGAAGCAACTCCAAGGTGTGTCATGGAAGTGTGTCTTCTACTTTTCTGTGGTTGAAAAGTTATTGGTAATCAAGCTGTTGATGCAGTGGCCGAGTTGTTGACTGCTAGACATCATTGCGATGATTAGGAGTGAGATGGAGTCTCTTATCTAGGGAGGACTTAGATAGAAGGGTCATTGGGTAGTGATTAAATTAGGTAGATTGTCAACTGGTTTGTTGAGTCTGTAATTTGATACTGCTAATAGTGGACTTCCTTCCTGGCTTGGTATGCCCCCAGATGTAGGTTGTTAGACCGAACTGGGTGAACAAATTTTGTGTGCACTTTACTTTTCAGTAACTTCTTTAAATGTCTATAATTGCCTTGCTGTTTATGTCAGACCAGATGTCTCGACATCATGTAGGACATCTGGGATCTGTTATACCAGAATTTCATAAAGTAAGTCCAAAAGATGATTTTCCACTACCACACATTTACATATTGGTAGACAACACAACAAAATTCAAAGTTTTCTCCTTCATGGATGGATTCTCGGGCTATAATCAAATCAAAATGGCGCCAAAAGATATGGAGAAAACTTCATTCATCACCCCATGGGGCACCTTTTGTTACAAAGTAATGTCGTTCGGTCTGAAGAACGCAGGGGCAACTTATCAATGGGCCATGACAACTCTATTTCACGACATGATACACAAAGAAATCAAAGTATATGTCGATGACATAATTACCAAATCTAAAATAGAAGAAGAACATGTGGATCACCTATCAAAGTTATTCGAGCGTCTGAGAAAATACAAACTCCGCTTGAATCCCAACAAATGTACATTCGATGTTCGCTCTGGAAAACTCTTAGGATTCACCGTCAGCCAGAAAGGAATTAGGGTTGATCCCGACAAAGTTAAGGCCATTCAAGAAATGCCTTCTCCAAAAACTGAAAAGCAAGTAAGATGATTTTTGGAACGTGTGAATTACATCTCAAGATTCATATCCCTCATGACCGCGACATGCGCGCCGATCTTCAAACTACTCAAAAAGAACCAAGGCTGTATATGGACAGAAGACTGCTAGAAGGCCTTCGACAGCATCAAAGAATATCTGCTGAATCCACCGATTCTGTCTCCTCCAGTGGAAGAAAGACCATTGATCATCTACTTAACAGTCTTGGAAGACTCCATGGGTTGTGTGCTTGGCCAACAAGATGAAACCAAAAGAAAAGAGTCTGTTATTTATTACTTAAGCAAGAAATTCACGGACTATGAAACTCGATACACTATGCTCGGGAAAACTTGCTACGCTTTGGCTTAGGCAGCCAAGCGTCTTTGCCAGTACACGATCTGTCACACTACTAGGTTAATCTCCGAAATGGATCCGATCAAGTACGTCTTCGAAAAGCCTACCTTAACAGGAAGGATTGCCCATTGGAAAATGTTGTTATCAGAATAAAACATTGAGTACCATGCTCAGAAAGCCGTCAAAGGAAGTATTTTAGCCGATCATTTGGCTTATCAACTAATTGACAACCAGGAATCAGTCAAATTTGACTTCCCAGAAAAGGATGTCATGTACCTAAAAATGAAATATTGCGATGAACCGCTACCAAGCGAAGGGCCAGAACCAGGTTCCCAATGGGGACTAATATTCGACGGAGCAATCAATGTATATGGAAACGAAATTGGGGCAATCATAGTGACACCTCAGGGTACCCATATTCCTTTCACTATCAGATTGACATTCAAATGCACAAACAATGAGGTCGAATACGAAGCTTGAATCATGGGTCTTGAATAAGCTATTGACCTAAGGATAAAAAACTTGGATGTATATGAAGACTCAACCCTGGTTATAAATCAGATCAAAGGAGAGTGAAACACATATCAATCAGGATTGATTCCTTAGAAAGACTACGATAGAAGGTTGTTGCCCTTCTTCAACAAGATTGAGTTTCATCACATCCCTCGTGAAGAAAACCACATGGCTGATGCACTAGCCACTCTATCTTCAATGATTAGTGTGAGTCGATGGAACGATGTACCCAAATCAACATAACGCGCCTTGATAGGCCTACTTACATCTTTGCAATTGAAGCAGTCATTGATGACAAACCATGGTATCATGATATTAAATGCTTCCTTCAAAGACAAGAATACCCGCCTGGGGAATCAAGAAAAGATAGGAAGACTCTCAGAAGACTGGCCGACAACTTCTTCCTGAACAATGATATACTTTACAAGAGAAACTTCGACATGGTTTTGCTCAGATGCGTAGACAGACAAGAAGCAAACATGTTAATGAAAGAAATTCACGAAGGATCCTTTGGAATCATGCCCATGGACACACAATGGCAAGAAAAATTATGAGAGAAAGATATTATTGGCTGACAATGGAATCCGATTGTTACAAATACATGAGGAAGTGTCACAAGTGTCAGATATACGCCGACAAAATCCATGTACCACAGACGCATTGCATAGTCCTTTTTTCTCCATGGCCTTTTTCTATATGGGGAATCGACGTGATTGGCATGATTAAACCCAGAACCTCGAACGAACATCAGTTCATTATGGTAGCCATTGATTACTTCACTAAGTGGGTCAAAGCAGTATCATATACCAATGTGACCAAACAAGTGGTGGTCTGATTTATCAAGAACAATCCCATTTGCCATTATGGTGTTCCAAGCCAGATCATTACAGATAATGGATCAAACCTGAACAACAAGATGATGAAAGAGTATGTGCTAAATTCAAAATCGAACACCATAACTTGTCTCCCTACCGACCTAAAAAGAACGGAGCGATAGAAGCAGTTAACAAAAATATCAAGAAGATCGTTCAGAAGATGGTTGTAACCTACAAAGATTGCCATGAGATGCTACCATTTTCTCTTCACAGTTATCGCACATCTGTCCGCACTTCAACAAGGGAAACCCCTTTCTCTCTAGTATATGGCATGGAAGCAGTGCTCCCCATAGAAGTAGAAATCCCATCAATGAGAGTATTGATGGAAGACAAGTTAACAGAAGTTGAATGGTGTCAAAGTAGATATGATGAACTGAACCTAATCGAAGAAAAGAGAATGACGAATTTATGCCATGGTCAGTTATATCAGCAAAGAATGAAGAAGGCATTTGACAAAAAAGTCTGACTCCGTGTCTTCAGGGAAGGAGACCTCGTGCTTAAGAAGATCCAATCATTTCTCATTGATTCCAGGGGCAAATGGACTTCGAATTACGATGACCCCTACGTTGTTAAGAAAGCATTCTCAG
Source organism: Lathyrus tuberosus (assembly GCA_022829125.1). Classification (NCBI taxonomy): domain Eukaryota; kingdom Viridiplantae; phylum Streptophyta; class Magnoliopsida; order Fabales; family Fabaceae; genus Lathyrus; species Lathyrus tuberosus. The sequence goes on along the minus strand of JALAZF010000584.1, from coordinate 1,768,145 downwards.
GCGGCTCCTTGAGACTCGCAACCATGGATGGAGAGGAGTTTACCTACCCCACAAATATTGATGTAGTCAAGAAATACTTCGCCTAAATAAATAAAATAAAATAAAACTTCTCGTTGGATTGAAAACCCAAAAGGGCGGTCCAGGCAAAAATTAGAGACATATACAATGACTATCCCGATGGATTGAAACCCCGAAAGGGCGATCTAGGCAAAAATAAGGGATTCATGGCAAGTAACTATATCCGACAAGCTTGACTCCTCAACAGTAATGTCGTCTGTCAGGAAAATTTTAGTCAAGGTCGCCTTCGACAGAAGCTCAGAATGTCCAGAATTCAAAGTTAGTGGAATGATATCAGTCGTTATGTTTCAATGTAGCCCCTTTTCCTTTAAATTACCATTTTCTAAACTTTGTAATGCTTCATGGGATCACGCATTTGGCTGATTACCATTCTATCAATGAAAATTTGAGCCCTTGTGCTTTTGTTTGCAATTCTCATTCATTCTGCTTTGCAAAATGACATTTTAATATGATCAACGGTTCTTGAAATAAAAAAAAATTAATTTACTTTTGTTTTCAAAATGGAAAGTTCAAGTTTTACTTCTGCTTTTAAAATAAGGATGGCAATTTCTTTTGGTTACTGAACACAAAAAGGAATATCGACGACTTCTCCGGAAGTGATCAAACTTCAAAACTCAGAATCAAAATACTCTTTTTGACCAGTACACTCTGAATGAACGATCGATTGCTTCAGACGGAATGTCCCATCTGACATCCCCGGTAAAGTTCTTACCTCTAAGAACCAATGATTGATTTTTCTCCCCAGTAGGATCTACCCCTAAAAAACAAGAACGGATTTCTATCCCTAGCAGGTTTGTACCTCTAGAAACCAAAACAAACGTAAGGATCCCCATGCCCAAACAAAAGTACTACCTTCAACATCTCCAGTGATACCCTCATCTCCTAGAGTGGCCGAGTATCTAGTTGTGTTCATCACCAATTTGTATGTCGTGTCTGTTTTATCAGCATCAGCATCTCATACATCATACATAATTGATTCATGTTTATAGTCATGTTGCATTAATATCACTCTGGTCATAATCATCCCCAGGTGATAAAGCATCCTCTCTCCGATAAAGTTGTCAGTCTTCCTTACCACATTAGATAGGACAAAATTCCAGTTTAAATTCTTTCCTCATCAGGAAAATATGTCGTCTAAACAATCTCTCTAGTTTATTCCTGGATTGGAGTCTGTCCTTGATCACTTTGATAACTTGGACCTCTGCAAGACGAAAAGCCATTTGGTTGTACACCTTTGGAACTTCACTCTTCACCAATGAAGATGATATTTTGCTTTCTCGGATTAAAGAAAATCCCTAGAGAAAGCCTCTCAACAGAAGACTCTTGGCAATACGGCAGTTTCTCCCCGAAAAATTTATTTTCAATGGAGTCATCAGCACCTCAAAATTGGATTACATCACATGGCATCTCTCAGAAAAGAGGAAGTATGATGTAATTTCCCCTAGCAATGGCATCTCCCATAAGAGAAGTTTGCACACCTCTGTAATTCAGATAAATGGTCCCCACCAACAAGTCTGACATCAAAAATTTGCTCATCCTATGGCATCCCTACGAAGAAATTTCAAAGATAAGTATGATGAAGCACATTTTTCCATCAAATGGCATCTCCCCAGCGAGAAGTTTGGTGAAAACCATCACAGATAGCATTCCTTGTCAAAAGAAGGACTTGACAAGAAGAAACTGAGACCAGTTCCATGGCTGAAGACCAGGATCGAGGGGAGGTTTATTTCAAAAAAAACTAAGACCAGTTCTATGGCTGAAGACCAGGATCGAGGGGAGGTTTATTTCAAAAGAAAACTGAGACCAGTTCCATGGCTGAAGACCAGGATCGAGGGGAGGTTTATTTCAAAAGAAAACTGAGACCAATTCCGTGGCTGAAGACCCGGTTTGAGGGGAAGTTTTACCTTTTTCAAGATAGCCTTACTTAGCAAAAGAAGATGGATGAGCAAATAACTACCATTCACAACCACAATCAAAATTTTGGGTATTCCGATATTTAATCCTCTTTTACCTTGAATGTCCGAACGCCTTCGTCATTCACACCTTCAGGTCCAAGAAGATTAAATAGGGACATCTGTCATACCCTAAATTTTGACCACAAGATTTCCCATCATTGTGCAAATCATCACCATAATATGGATGTACCTTCATACCTCATCAATCCTCTCAAAGATTGTTGAGCATTCACCTCAATTAAGAATTAGGGTTTTGGACCCTCTCAGGGCACTCAGACAAATTACCAATCAAGAATTGTCATGATATTCAACTTGTCAAGTCTCTTAAACATCCATAAAGGTTCAAGAGGTCTCCCATATCAAGAATCAAGCACAAGAGTGCAACATTTCAAGTGGATCAAGCCTTAAGATCTTTAGTGTCACCAAATTAGGGTTTTGGTCAACCAAGGCCTCCAGAGGGAAATTTTCATCTGGGCATGAGCCAATACTTCAAAACATGATCCAAGAAGCTCAAAGGTACCTCATGGATCCAATCATAAGTTTAAAATAGCCTCAGGGGATGCATTCACAAAAAACCAGGATTAGGGTTTCTTGACCTGATTCACCCCTAAGTTGACTTTTGGAGCAAGACATGAGCCAAAACCTCAAGGAATGTTTTGAAGACCTAAAATATCTTATTTTGATCCTCTTAAAAGTTAAAATTGACACAAATAACTTGGTTCATGAGCAATATAAAGATGCAAATTCACCAGGACCACCAATTAGGGTTTCTGATGAAAAGTCAACTGTGCCTTTGACTTTTGACCAAGACATGATCTCAAACCTTGGGACGTGATTCAAGACACTCAAAAACACCTATGGAATCCATCCATTAGGTTTGAATTAGACCAAGTACTTGATTTCATAAAGGATCACAAAGTTTGAAATTCATCTGACAAAAAGTCAACTGTGCCCAAAAACCAAGTTTGACTTTTGAGATTTCTTGACAAACACGACTTCTTTAATTAAAAAATAATGTTAACTTATTATTTGGATCATCATACATCAAGAAAAAATCAAGAAAAGTGAGGTTCTTGCAAAAGGGGTAATCTTAAGAAACTTAAAATTTCTCTAAGTTATGAAAAAAGGATGATTTTTCCCAACTTTGCAAGGCCATAACACCCAAACCACACAGCTATTTTCTTCCATCCAAAGCTCAAATGAAAGCTCTCATTACATACTAAAAAAGTGTCACAGTGCTCCATGAGCCAAAAAAGCTTGGATTTTGAGTTATAAAGCTATGAAGTTAGGGTTTCAAAACTTTTGAACTTGGACACTTAGTGAAATTTTTGGACAGAATCTGTCTTGTATTTTTACCAACTTTGAGGCCACTTTTCATTATGATCCAAGGTGAATCAAGACCAAAGGTAAACGTCAAAGTTGAAGTACCTTATACAAGCTTTCCAAAAAGTACAAGAACTCATCCTAATTCAACTTGAGCAAGAAGTTACATCCCTTGGGAAAATGGCACCTAAAACTGGTTTTTCATAAAGCAAATTTTGTGCCTTTTGCTCGAATTGGCCAAGTTATGATACCACAAGCCTTGTCATGCTTCTAGAAACATAGAAATCTTATCAAAATAACAAACTCTGAACCACAAGCCTCTCAAGTCAAGAACCCTATCACTTAGGCATGTGGCATTCAAGATCCATTTCCAAAACTTTCAATTTTGTCATGAGGCATTCAATGGGTGCATAGAGGTTGCATGAACTGAGGCATTGCTATCCAAATGAGTCAAGACATATCCAAAGTTTAGAAGACTTAAACCTGCAAAGCTGATCTCAAGTCAATGGCTAGAGGAGACTTTGGCTACATGACAAAATTAATGGATAATAGGGTGATCCAGCCCCCAAACATTATTCCTTGTAAAACAAACATCCTCTACTATAAATAGAGGGCATTTGTGACTGATTCAAACACACCAAAACATCAGAATCCATGTTTTCCTTCACTTCACTCTCCAAAACCAGAATTTGCTTTCTTTTCAAGTAACTATCGATTTTTTTAATAGGAAGCAATTCCATCAAAACTAAGAGTGTAGACACATCATATATATCATATAGAAGCTATCCAAACACTTTTCCATCATCTGTAACACCAGAATCACAAACCTCCAAATCACACTCAAGCCAATTTGCAGTTGAGGTACCACAAAGAGTTCAAGGTGTTTCCAATCCATTCCAAGCTTCCAAAAACCTTACATAAGGTCCATTGAAGCTGTCCAGATCATCACATAACATCTGTAACACCTCTACATCAGAATTCGAAATCCTCTTGCACAAGTAAGCCTGACACTCTCAAACTCTATGATCCATGCATCATAAATGTGTTTTCAAGTTACAAACATGTTTCTGTACTTGTGTAGAGTGTTTCCCCTCAATAAATTACCTTGTAGTTATCGTGTATAGAATTTCATGATGTTCTTGCAAAAATTAGGGTTCATCTGTTCTTCACTTGATTTCTCACTCCGCACTTAAAATAAATACAATACATTGGTACCATTGGAATCCTTGTTCAAAAACGAGCAACTTTCATGTTTACAAAATTCAAAACCATTGAGTAATCAGAGAGTTATGAGAGGTTTTGCAAATCTGGGGAAACAGGGCACGCGCGAGGAAGAAGATGTTCTTGGCGCCCTTTTTCAAATATTTGAATATTTGAATTTTCTTTTATTTTTTTAATTAATTTCAAAAATTAATTTCTCTCTGATTTTTAATTATTTTGGATTGATTATTTATTTCAAAATTAACAAATATGTTTAAATATTTTGTTCCACAAAAAAATAAAAAAAAAATTATTATTTAATATATTTTGAATTTTTGTAAAGAATTTCTTTTTAATTGTTTTTAAACATTTTAAAAGAGTTCTTTCTCTTGATTTTTCAAACTCAAATGAATTTCAAGTCATCATATGGATAAACCATGTTTTTCAAACATTGGTCCAACGTCACAACTTGTTTATTAAATAAATTTGATAATTTCCATCATTTTATTTAATTTTCCTTCAAAATAATTACCTTTTTTTTTTTATGAAATTAGGATTTCTTTGATTTAACCTTCAAATTTTGTTTTCAAAAACACTTTTGGGTCTCTTTGTAGAGTGTAAGACCCACTCCTTTTTTTACATAAATAATGTTGGGCCTCAGTCATTGTATAAGTCCCACTGAGGTTTTCAAAACCGCGGCGCGATCGTCGCCTTTCAAATAAAAACCATGGGCCTTTCCTTGAGTATAGCCCCATTTTTCTTCTTTACAAATATCCTTGGGCCTCTAATAGAGTGTAAGACCCAAAATATTTTATATATAAATAAAATTTTGGGCCTCTGCTGTAGTAAAAGTCCCATAACGCCTTCGGTATCACAGTGCGATCGTTGTTTTCAAAACAAGTCATCTGGGCCTCTCCTTGAGTATAAGCCCCAATCTTTTGTTCAAAAACTTTGTTTTAAATAATAAACAACATCCATGGGCCTCTCCTTGAGTTGTAAGCCCCATACCTCTATTTTCAAAATCATCTATCTATTTTAAACTGGTACGAGGAGGAGCATTATTCCCGGTGAAACTGCTCTTAGATCATTTGGGCCTCTCTTTGAGTTATAAGCCCTAAATACTCTTTTCTTTTCAAACAACTTTCTTTTAATTCAAATTCAAACTTAAAGTTTTCTCAAAACTTTCTTCAATTTCTTAAAACCCTAATCATACAGTGTTAGTTAATGTAATCAATCACAATACACTTGGGTCTCTTTTCAGAGTATAAGACCAAACATCTTTACAATTCATTGCATACTTGTTTATATACCTGTAAACTTATTCATCTGTATATACTTGTCCATATCTGTTTAGAGTTTCCCCAGCAGTTAGGTCTGAACTTAGGTCAAACCAGAGGATACTTCTAACATAGTCAATAACTAGTTCGCTCATAGGAAACTTCCCTCGACACAGTCTGCCTCCTTTTGGGCTTATTCAATATGGAACAGAGAAAGGCATTATTCCCGGTGAAACTTTTCTCAAGACTGTAAAAATTTAGAAACACATACAAGAAATTCATTTCCCCAGAGAGGATTAATTCCCAATGAAACCTCCTTTGAATTTCTTCAAACCTTAGAACTGTTCAACAAAGAAATGACTTATTCCTGGTGAAACCTTTCTTGAACTCTTCTTAGGCTTGGACCCACAGGCTTCTTAGAAGTTCCCCAACCTCCTATTGGGCTTAGTACAAGGACCAACATGCTTCTTAGAAGTTCCCCAGCCTCCTATTGGGCTTAGTACAAGGACCCAAAGGCTTCCTAAAAGCATAGGATAGAAATTAGTCATCTCCGCTAGTTCAATCCCCAGGAAAGTCAAAAGCTACACATCCTATCATCAAAGGGTTGATCTTCATCCCTTAAACCAACAGCCTCCTCTTGGGCATCATACAAAGATCAATTTCCAACCAAAGTCTATCTCTTCTTAATGAGACTTGGATAGTCTCAACCTCTTCTTGGGCTTCATTCAAGTAGACTTGGAAAGTCTCATTATCATAGTCTCCCTTTGGACTGCACACAAAGACCCTCGGGTTTCATAAAGGCATAGGATAAAACCTGATCATTTTACCAATACACCAGTCTCCAGCAGCGTTAAAAACCTCTAAGGTTTTCAAACTCACCTTTAAACTCCCCTGACCCCTAACAAGGCTTAACTTTCACCTGGAAAATCCCAGTCAAGGTCAGGTTGACATCAACAAATCCCTAATAGAATCAGAGCCTCATGGCATCTGATACTTCAACTCTTCCATGATTCCCAGCAAGAGTAAATCCCTTTTGGATTCCCCAATACAATTTAAACCTTCTCCTAGATTTGGATAAATCCTCAGCAAAAGTCAGCCTCCTCTTAGGCTTCATATAAGAATTTTCCCTCGTCAGCCTCAATCTTGGGCTTTGTACAAGACATATATAACACTCCCCAGAGAAGTCATTTTCTTTCAGCTTCAACCTTGGGCTTTGAACAAGGCACACAAAAATCAACATCCCCTCAGATGAGACCATGAGTCCACTCTATAGAAAGATACCCTTTTTATACATCACACATCAAAAACAAATAATCAAAACCTTTTTTCCAGATAATTGCTATAAGTGGCACACTTGTTGATTCAAAATCCAAGCTGGAGCCCCTCCTTTATCCTGGCTAAAATCTCTCTTTCATCTGACTGGTGTAAGTGGTAATCCTCTGGATTCCATACATCTAAGCCAATGTCCCTCTCTTAGCATGAAAGATTCATAAATGGAAAAGTGGCATTGCTCTACACTGAGTTAAAGCTTCTTCCTTCATAACATCTCTCTTATAAAAGAAATTATGGCATTGCTGGGTTTCTCATACCCCAGTTAAAGTAACTTCCCTTATAACCAATTACCCAATGTTTGTGATGAATAGGTGAAATATCTCCCTTTAGAGATGACAAATTCTCTCTCAGTCACCCCTTTAGCTTCAATCTTGGGCTTTAAACAAGACACAAATACTCTGATAGCTTCAATCTTGGGCTTTGAACTAGACACCAAATTATTTTTCCTCCCATAGAAATAGGAGGAACTACGATTGCTCTGATTTCCCAAAACTCTTTACGGGAATACATAGGCATAAGATTGCGAAATCTTAGCGAGCACACAAATAAAATTTTTTAGGTCCAGTACCTTCCCAAAAACAACAGAAAATCCAAAAACAACAATAACATTCTCTCAACTATCCCAAAGGAGAAACGTTTCCAATCCACAACAGATAAACACAAGAAAGCATTTCAACTTAGCAGAAATACATGCAAAAAGAAGGTTCCTATAAATTACTATAGATACATTGGGTGTTAACAGCTTCCCTTTGTATAACCAGAACCCGATCCCCGATCTCTTAGCATTTGTTAAAGAAAACATTTGCGTGCAGGGTTAGTTTAAGATATTTTCCCCTTCCTTTCTAGCTTCATAGGAAAAATACATAAATCAGAAAGTAGCACCAATTATGCGGTAAGGTGGTCGTGTCACTGAAAAAAACCGACGGCCACAATCAGGCACATCCAGTTTGCGATATTACAACGGATAGCATAACTGTAGT